>OU015500.1:123226833-123277372 GCA_907164885.2 Dolomedes plantarius | reverse complement strand
GTCAAGAAAAAAAGAAAGAAAAAAATGCATAATTTTCGGAAACCCCAAATATTTTCCCCAAAAACTATTTATAGGCTATGAAATAAAGTAAAAACATGTAAAAACATAAAAAGATAACAAGCAGATTAAAAAAAATTACTTATGGCTTTAGATTCATACAAAAAATATTCAATGCACAGTTATGTTTATATCTATATGGAGAATTTATGTTAAAAAAATCTTTTAAAAAAGTTTTTAAATGATAAGGAATGCCTTGCGGAATATTTTGAAAAATGCTAGCATTTTTCAATTTTTTTTTTTTGAAAAACAGGCATTATTCTGCCAAAAATATCCATATTTTGAATGCTGAGGGTATTCAGTGTAGTAAAAAAGACTATTAATTATTCCCATTCTATATGTAGAGTATATATATATATATATATATATATATATATATATATATATATATATATATATATATATATATATACATATATATATATATATATATACATATATATATATATATATATATATATATATATATATATATATATATATATATATATATATATATATATATATATATATATATATATATATACGAGGCATTTTCGGAAAGATACTTCACCGATAGCAAAGGAAAAGTTTCTGTGAACCCGTTGGCAACATTGACTGTAACCTTGAACATTTCGCTTTCCCCTCGAGGTCATTTGTTATTTTTACGGTGAACCTTGTTTGAGCAGCACCTCTTTATAATGTCTGCGTCAATTCATAATCCCGCCAAATGTGGGATACAGGATCCCCGCCAAAGAAATCATGGCTTCTGTTTTCTGGGACAGACAAGACATTCTTTTGATGTACTTTATGACTCCCGGCACCACAATTAATGTTGATTTATATTGCGAGACTTTGAGACGTCTCAGACGGACAATTCAAAATAAACTCAGGGGCTTGTTGACAAGGACGAGTTTGCTTGCTGAATGACAACGCTCGTCCTAACACAGAGCTTCAAACCAAAGCACTACTCAAAAGTTTCGAATGGAAAATTTTAGATCTTCCGCCATACAGCCCGGATCTTGCACTTCCACTTATTCCTTTACCTGAAAATGCATCTTGCAGGGCAAAACTTCCACGACGACAATGAGATCAAAATTGAAGTTGAAATGTGGTTCCGACGACAGGCGGCAAAGTTCTATGACTGTGGAATACAAAAGCTTGTACCCAGACTTAACAAATGCTTTGACAATGGCGGCAACTATGTCGAAAAATAAGGCATGTACCAGTAAGTAATTTGTTATGTACATTTAATCAATTAAAATTTTTCCGAGTGAGTATGTGGCATTGAATCTTTACTTTTCGAAAATGCCTCGTATATATATAGTTCGTATAAATAGGCTATGTTCTTAAGACAATAGGAATAAGCATATTTTAGACTTGAAAGCTGTGATAACACGGAATAATTATCCCGAAAGTCTATCCAAAAACATAATTGGTTGTTTTGGTTTTAATGAATAGTTTGTTCTGTTGCTTTTAATAAGTTAAACATAACAATAAGAAAAAATAATTACTAAAAATAAAAAATAAAATAAAAACATAATTAAAAATAAAAATAATAATAAAAATAACTCTTAGTAATAATAATTAAAACTAAATTAATAATGGATTAATAGTCCTAAAATACAGTAACCATAGTAAGTCAGTAACTGAGTATCTCCATGGTTGCAAGTTTTGTGACGTTAGTCATCTTGCGGTTACATGTTCTTAACTTCCCCTCTGTCTAGCGCCAGGCTTGGTGTTCTTTGGTTAAGTAACTCTTAATTCAATTTTTAATCAATTCTTCTGTTTTTCATGGATTGTACGGTGTCTGAGTGTGTTTATTGTATAGATCATACTCATCGGAAACAATCCATTGGTTTTTAGACAGTATTGACACCGCTGATGAAGAGATGCTGTCTAAAACCTCTTTCATACTTTTCTTTTCATGTTATTTGTTGCTGGCTGCAAGTAGCTTTAGGGCTATTACTGGTATTCTCTTTCATCTATTTCTTATATATATATATATATATATACAGAAAAAAAATTGACAGAAATTTTATTTTCAAATTTTTACAGAAAAAAAATTTTGAGGTTGAAGGCCCCTTGTCCCCTTAAAGGCAATATTAAAATTGCCTTGTGCAGTCCAGTATGTAAGGTATACACAAGATTCGATTCACAAGAATCGAACTTTTGAGTGAATTAAAGAAGCTGCTTTAGATATGCTAATTTCGGCATACGCGCTTAGTATAAATACCACGCAGCGTCATTAATGAAAAAGGGGAGGTTGTTAAGGTTGAAAAGGTGTTATCCTGCGCTAGTGCTTAGCGGGCCAGAAGTTTACGTGGCAGTACTGCTGGTTTGACTTACTGTTCGTGAGTATAAAAATATATTGTTCTTGAAAGCTGTGTTATACATTCCGTACAAGTAGTACGCATGCTTATTGCTGTAAAAACCAATTATATGTGCAACGAATTCAATAAACATTGTTTCATGTATAAACTGTGTTTGCTTCAAATTCAAATAGAGTGCCACTTCAAATTATATACACCCAAGTCTGGGTAGAAGTGAGCATAGAAACTCTATAAGTATAAAAACGTCTATTTTATATGAAGCTCGTACGAGAAGCCATAAAGAATAAATTCATCGGAAATTATATGACTCGACATAAAAATTACAGAATAACTGTGCATCTAAGGTCTACTACAAATTGGCAACTTGGCTATTTTTTCTTGATACGAAATATTTTTCACACCAGGTTGAAGCTGATAAAGTTTCGAAGAAGCTTATAATGATGCGGAATGATGACAAGATAGGGTAAGAAATGATTTAATTAATATTGAGTTAAAAATTCATGTGCTACCTATTAAATGCAGTAAAACCTCGTTTATCTGGACTAACTGGGACCATAGGCAATCCGGATAATCGAAAATCCGAATAATCCTGGTAATATGGGTAATAAGCAAAACAAAATTCCTTAACTAATCCGACTTACCGATTTTTACGATAAAAAACTAGGTTTTGCAGCAAAATTAATTACACAGTATTGTTTACAAGACATTAAAAAGTATAAAAATAACTTTTCACATCATTTCTTAATAAAGAATTGGTAAGTCTGGTAGAGCTTTCTTAAACTCAACAAAAAAGCATTTTATTACCGTAATTTATTGTATAATCTATGCAGGAACACTGAATCAAACTAAAAAGCGAATATTTGGCGTACTTGTAGTTACGTTCTTGCTATCATAGTTAAAAATTATTATCTAATGTGAACATCAAATATAAATAATGTCGACAAATCTGATCCGGATTATCTGGACATCTGAATCAACGAGGGCCGGATAAACGAGGTTTTACCGTAATTATGAATATACGTATCATGTCAACCGTTCTGGTTGTGGGGAATGATAACACAAATTGAAAGGGTTATTGTGGACAGTATGTATGCAGCAAGACGAATTTGACACATGTCGACAAATTTCTACAGAAAATAAATAGCAGAATTTAATGGATCCATTACGCTTTTTTTTTTCAGGCGTGACGTCACTTATCGCATTGTGGACCATCGTGGGAAATTTTAAGCTTAAGTAATACGTCGCTTACTTCCCTGAAATTTCCGACAACCATCTGTAAACACTCTCCGCCTACTGCGATAGGTCCATTAACGAGTCTCAAATTTAAAATTTGCTTGAATTTATGATCTTTTCGGTGAATAAATTGAAAAATCATTTCTAATTAATTCAGAAAAAGGAAATTTTAATTTATATAGTATGTTGTTTTGTACTTTTTTCGTCAGTAAAGGAATTTTGTAGTCTTATTCAAGACATCATATTCAAAACTTATTATGCGACACATTTTTATAACCTACTAGCTGAAAACCCGCACTTCGCTAAGGAGTACATTCAAATTAAATACAACGGTCAATATATGCAATTCATGCCAGAAAAATATATATATATATATTTATAATAAATACGACGATCAATATATACAATTCATGTAGAAAAATATATATATATTTATAAAAAAATCGTAAGGGATATTTTTATAGACAAAATAATGTCCATTCGTCTGCCGCATTAGCAAGCAAGAAAAAAAAATACTTTTTTGTCTATTTAGTTGTTATGCACGTGACGATAAATTTATTTAAAGTACCAGAAAAAGAAATCACGTGATCAGCATTTAATAAATTAAATTCTAAAAATTAATCTTTAAAATTTCACAAAAAATCAGAAAATAGAGGTAAAGATTCGAAAAATATTTCATTTTATAGGAATTTTTATGATCTTTCTTGTGATATAAATTTTATAACCCTCAAATTATTATTTTAACTGCAAACTTAAAAAAAGTTACTAAAACAGCTTAAAAATTTAATTTAAAAAAATCTAAGAAGAATTTTTCAAAAATCTCTCTTAGTGCACCCCTACACTATAAGAAGAATCGCCATGCAAAATTTGTAAATAATTAAATATCGCCAAGTAAAAAAAATCGTAATAGATATTTTTATAGACAAAATAATGTAGAAGAAAAATATTCAAATTAAATCTAATAGAACATACTAAAATATATAGTACAGTTAATATAGTACAGTTTGAGAAGCATTTCTTTTACTGTATTTTAATATTTTTTTGATAATGTCCAATCGTCTACCGCATTAGAAAGAAGAAAATATTTTTTTTTGGTCAATTTATATCGTTGTTAAACACGTGACGCAAAATTAGTTTAAAGTATCACCAAAAAGAAAGGAACCACGTGATCAGAATTTAATAAATTAAATTCTAAAAATGAATCTTTAAAAATTCACCGAAAATAAGAAAATGGAGGTAAAGATTCGAAAAGGATTTCATTTTAAAGGACTTTTTAGGATCTTTCTCGTGATATAAATTTTATAACCATCAGATTATTATTTTAAATGCAAACTTGAAAAAAATTACAAAAACAGCTTAAAAATTTAATTTAAAAATCTACGAAGAATTTTTCAAAAATCTTTCTTAGTGCACCCCTACACTATAAGAAGAATCCCCATGCAAAATTTCAGCCCTTTAGATCCAGCGGTTTGGTCTGTGCGTTATATGTCAGTCAGTCAGTCAGTCACGGAACTGTTTTGTATTATATAGATAGATGAAATAAAACATTGGAAGAATAAAGCTACAGCTTATCCGTTGCATAAGGGCCTGTTCACATAGGAGTCCGTTGCGTTGCGTTAAGGAAAAGATGACGTTGAGACGAAAATAAACCAATCATAGGCCTCCAAACGATTAGCAATAAAATTTTTAACGCCTATGATTGGTTTATTTCCGTCTCAACGTCATCTTTTCCTTAACGCAACGCCACGGACTCCTATGTGAACAGGCCCTAAATGTTGGTACAACATCTGAAGATCTTATTCATCGAAACGTAACACAGACACATATTTAGCAGGAAAAAATTCAGTTAAAAAAATTAGAATATATTCTTTTTATATCTAAAGACTCTAAAACATAATTATGCTTATTTGCACATTGTTCAGAAAACATATGCTGCAGGAATGGTCTGAGAAAAAGAAAAGAAAATTTTAGTGGGCGACAAGTATTGTGTGACGCCACACGAAAAGGATTTGTTATGGGCTTTTCGAGAAATTTGGAAAGTTGTGACGTCAGAACGACAAAATAATTTTGTCATTTCAGAATAATTTTTAATTTCTTCCGGAAAAATAACGTGACGTGATCGAAATGATTTCACCCAGTTTCCTGGCCTACCTTTGAATATGGTTTTAGTTACTTGAAACTTTGATCAACGAACATTGTTTTAAGAGCAAGGTGTAGCATTTTTTAATTCCCTTTCGGGATTTTTAAACTTTTGAAACAAACTTGTTTTCTTATCCACATTGTCATCTTTCAGATATTGATTAACAGCTGCTGCTTTAAATTTATATTATATATTTTTAACTTAACTCAACTGCATATTTTGTTTAAAAAAATAATAAATGTCGTAGCAAGTAAAGTGATTTTTAGGATCGACTTGTAAAATCCCGTTTTGTTGATAGATCCATTTTTTTAGGCGTGACGTCACGTACCGCATGGTGGTTCCTAGTTGATGAAAATTTCAACTTATGTCATATTCTCATGTCTTTGAATTTCCTCAAAGCCCCAAAACTCTTCCTAGTGCAATGGGTTTATCAGCAGACGACTAAGTTTTTCATTCGTTTAGAAATCGATTCAACTTTTAACGGTCGATAGCTCTAAAGCATCACGTGACTCATTACAAATCCAAAAAAGTTTAGAACGTTTATTAATAACAAATACGAATTAAGTTGATTATAATAGCATTTGAAATTAAGAAATGACAGGTACTTAAAAAGCACGTCATACTTTAACAGAAGAATTAGCACTACAATCATGTATTCTAAAACGGCTGTGGCACTTTAAAGAAAGACAAGTTATTCTATAAATTACCGTAGAATTTTTTCACAGACGGAGAAATTATGAAATCAAGTAACTTAAGGTAAGTAATGAATTGAAAAATATATTTCTTTAGTTTAGTTAAATGGTATTTTATTTTATTGTCGTTCATAAACCAACCCAGAAATAACTGGAAAATTTATTGAAGAATGTTTAAAATTAGGATTATAAACAGAGATCTCCTGTAAATGAAAATTTTTAAGTTGTAACATTTATTTCTATCAGAATACTTTCATATCGTTTTCTGTAAACACAGTTATACATGGCATATCTCCAATTATCTAAACAAATGTATATTTTGATCGATTTAATTTTTAGGCAAAAATCATTTATATTTTAAGAGTTCTTAGTTTATTTCGACCACAGTTTACTTCACAGATAATGAAGGCTTATTTCACGTGGCTGATTTATGAAATTAGGTGAAAGGGATATTCTCTGTTTTTAGAACTATAGCCCTGTAATTATTGAGTAATTTAAAACAGGGCTCAATGGTGTTTAACCCTAAAGAATTTATATCACAAGAAGTTCAGGCCCTTCAGAAAATAAGTTAGTAGAGATTCTTAAAAGAGAAACTCAATCAAGAAAATAACCCTTTTTTGACAACATGGTACAACAAAGTTGTCGTCAGTGACTATTAGTAATTAAGTTGAGTTCATTCATAAGCGTAATATGTGCTGGGCAGAGTGAAAATCTGAATAGAAATTCAACTAATTCTGTTTTTATTATATTACTAATTATAAGTGCTCATTATGGGTTAATAGTCAGTATCAATCACTGTAATCAATTAATTTTAGCACGCATGCATTTGTGTAGCGGTATATGTGCATTATTATTTGAGGCGGTGAAAGGCAAAGTGGTGTAAGTCAATATGTCAGTACGTAAGTGATCACACAGTTGTATGTAAGTGATCACAGTTGTATGTAAGTTGTATGTAAGTGGTTACAGTCAGTATGTAAGTGATGTAAGTCCAAAGCATTTTACAACAAAAACTACAAAAAATTCCACTATAAATTGTAAAAATTATAATTCATAATAATTATTATAATACATTGCAAATAATAATTATTTGCAATTCCACTGTAAATTGACATGGAGATTACATTTTTGCCCTCAAATAAAAAAAATTGAAAATGTGGCTTACACCACTTTGCCTTTCACCGCCTTATTTTTGAAGGTGTTACAAACACGCATAAACGGAGTTTTCATGTATGATTTTCAATTTTCCACGGTTTCACCGCAAACTTGAAACATAAAGTAAAAAGTTCAATAATCTACTATTTTCTAGGTATGAGGTATTGAAATGAAATTTAAAAGTATGAAATAATTTTATTATTAATATCAGTATTCCTGCTTTTTACTGTGTTTACTATACTGGCAACTATTTTTTATTCCAGAAGTTACCTATAATGTGCAATAAGTATATTTTAATTACTACTGGATTTAGTTTGTAGTTAAGAATGCTCTTTTGTGAATAATTTCTTTTCTTAACTTACCTTTCCTTCTCATAACTTACTTGTGTTGTACTATCCCACTGTGTCCATAATTTACTTACAGCGCTTATTTAAATATTGTGCTTATCGCTATATTTTAGCTTTGGGATATTTTAGTCATAGGCAACTTAAATTTATACATAGTTAATCCCGCTGTTTTGGGACAATTATGAGAACAAAATCTCTAGTTTTTCAGCAGAAATTTTTCCTTTGTAAAAGCCCTGATCAGTTTTAATAAAGCTAAGGAATTATTTTTTACTTATACATTTTTTTGGGGGTTTAGTGATGAATGATGAATTGAAATTTATTTCAAGCTGTCATTTAACGTACAGTCAACGCCCGACTTTCGAGGTCTTGATTATTCGGAATTTTTGCAGTCAGAAATTAAATAGGAAATTTGTAGGAGTTTTGCAGCCAACTGCTATAAGAAAATTATTAATTAAAAAAAATTTCAGGAAGTACCTTCTAACGAAACTACCGGGGGTTATTAACAAAAGATTACTTATCATTGCTTAACCCTCCTTTTTTTTAATTTTTTTAAACGCACTTTGGTACTTTTCTGTTTAACTGTTTACTGCTACTGGGTTTGGCGCGCTGCTAAAATTACAACTCGCGACGGACTCTGAATTTTTTCTTTCCGGAGGACCGTTTTTGAGGAACGTATTCCTACGTTAAAAAAATAAAGGTAAAATTTTCAAAAATATACAGTATTATACTGTTTACATCGGTGTTTTGTTGATAACTTTTTACCATGTTTTTATTAACTCGGTTTCTTGTTTGTTTGTTTGTTTGTGTGTTTGTCCAGTACAAATCTTGCAATCTATTTTTAACTAACTTCCAGACTAGATAGACATTTGAAACTTCTAGAATATGTCAGAACACGATGACAATGCATTCTTTTGATACTTTTAGCCATCTTTAAGCACTATTGAATTCATTTTCAGTTAATTTTGTTTTGTAGAATGGTGAGCCATCTATCGGCCGAAACGGGAACGAAAAGTTAAATGCAATTTAACTTTCAATTCCCGAGCTAAACGATTGATTACGCATTTGATACCTCTTTATTACGCATTTGATCATTTTCTTTCAAGTTGATAGGATAATTCATCAAAAAAATTTTAAAAAAGTATTTATTAATACATAGAATTGTCTAGTTTATATGATTCAACAGAAAATTTAAAAACATGGTATATAAAAAGTTCTTTTTATCTTGTAATTAATTATATATCCATTTAAATATTATACTGCCTCACTTACTCGACAGAAACTGTATTGACTCTCTCTCTCTCTCTGTGTGTGTTTGTGAATATGTGTTAGCCAAACTTGTTGATACTCTCGTTTTAAATTCATGAAGTAGGATACTTCCCTATCTCAAGAGCTCTACACCTCTGATCCCGTTGAATCAGGGGGGTGGGGGGGGGGAAGGGGCGGTATCATCTGTCTGTATCACTTGTTTACTTTTTTTGCAATGTTTCTTTTCATCATGAAATTCCTCTCGCCAATGCACAAGTGTGAATTAAGATAATTTCTAAAATTTCTACAGTACAAAAGGAGAGTTGGATCAGAAATGAGTTTTGTCATAATTATTTAATACGTTGTAACTTTAAATTCCCTCCTACTCCCATGGAATATAAATAACTTAAAAAATCAAAACTTAGATATCAATGGCTCATTTAGAATGCAAATAATGTATTTCACTTTAAGAAAATTATAAGGTATGAATGACTCTAGAAGTAGAAAACTTGATTAAAATAAAATTTTAGTGATTAGGATAGATGGCAGGAATTCTAATTTTTTGAGTGCAGCAAAAAATGAACGTAGCGTTCCAAAATCATTCAACCAACCAACAAACCAACCACAAAAAATTTCAGGTAGTCTAACGAAACTACCGCAGGTTATTAAGGATTACTTATCATTGCTTACCTCTTTTGTGTGTATATATGTATCTATATATATGTACGTACGTGTATGTATGTATATATATATATATATATATATATATATATATATATATATATATATATATATATATATATATAAACAGTGGTACCTCGGTTTACGAACTTAATTCGTTCAGAGACTTGGTTCACAAACCGAAACGTTCGTAAAACGAAGCAGTGTATCGCATATAAATTAACGGATCAAGAATTAATCCGTTCACCCCCTAGAACATAGTTACTTTTACCTTGTTTTTATGGATTTAGTTATAAAGAAATGAAGAGAATAAATGAAAACAGACTTTATTATGAAGAACTAACACATGATAATTGTTCAGTACAGCATTTTAGCTTTGTAGTGGATAATTGCTCGTGCAGATGGTTGATTGTTGAAAGGGAGGGAGGACTACAGATGTTACTGCTTTGAAGTTAAGTCATCTTCTGTAACATCACCAGGCAATTATGATTTTAGTGTTTTTCCTCTTTGTCTACTTCCCATCTGATTTTGGTCCCAAAATCGGATTTAAAGAAATTTGTCTTTTTCTTTTCTGAAGAATTTCACAGAAGTGTCATTACATTCTCAAATAGAATATTAACTGCTTTGTTGGTCACAGATTTATTAAGGTGATGCTTTCAATAAATTCCTGCACTCCACTCGCTGAAAATTTCTTATGTCATAGCAATGGAAACTTTCTCCTTATCATTGTCTTTCTTTGATAAATGCTCTTCCTGGATAGCGTTCATCTGCTGACTCTGCAGCTTAACCAGTTCTTCTGTGGTGAGTTCTTCGCTGTGTTCCTCCATCAGCTCCTCCACATCTTCACAGTCGACCTCCAAGCCCACAGTTTTGCCCATGGACACTACCTCATCCACAACTTTGACCTCCACTTCTTTATTATCAAAGCCCTCGAAGTATCTCTCTGGCACGCAAGTTGTCCAAAGTTTCTTCCAGGCAGACTGCAAGGTTCGATAAGAGATATCCTTCCAGGCCTTATCAATAATGTTGATGCAATTGAGGATATCGAAGTGCTCCTTCCAAAAGTCTCTCAGAGTCAAATAAGTGTCATTTCTAACTTGAAAATACCCTGAAAAAAGTGCCACGATATACAATTTTTTAAAATTAAAAATAACCTGCTGGTCCATAGGATGAAGCAAAGGAGTTGTGTTGGGTGGTAGAAATTTGACCTTAAAGATGTTCTACTTGTCCAGGTGTTTTTCGAAATTCGGAGGATGAGCAGAAGCGTTATCAATGACGAGAAAACACTTCAAGGGCAAACTATTCTCCTCCATATATTTCTTGACAGCTGGTGTGAAGACCTCAATAATCATCTCCATGAAACTGACTCTTGTTACGCAGGCCTTAGCATTTGCTAGCCACTTTACAGGAAGTTCAGCCTTCAGCACATTATTTTTCTTCAATGCACGAGGATTTTAGAGTGGTAAACTAAATAGTGGCTTACATTTGAAAATTTTTAAATACATCAACAAATTCATCTGCTCTTTTTTTTATATAAACTAGTAGCTTTCCCATGCCTAACAACACTATGAATTCTACTTCGCCTGCTGAATTTCTCAAACCAGCCTCTACTGGCTTTAATATCTTCACATTCTCAACCATTTATGCTCGGTGTTTTAGCTACCAAATAACTGTGCAACTTCTTGGCCTTTTCGCATATTAAAGCCTCATTAGTACAATCCCCAGCAAGCTCTTTTTTCCATAACCATACTTGTAATGATTTTTCTACTTTTTTTTATAACTTGAGGCCTTTGCTTCGTTAAAACAGTCACTCCTTTACCCGCATTAGGTGCCTTATTGCCTCTTTGCTTTTGAGGATAGTACAAATGGTAGAACCCAAATTGCGTGGCGAGATCAGAAACACGAACACCATTCTCATGTTTAGCTATTATGTCCTTCTTTTTCTCAATGTCTAGGTTAGGTTTCCTGCTAGCAATATCAATTGCTCTAGCCATTTCCTTGGAAGCCATATTGAGGGCTAATTTAAACAAAATATTTATTAAAAAAAGCAATCTGTGAAATACATGAGCAACCGACGTTTAAGCTGTGCTAGAGAAAGCCCAACTGAGCTTGACATGTGCACTGTTCGCGTACCGAAGCAAGTGTGCCGGATGCTTCCATCGTAGATCACCAGATGGCAGCACATCTACGGCGCTTGTTCGTAAACCGAATCATTCGTAAACCGAGTCGTTCGTAAACCGAGGTACCACTGTGTATATATATATATATATATATATATATATATATATATATATATATATATATATATATATAATGTCAAAATGGCCCGACTTAGCCTAATTGGGGCCCGGGGCAAAAACTTCTTTGGGGCCCCCCTCTGCTTCACTACTTTAGTAATGAAGAACTTAATACTTAATACTAAACTTTCTATTCGATTTGGGGCCCCCCTCTGATGTGGGGGCCCGGGGCAACTGCCCCGTATGCCCCTGCCTTAGTCAGGCTCTGCTTGCCCAAGCGATACAGACTGGGTTTGGCGCGCTGCCAAAATTATAACTCGTGACGCAGGACATCTGAAATTTTAATTTCCGGAAGACCGTTATGGAGGAACGTAATCCTACGTTAAAAAAACGACGGCTGCGTTTCGAATAGTACATCACATATATACTGCTTAGAAATCTTCTGAATAGTTTGAAAATTGGTAAAAATAATAAAAAATTATAGCAGCTGATAGAAGTGGGTATTGCGATATTTTATTTACTTTTAAGAAGTATACAAATTGATAATATTCTTTTATGAAAAGAAATAAAATTATTTATACATTAGATACGTTTAAAAACACTTCAATGAACTTGAGAAATTTATTTAAGTTACTAAAATTGAATTAAATTTGTAAATATGTGCCGCTCTTGCCGCAGTTGATTCCAATTTAATACTGACCCCTTGGCTGCTGGATACTAACTCTATTGGATTCGCTCAACTTAATATTAACCTATGGATAAAGTGTGACCAAGGATTTTTAACTTGGATTTGAAGATTTTTTTAAAAATTGTACTCCGTAATAGAGGAAGAAATTTTACACCTTGGGGAATTTTTTTAAAATGCAAATAATATTTTAAAATTTATATTAATTTGGGAAAAATGAGGTATTATGTGTTTTAAACCCTCATAAATTCCTTTGCTGGACGAAATTTCTAAAATGAATCCTGTTGCAAGGTGTAGAAAAGTTTAGGCTATCTGAATATACCATTTTATTTGGTTATCAGCATTTATGTAGCTGTCAATAGTAGACACATTTTCTCCATAGGTTAACATTGAGGAGCGCGAATTCAATAGGGTTAGTACACAGTAGCCTTGAGTTGAAGTTATGATATCTTTCAAAGAACAAACTTTTCCCCTACTTGTTGTATATCCAGCATGTCAACGTATCTCGGCTAATGACAAGATTACATAGTTGGAAATGAAATAGAATTCCTGAATGTTTTACAAAAGAGTTTCGAAATATCTATTCTGAATGACCGAAAATTAATTCAAGAGTAATTTAGAATAGAGAAAAATGTTATGAAGGATTTAATTGTATAATCAAGTTATTCCCTTTATTAACTTTCATTATTTAATAAAGGTACGATAATGTAACACTTTTCACTTAAGAATTCCCAGAGTAAAATGTGGTTAAATTTTTGGTTTCTTTTAATTTTTGCAACGCAATGCGAAGACGATATTCCTCTGCAATTTTGGGAAGAGCTGCTACTCTCGATATCATAAACAGATACCTACTCAGTTTTAAGAGGAGTTTAGGATCTCAGCTTCAACATGCCAACATTTTTTTAAAACACAGTTGGCTATACAACAGCAGAACATACAGCCAAGATTGTTTCATAACAACTGTTCTTCGTTTTGTTTACATAACTTTTTAGGCGTTTGATACGAACTATGTGAATAGAAAAAAAGTGCTACATAAAGACCATCATTTTAAATTTTTTCTTCTTTGAAATAAAAATTGCTCAATGCTCATTAAGATGGAAACAAAACAGAAATTCAGAGAACAATAAAATCCTGCTAAGGCAACTGTTTCATTACTTTTATTTTTTTCTAAGGTTGCGAGACATGTCGCCTTTTGTTATTCCCCACGAAATCTTGCTGTCTACTTCATTATGGGAGTACCATTTAGGCGGGTCAGCATTTCTCCCTATGAGGAGACAATACGGAAATGACCATGTCTTATTCGGGATTTGAACCCAAGCCCACTGCGTGGAAGCTCATGACGCTATCCCCTACATCGGCGCTATTTCATTTCTTTGTAGAGCTAACCGCATCATACGTCATTGTTTGTAATCGATAAGGCATTCTGGAAACAACTGAAAAACAATATTTAGCAAAAATAGCTGTGCATCACTCATGCTTGATAACTGCTTTGATTTTTCCTGCACTATTTGGAAGTCTCACGCTCCGATTTGTTTCTTTCAGGAAATTCCGAATATTTTCTACTGAATTACGTCCGGGCTGTTTCCTGGTTAATCAGCGCAGATATTTTATTTTCCATACTATTACAGAATTGCTTTCAGGAAATTAATCAGTGACTTTACAGTACTTGAGGCATACTGCCCTTTCGTGCATGAAATAGTACGAAGGTAGTAAATTTGTGCATATTCATGATGTGCAATGATAATTTTTCTTGAAACTACATCGGATTTTTAGTATCCTTCTTTGTTGTTTTCGTAAGTTAGAAAAACAAATCAGCATTAGCCGAACTCGACATACTACCGCAATCCACATTTCAAAAGTTTTTTCCCTACACAAACTGTGTATCTCATCAAAGATTTAACCCCGTGGAAGGCAGGACTGAATGTGTTAGTACTAACGAAACTTTTATGTGCCAGGTTGATCGGAAAATAATACTTTTTACCTCGATCAGCATTCTAAAGTTGGTACCTTTAAGTGAAGGCAAATCTTTTTAGTTTCTTCACCTTCAATAATTTAGGTTTTTAAAAGTTTTCGGGGCGCTAACCCAAATTCCCTTTTTAAACGTCTAAACACTGATCTGCGACTAACACTAGGTCCACGGAATTTCTTTAATTTCCGTTCTAAACCTTTTTATAGAAGGCACACTAATCCAATGAATTAATAGGCTGTCTCGTACTAAGGTCTTCCTAAAGCAGTAAGGTGGTCTTAAACACCTGCACACTGAAATGGATTAAACGTACTACGTTTTATATGTATATAATGCAACATTAATGGATGCTATACCTCTATCTAGAGTTAAATGATATATTTTCAAAAGTGTGTTATAGTTCATAAGCATGTGCTTGCATATGCAATCCTAAAATTTTCCGTACACTTATGTCAAACTTGAAAGTAATAACGTGAATAATATATATTGATAGAATATGTGCATTTAACATACAGTACATTTTTCAGACATTTTAACCAGTTTCAAACGTGTTAGTTCCTTTCAAATATTTTCTTTTAGTTGTGACAACTACTGTTGAAGGCTGATTAGGAATCATCTACAGTCTGCAATTTTATTTTAAAGAAAATTTTACGTATATAAGGAAACCTGCAAAGGATAATTATCTTCATGTTAAATGATATATTCTTCATGTTAAAACTGTGATTTTTTTTTGTCTTTAATTTAATACAGAAGAAATGATGCCCACGAGCTTCATATTTTTATAAATATGGTGCGTCTGAAATGGTAAGGAGGAATCAGCATGAAATAAGTTTCGTTAAAAATCGTGCCAGCGTTTATCGAATTATACTAGATAATTTTTAGCCATGTTCAATTATTCCTCTTTAAAATTAGAAGAGAGATGTGTTCATTTCATACATTTTGATGCTTCTACCTATTCGCTAATTAAAAAAAAATGGATTAATATTTTTTACGTAAACCTGTATTTTCAGAAAAAGGGCACTAGGTAACTTATGTATGTATGTATTTGTAAGCAGAGAAAAAGGAAGGAAAGATATTTGAGTATTTTTGAAAGATGGGCAAATCAACCATAAATGCTATCATCGAAAGATTTCTTTGTTGAGCAACGAGTAGTTCCCTCTGAAAATAATAATGAATAATCAATTTCAATTCTTGAATTTTATGTAACAGGAATGGACTGAAGTACTTAACTTACTCCTAGTAAACCATCATTTCTTTTCAATACCAGAATTATCTTAATTTTTTATGACTTATTGATCGTGTGTGACACAGCGGGTTACAGGTGACAGAATCATAAATGAATTATTAAAACTATTTTTTCATACCTTTGCGAGTATCTGCTCCCCTTTTACAAGTACATTTTAGCAGTATCAGCTTGATACTTCATTTTGATCTCAGAAGTGATTGCACGGAAGTTTAAAGTTTTAATGTACTTTATAATATGCGTATAGATATACAGGAACACAATGCAGTTTCTGAATTATAAAATATTTCTTGAAAACGAGAAATATAATGATACAGCTTGCGCTTTTATAATTATAATGGAAGTAACGTTTACTTTTTTTTCTTCTTCGAAACTTCCTCAGAAATGCATTTGAAGAGGGCGACATATTAGGACATTTATTGTAAACTAATTTAAATCGTGCTATTGTTAGAAGTTAAAAATTTTCAATCAATTTTCTGAGAAAAAAAAAATTAAATTATACATCAGTGCACTCTGCAGTAAGAATAGTATGAGGGGTTTCATTGGGATTAAATTTCCGATCTTTGATAAAAGCCTGAATTCTTGTTCCTTTATATACATGATTACAAAAAGTGTTTATAAATGACCTAACCATTTTGTAACACTGTAAACAGATGATCTTGAATAAAAATGATGACATTAATAAATTTAATAAAAGAGCAGAGAGACAGCTTTTTATTCTTCGGAAATATATAAATTTACTAGCTAAATACCCGTGCTTCGCTACGAGTAAATGCATTTTAGGATAATTACAATGAAAAATAATGAAATTACTTTTTAGAGAATTAAATTCTTAATTCATTTTCATTAAATTCTTAAACTTCCATCTCAATTAGTCTAGTGGTTAAATTCCATCTTTTACTGTATTTTAATATTTTTTTGTAAATTTATTTCGTTGTTATGCACGTGACACAAAATTAATTTAAAGTGTCACAAAAAGAAAAGAAATCTCGTGATCAGCATTTAATAAATTCAATTCTAAAAATTAATCTTTAAAAATTCACCAAAAATCAGAAAATGGAGGTGAAGATTCGAAAATTATTTCATTTTAAAGAAATTTTTATGATCTTTCTCGTGATATAAATTTTATAACCCTCAGATTATTACTTTAAATGCAAACTTTAAAAAAAGGTACAAGAAAAGCTTAAAAATTTAATTTAAAAAATCTAAGAAGAATTTTTCAAAAATCTTTCTTAGTGCACCTCTACACTATAAGAATCGCCATGCAAAATTTCAGCCCTTTAGATCCAGCGGTTTGGTCTCTGCATTATCTGTCAGTCGGTCACGGAAATGTTATATACTTTAAATAGATTATACCCCAGCTGATTGAGTTATTGTGCATTTTGAAACAGCTGTATGTTGTGAAAGTTATGTTATGGTTTTTGAAATGAATGATGTCCTACTGCAATTAAAAACATTATTAAAAATAAAATAAAATAAATACTTTTTTTGTTTAATTATATGCTTATTCTTGAGATTCGAATGTAAAACATTCTTTCTACAAAATCTGAAATTGGGTCCATATCATATAAGATATAATGTAGCAGTAAGGAAATCGACAATTCAGTTTAATAAGTCAGTGATTTCATTTCAATTTTTTATCATTGTTTATATGTTTAGCAACAGTTATAATATTTCTAATAATCAGTTTCTATTAGAGACGTATCAGAAATAATTAACTAAAATTATAAAAATAAATATTTAAAGAATTGAAAGACATTATGTGAACTTCTGATGACTAAAACTAATTTATTACTTAGCTAAAATACTGATTAAATGTATTAGTGCAAATATTCAGTTCTTGATTGATATAAATTTTTTACTTTATCGACAAGACAAATATATTGTAAAAATTTTCTAAACTTTTAAAATATCTTTTGCAAAAATACTAAACACTGAAAAATGAAGAAAACAAGTTTCTAAAGTAGATATAATTTGTAAATGTTATTCTTTCAATAAATAATTGCAACTGTGTTATTTTACTATCCTCAAAAATCGTGATATGGTTGTAAAAGAAGAAAAAAAAAAAAGAAAAGATAATGGAATTGAATGGGAAAAGAATGGAAAGACATTAGCTTCTATTTATGATTATAGATGGCAGCACTAGAGTATTGAAAAATTCTTTTTGACCTTGTCCGCGTGCGCGGGTGAACTAAAAATCCGGGTATCCGGGAAAATAAAAATATCGAGTTTTTACCAGACGATGAGCGAATAAAGAGAGGATATTCTACACAGAGATTAGATAAAGTGTGAACTTACGTTGTAAAAAATGAATTTTTTTTATAAATACTGGATATTTACAAAATGAAGCCTAATAATTAATGTGAGATTAAAAATGATAATTGAAATAAAACTGAAAATATGCTGCAATGTAAAATAAAAAAAAGGTTAAACCAGTTTTCTTGTTGTTTTAAGCAGTAGCACAAATTAATGCGATTATTTTTAATTTCGTATAAATGGAAATATGTAAATTTAACTGTGTATCAGTCTGTTCAAAAATATATTTTAAAAATTAATTCTAAATTTGAAAGTTTGGTTGATCTTCAACTCAATGTATTGTGACAATCACACAGGAATTAATTTATTTAGCCATCTTGCCCTCTTTCTACTGATATTTCATCATTTGGAGGCTAGTTATTTAAATCTGTATCCAGATTCATAAAAATGGGATATTTTTCTTCCTGTTTTACCATTTGATTTTTTTTTTATTAGAATAAAGTATGAAATAGGATTGGAGGATGTAAATTTTTTTTTATATATGGTGAAAATTTGTTTTCGATTCTGACAGTTTTATTGCCTCAATATATTCTACTGGGAAGCTATTGACAGCGATTTAAGATATTATTTTTCAAGTCCAAAGACTGCAAAAAAGTATAATTCTTGAGATTTCCTTGAAATCTGCGAAAACCTTTCGAATATCAAGCAGATCAGTTATCATGAGCTTTTTGAAAAAAGACACAAGATATTAATATTATCCCCCTTTAATTATATACAAAAAATATTCTGAACGACGCACAATAACATGAGAATGAATACTCCATTAGTACTTCAATTTTTTTCTCCCAAATGTAATGTGCATTCCTTCTATTTGGTTATTTGTCACTGAAAATAACTGTATGATTCAGTAAGATTTTTCTCTGTGGAAAAATAAGATTCAAGTATGATTTTTATCTGTTATTCTTAGGCAACGAATTCCTTGTGTACCAAAGTTGACCGTAGACCCCCAACCAACCATCATAAACAACGAATTCAAACTGCTAATTCATTTAATTTGAAAAATAAGATGCATGTAATAACACTGTACATTACAGTCCGTAATCCTTTAATTTTAAGGCCGTCTGCACACGGAACAACTCAAAAGAAACTGATAACTGACTCAAATCACAAACCAGGCCGTGATGAGTCGCAACCTATGTAATTGAATGGAGCCACGCACACGACGCAACTGGTTACAAACCCGTCCGACGGGTGAGATACGGTACCAAAACTGATACGGCTCACATTAATGCCATGCTACCGGATTACGTTTAAAATGTTCTCTATGAATTTTTAGCTATAGTTCATGATTTATCTCTTTCGTTGTACAAGCATGGAAACTAAAACAAATCTTTTAAAATATGTTCTTTTACTTTAAGGCTGCTGTATACTAACCCTATAGGAATCGCTCATCTCAATATTAACCTATGGAGAAAACGTGTCCAAGGATTGCCGACTTGGATTTAAAATTTGTTTTCTAAATTGTACTCCGTAATAAAGAAAGAAATATTACACTTTAGGACATTTTTCGTTTAAAAAATGCAAGTAATATTTTAAAACTTAAATTATTCGGAGAAAAAAAAATCTGGTATGTGTTTTAAACGCTCGTCAATTCCATTGGAGGACGAAATTCCTAAAATGAATCCTGTCGCAAGATGCAAAAAAGTTCATGCTATCTGAAAATACCATTTTTATTATATTATCAGTATTAACGTAGCTGTAAATAGAAGACAAATTTTCTCCATACGTTAACATTGAGGTGAGTGAATCCAATAGGGTTAGTACACAGCAACCTTAACTGATCAGATTCAAGTACGCTGCACCTCTGAACGATTTCCAAGGCATGCAGGCAACAACATTAAGGATGTACTCTATTTAAAGTATTAGTTAGATCGAGGATGCTTCATTAACGTTTGTATAATAAAACCGATAACAATTTTTGAGACTATTATAATGCACATCAATTTCTTCTGTTAAATCTACTGTTTCCTAATTTCAGCTAATAAAATTTCATGATGGCAAGAAAAAAAAATCTAACCGTGCATGCCAGCGGCATCCCATGTATTGCAGAGATTTATCTTTCGCGCGCTACGCATGGAAATATTTTAAAACACTTAAGACCGTCCGCAAACGGAGCAACTCAAAAGAAACTGATAACCGACTCCAATCACAAACCAGTCCGTGATGAGTCGCAACCTATGTAATTGAATGGAGCCACGCACACGGCGCAACTGGTTACAAACCCGTCAGCAACGCGTTTGTAATCAGTCGCAGGCAACTCAACGTGTCGAGTCGCTAGCAAATTCAGTCGCCAGTTTCTCTCGCTTTGTGCGTGTTATTACACAATCTATGTTACAGCCGCTCTTTTGGCAAGCTGCCAAATTACGTACACGAGTCACGTGACTTCTGCCTAGCAATGAAATGAAATTCTAATGTTATTTTGTTGTATGGAATATGTGCGCCCATATATACAGTCCATTTTTAAACGATTGATCAAAGACAATCTATTGTGACGATTTTTTAAAATAAATTAATTTCTGATAATAATTTAACTAAAAATAATGCCCGGAATAATAATGTTCTTCCTTCCATGACAGGTCGCAAACTATTGATTTGAATCACTTTTGAGTCTGCCCATGTGCGGAGATGCATCACTAACGAGTTTGCAACCGATAAGCAATTTCAGTCGCTAACCAGTTGAGTTTCCTTTGAGTCGCTCCGTGTGCGGACGGCCTTAAGACTCAGGTCGCGTTAAAATCTCTTTCAGACAGCCTAGCCCATCGTTAGTCCCTCAGCTGTTTTAATTGGGTGATGCATATCCCGAGTAATTCAATCCAAAAGTCTTTAAGTTTAAAAAAGGAGCATTTTAATATGTCATTGAAATTACATTGCAAAAAAAAAAAAATGACTTAATTTATTAGATAATATTTGCTAGAGTGTGTGTGAGGAGGGGGTTGTGGTGAAACTAACTTCAGTTATCAACATATGAGGATTGCATGAGAAACTTCTTCAGGGTTGAATACATACATGGCGAGGGCTGTACTGATCTCTATATTTCAATATTATTGCATACTGAAATATGTAAAATCAGTAAATTAAATCTCTAAACAGTCTTTTGAGTGCTACTTCTCAAATACGTTTTGAAGTAGTTTTTCCTCTACAGAAATGCATAAATATCCAGAAAAGACCATTTTTATCTGCATGTACTTACTTCCACAACTCTTTTAACAAAAAATTTGAATTACATTCAAGATTCAATTTTGTTTTCGTATTATACATATCATGTCCAATGCAATTGCAACTGACTAGAAACGAGTTTACCTTTCATTCATTCATCCGTGTAATCTATTAATATTGTAATTCCTCTTTTTAAAATTAGGATAACATTTTACTTCTGGCTGATATGAAACAGTTCCACCTTATATTTTAAACAGTCATTAAATAATTTCATACGTGCAATTGAATTGAAAGTTTTCGAAAAGAAATTGATGTTCTTAGAATGTGTATATACTATTAGGTTTATAGTATCTTTATACTGATGCGCCGAAAGAAATTAATTTTGATGAGATTCCAACATTCTACTCTTTTGTATACTGATTACGTAAGAAAGTTATCTGAGATGGGAAAACAATCTCTAATAATCTAGCATGTTGAAAAATTTAACTGTGAACACAAGGTGTTTTCTGCTGTTTGGTTTCTGCCATAGTAATCCTAATATTTTACAAGAAAAAAAGGGACTTCCTAATTTCGAAAAGATAATGTAACTTTTAATTTGAAAAAACAACTCATTTTTAACAAAAATGCGTGTCAAATACATTTTTTTTTAAAGTTAAAGAAAGTGAGATTTGTTACCTTTTTATTCGACCCGATTTTAAATTTGGGTTGCCTAAAAGAACTGGTGTATGTAAAAATAAAACAGCTATGCATTTTTTGCAACGGTGCTTCAATGATTCAGTAATCAGATCTTAACATATTTATTTAAGTTTATTTACATGTACCTCTACAAGGTTTAATAAATTGAGGGTGTTAATTATAAGGCAACCCCAAGCCTTTCACAACCTACATTTCCATTCGCCTGCCACACACTAGTGGAAACACGAAAAACATTTCGTGCGGTGCTCACACAGTACCCTCTCGCGGACAAAGGGAGAAATCAGCAACAACATCCAAAGAGTCGAGGTCTAGTGACGACGTCTGAATGCACACTCGAATGTGTGAATTGTTTAGTCTCAAGATGATTGATTTTAAAGAAGTTTCTAGTTATTACTTTTCTTTTTATAATTTCTTTTTAATCAATGCTTTTCTTTCAAAAATTTAATCCAAAAAAAAAAAAAAAAAGAAATGTCTGGGATTTTGTTTCTTATACATGCATCGAATGTGATTATACATGAACACAGAAAGAAAGTTCAACGATGTAGCAAGCATAATAAAGGAAGAAAACACCTGTTTAAAGATTTAAAAAGGGAATAGAAGAAAAAAGGGAAAAAAAATTTCTTTCTTGAACTAACTCGTTCATCAGACGACAATGTGTTGATTTTGCGATTCGTTCTGAGAGGAAAACACGAATTGGGCTAAGTAAAATGCAGTTAATTTTTTTGTTGTTTGTTGCATTTAAATATTATTCGACATCATTCTTCGTTCATTTATTTAAGACATGTACGTAATTGTCTTCATTTGGAACATACTAGTAGGTGTACTAAACTTTTCTCCAAATGGTTCCTAGTGAGACATACCATCAGCAAGGGTATAACTTCTAAATTAGGGATTTGATAATTTGATTTATTTTGATGCCTTGTATAATGTATTTCAAGAGCTACAACAGGCTTATCTTTAGTTAATGTAATTTTATTGCTAACAATATAGATTAAAATTTATTAAATCATAGAGTTATAAATGCGTTACAACTGAAAGATTTCATATTTATTTCTGATAGCTGAAGGATTTAATTTTTATCTCTGAATCATTTACTTTTGGGAACATTTTTTTAAATTAAATTTTTTTAAAAAGTTACCCTTTAGATTCGCAAAATAAATGTCTCTTGATCGAAATAAGGGGAAATGTTAAGTTTTTCCACATGCTGAGAGCGTTTTAATCTGATTATCTCCTGTAGAAGTGAAATGGTATAATTCCCCACGGTGTGTGGCCATTAACGAATGTACACTGCTGGCCACCCAAATTGCAACACCAAGAAAGTCAAGAGATATCACAACAAAATTTATTTTGTAGATAACATGTTGACCAAGTATCAAATGATTAAATTTATAGACTTCTGTGAAGTGCGGTTCCTGCCAAAATCAGTAGCCAGAGTAGCCGCCATTGTTGGAGATCACCGCTGCCACACGCCTCGGCATTGATTCAAAGAGACTTTGGATGAGTTCTTGGGGTACAGCAGACCAAGCAGCTTCCACACGTTGCCAAAGTTGATCTGCTGTGGCAGCTGGGGATGGAATCTGGGTCAATCGTAGAGCAACCATGGACCACATGTTTTCTATCGGCGAAAGATCCGGAGAGCGAGGCGGCCAGGGAAGCAATTCAATCTGGCGATTGACGAAGAACCGTTCGACAATGCGTGCCACGTGTGGTCGCGCATTATCCTGTTGAAATATGGCTGTGGGCAAGCCCTGAAGGTAAGGAAGGACAACTGGCTCCAACACCTCGGAGATGTAGCGCTGGCTGTTTAAAGTACCGGCAATGCGTACTAGAGGTGTGCGAGAGTGATATACAATACCTCCCCATACCATAATACCCGGTGCAGGACCAGTGTGGCGGTGCATAACGCAGCTGTTCAGCATCCTCTCTTCACGGTATCTCCATACTCCAATGCGACCATCGTGGTGTTGCAGACAGAAGCGTGACTCGTCAGTAAAGACAATTTCATTCCATTCTGCCGTCCACATCCTTCTGTCATCGCACCATTGGCGGCGGAGACGTCTGTGGTTCTGCGTCAAGGGTAGACAAAGCAATGGACGTCTTGCGGACAGACCACTCTGCTGTAAACGGCGTCGAATGGTACGCGCAGACACTGGATGATGCGTTACAGACTGCATGTGCTGTGCTATGGTTCGTGATGTGACTGAGCGATCCGTCACTGCCATGCACACAATTTGCCTGTCATCACGTGAAATGGTGCGCTGAGGTGGATGCGATCGAACACGCCGGTCCGTCGTACCCTCCTATATCCAACGATCACATATCCGCATTACAGTTGTTTGGTTTCGTCCAACACGACTACCGATTTCCCTGAAAGATAATCCACAATCTCGGTAGGCCACTATCCTTCCTCTGTCGAACTCGGATACTTGATCAAAAGATGATCGCTGTTTTCGACGAGGCATAATTGATCGTTTTTTTGAAAAAACCACAAGAAAAACACAATTGTCGAACTTGAAATCGTCGAAATCTCCAAGCCTTAAATAGCGCTTTGAAGTGGCGCCACAGGCGCGCGTGATGTGCGTCTGAGCTGAAATTCTAATCATTTGCATATCTCAACTCCGCTAATGCATGTTGTAAATTTCATGTTATTTGCATGTTTCCTTCAGGGTGTTGCATTTACAGTGGCCAGCAGTGTATTATAAAGGATGCAGAGGCAGGGGTAAATACAAGCTTGTAAACCAATAAAAAATAGAAGAATAGTTGTCGGTGTGGCCAGTGATAGCGATGCAAAGTCTAAATTTTACAAGATGGATGGTCGTTATTTTATGGCCCACAGTAAAAACGTCAGATGAGAAGGGTCAAAGTTGTTTTGCAAAATAAAATCATGGTGGGGGAGATACTTCATAGACTATGGACAGAGGCGACAGAGGCTGTTTAAGAAAAGAACCAATTGGGGCAGGAACCACTGAAAGAAAAACAGCCGACTGCCCAATGAAAGTGAGGGGCGGACCAGAATGGTAATAAGTGCGAATATCCCGATAAGATGTTCCTATAATATGATTCTGGGTCCCTGTCGTCGATGCTACCATCATCGCTGCATACATCATCTATAGTAAGTGCCTCCCCAATAGACTCTAAAAATCATCTTTGACAATATAGTTTGCCTCTGCTTCTGGGTTCTCAATGTTACAAATGTTAATATGAAAGAGATTGTTATATTAATAGCTATGACAATTTAATTGAAATTTGTGCATTATCAAATAAATGTATGTTTAAGGCCAATGCTTTGTCTTCCTTGCTTGTTCCAACCCATGCATGCATCCATTGTTTTAAGGTAATTAAATACCCTATATCTGTGGTGCCGTGACCAGGATGCACGTGGTTGGAAGTAGGTGTGGATATTACGGAAGAGACTTTAGTAATAATCAAGACTAAAATAATATTTTGTCATTTTGCTAGAATAATTAAGTTTTTTTTTGTAGAAAAGGAAACAAGTATTTTTTTTACCAACTGTAGTGGAAATAGACTTAGAATATGATTTGTGAGCAACATTATGATTACCATTCAGATTACATTTTAACACTATTATGGTCATAACGATTATGAAGAAGTTAATTTGAGATGTGATCTATTACGTTAATCGCCAAACTTAATAATGAGAATATTTATCATAATATTATGAATGATAAGAATCGTAGGATATTAACGTGGGATATTCAGAAGCCACAGATATGGGGTATTTAATTACTTTAAAACAATGGATGCATGCATGGGTTGGAACAAGCAAGGAAGACAAAGCATTGGCCTTAAACATACATTTATTTGATAATGCACAAATTTCAATTAAATTGTCATAGCTATTAATATAACAATCTCTTTCATATTAACATTTGTAACATTGAGAACCCAGAAGCAGAGGCAAACTATATTGTCAAAGATGATTTTTAGAGTCTATTGGGGAGGCACTTACTATAGCTGATGTATGCAGCGATGATGGTAGCATCGGCGACCGGGACCCAGAATCATCTCCAGTATAGGAACATCTTAGCGGGATATTCGCACTTTTCCAAGAATCTGGGGCAGACGAGAGTCTCTATCATCTAACTCTGAGGAACCAAGTCTGAGATCGATCTCCTTCTCCAATTCCTTCCGTCCTTAGCGGAGCTGTTGTCCGTTTACAGGGGGGCCATTCTGGCCCACCCGTCACTTTCATTGGGCAGTGGACTGTTTTTCTTTCAGTGGTTCCTGCCCCAATTGGTTCTTTATTAAACAGCCTCTGTCACCTCTGTCCATAGTCTATGAAGTACCTCCCCCACCATAATTTTATTTTGCAAAACAACTTTGATCCTTCTCATCTGACGTTTTTACTGTGGGCCATAAAATAACGACCATCCATCTTGTAAAATTTAGACTTTAGATCGCTATCACTGGCCAGACCGACAGCTATTCTTCTATTTTTTATTGGTTTACAAGCCTGTATTTACCCCTGCCTCTGCATCCTTTATAATACATTCTTTATTGGCCACACACCGTGGGGAATTATACCATTTCACTTCTACATCTCCTTTATGCGTTACTTTGAAATATTCTAAAATAGCACCTAGACATCTGAAACTACGTTGGTTTTAACAAGGGGTGAGATATCTAAAAGATACGTTACCACGAAGTAATGAGACAAAATGGCGTACCTATGCACTTGAATACCCGTTCTCCCGCGTATTGTTCCTTGACGCTGGGATGGAAGTAAGGACATCTCTGCTCCACGAGACGGCACACATAGCGGCAGGGTTTGAGGTTCTCCACCTCACCCTCCACTTGCACCGGAGGAAGGAACATGGCGCACACCCACTGCTTGTACGCCTCCTGAAATCGAAAGAAACAAACACTTATTAGGGCAGTCAGAAAATTCAAAGATAATAATTACAAGATAAAAAGAATTTTTTATATACCATGTTTTTAAATTTTCTGTTGAATCATATAAACTTGACAATTCTATGTATTAATAAATACTTTTTAAAAATTTTTTTGATGAATTATCCCATCAACTTGAAAGAAAATGAAGTTAATTGGAAGTTAACTTGCGTTTAACTTTTCGTTCCCGTCCCGGGCGATAGATGGCTGAACCATCCTACAAAACAAAATTAACTGAAAATGAATTCAATCCTGCTTAAAGGTGGCCAAAGGTATTAAAATAATGCATTGTCATCGTGTTCTGAGCTATTCTAAAAAGTTTCAAATGTCTAGCTGGTCGGGAAGTTAGTTAAAAATCGATTGCAGGATTTGTACCGGACGGACACACACACACACACACACAAACAAGAAAGCAAGTTAATAAAAACATGGTAAAAAATCCCTTCTTAAAAGAATGATAGCTAATGAACTGAACCTGTGCCTTATCACCAGAATTTATGGAAAAAAGAAGAGAGGATGTTTGGACCAAAAGGAAGATCTTGAACGTTGAGTGCCCCCATACTCCCACCCCTCAAAAAATGTTATTTAATACCACATAGTTTAAGATGTCTTCCGGAAAAACGGGTATGTAGAGAGATAACCTTAAATAGACCCTATATATATTAAATTCTCTGGATTAATAACGAAATAAAAAACTGAAATATGCAATTAGTTCGACTCGATTGAACCTGATCTGACTTGAAGGGGGAAGTTAATAGGAAGTTAGGGAAGATCTGCATCTGAGAAAGGACTACAATCTTGATGCTACGAAATGCTGCTCATGCATTTATAATTTAAACCATTCAGATTTATCAACAACAACAAAAATTGTGCTTCTTTAGTGGGACATCTACGGTAAGAGGATTAGGATTAGAACACCTTTCTAAGAATAAGTAAAATATTCGTAGAAAGATGTAGGTCTAGTGTTTCAATAAATGCAACTGGGTACAAAGTTCTGTTACTCTTAATAACCATCTTCTCTCCCATCCAGGTTCTAGTTGCTCACAGGATGTATGAAATGTTTTTAACGTAGGATTACGTTCCTCCATAAAGGTCCTTCGAAAAGCAAAATTTCAGACGCTAAAACTGTCCACCCATCCATCCTCGCCAGTTATAATTTTGGCAGCGTGGCGAACCCAGTCTGTATCGCTTCGACAAGCAGTAAACAGTTAAACAGAAAAGTACCAAAACGAGTTAAAATTTTGACATACATATATGTATGTACAACACCCCCCTTAACTTCTAAATGGTGACAGCTTAGACCATAAAGTTGGTGTCTAGGTATAGTACAAAGGCTATGCTTTACTCGATGAGATAACTTACAACGCCGTCTATCGGCAACTTTTAGAATTAGCGTTTTTATCTCAAAAACGGTACGAGATACGGGGAAAAAAGTCAATTACAAAGTTGTTCAGCATAATCGATTTAGTTAGAAAAGACACCTTGCTCACATTAATACTAAAAACAGAATGTAAAAAATGAACATTAGTTTGGCCGTGATTTTCAACTCTATGGCGTCGTGAAAAGCGAGCAAAGCTCGAAAAGACCACGAAAAAGCTCGAAAGTGTATAGTGGCTAATGGAGAGCATTTTCAGCAACATAAATAAATGATCCTGAAGATGGGGAAGTGTTTTCTTTCTTCCACTCATTATGACATGACAATTTTCGAAATCGTGACCAAACAAATGTTCATTTTCTACATTCTGTTTTAAGTGTATGTGCGCAAGGTGTCATTTCTTACTAAATCGATGATGCTGAACAACTTTGTAATTGACTTTTTCGCCGTATCTCCTACCGTTTTTGAGATAAAATCTCTGATTCCAAAATTTGCCGATAGATGGTGTTGAAGTTGTCTCATCGAGTAGCGGATAATTCCATCGGATAAAATGAATAATTCCATCAAATCTAGCAACAGTATAGGAATTTTTGCTTCGTTGTTTTGATTAAGTCTGTACCTTATCTGTATCTTTTTCTAAACACAGTGACAGTTCCGAAAGCAAATTCTATTACAGACAGACGTTATTCGGTTCGATTCATTTTTACCTGAATCCTATTGATTTTAGCTGTAGTTTTTAACAGTAAACCGATTGTCCAAATGTTTTACAAACAGAAATTTTTAACATTGCGAAACAGGAAAATTTGACAAGACACCGGAGTATCTTAGTAACAGAATAAGCTGACAATTTCAAATTAAGTATGAGATGTAGTTCTCCCCTCCAATGAAAATATTACCAACTTGCGGGAGGAAAGGTAAAATAGAAGCAATTTCGTTTGTGAACGCACCACGTTTTCATTTATGTGTTTTGAATGGAATCCCACTTTGTCACCTAAAAGTAGACGATAACCCTAATCTTGAGTAGATGGTGGAGCTTTATGGTGAAATTCTTGCTTATTTTGATTAATCTATTGGGTCTTTTGTTTTTTTCTCTCATAAATTTGTTATATGGAATATACGAATTTTAAATAAAGAGGGTTATTTTTCGAAGATTCAACATATATGAAATCATGTATGATATTTGATTTCATGGATAAAGAGTGCTTCATGTTGATAGCGAAGACTTTTTTAATTTTGAAGGCATAAAAATGCCTCCCTCGTCAGAAAATGAAGTACTGATGCCATGATAGGAAAACGTCGTTCCTCGTGGTAATTGTTTAGTTCGATACTTTTTTTGACGCCAACGGAAAACATGTTCTCAGTTTGCTCATTTTGAGAAATGATGAATTATTTTGGTAACATTTTCAGTTAGGTTAATGCTATAGAGGTACAATCACCTGTTTGTTACGTTGACTTATAGGAAGTACTGTAGACATATACCATATATAATTCATTTCTTTTATTTTTAATGTAAAGTTAATAATATTCAGAATTCCTTATCCAGTAAAGTTGACAAAAAATGTTACTTAGACTGGCTTGAATGTTTCCTTTTTTATGTCTTAACAAATCTCAATATACGAAATTCGCTGATTTGTTTATTGAAAACCCTAGATTGATATTTACTTTAGATAAATATTTTTAAGTTGAGAGTGAAGCATCCCTATCTACAACACTATCTTGGGGTGCAGAATAATTTTTATATCTCGGAGTTGAGAACTGGGATATTTCGACCTTGGATAGTCTTACAATATTTTTGATGTCCCAATTCAGTTGGCATTATTATCTTTTATCACTGGAATATATGTTTAAGTTTCTTCTGTGTTAACTCTAAGGATATCACAGTTCCTAGACTATAGAATCTATACACAATATATTAATTTTTAGTCGTAACCAAAAACTAATCTAAAAGTGAATTTATCTTTAAGGAGACTGGGGTTACAATTTAAAATACCTCTTTAAATAAATAAAAATAACATACATTTTCATACATTTGCACATTCTTCTTATAGGCATTAAATTGCATAAAAACGATGCAGAATTTCGTTACAGTGAATTTTAGCGAAAATGGGATTTAATGACTCATATCCACTAATCAGTGGTTTTAAATTTAAGATTATACATTCCGACAGATGTTCAAGACTTCAAGTGGGTAGATTCTTTTACAAAAATGAAAGTTAACTTAAAGAATAAAAACTACTCTTTATATGAAGAAAGTTTTCAAGCATTATTTTCAAGATAAAAAGGGAAAGATATGTGACATAACTTCGGAACTTATTGTTCAAACTGCCGTTATTCAATACCACGGTATGCAAATAAAAGAATTTTACCAGAATTTCAAAGAGATAGTTTCTGTTCACTAAGCGCACCACAAACATTCTTCTCAAATTTTCTCTTCTCACCAAAAATCTCTGGGGATATGGAACATTAATGGAATTTTCTTTTCCCATCATCGATTTTAAAGCGTTATTGCTATAAAAACGTAAAAATATTGAAGTGGTATTTTGATGCGAAAGTTAAACTGACCAGAATTTAATAGGGAAAACATGATTGGAAAATAAATAGGGGAGGACATTCGTAAGGTTTTTTTCTTTTTCACATGTTATGTTTTCCATCTGTATAAAGTAACACTATGTGATATCTTGCATTGTTTTAAATACCGATAATTTGACATAGATATCAATGTATTTTAACTCGTTAATGTAATACCGAATATTCTAATTTCAATAATTCCCAGATATTAAAATAGTCCGTATTTGCGCCCAACCTTTAGAAATAAAGAAAAAAAAACAGAAAAAAAGGTTTTCAATGCGGAAAATAATTTTCTAATAACACCCAAAACTTTTATATGCAAAGCGAAACAATACCTTAACGGGATGTTTTGAAAAATTTCAAGAACCCTCTACCTTGTCATGTTTTATGTGAAAAAAATTTTTTTTCTGTTCGCTGGATAGTACACTTCTTTGTAAGAACGTAACTGCTCGGTGAGAGGTCGCAGCATCGTAAAACTCAATAGGTGGAAGTTTAGTAGGCGAAGATATAAAAAAACAAAAAACAAAGAAAACTTCCAAACATTTTAATTTATTCCAACATGACTAGACTAAGAAAGCTTTGATAAAATTATGTAATAAAGAAAAAAGAAACTTAAATCCGCAGAATTTTAAACAAATTAAAAAAGCGTGAAATTGGAAATATACGTTTGCAAATGAAACTTTCCAAAGATTCTGCTATTTTCGTAGATGTCTAATAGATCTCATATGCAAACTTTCAAAGAGTTACAAAATTCATTTTTGGAAAATTAAAACAAAAAATCCACGTTTGAGCTGATCGAATAAAACACCCAATGATTCAAAACCTGAAATGGTTGATTTTAATTTAAACGTTTAAGGGAAAGTTTTGATAGAATATAATTTTGTATATTAATTGAAATATCACGTATATAATAACGTACACAATAAATATCCCGTATGCAGTTTTTACGAATAGGAAATGTTTAATAATTAAAATATCCCAACTTTTAAAGTAGTCATATAGAGGAAATTTTCTTTACTGATTGTTTAACCCTCGTGTAGCAAAAAGTTGACCGTAGCGTTACAAACCAAACCAAACTTTACTGATTGCATTAAAATAACTGATATTGTTCTATACATTGCATTACCGGTGTTTTGTGCTCTGAAGTAAACTAATAATTTACTTTTAAGGTGGAATTTGCCCCGAACATAAATAAATATGTTTGTCTATCCAATCTACCCACCTAAATTATTTTACTGTACTCTGAGCTGTTTTATGAGCCTTTTATGTTCTGAATTTGCGCAGGGTATCTGCGGTTTAAACAAATTTGTTCACTTAATGAATTCAACGAAAGATTATTCTTTTTATTTCCCTTTCCCGAAAGAAAGGTTCTTTGAATTTAAAACAGGAAAGTTATTTCAAATTAAAAAAAAAAAATTTTTTTTCCACAAAGACGGTTCTGCTGGGCCTGTAAAATTCACAGCCATTTACTGCAAAATTCATCGTATTGTGGTTGGCTACATGAGCTTCCACGGAATGGGCTTGGGTTCGGATCCCAACCTAGACTTGGACGTTCCTGTGCTGTCCCCTCATAGGTAGAAATGTTGGTTCACTTAAATGGTGCTCCCATAATATAGTAGCTAACAAAATTTCGAGATGTGGCTGGGTGAATGTCGTCAAGATAAGTGCCCGCAGTGTTGGGAAAAAAAAATCATTCGAAGCACAGAGACGAATATTTCACTAACTTAATGAAGAGATTTCCTTTCATTTTTAATAGTTTCTTTTAAAATCATATGACAATTTTTTTTGGTTAGGCTCGTATTTAATTTTCTAGAATTTTTGCTTTAAACATAGTCGTTGTGTTTTAAAACTGAAAATCATCAATAAGTGTGATAAGTATATTAATTTTGGAGGAAAATTGTATTAAATAGAATCCCATGAAATTATAGCTAAATAAACTTGAGAGTAATGATAAAATTGCTTGAAACGTAGCCTATTAAAAGGGCCCAACTTCTATGCAGAGATAGATAATTTCATCTCACATAGTAGTCATGGATCTAGACTTCATCTTCGTTAAGAGCTCCTCAGTGTGGTACAGCCGAAAAGTACCTCGACGGCGAGATGTGGGTTCTAGTCAGCTCAGCTGTCGTGGTGAAAAAACCAACCAACCCAGAAACGCATAACCATATGATTAGTAATTATAGTCAATTTCACTCAATCGAAAAGAACAAAGCGTCATCCACAAACAGTGGTAAAAAAATTCCATGAAGCATATCTTTCTAGAAACAACAACAAAAACAGAAACAATTAAAAAAAAGGCACTAAAGGGTATATTTCAAAATATTTTGTCTTCAAGCTATCAATAGACAATGAGTTCACACCAATCAAAAAGTTATAAAATGTTATACTTTTTACTAGTGTCTCTTAAAGCAGTGCTGCGCTAACATTTTCGACCGTGACCCACTTTCTTTAAATAGAAAACCACTCGACCCCCATTCAAAGTTTTTGGTAGTAGCAAAATTTTTTAAAACATTAAGAAAATGTTAACAAAAATAAATTGGAAAAATAGCAAATTTTGATAAACTGTTTTCAAAATCAATGAAATGTAGACTTATGGTATATATTTACTTTGTGAAATAGCAATTAAAAAGGCTTGCTTACCTTCTGCACTTGATTTTGGCAAATCTCAAGTGACTAAACCTTCATATTTAAATATTAATATGTATATGTATTTCATTTAGGTAATTTTGCTTCAAATTATCCGCGACCCCACCAGTTTTATTTACGACCCAGCTGTAGGTCGCGACCCACAGTTTGCGCACCGCTGTCTTAACGGATAGAAGGAAGCCTGTCATTCACGAGTGGCACTTTTTAAGAGTTAAAAGAGTGTATGAGAGTGAGAGTCAATCCCATTAAGTATAATTTTCCACTGAAAAACCCTACTTTGTCTGGAAATTACGAAAGCAAATTTATTATTTTTTTTCTTATTCTGAGCATATATTATAAGAGAATCTATGTTATTTAGAATTGTACACAGGCAGTTTGGTGTAAGGGAAGAGCGGCAGAGAAAAAGGCATAAGATTCTCTCCTTACATAAATTTATAGGTCATTCATATTAATTTACTTGCTGACCAAACAGAGAAATTTAGTATCTATCTAATAACTACTGCGTTCATTCATAAGGGAGGAATGCTCGTTGGTACGAATTTCAATGCTGCTATGTGGACGAACATTGTACTACTAAATGACCTAACTTTCCCATGTAAAATATAAACAATAGGAATAAACAAAAATTAAAATTCAAGCATAGACTGCTAAATCACTTTTACATAAAACATATCCTGCAAAGAAAAACATAAAACATTTTCAATAGAGGATAGCGCAGAAGCTTCATATCCCCATAATGAAAAAAAAAACAAATAATCCAACAGAGATAGATAAAAATAATACGAATATAGACAAAAAACAAACAGAAATCAAGCACTCTGGGCATCCACGCACCAACGGCAAGATTCTGTTAAGTGCCGGAACTGAACCATAAAACAACATAGAGGTAACCGACAGGTCTCGACTCGGGGCCTTGGGATGTTTTTTGGGCTTACCTGCATGCTATTCAGAAAGTTCCCCTTGAGGTAACTGATATGGTTAGGCTCCCTGATGACGAGACCTGTCGGTTACCTCTATGTTGTTTTATGGTTCAGTTCCAGCACTTAACAGAATCTTGCCGTTGGTGCGTGGATGCCCAGAGTGCTTGATTTCTGTTTGTTTTTTTGTCTATATTCGTATTATTTTTATCTATCTCTGTTGGATTATTTACTAACTTTCCCATCTATTTTTCCAGTTATGTCTATTTCACTTAAAAGAGGGTGCCACTCTTATCTTAAGTTGGATGTAAGAGTGTGCTATTGTACAAAGTCTTTTTTAACGTAGGATTACTTCCTCAATAACGGTCCTCCGGAAAGTAAAAAAATCAGAATCCGTCGCGAGTTATAATTTTGACAGCGCGCCAAACCCAGTAGAAGTAAACATTTAAACAGAAAAGTACTAAAATGCCCCCCTCCCAAAAAAAAAAGGTAAGCAACGGAAAGTAATCCTACGTTAGTAAATCGCAGTAGTTTCGTTAGAAGAGACTACCTGAAATATTTTTTTTCCTTCTGGATAGCGGCTGAGGAATAACTTTTGAGTTTCTATAATATATACATCCATACTCACTTCTTAATAAGTAAGTTACATTTCTAACTTTTCAAAATCTCTAAAAAAGATTACAAACGAATATAAATATACATTTTGAAACTTTATATCTTTGACAGATTTATATGTTTCAAATTTTGCAGAAAATATAATTTTTAAAGTACAAATATGTGTCGAAATAGCAAGTAAATGGAGATGAAAAATTGCAAACTGATGTTTTTTTTCTTCTTGATTCGTCGGATCATACATATTAAATAATTTAAGTCTCTCTATGAGGTCAGAGAGGGTTGGAGAGGGTCCGATCCCCCCAGATGACGCTCCTGGGTGTGCTCGGTCAAAATTGGGGTGGCAACTAGCTAACACAAACTCCGACGCTTGTGGTGCTATACAAACTGGAGCCGCACACATCTGCCCTAAGCCTCTATGTACCTGATCTGGAACTTCTGGCCAGGGGGCATTAGAAACAACAACAAATTTAAATGCAGCTATTGAAGACAAATTCCATCTCCAGCTTTTTTGTTTAAATAAATAGAATCAACCTCGGTACTTTCGATTTCATTTGTGAATTTTTAAAACGCAATAAAAAGACTATGTATGTAAAAGCATCAGTTTTGCCTTACTTTATTCATAGTAAAATGATTTTGTTGTGTTTTATATCTAAACTAGCTGAAAACCAGCACTTCGCTACGGAGTACATTCAAATTAAATACAACGGTCAATGTATACAATTGATGTAAAAAAAAAAATATATATATTTATAAAAAATTCGGAACGGATATTTTTATACACAAAATAATGTAGAAGAAAATATTCAAATTAAATCTAATAGAATACTAAAGAATCTAGTACAGTTAATATAGTACAGTTTGAGGAATATATCTTTTACTGTTTTTTTAATATTTTTTTGGATATGTCCAATCGTCTGCCGCATTAGCAAGAAAAAAAAATATTTTTTTTTGTCTATTTAGTTGTTATGCACGTGACGATAAATTTATTTAAACTACCAGACAAAGAAATCACGTGATCAGCATTTAATAAGTTAAATTCTAAAAATTAATCTTTAAGAATTCACCAAAAATTAGAAAATGGAGGTAAAGATTCAAAAAAGATCTCCTTTTAAAGGAATTTTTATGGTCTTTCTCGTGATATAAATTTTATAACCCTCGAATTATTATTTTAAAGCAAACTTTAAAAAAGTTAAGAGATCTTACAATTTAATTTTAAAAAATCTAAGAAGAATTTTTCAAAAATCTCCCTTAGTGCACCCCTACACTATAAGAAGAATCGCCATGCAAAATTTCAGCCGTTTAGGTCCAGCGGTTTGGTCTGTGCGTTGTATGTCAGTCAGTGAGTCAGTTACGGAACTGTTTTATATATATATATAGATATTTGATTTCCGATTTAAAAAGAGTTTATTGTAGATGAAATGCAGGACAGATTCTGATGTAGAAAATAAATTACTTAATATTTTTTTCAGAAATTTTATTGCAATATATGTAATTAAATAGAAAACCTTCACAATACACTTTATAGCGAAAGTAAGTTTTACCGTTTATTTTATTTTAAAGAGCAGGTAACTGTAACAAAATATCAATATTCTTTCCCCCTAAGTTCTTCAAAATAGAATATTTTAGTAAAATTTGATGGTTGTAAAATTTTGAATTGGTGTTTTGATAGATTTAAACACAAGTTTTGAGATGGAAAATGTAATAACTGTTAGGCGTTAAATAAAGATTAGGAAATATAATTTCTCGAACTATCTAAGGTGGAGTGGATATTTCAAAATATCCATGGCAATTTTATCAAGCTTATTAAAATACAAAACATTACATGGGGAAAGCTTCATCTAAAATAGTCCTAAAAATGTATAGGTTCACAAAATTAAAAAAAAATTATATATATTTTTTCTTTTATGTTCTGAATTCCAGTTGAAAAAAGTCTATAGTATGGTATTTATAGTTTGAAAAGTCTAGTCTCTATAGTTCCAAACTATATCTAATTTATAGTTGAAAAAGTCTATGAAATTATTCATTTTCATATCTGTCGATATTGCTCTTTTTAAACGATACCAAAGAAAAAATATCCTAACCTAAACTGGCACAGATCTGACTTTACCAACTTGTTTCTGTACCGTAATGTCTAGAGAAAATGCATTGTACACTCCAGAGAAATTTTGAAAGGGTTTCTCTTAAAATTTTTTTTTCTTAGCAACGAGATTAATAAATTTCCATGTAAAAGTTAGGTCATTAAAAAAACTTGAATGATCCATTAGAAACACACTACAAATAAATTTCATTTTTATTTTATTATATGTCTCAATGTACGTACATTAATACCAAGTAATTTAGTAGATCTCGTAACGTTTTTGAGATGAAAACGCTAATTCCAAAATTCGCCGATAGATGGCGTTGTACGTTGTCTCATCGAGTAGCGCATAGCCTTTTTATTATACCTAGAGGCCAACTTTATGGCCTAAGCTGACACCGTTTAGAAGTTACGGGGGGGGGGTAATAGATGGGGACTTTGTATATTAACCTCGATATAATCGAATTCCTTGATAAATTGAAGTTTTTCATTCCCATTGAACCTGCCTAACACTCCCATGTCGTTATTAAATTGAACCTCGGTATATCGAAATCCTCGATAATTCGAAGTTTTCTCGTTCCCTGGAGATACGATATATCGAGGTTCCACTGTATATCTATCTGTCTATCTATATCTATCTATATCTACCTATCTATATCTACCTATCTTTCTATCTATCTATATATCAATCTATATCTATATCTATATAAAGATATAAAATTACAAATGTGTAATTTTATATATTTATATAGATAATTTAAAGCATATTTTAAATTGAATTATTCGATGCGTTATAAATTTGCATCAAACTATCCATGACCCCTCTAATTTCTTTGGCAACCGACCCACTGTTCTGCACCTCTGCGCACCTCTGGTCTACATGAAGAAAGCGTTTGTTCTGTAGTCCCCTAAGTATATTGCCGTGTAAGAGGTAGAAAACAGGCCAAATGAAATTGTGTAGCATAAGAGCACTTTTGTAAAGAGAATTGACATCTGTTATCTTTAACTACTAAATTTTTAGGAAGTGGGAGAAATTAGAACTATACAAGTGTGGAAGAAAAAGGTAACGAAAACAGAACAAAATCGGATGTTGATAAATAAATACTATGATATCATACTAAAACTATTCTTTTGTGGAATGATCTGTTTCGCATAATTCGTCGCGAAAAGCATTTATTCAATAAAATACGATGAGAGACATAACACACACTTGACCACGATATTATTTATATTAACATATTTAAAATAAACACCGAAACTGGATAATGGTTAAATCTGGCGTTTTGCCAGCTACGATTTCAGAAGTCGTACTGAAACGTTGAGGATATTGATTAATGCAAGCATCCCATTTTGAACTGTATGTCTCTAGTATAAGAACTGTAAATTTGTCTTCATATTTAGCTATAATAAATTACGATCACAATGTTATACAGTTAGCCACAAAATGGAATAGATTCCTTGATTCCTATCAAGAATATTTTGAATTTTACAAGAAACAATGATTTGGAATCAGATTTTTAAGATTTAGTTATAACTACTTAATCTTTTTAAATAAGGAAAAAACGAGTTTTATGTCAGGTTTTAAGATATTTAAACAGTTTTTAATCTATCTCTCACTTTGTATATAATAGCGGAAAGCATTTTTTCTCAAAATGGTTATTTTAAAATAAACTTTCGGGGCGGTATTCTAGAAAATGTGCAGATATGTATGGAAAATGTTTGAGATTTCATCTCAAGGAATGAGCACAGATTTTTTTAATACAAACGCATGTTCTCGTAAATGGCAGAGATGAATTTTTCGAGGTTTGGATTTTCTAATGATATTTAGTCAGCAATTTAACTTTTGCAGGTTACTCTGCATGCTCCCAAAAGAGAAATATTAAAATCACGGCGGTCTTATACGAGGGTAATTTTTTAAGTAAGAGCCGTTTTGTAATGGAATAAGAGAAACTTTAGTTATGAACGTAAATTGTATCACAAACCAAAATATGACCAGTTTTTCATTTTTTAACATAGTCACCATTAACATTTAAACATTTGTCAAGTCGTGTCACCAGCTTTTGGAACCCATCATCAAGGAAATCTCCGCCTGACCGTTGAACCAGTTAGTAACAGTTTCTTTCAACATGTCATCATTTTCCAAGCGGTTTCCACCAAGAAATTCCTTAAGTTTTGGAAACAGATGAAAGTATGATGGTGCTAAGTCAGGGATGTATGGTGGATGATCCAGTAATTCCCAATGAAAATTGTCAAAATCGACGGCGGGGACTGCTGTCTAGCGTCGTCGTTCTGCTTCACGACAAAGCTCGACCTCACGTTGCGGCAAGAACAAAGACGCAACTGGACAATTTTCATTGGGAATTACTGGATCATCCACCTTACAGCCTTGACTTAGCACCATCAGACTTTCATCTGTTTCCAAAACTTAAGGAATTGTTTGGTGGAAAGCGCTTGGAAAATGATGACATGTTGAAAGAAACTGTTACTAACTGGTTTAAGGGGGTCTAGGACACAAAATTGTTCGAATTTTTGAAAAAAATTTTATTGCATTAAAAATTTTTGTGTTCTTTTCCGCTTAAAATGACGGTTAAATAATGTTTCTATCTTAGTTAGAACAGGAGAATTTTTTTTTTTTTGCAACATTCTAATAGTAGTCAATCGTTATTTAAACCTGTAAGTGCGTTTTTCTGGATGATGGGTTTTTTCCCCATTTATCGTCTTTAAATTGTTATAAGTCAAGAACCGTTAAAGATAAATGGCTGAAACTTGGAACATGTCTTTTTCAACTATTTTACTTTAATTTTGATTCAGCAAATTTGAAAAAAATATTTACTTTTGAAAATATGATATTTTTATAAAAAAGTTACATCATTTTTTTTGTAATTTTTCATCTAAATATTTTTAATTTTTTCAAAAATTAATATTTTTAAAATGGTGAATCAAAATTAAAACTTATATATTTCTGTTTAATTAAATGAAAAAATTTTGAAATTCGACAAATAATATTTCCAGTTATAACGATTTTAAATGACCCCACTTTTATTAAAAATTTTAAATTTTAAAATTTTTTAAAAACTTTTTGAGAAGTTTTATGATGTGATTTTGTTTACAAATTATATGGTTAACCATCACAAAAAAATTCAAAATTTTAACTCAATAAATAAAAAAAAATTTTAAATGTGTCCCGGACCCCCTTAACGGTCAGGCGGAGAGTTCTTTGATGATGGGATCCAAAAGCTGGTGACACGACTTGACAAATGTTTAAATGTTAATGGTGACTATGTTGAAAAGTGAAAAAATGTTCATATTTTGGTTTGTGATACAATTTACGTTCATAACTAAAGTTTCTCTTACTCCATTACAAAACGGTTCTTACTTCTAAAATGACCCTCGTACAACATTTTTTTATGAATATTTATTTTGGTAATTTATTTTACGACTGTTTTAATTTAGGTAGTATGGAATTTACTTATAATAATATTTTTTGTGTATGATGACAGTAAATGTGAAAGTCTGGTGAGATTCACTTCAAAGATTCAACTTCTTCGATCGCACACATTGAATATACGTATATTACTTTGATTATTTAAATTTACGATCAACTTTGACATCTCAGATTTAATGAGTTTTGATGTCATTCATGATTCGCAAAATATATTTTTAAAACATTTATGTTTTGTTCCTTCACTTTTTTTAGTGTGTAAACACACTAATCTAGATAATAGTTAACACGATAATAGTTTTATACTCTAATTTAGAAACATATTTTTATGTCTTTAATTCATATTTCAGATACTTTATACTTTCAGATATGAATATTCAGGTACTTAAAAAATATTCATATAATTCAGATAAAGTGGCCTTTATTCGACTAATTTTTTAAAAATTCACGGGAAAGCTAATTTTCAACTACATTGTATTGATAACCTCGTTATCATTAAGAAATCTAATATAGGATTAGCTATTAAGAGTAGACTTTTTATAAACGTTCCGTTACGATGTTGCATTTTCTTTTAAAATGTTAACCGAATTGGAAATAAAATTTGAAATAATTATTATGTTCAACTTATTTTACAAGAAAAATGATTTGATTTGGTTTTAGATATTTCGTTTTAGATTTTAGTTTTAGTTTTGATCCTTGGGGACAATTTACTTTTATTCATAGAACAGCGAAAATCGTGGAAAAGTCATTTAAAATATATGTATAATCAGTGTTCCTGAGTGGGAAAAATGTTTGAACATCTGCCAAATGCAAACTTCTGTTGGTGTATCTTAAGTTTGAAGAATATTTATTGGTAAATGAATTTGCATACCTGGCAGATTGTATACACAACAACGCAACGTTCAGTTCTGACTAGATAGGGGCAATAAATTGTTGGAAATTGGTCATAAAAGCTCTTTTTTACAAAATCTGCTCATGACCAGTTTTTATGAAAAGGAGCTTATTTTAAAGCTTTATGAAAGAAATAAAATCCAAATTAAGTTTCATTTTTTGTTGAGAAAAACGTTTTAAAAGACGTCAAAAGATTTATGGCCTCAAATATTATACATACCCAGTGCCACTGATGTACATATCAGTTGAAGTAACAAATCTGACGTTCCGAACATTTTCGAAACATTTTGTCCGTAAGTCAATCAGCAGAATTTTGATTTTCTCTCAAGGAATTTAGACAGGAGTAATAAAACAAAAAGTTATGAACAAAAATAAGTCAAAAGACGAGTATATGTGAAAGAAATATTTTTTTAATTTGAAAAAAATATGTCTTGTGTTTATTGCATATTTTCATATCTTTATTCAATAATTACGCTTTGATCCATTGCGTTCTGAAATATTTAGATTTTCCAAATTTACGGTTTTCAACGTGACACAAACTAACAAAGCAGCTCTTTTATGTGAAACTGAAGTCAACATATGCTATTCAATAATTAGAAATTCAACTAATTTCCTCAAAAATTTATAGTAGTTTTGATTATAATCTCTAAGAAATTGCAGATCAACCAAATAATAGCTGTGATTGACAGTCCACCACACAGAGATCAGAATCTTCTTTGAATGCAAGTTAGGTTTTGACATTTGTTTCGGTGGTTCCCTTTTACTAAGCTACAGCGCAGTTGGCTTTTTGTTGTCATAATCTATTTTTCATTAACCGTAAGGATCCGATGCAGGCTCGCGTTTTTGGAGGACAATGCATGTTTCCAGACGATGTATATGCTGTTCGGTGAGTTCGTGTGAAACCCAGGTATCCTGTTATTTAATTTTACCCATAACTGCCATGCTGTTGAAATTGTCGCTGGAGATACAAGTTCAGCACTGAGCTCACGTACTGTGGACGTTGGTTTTTTTTTCCACTTTCTTCCTTAACTGTACCATGTCACACACAATCTGCTCCTGGATTATGGTAGATCTCAACATCACTAGCACGGAACTTTGAAAAACTTTGACAGAACTGTCTGTATACTGTTTTCAATCACCGTGCCGACAACCCACGCTTTAATGACATTAGCAACCGTTTCGGACGCGTTATGTCCAAATTTGAATCCGTGCAAAATCACTAATCTCACATTACGTTGCTCCCAACAGACTGTTCTGATCTGAGTGAAATACCTTTTCCAACACGTGAACTGAATCCATTAATTTCCCATGTGCTTTTGGTAGTTCCTACTACGATGCACCCCTTGTAACCGACTCTGCAAGTTAACCTTGCAGGATTCGGCCAATAATTATGAAACAATCCAATATTTTGTATTTTCCTTCTACTACAAGAAGACAAATTTGAATGTGGGACCTTGTTTTACTTAAAATGTGTAACACCCACAAATACTTTTCGAAAAATTTTACCTTCTCTTCTTAGAATAAAACTGTTAAGCTGAATAAATTGTCATTAATCTCCTAAATTAAATTTCAATCTAACCACTCACGAATTATAATAAGAGAACTAACATTTTTAAGGTGAACCAGAGATGCATGGTTTTGCTATACTGAACCTCAATTTGTAGGAAGACTCTGAGAAATATTTGGAAATGATATCGAAAATTAGTTCAAAGAACAGCTAGTAGAGATCTGAAAAAAGAGTAGTAAAATGTAAATTAGCACAGGAACGTTTTAAAATGGTATAGTTGTTCAGAGAAATGATACAGAAACTACCTAAAATAAGTAGGTATGTCTTTTAAAGATAATTAAAAATCTTACTTTTATAATACCCACAATAGAAATTATCACCTTGTCTTTTTGAAGTGACTAAAAAAAATATTGCAAACTACAATGAAGAATGAAAATATCCAATTATAAAAGTGTTAGTCGGTACAAATTTAGATATAATAAATAGAATAACAAGGCTTAACTAAATTTATATATGAAAGTGGTCTTGAGCTAATTTGTTCTCTGTAATAGTTTGTCTCTTGTAAAAGAGTTTCTCGGTATTATAATAGGTACATCTCTCTCGCAATGAAATCACGTTTGTCCAAAATGAAACCTCAAATATGCCGCAGTATTTCCTTTCACCCGAAAATATTTTCGATATCTTAAATTCTTCGTATCTCCTGCTGCAGAATGCTTTAACAGTACAAAGAACAAATTGAAATCCAAACACGTCTGTTTCTCTAAAATGTTTTCCTGTTTCTAATCTCCAAGTACGACTTCCCTTTGATTCGCCCATCTTTATTGTAAAAATTGTGAAACAGGTTCTTTTTATGTTTTTAATTTTTCTTCCTTAAATATTTCTGTGAATTATCTAATATAGACTTTCAACGGAGAAATTTTACGTTTGATTTAGTTTTCATTTGATGGTATTTCAAAAGATAATCTTGATATTTTTGATTATGTACTTTCATATGAAATGGCATGAAAAATATCCTTAAATTAGAAAAGAGAATTTAAATGAATAAAAAAAATTAGTGGAGAATGAGAATTTCAACACTTTGATAGAAATTTCTATACCTTAAGTTATCTAAGGGTGGGTAAAATTCTTAATTTTAAGGAACTTAACAATTATTATGAGGTTTATATATCAAATAGCGTGATCCAGTCTCTGTAGTGTAATGGCAAAAGGAGCCTCAACATTTATTTCCTTGACAATAGTAATTGTAATGCATTTGTAATTACTTTCTATGCATGTGATACGTACCCCATGGTATAAAAAGGATAGGTATTATAATTTAGTGCATCCACCAAAAGGTAAACAGCACTTAACTGTATTAAATTATTTTTTAACTGAATATAAACCGTAAAGTAGCTATACCAGTTTTGATTTTCGCGTAGAATAATTCATCATTAAATATCTCTCTGTGATAACCTTATACGTTCCAACACAGTGGGATAGGCTAAAGTTTTCCTCTAAAATACCGCGTAACTTTTCCCGAAATAATCAGTAAATTATGAGATTTTATGGATAAAATCAACGTTTGTTCTTGGATGTTTGCATTTATCTTGTAAGCAGGAGAAACGAACATTAACAAAAAAAAAAGAGTATGTAAAAAAAAGTTGCCTCATTAATCAAAATTCTCTTCACCATTTCTACTTTTTAAAATTTTAGTAACAATTATTATTAGTATTTTGAAAATGTTTGGATATCCTTAGTTTGCCTGGTTGTTTGGATAAGTACGGTCATTTGCTGCACAAGGGTAAACAGCAGATGTAGTATTAGTTCTGCCCTTACCACGTTAATCGCTGAACTTAAACCCACAGACTCTGGTACCAAATATTGGCCAGCTATCGTCCGGCCAACATTCATCTCGAATAACTTAAATAATTTACAATAGGAGAGAACTGCCGTTGTCTTTTGAATGAAATTAGTTGATAAGCCCTAATATGTGAAATTATTGCTACACGTTAATCATTAGCATTTACGAATCAAATCACCTGTTTTGAATTTCCGATTTGTATCTCCTTTAGAATTTCCGAATGATTAACTGGTTTCTGAGTGTTTTAGGCAATTCGGTATTATTTTTGTTCTCTATGCTTCACGTGAAACATGTATATAGCTCGTTAAGCTTGATAATGCTACCTATTAGGCTATGAAAAGTAATTAACGTAGAATTCACCGTCCGGCCTCATTTAAACTTGTGGAAGGGTATCCTATCGTATTTACGAACTTTTACATCAGGATTGAATATCCAACGAAATAAGCACATTAGTGGGAAGAATGATTTAAAATGTAAAATGACCCAAATTATTATTCTCAAAGTTGTTACTACTATGCCCTCTACATGCTCTCTCCCTTTTTTTTCAACATTAAAAATATCTGATGCCAAGAAGCTTTTGGAAAACACATAACACTAAATTCTATCAAAATAAATATTTAAATAATCAAAATGTCATATTTTCGGCTTAAGAGTAACAATAATAATGGATGAACCCTTTTTATTGCTCCGAGGAAATGAATATTGTACGTTTGATCCATTTTCACAGATGTCACGTTTTCCTAATGGGAGTTAGAGAAAGAGTGTGAACAGAACGGCTATTATTATCTTTATAAGTTTTAGAGCTCAATGAAAATCTCAAATATGAGACTGAAATCGATGCTGAGTAATGGGCACATCTTATGGACGATGTATATATATATATATATATATATATATATATATATATATTGTGTGTGTGTGTGTGTGTGTATACTAGCTGAAAACCCGCACTTCGCTACGGAGTATATTCAAATTAAACACAACGGTCAACGTATGCAGTTAATGCCAAATAAATAAATAAATAAATATATATATTTATAATAAAATCGACGATCAATATATACAATTGATGTAAAATAAATAAATAAATAAATATATATATATATATATATATATATATATATACACACTGCTCAAAAAAATTAGGGGAGCAAGCAAAGAAGTTAAGAAAACCGTGCGAGACAGCCACGTATTGGCATAAAATGTATAGTACACGCGTATCAATGCGCAATACAGAAAAAAAGACGTAAAAAAATTTGTAAGTGAGCTTTAATTCTTTGAAAATATGGGAAAAACATGAAAAGATGATTTAGGGCAACAATTTGGTTATATGTAAATAATAAAAAAAAGTATTGTTTAGAAATGATGCAAGATTTTTAATATGCCGTGTGTTCTCCTCGAACATCTAAGACTGCTGCACACCTGTTTTCCATAGATGCGATGATGTTATCGATAAGACTTTGGGGAATACTGTTCCACTCCTCAAGGAGTGCAATCTCCAAGTCTCGGAGAGTAAAAGGAGGCCTTGGTCTCGCAGCAATGCGTCGTCCGAGCATGTCCCAAACATGCTCGATAGGATTCAAGTCAGGAGAGCACACTGGCCATTCCATACGCTGTATTGTTTCAGCTTCAAGCATGTTCTCCACAAGACGAGCTGTATGCGGTCTGGCATTATCATGCTGAAAAACAAAGGTATCTCCAATGGCTACAGCGTAAGGTATGACATGAGGTTTCAGTATCTCGTCTGCATACCTTCGGGCCGTCAAAGTACCATTCCGAATGATATGCATGTCCGTACGTTCACCTATGCTGATTCCACCCCATACCATAAAGCCAGCTCGTCTGTATTGTGACCTTTCACGAACGAATGTGGGGTTATTTCGAGTGCCCCTTTCCCTCCATACCAAAAAACGTCGGGTGTCACACTACAGACTGAATCGGGACTCGTCTGTAAACAGCACTTGGCTCCAATCATGTTGCTCCCAATCTCGATGTTCAGCAGCCCATCTTCTTCGGGCCGCACGGGACGTGAGGTCAACGGAATGCAGACCATTGGCCTACGTGCATAGAAACCTCCCTGATGAAGCCTATTACGTTCTGTTTGGCTGGACACCCTTCGTCCTGTTGCCAAGAGTCCTGTTGCCAACTGTCTTTGCAGCTGAGTAGCATTGTCTGTCCTGTTTCGACGAGCTGTGAACAGTATATACCGGTCATCAGTTGCTGTAGTGGCGCGTGGCCGACCTTGCCCTGGTCGACGTCTAACATTCCCTGTTTCTTGGAATCAATTCCACAGCCTTGCAACGACACTTCTGGCGACTCCAACAGCGTCCGCGACACTACGTTGTGTTTGCCCGGATTCAAGTCTGCCTATAATACGCCATGCCATGGATTCCGGTAAATCACGTTATTGAGACATTTTCAAGTCACCTTTTCTCAAAAAGAATAACTGAGAAATCGAATTTCACAGTTAAGGTAGTGAAACAGACGTTTCTGCAACATTCCAATTTCCGCCCTTATGCTCTTTTTCTGGTTTTTGACGTCAAGAACTTTGATTTGCATATGAAGTTTTCTTCTCTTGTTTCCTGCTAGGATTTAAATTATGGATGATTTATTTTATGTTACTTATCGTTGTAAGTATTTGCGTAATTTCGTTAAAGCCATGTGCTCCCCTAATTGTTTTGAGCAGTGTATATATATATATATATATATATATATATATATATATATATATATATATATATATATATATATATATATATATAATTAATTTATAGAAAAATCGTAAGGGATATTTGTGTAGACAAAATAATGTGGAAGAAAATATTCAAATTAAATCTAATAGGACATACTAAAGAATATAGTACACTGTGAGGAACATATCTTTTACTGTATTTTAAGGGGGCTTGGGGGGCCTTGTGTGGATGACAGATTTGTACTGTTTGTCCGGCACCCTCGAGCCCCACAGCAATGGAAAGCACCGGACCTCGGAAATTAACCTTCGTCTGCGTATTCAGGTATTGCTACGTAGCGACCGGTCTTAAGGTGACTCATGGTTGATAGGCCGCAAAGGTTTGGGAAACCGGTGGAGAATTAAACTTACTGTATTTTAATTTTTTTTGGATAATGTGCAATCGTCTGCCGCATTAGGAAGAAAAATTTTTTTTTTTGGTCTACTAGGGGCTTCGCCCCAAGGCTCGCTACGCTCGCTCCTCTGGTGAATCAAGTGAATGAATGACTCAATACTTGTTTACAGCGATTGAGTCATTCATTTGTTTACAGTTGAAGCTCCCCCCCCCCCTCCCGGCGAAATGGATGAAGCCCGGGTAGATGGGGGATATAAGCCCGGATGAAGATGGGTGAAAAATCGGATCTTCTTTCAATCCTTCTGCAAAGCAAGCGAATGAGATTTTTTTGAAGTATTTCTTTAAAATTCAATTAAAAATCGAAATTTTAAGATAGAGACTTGAAATGAAGTTTATATGAATGAGAAAGCTTTCATCTTCCAGTTGATATAAATATTTTCTTTGTAACATAATAAGTCTGATAGCATCGAATTTATATATCTCGAAACGCATAAATTTTTCCAAAAAGTGGGTTTTCAATTTTAATAAAAATATCCGTCTGTTTTAAATTATTTTTAAACAAGTGAGGTCTTGTTTGAAGGAGAAATGTCTGTAGTCTTAGATTGTAAAAAAAAAAATTCTACGATCCTTTTTTGGAGAGTTATCGTAATCTGAACATGAAAAAGTCAATATTTTCCCACAAAACATAAAATAAAAATAAAAAACTTAAAATCCGACGAATATGAGACATGTCTTACTTTCTTCCCCACATTATTCTGCATCGATTGGTATCGGTCTCGACCCCATACCCCCAGCGGTTTCGGAGGAGATAGCGTGACAAGCTTTTGACAGCGGCGGCGGCGGCTGCTGCAGCGCCAGTTAGTTTTTTTTAGAATAGAGAGATTTCGTTGTTATTCACGGACGATAAATTTATTTAAAGTACCAGAAAAGGAAATCACGTGATCAGCATTTAATAAATTAAATTCTAAAAATTAATCTTTAAAAATTCACCAAAACTCAGAAAATGGAGGTAACGATTCGAAAAAGATTTCATTTTAAAGCAAGTTTTATGATCGTTTTTGTGATATAAATTTTATAACCCTCAAATAATTATTTTAAACGCAAAGTTTTAAAAATTACTAAAACAGCTTAAAAATTTAATTAAAAAAATCTAAGAAGAATTTTTCAAAAATCTTTTTTAGTGCCCCCTACACTGTAAGATGAATCGTCATGCAAAATTTCAGCCCTTTAGGTCCAGCGGTTTGGTCTGTGCGTTGTTTGTCAGTGAGTCAGTCAGTTACGGAACTGTTTTATATATATAGATATGTATGTATGTATGTATATGTATGTATGTATATGTATGTATATGCATGTATGTATATGTATGTATGTATATGTATGTATGTATATGTATGTATGTATATGTATGTATGTATATGTTTCGGTTTCGGTTTCTTTTGGTTTAATGGCGCAAGGTCCAGACAGGACAAGCTGCGCCAAACACATGGTAATAACGCGAAAAAACATGCATATAAGTTGTAATTTTTAGAACAGATATACATAAAATCAATGATTAAAATATAAACATTTGAAAAATCTGATAAAATTCAGGCTAAGTATGGAAAAAAGCCATATGAAAAGCCATATACAGTACAAAATCAATGACATAAAAGTGATGAAAAAGGAAAAAAAGCGGCAAAGCAATATGAGGACATTTGGTCAATGGAAAATAAAAGTGTGACAAAACCAGTGAATAAATGAAAAAGTAAACATAAGGAACAGCAGAGGTCGGTTAGTTGAAGTTTAATGGCGTCTGGATCAGGGACGACAAGATGCGATAAACACATGTCAACATCAGAGCCAAAACGCATTTGTAAAATTATAAAAAACATTGTCACCAAAAGAGAGAACAACGGTATATAAGAGGTAAAAACAGTCATATATAGAAAATGTCAAAGACCACAATATAAAAGGTGGCAAAGGTGATAAAATGCATAAGACAAATACAGTAAAGCTTAAAAGTGAAAAACAAGTAAGATAAAAGCAGTGAGATATAAAATGTGTTAGAACACATACCTGAAAGGTGAAAGTACAGACAGGTGCAAGAACAAGTGAAACGAAAGTAAGACAAAACAAAGTAAGAAAAAAGCACGAACAAGGCAAAAATTGGAGGAGTTAAGACTCCTCAAAAACAACATCATTGTCCGATTTCTCGGACACATACAATTTTAATTCAGTGTCCGAGGCGAGCCTGCGGACGTACTGGTTGTATTTTAAAATAAAATTTGGGTCTTTAGCTTTCCTAGAGAGGCCAACGCACTTTCTAGGAACAGCTATTTTCTTCTGTTTCTGTTGGGAGGAATAGGTGAGTTTGTGTCTATGTGGTAAGAACACGACTGTTTGGGTTCTTATCATATTCAGGAGCAGAAAATGGTAAGGATTATCTAACATTTGTTTTATTACTAGGAGGAATTGGTGAAAACTGTTTTGATTCAGCAGCATTTGAATGAACGGAAGGTTGGTTACTGTT
>OU015500.1:122919333-123214333 GCA_907164885.2 Dolomedes plantarius | reverse complement strand
AACATCAAGTGTCATCCACTACAAGTTTAAAAAAATGTATTTGAACTTGAGTGGATGAATCAAAAGTATTTTATTAACGATTAAAAATTTGAACAAGATATATATAGGGAGAGTGTGAACTAATAGTAGGAATTGAAAAAGGAGTAAAAATTCTGCAAGTACTAAAATAAAGTGTTGGGAAAATTTCTTCACTTTTAAAATGGAGTAAAAATTCAGCAAGTACTATTAAAAAAACTGTAGACAATTAACTCGTACTTACTATTAAGATATTATAATGCAGTTATTAATATTTTACTATGATATTCCTCAAACTTCTTGATATACACAGTTGAGTATTTCAGAAATAGGAGATACTACAGTGACAGAATCAAAAGAACGGACTCTAGATAAACTTACAACTGTCCATCACTAAACACTGGATTTGATAGGTCTAAACCAGTGCCGTTCCTGGCGGGTATGCAGCGAATGCCCCGCACGCAGGCGCCCAATTTAAGGGGCGCCAAATTCAACTATTCGCTACTCTTGCAAAAACGCACTTCTAATTGGAAGAAAAATCGGCATTAAAGGTATTAAAAATCAAATTATAGCAAAGCTGTAAACTTTGATTACAGGAAGAAACAGTAAACTAATATAAGAAGTAACTTCTACACTTTGCTTCTACACTGGAATTTACATGCAAAAAATCTGTTGTCGGCGTGTCGGCACTCGGCTTACGGGCGGCGGTTTTTCGTTGTTTTATTTTATTACGCCCTTTTTCATAATCAAACACTTACACTAAAGTGACTTTAGTCTATAAGGAAACTATTCAGTTTAAACCTCAAACTAAAATGATTATGAAAATTGGCCTTATCATCAAAATTTAAGCATAGTATATAGGGGCGCACAAAATTATTCTTGCACGCAGGCGTTCGCCACCCCAGGAACGGCACTGGTCTAAACATACTTTGTCAAAAGTTTCTCTTACATACATTTAGAAAAACCGATGGAACAAAAGTATAAAGTATCTCGTGAATAAATTAAAATTATTCACGTGTAAAATACAGCAACTAAATTCTACCAAATTACGTGCTATCGTCGAACCACTACACACACGTGGTTGGCCGCTAATGTTTACATCTGGTAGTTGCAACCGTTGCCATTCGGGGTGTAGAAATATCGCCGATTTTTGTGCCGCATACCTACGCGTTTTATATATATAGATATTGATCTTACAGTTCTTATAAGTGTGCTTATATTTTGAGTCTTGACATAATTTGGGTATCCTTTTGATTGCTATACATTTTTTGATAAATATTGTGTTAAGTGTTTTTAATAGTGCCTTTTTGATTACAAGTAAATTAATGAGAAAGATATATTTTAAGTGTATTTTACTATATAGAAATGCATTTTATTGATTGTGTGATCTAGAAAAAAAAAAAGAATAAGGTGTGGAATTTGCAATAATGTAAGATGTGAAAGTTTACGAAATATTTTAGCCTTGAAATTGGTAAGATTTTGATAGCATATTGAAAAATGTGAGTTTTTAACATGTTTTGTCAATAAATAATAAAATGATTAATGTTTTGACCAGGCATGAGCCTGTTCCACATGCCTCCTCAACTAGGATTAGTTTAAAGTAAGTCATTGAACGATGATGAAAAGTGCAGAAAAATAAATTTGAGAAAGGAAACTGTTTTGAGTAATGTAGATAATTTTGAGAGTTGATTCCATACATTTAAATTCTAATTTACTGTTTCTCATATATTTTTTAAATTTAAATTGTGTATTCTTGGTTTTATTGATTTGGTTGATAAAAATTTTATGATGTGTTTTTGATAAAAAAATAATGTGAAGTTCAGAGATCCATTTCTTAGTTGATTTTATATGTTGGGTGCCTAACACCCTTTTGACTCCACTTAGGTGGTTAAACTTTGTGTATTGTTTAAAACAAAAAAAGTAAATTCTCTTTTTGAGCTACTTTGTGTTTATTTATCAATTTGGATATCATAGAAACAATTATATAGTTAGGGTGTTATTTTTGAAAAATGTGTTTTTTGGATATTGTGTACAGATTTGGACTTCTACATTTGTTAACAAGAACTGAGTACTTACTATATTTACTTGTGGTTGAGGTATTCTCGTGCTTTTCTGTAATAAGATTTGATGATAATTATGTTTTTTAGTGATTTTTATAATTTTGGGAAATTATATTGTAATGTTTAATACTTCGTCAATGTCAATTGTGTCTCAAATGGAGACTTGTGCAAAATGTATCAATACCTTGATTCAATCTGGTTAGGCATGAATAGATAAAATTTTAGGTTAGGTTTAATTTAATTTGTGTTGACTGGGGAGACGTCCCTACTCAGCACTCTTTTTCGGTTTATAGTCATTTGGGATTTGTGAAATTTAATCTTAGTGTTTTCTCTTCTGAAGACTTGTCGCAGAGGAAGTCGCGACTCTTTGTGTGCGTGCCTTCAGGGGACGGGGGGGGGCAGTTGTAAGGCTAAAACGTAAGGCTAAAATATGAGGGAGCTTTTGTTAGAAAGAAATAAGGAATTAACAATTTAAAACTGAAATTACGATATATCGAGATAAAAGCATCGCAGAGAAAATATATTACGGGGTGGACTTGATTCACATAAATTGAAGAACCAGGAAAGGAAACTATAAATAGTAACAAAATTAGGACCGCCCATGCCTCATCTTCGGTGCCTACGTAACGAAGCTCTTGTGGGCATGCGCGATGGCTTTAGATGTCAAAGACAGTAGAATTTTCCTCAGAAGGCGGGAGATTCCTTGGCAGAACGGTCACGCGTCACGAAGGAACGTGATGAATTCTGGATTAAATTAACAGATTGAATCAGGTAGGAAATTATTGGGAAAATAAACTATGTTAGATGTATTAATTGTAGTTCTTTGCCACCGGCCTTTAACTCATTGACTGCTATAACTTTAATTATGTAGAGATAGATTTAAGAAGGATTAAGCAACGTTTAGATCTAAGAAACCCATGTTGCACCAATAAGATTATGGGAAGAAGCTAAGAAAGCTTAAAACACTTTGTCAAGATCTATCAAAAAGTAATCAATATTCAAATTAGTTGACGTAGAGAGAAGAAATTTCGAAGGATTGTTGCTAAATATTACAAAATAGCCCAAAACATTTGTTAAGTTTGCAAAATAAGTAACTGGAGTTATAGAAAGGGACTACTTTGAGAGCTTTTTTTTGTTCAGAACTTTTTCTTTTCTTAATACACTGCATGAGGCATATCATATTGATCCCAATAGTGGCTCCACATATACAATTTTCATACACCTGAAAAAAATCTGTGGATTTTATGCAAAAACTGTTAATGTGATTAGAATTTCAGTACTTTTATGTTTCCTGTGACTTTTCCCCCATCACATCCCTTCAAATGCCATGTCTATATATATATAAAACAGTTCGGTAACTGACTGACTGACAGATAACGCACTGACCAAACCGCTAGACATAAAGGTTTGAAATTTTGCATGGCGATACTTCTTACAGTGTAGAGGTGCGCTATGAAAGATTTTTGAAAAATTCTTCTTATATTTTTTAAATTAAATTTTTAAACTTTTTTTGTAACATTCTTTAAAGTTTGCATTTAAAATAACAATTTGAGGGTTATAAAATTTACATCACCAGAAAGATCGTAAAAATTCCTGTACGATCTTTCTTTTTCGAATCTTTACTTCCAATTCTCTGATTTTTGGTAAATTTTTAAAGATTAATTTTTAGAATTTAGTTTATTAAATGCTGACAACGGGGTTTCTTTTCTTTTTGTGATACTTTAAATTAATTTTGCGTCACGTGCATAACAACGAAATAAATTGACCAAAAAAATATTTTTTTTCTTTGTAATGTGGCAGCGATTGGACATTATCCAAAAAAATATTAAAATACAGTAAAAGAAATGTTCTTCAAACTGTACTATTTTAACTGTACTATATTCTTTAGTATGTTCTACTAGATTTAATTTGAATATTTTCTTCTATATTATTTTGTCTATAAAATATCCGTTACGATTATTTATATATATATATATATATATATATATATATATATATATATATATATATATATATATATATAGGCATTAATTGCGTACATTGGGCGTTGAATTTAATTTGAATGTACTCCTTAGCGAAGCACAGGTATTCAGCTAATCAGTTATAAAAAAAAAATTGAGAGCCTATAGGATGTGTTTTATAACACCATGAATGATTCTAACTACTGAATGAAATAAATCCATACAAAATGTCGATGCATCACATCAAGTAGTCTGAAAATTTTTTTTGCTCATGTTTAATCTTTTGAAAAAATTGACATGAGAAGAAAACAGCCAGATCAAACAATTATTTTGATTACTTTATGTAAGAATGGTATGAGAGTACTGGTAATATTTCTTGATATAAGATTTATTTACGCACCATTCCTGTCAAATTCCTAATATGTTATTTTTTCAGTTGTGGGTTTTCATCATCGTTTTAAAAATTTTAAAGTATCTTCTTGACAAGTTAATTTTAAATACAAGTATTTCTTATGAGGAGAGAAACATATTTAAAATTGGTTAGTTCTTTTATACTAACATGTCAGATTTTTTAACAAAATGTATTGCAGCAAATCCAATAAAATCTTTCTTTTTTAAGTCCTTGTATTTTTTAATAGCGTTCAACCTGAAAAATGTTTTTAAATACTTCGTGTTTGTAAAAATACTGTTCAGTTATATTTGAAAGAAGAGAAAACTTTCCAAATCTTTAGAAAGCTTTTCTAAAAATATTGAACAGACAATTGATGAACATTAGCGAACTGCTACAAAAGAAAACAAGCGAGTGGCCCAATTTAGACAACGGTGATCGCAATATTTCTTAGATTCTGAAAGAAAGATGGTACCAAGAAAAAAACCTGTCACTGACCATAACAAGAGTGAATCCATTTAGTCATTCATTTCAATCTAAAAAGAATCAATGATTTATACACATCCCTTACATACAAAACGTCTCAGCTTAAATTCTGTAGCTTGAGGAGTCTAATATATTTGAAAAAAGAAATAAGACAATTACAGTAGATAAAATATTTCTTTGAATAGAAAGTGTGGGAACGTTGGTACAGAGATTTAACATGTTTTTAAATCTCTGGAAGGGCATTTAATTCTCACTGTACTAAAAGCATTTTATTCAAATATATAAATATTATTTACACATTTGCAAATGATCAATAGTTAAAATGTTTGAAGATTTTGCATCAAAACGAATTTTATATCCAATTATAAATTTCCTAAGAAAAATATTTTTCCCCGTTTGCATTAAATATTTCCCCTTCTCTTTGAACATATTCAAAATCAAGTGAAACCTTAAATTGCTCAACTGTTATCTATGCTGTTTACTCGAATTAAGTGTCACTAGAACTCATTCAAGCAAACAATTTCACAATACCTCTTTTTCTAAAATTTATTGGAGGAAAAAGAACGTAAGGAAAGTTTTGAACTGCATGGGAAAAGAAAAAACAAGCAAGAGGTACTTTACGTTTAGGAAAAGATTGACCAAAGCAGTAATTTAAACATGCGATTTGTTTTTCAAAAATGTGACTTGTGGATCTGACGTCAAAATGGGAAATAAATATGTTTTCAAAGGAGCAAAAAAGAAAATTTTCATTTGACAGAAACTGAAACCGTCATAGAAGATTAGGGGAAAACATTTAAATTTTATGTTTCGAATTGGAGATGACCTACTGATATTTTTTAACTTCTTTCATCCCTCTTTTTTTTTTACTTACTGAATATGCAAAATTTTCTGTATTCTAGGCGTTTTGTGATTAAATTGGGTCGAACTTTTCAGTTTCCGAGTAATATCCAATGAGAAATATGGGAAGTGATAATCACGAGGTGTCAACATACTGTAAAAGATTAGAGATTGCTTCGTATGTTGTAATTTCAGTTTTCTATTCCCTGCATTAAAATGAATTTCACAAATATATTTATTTAATAATATTTTAATTGAAATTTTACTCATTTTCTTCAAAAATTTACGATTTTAAACTGCGTGCTGAGTGATTTTTTAAAAAATAAATTAATTTTAGTCATGATCACTAAATATTCTCATTATGTTTACTTTAATATCAGCATCAAAGCAAAAAGGGATAAAATTTTATAATAAAGATCCTGATACGCATGAGGAACTATACTCTACAAATGTCTGCAAAATTGGACTTCCTTAAAAATCTCGATTAAGACCGTTTCAGAATTTTTGATGAAGTTTGTTGATTCATTCGCTATCTCTAATCAATGGATCGAAGTTCTTTATGGCGTGACTCATAAATTATTGGATAAATTTGTTTCATTTATAAAAAGTTGAAAATTAGCTGATTTGAATGGAAATTGAAGATAACTGGGATGACAAAATTAAGGGAGGAAAATCACTTTCCTATGGATGAGGATTTTGTCATCCGGATCAAGTGAATTGTTGAATATCGGCAGATATATCCTTTTTAGGGGATTGTTTTTCGTCCATTAATTCTTAAAAGATACAGTTTTAAATATTCCTCTACTAAAATAAAAGGTTGTAAAAGCCATCTAAAATTCTAAGTGTTATATTTTTGGTATATACTTTTCGGGTGCATCATAGTCACAACTGTTTCGAATTTGTATGTTAGATATGCCGGTGTGAAAATAAGACAGTTTGGCATGTAATTCCTACGTCAGTCATAGAATTTATATCTAGATGCATAGCAATCAATAGAGAAGGATTTCGAAGGCCTCGTACATATCTTAATGAATTTGAAGATGCGCAGTTGTCCAACAAAAAAGGGTGGCTGGTACAAAAAGAACCTTAGTAGGCTTGGCTTTAATAAGAATAGAAAATACTCTACATTAATACAGTACAATATCATAAATGTGTCATATGCCCCTTGGGAACTAACGTTAACAGTAATGCCGCTACACATAAATGATACACAGCAAAGAAAATGCTCTTCTGGAAATTCGCTGCGCCTTGATAGCGCTAACAGCAGGAAATAGGTGATTTTATTTAGCTAGTATCAAATCCATCTAAACTTTTAAACCCCGTAGCTTGTAAATTAGGTGCCCCCTTGCGCTCTTGGAGAAATGAATATAAATGTCTGATTTATATCTCAGTTCGTTGGACAATTCTTTTAGGCAAGCTTTTTTCAGCCGTATATCAGACACATGATTATATAATTCTAACTTTTAAAGAGAGTTCATTTAATTTGCATAGATGAATTATAAATATCAGTATTACCTATGCTGTTATACATAACCTAAACAAGGAGTTATTACGAGGAGCTATTTTAAGCAATAAGGAAAACACGATTACTGCATTCAAAAGGTCTCCATCTTTGTAAAAAATAGAGTGTAAAATAATTAATAAAAGACCCGCTTCTATATCTAACTAATAAAGAAGTAATAGACAATGACTCTGATTATCTGTGAAATATTTTTAAGGATAAAACAAAAGATGATAGGAAAACATCTCCAGCTCTGATGGTTGAGACAGAGATTTCCTTTTAGAATAAATTTAAAACTCGCCTTAATAACCGTTTGTATATTTTTTTTCAAAACTCAAAGAAAACGTGTTAACGTAACATATCGTTATTTTTAGAAGCTTATGAAAGAACCCCCATTTTTAATTATTCTAAATTTTCAAGTCTTCCGAAAGATCCAAATTTAGTTAATTTTTTATTATATATTACTTTTAGTATTTGTATATTATGGCAATGTGTATTTGATGTCGTGTATTTTATAAATTATGTTAAAATGCATGCGTGCATTATTTTCTCAAAAACTTTCTCTAAACTCTGCGAAAGGAATACGTCTAGAAATCCCCATCCACTAGAGGGCGGTAAAAGCGCCCGTTATGCAATTGGGTTTTATTTTCTCCCTCTTTCCACTATGCATTCCCTTATAGCGTGATAGAATGTGGCCCCGTTCGAAATCGATAATCGATGCTTCACTTTGCGTAAAGAGTACTTCTTCGAAAAGAAGGCTGGACCACTTCCGCCTACAATTTTCGACCTCTGGCAGAAAAGAGGACAGAAACGACGATGAATTTGACAAAAAAATGTGCCCTGTTATAACTTTAGTCAGTTTAAAAATTACGATTCTTTTTTACGAATTTTCTCTATGCACTTTAAGTGAGAGATATCTGATCGAATATAGAGTGTTGATTATACCGAACTGTGTAAAGGTAGACAAGTTTCAAGTGACTACTTATCTTTTAGAAATATTAGTGTAGAATGGCAGGAATCGCAATGCTAATTTACGTGTTAATATGTTAGTAATTATACACGACTCAACATGTTACCGAGATAAATATATATATATATATATATATATATATATATATATATATATATATATATATTCCGATATAAGAATTATTGTCAGTTTAAATAAGAAGTTAGAGAAATGTTAAAATTTAAACCCATTATTTTATGTCTTTATTGTACGCAAATTTCTAATCCTTATTCAGTTAATGAAATATTTAATCAGGGAAAGGCCATCTTCAAATCAAAATACCTAGATTTTGTAAGTTGACACTCGTTGAAAAGGTTATTTTTTTTTCTCTTGGTTCTATAAATGCATGCAGTTTTTTTTTTTTTTAACGAGTCATAAATTTACTAATTTTGTATTACAGTTCAAAGAGAAAATATATACATAAAATATTCATATAATACAATAATTACAAAAGAATTTATTGACTATCATAAAAATATAAAGAATACTACTAGTGCCTTTTTAATAAATGAATAAAAATTGAAATATAATTAGTGGTTATAATTTTGAGCAAGCTCTAAACGCCTCACAGATTTTTCCTATCAGAACATCGTAGCATTAAACACGATTTCTTGAGATAACTTTCATACTATGAATAAGGATTTTTCAGCACACAATGATTACGGGAGGAATAAATCATACAGCATAAAATCATTTGTCCGCAATTCCTTTTGAACCGAATTAAAAAATAATATAGAAAAAAAAAGGTTTGATTTAAAAAAACTTACATCTAATAATTTATTAGTAAATTTAGGCATACTGAACTTGACACCAAAACATGTTTAGATTCAGATTTCGGTTTTGAATAGTCGATCTTTTCTAACGTGAATAAAATCTCTTTTACTATTCTAAAGTGCATGCGTTTAATCAAGAATGTGTGTCTTACCATGACATAATAAAAGAGAGATAGACAGAGATGTCGTCATGAACTTTATTTATCTAGTTTACGACTTCAGAAATCAGGGAGAATTAAATGAGAAAAGGAAAAAAATGAAATAACTAATTAATTGTTGTGAAGAAAAATAAAATTTCATTCTATCAAAATTGATGAATAATTGCACTAAATAAAAGTATAAAAATACAAGCAAAAAAAATTATTAAACTGATTTATAAAGCGCTTACATATACGAAGTAGATGTTAATCAATTTTTCGGTGGAGTAACCTATTTCAGATGTTTTGTAGAGCCTTGGCATTTTAAAATTTGAAATGGTAATTAATGTTAATACATATGGTCTCTATTTTTGTATTAAAAGTAGTACTTTATTTTCTAGGGTTTTTAATGACAATAAAAATCCAAAGTCATTCTATTCGAATCATGATAAGAATATTTTAACGGTATAACTGTGCCGTGTTGTTAATATTGATAGAATACTTTTGTCAAAATCCAGGTAATTCTCTTTCTTCTGGGTTAAATTTCTAAGTATGGTATTTCAACTTCTAAGACATTCGAAGAGTATTTAACCCTCTAATCTCTTGAGACCCATTTTTCCGTCACACCCTTTCAATTTGAAAAGTGCTTGTGAAATATAATTTTATCCTTAGTTTGATGTTTAAAAGTGTCTCAGATGGTACAATTTTGATGCTTTTGAATACCAGACTAGATGATTGTATAATTCGTCAGAAACACTTTTATTAGCTGAAAGAGAGAAGAAAAACGATTAGAGGGTTATATAAATTCACAATCTACAAATGTGTATCGTGTTTACGATTTTTTTTACAAAGACACTTAGAATGAATAAAGTGAACCTCTCTGATATAACCCTCATTAGAGAAAACTGTTGTTGGGATATGATATAAAAATTATGTTAAAAATTTTAATTTTACGTATAAAGGAAATGGTAAGTTTGGGTAAACTCAGCAATACACTATCTTATTTCGTACTAAAAAATAGCAATAGTTGGCAGAACCATTTGACTTTGTCCGTAGTCGTAGAGAATAAACCAAGAGAGAAATACAGTAATGACTTTTCTTAATATGGATGTTTAGATATTAAACCAGCAGCTTTCCTTTGCCTGTTTGGCGATCATGTCATCTCTAAACTCTAGATCTTGACAAAGTTAGTAAAGTATTGATTGGTGAGCATTTTTTTTGGTGTCACAAAATTATTCGAGTATATGCGATGTGCTATCGAGATTCCCTATATGCTTCCATACCTCCTGAAATTGTAACCCTTTCAAATTTAAAGTATAGGTAAAGTTATCGAGCAAACACGTAAAATTTGTATAAAATGAGATCTGAACTTGAAACAATATGAAAGCAGAATATTTACTTAGAACATAGTTTACTATTATGATTTATCAATCTGCATGTTGTTTTGACCGATAAGTGGCAGAGTGGGCATCACACAGATTAAGTACACTTGAGACAATGTTAGTTCGCCGAGAAAACGCTCTTAACTGGAGCATTTGAATTCAAATGCAAAGAAGATGTAAAGAGAAAGATCCGCGAAATTACACTTTTGCTTTTTGTGCGTAACTCATACACATCCTCCCTTGCGTTGATGCATGATCCCCGTAAACGCAGACAGTAAGGGCCTGTTCACATAGAAGTCCGTTGCGTTGCTTTAAGGAAAAGATGACGTTGAGACGAAAATATACCAATCATAGGCGTTAAAAATTTCATTGCTAATCGTTTGGAGGCATATGATTGGTTTATTTTCGTCTCAACGTCATCTTTTCCTTAACGCAACGCAACGGACTCCTATGTGAACAAGCCCTTAGGGCTTGTTCACATAGGATCCGTCAGCGTCATTCGTATGGAAATATATTTAACCAATTGCAAACCTCCAAACGATTAGCCACGAAATTGTTAAGGTCTGTGATTGGTTTAAAATATGTCAATACGGATTCTATGGAAACAGGCCCTTAGATCTATTCCGGCGAATATAATTGATATGCGCTTGCCATATTTTCGGTAAACTACTCGCATCTCAATTAAACACGAGGAACAGTTGATTCATTTCTTCCTAAACACATTTCATAATGGTTAAATGGCTGGGTAGAGTTTGAGGATACGAGCTCCGTTTTTGGCATGAGTGTCTGAATTCGGGGCGGCTATTCTAAATTCGTTTTAAACTGTAGGTTCCACCCTGTTTAATCCCCGTGTGCAAAGCCTGTAAGACCGTAGCTCTTAAAAGCTAACCAGGCAACCATCTTAAAAGCAACTCATAGTGTCACCCGTAAAAGGCGATAAACCCAGGTGGCAGACCGACTTTATAATGTCCAGACCTTTCCAGCTTTCTTTTACACGACAGTGGTTTATATTCAATATAATAATATGTCTTTCGAATTTTGAAATATTGAAATGGGCAGATTCTGAACGATTCAGAATCAAAATATAATTTTGTTTTCGCAGGTTATTTAATATTCGAGTATAGATACTTACAATCAGTTACATATTTCTAAAGTGTTCCATACTTTAAAAGGTTTAACATCGTGTTTTTTCTGCTGTATGCGTGTGTGTAGAGAAATATTGGGAGCAATATTATGATTCATATGCGCATTGGATAAATTATAGTAAGACAAGACATAATTATTTTGTATTCTACTACTTTATATTAAAAACAAAACATATATCAAGGTATTGCTATAAACAGTTTCGAAAGTTTTCCTCAAACATTTCATTTTTTTAATTTTTAATTTTTATTTTAAAAATTCATTCCATCGTGCGCTCGTATACACTATCTACCAATAAGTATTTGGACACCCATGCAAATGACGATATCTGCTGTCCTGATATCGTCACGCCCTCCGCCGTTAAATATCGTGTAGGAAACAACATGGGCATTAGTCGCATGCAAGATGCCACGAAGTGCAGAATTAGCTGATTTCGAGAAAGGTGTAATCGTCGGGTATCACAGAAATGATCGATCCTTAAGGGACATACATAGCTAGCTAAATTACCCAAAATCGACAGTGCCCTATGTGATTCAGAAGTAGAAGATGAGCGGTGATTGTCGGAATGCGCCCCGAGTCGGTAGACCTACGTAACTGGGAGATAGACCGACGGATGTTGTCCTCAGAAATTCGGAAGAACCGCACCGAACCGATGGTCCACATACTCCAGGAGTTTCAACAGGCCTCCGGGAGTGTTGTTTCGATCAATACCATCCGTAAAGAAGCACACCTGCTTGGTTTTCATGGTCGCCCATAAGCCTATAATCACAAAATCCAATCGCCCTGCTCGGTTAATGTGGTGCAAAGCACATCGAAAGTGGATCGTAGATCAGTGGAAACGGGTTCTCTGGAGAGACTAGTCAAAGTTCACCCACTACCGTTCGGATGGCAAGGTCTTGGTCTGGCGTCTGACTGGAGAACACCTGCCAGAATGCATTGTGCCCGCATTAAAGTTCGGTGGAGGTGGAATTATGGTCTGGGGGCGTTTTTCCTGGTATGGACTGGGACCCTTGGTCCCAATTCATGGTAAGCTCAACGCTGACGCCTACTGCACTATTTTGGATGACAGTGTGCTTCCTACGTTGTGGCAGTTTTACGGTTTGGACCCATGTTACTTCCAGGACGACAACGCCAGCTGTCATGTTGCGGAGTCCGTCATGGATTAGTATGGTGAAAATGGGGTTAACCGAATGAACTGGCCTGCCCAGAGCCCAGACCTGAACCCTACTGAGAACCTCTGGAATGAGTTGGATTGCCGAATTAAGCGGTGCAACAACCGTCCAAAATCGGTGAAGGAACTTACATTTCTTCTCCAAGCCGAGTGGGAGAAAATACCACTAGCCGTCATACAAGGACTTGTGAAAAGCATGCCCTGGAGGGTTGAGGCTATAATTGACTCTCGTGGAGGCTTTACCAACTATTGAATATGAATAAATTTTGCCTTCTTTTCTATCACAGGTGTGCAAATACTTATTGGTAGATAGTGTATATGATTCATAAATATCTACCGAAACTTGATTGTCAGCGTAGTACATTCTTGTTTCTCCAATGGGCTTGCTAAAACAACTTTGACCGCAAGTCATGGATATCAGATATTTAGAAATTATGAGAAGTCCTGTGATACATAAATCAGTTTAACATAATTAATTTAAACCTAATTAAACTTAATGAACCTAAAGATAAGCTGACCAAAATAAAAAAACAACTGTACAAAAAGTTCAATACTTAAATAAATTAATGAATTTTTAAAAAGAAATAATTTTTTCCAGTTTTTAATAAGATACCATTTATCTACTGACTACATTAACAATATGACACGAGTTTATTTAAACATCAGTGTTAAGTAATACTAATACGTAAATTTAAAACAATTAAGTCTTTCGTTTAAACAATCAGGAAAACTACTTATCCGAAATACTACTACTAATTTTTTCTTACATTATCTCCTAAACTGAATCAAATGATTTGATAAGGACTATTTTAATACATTTCATTGTGATGACACATGCTAAATCCTGATATCCAACACTTTCAAATTTATAATGAGACCTTCAGACATAGAAATAAACATTAAATATTTAAATTATTAATTATATTTAAATCTAAGAAAGTAACCTTAAAAGGATTTTAACTGCTAAGAAAAAGATCTAATGGGGTGGGCCAGAAATCTACGACTGTAATTTACTATCAGTGTTATTAGTAATTACAAAAGTACTACAAAAATTTTCATATTGATGGTCCGATATAAGATTTGATTATTATTACTACTGCTAAAGCACTAATGAGAATACCAATATAAATTAGATAACTGACTTGAAGAACAGCTTCCATGACAGAGACCCCTTTTATTGGTTAGTATATTATAATATTTTGAAGTATATCTATATGGTATGTTTTATGATTTAATAAATTTTCAATGTTGAAATTATTTCCTTTTATTACTAAATATAAATGCAAACATGAATTGTTTAGAATGAAATTACTTTAGCTTACCATAATACTTTACCGTAAAAATATAGGTATTATTAAAAAAAATTGTGCAAAACTTATACGATCTAAATAAGAGATAAATTTATTAAATTAGACTTAAAATATTATCTGATAAGGAATGGCCTACTTAATAAAATTAAATATGTTCTATATTAAATTTTACAATACTTCATGTAAAGAAACAAAAAGTTGTCAGAGAAAATATTATTTTTGAATATGATATAATTTACAAGATTGTTTTTAAAAACGGATTAATGATAACTAAAAAACGCCAATTCTTGAAGGCTGAACACTAGAACGGTTGAACTTTTTAAAAATATTGAAAATTCAATTTTTGTATATTATTTAATCTTTAATTTAGAATCCTTAAAATTTTACATTTTAAGTGTAATTAATAAAGAGGGTAAGATAAAATTCTATTGATAAATAATCACTCCTATATTAAGTACCTCATCTATGTGTATATATAAACTAAATTTATAAAGCTGTTGTAAATACTCATTAGAATTAACATACAAATTTATCAGTACGTTTAGATGCCTTGTATCGTCGAGAGATTCTTGAATAAATGAATTTATTAAAGCTGATGCCAAAATCAAAGAGATATACATTCTTGCGAATTTAACTGTTGCTGTCTTTTTCAATATTATTTTAGTTTCAATATTATCCTTTAGCTTTTTAAGTCAAGCACTTTTATTTGAGGCACACTTAAGAAATCTATTTTATAAGCTTATCACAACATCAGACACATTCATACATAGTTTGTTCTACTCCTGTAATTAATGTATATATATATATATATATATATATATATATACAGTGGAATCTCGATCAATCGTTTTCCAAGGGACCGACTAAACTGAACGATAAATGCGAAAAAACGATATATCCGGACACATAACAAAGCAATATGATCGTCGGGACTAGGTGAAATAAACGACACATACGGGAAAACGATGATTCGGAAAACGATCGATCGAGATTTCACTGTATATATATATATATATATATACATACATACACATACATATACATATACATACATACTTAAAAGATATGGCGTATCCCCACCTTTTTTTAAAGTATTATTTTGGCTTAACTCAACCAAAATTTTAAGAAACTTACGAACCAATTGTTAATATATCAAAAGTATTTTTTATGCGAGCTTTTTGTTCCCCTGTGACGTGACGTGGGAAAACATGGTATAAGCACCTTTATTTGGGAAAACACAGTATACCCACCCATTTTTTTTAGAAAAAAAAAGCACTGCATATTTATACATACACACACACACACACACACACACACACACACACACACACACATATATATATATATATATATATATATATATATATATATATATATATATATATATATATATATAATATAGGGTGACCAGGCTAAAAGTATCCAAAAGTTATGGCTTATTTTTACGGAACGAACTACCTATTAGAATTAAAAAATATATTTAAATAGACAGAACATCTTACCAAATTTTAATATCAATAGATTTCGATGTGTGCACCTTTTGTAGCACGACAAACGTCTAAACGGTAATTCAGTTCTCTCCAAGTGTTTCGTAGCATATCAGGAGTTAGTGTATAAACAAAAAATTTCGTGTAGAAACAAAAAATTGAAACTGTGGATGAGTTGAAGCGTGTCATTCAAGCAATTCGTCTAATAACTTGGAGAGTAATTCGTCATTTGGAGAGAACTGAATTACCGTTTAGACGTTTGTCGTGCTACAAAAGGTACACATATCGAAATCTATTGATATTAAAACTTTGTGAGATGTTCATTCTATTTAAATATTCTTTAAAAATTATAATGGGTAGTTCCGTAAAAATAAGCCATAACTTTTGGATACTTTTAGCCCGGATACCCTGTATATATATATATATGTATATATATGTATATATATATATATATATATATATATATATATATATATATATAAAATATATATATAAAATATATATATATATATATACATATATATATATTTCTTTAAAATAATTTTTCAGTTACTTTTTATCTCTTAATGTGATTACAGATTTTTGACCGCTATTGAAATGAATATTTTGAAAACTCCGATTATTAGTACGCTGACTCAATACTCAACCACGGCCTCCTTGAGAACTTTTCAATCCTCTAGTGAAAAATTGTTGAGTTGATATGTCGAAAAATGTTGAGTTGATAGTCTGCTATGAGTAGATCCAGTACACCATACTTCTTTGATTTTGATATGTTATACATTTAAATCCTGTTTAACAAAGGAACACCTGAAATCCAAACCCGTTATTATGATAATAGGGTATCTTATAAAATAGCACCTGTTTTGGAGGAACTCGAAAAATTTCATCTTTGAGAGTGTTTTAAGTGTTTTTTTCACTCTATCTAGACAATCTGTAAACCATGAAAGTTTTCATGATTCAAAAATCTTTTAAGCAGAGATTTTGGCGAATGCAAGGTTGGGTAAGAAATGGGAAAAGTCACGTTAATTTGGTTTTAATTATATATATTCCTCCAATGGTTTTATATTCCTAAATACCCTTTTTCCGTCACGTAAGCTTAGTTGAAAACACGTGGTACTCCAACACAAAAAGAGAAATTTTAACGTCTCATACAAATAAAGTTTTAGAATAAAATAGTTACAATTTTAGACCAGAGTCGCACCATATGGCCTTAGAAAAATTCGAGAAAGATGCAGCTGCACACAGACACGCCAAGCTAAAGAATTCTCCGGCGAAAATAGGCACGCGTGTAAGAGTAGAAATGCTGGACTCGCTTTTTGGGGCATAGGAGTGAGTGAGAGTTTTATGACTTAAACTCAGGCCAGTTTTAAGGACACCTGACTAAGGTCATGACAAGGGAAAATATTAAATGAAAAGAGTTATTTTATCAGGAAAGGGAAAATACAGCAGTTGAAAAGGGATTTATTTTAACCTCCCGTGCAGATACGGACAATAACACACACATACACTCGTATACATAAATTTCAAATTGAAAGTTATTGATTGGTTCATGTATCTATCATATGGCTATACAATTTCGTAAATTGTAAAAAAAAAAAATTCAGGTAGTCTCCTCTAAAGAAACTACCGCGGGTTGTTAACGTAGGATTACTTATCGTTTGCTTACCTTTTATTTATTTATTTTTTACGCATTTTGGTACTTTTCTGTTTAACTGTTTACTGCTACTGGATTTGGAGCCCTGTCAAAATTAAAACTCGCGACGCAGGACAAATTTTCTCTCGGAAGGACCGTTATTGAGGGACGTAATCCTACGTTAAAATAGAGCAGTATAAAACCTCTTCTGCATTTTGCTTTTTTACAACTATTTCAAAATAAATTTCATTTCGATTCTACAAATTATAATTAGCTATTAAATACATGGGCTATGATTGAGAAAAAATTCGGTGATAACCAGAATCTTTTTTTTTCTCCCCCCCCCCCTCACCAAAGGTTTAATTTTAGTTGCCTCTTTCACCTCAGACTTTTGGTTTGGAACTTAAATTTTTAATTGGTTAATTGTCTTCCGATAGAAGTTCTTTTCTTGTATCCGTGCATATCCTTAAACTCGCACACAACATGCTGCCGCATATACATGTTTAGGAATTTTTAAAAGCACTTTTTGTATAGAGATTGCGATAGACTTTAAAATTCCCAGTTCACTTCTATGACTATACGTAATAGAAGTATAAAATTTTATCTATTTCTACTCGCATTCTCTCTACCCGCATTTAGACAACTTTGACTTTTTTTATTAAAAAGATTTCACTATGCGATCACTTAAAATTCAGTAAAGTTTGATCGGTTTTCAGCCCTACAGTCCTGTTTTGCAGTACGAGGGTCGATCAGGCCAGGACGTACAGCAAAAATTTGATTTCAAAAGCCTGCAAGCACCCATGTTTACTGCGGGAAAGGAACTCCCAAACAAGTCCTGTGCCTTCGCCATTCAGTTTACGACTGGGTTAAGCTCTATACGATACTAAATTCCATTTTAATTCCATAAAGCATAAGGAGTATGGGTAAGTAACATGACATCAAATTGATCCCTTTAAGCTCTAAATATACGCTCTATAAATAAAAAAAAAAAATGACGTACTAAGAAGTTGTCCGATTCTAATGAAATTTCGTATGCAATGATGTTTCGACCGAGCATGCAAATGATTAAAATTTGGTGTCCGACGAATAAATAGCGGGAACTCCAGCGCATCAGAACTGCAAATCCAGCAGACGTAAGGTAAATGGACCTATAATGAGTGGTGAGGGTCATGCTACTAGTAGCCAATGACCCTCACCCCTTCTACTGCCTTAGGTAACAATAGACCCTTAATTTCTCGACATTTCTAGTAGGCGGTCCATTATAGGGACATGGCCCATTATAGGTGCATTTACCTTATATAAGGAGCGATTCTCGATCTGATGTTCAAAATTTCTGATGCATTTTGACTGAGGATATCTTACGTCATCTGTAACAGTGCCTCGCCGAAGGATTCGTGCTCATTACGAGCATATTTCAGAGTTTGTAAGAGGTCGAGTCATCGGATTGAAAGAAGGTGGTTGGGCAAGTCAAAGCGATGCAACAATTAGGCGATGCTGGCAAGAGTGGTCAACAACGGTAGATTTAAGCGTCAGGACGGCAGTGATCGACCTAGGACCACAACAGAACGGGAAGACAGATCGATTGTCAGATCAGCTGTCACAACAACGGATTTGTTGTTATCAACTATGTGACGTGGGACCCACCCACAAGTGTCCAACATGACCATTGACAGACGACAGAGAGAGCGGAATCTACGCTCGCGCCGACTGTTACGCCGCATACCCCTCCCGCCTGTACACCGTCAAGTCCGACTACAGTGGTGCTTTAGTTGATCAACTTGGAACTGCGCTGACTGGGGACGTAAAGTCGTTAGTGATGAGTCCCGTTTCCAACTGTGTACTGACGACCATCGAAGACGTGACTGGAGACGTCCAGGGCAGCGTAAAGATCCTGCCCTTACTATCGCACTCCACATAAACCCACAACAGGGTGTTATGGTCTGGAGTGCGATTTTCTTTGGTAGCTAGACCCCTTTTGTAGTCATTAGTGACACACTTACAGCACAGTGGTACGTAGACTACACTCTCCGACCCATTTTGTTGCCGTTCCTCTTGCGCCACCCCGGACTTACTTTTCAAGGATATAATGCCGACAGCATACGACACGTGTTGATATGAAAAAGCACATTTAGAACGTGATGGGAAGGCGATTGCAAGTATCCCCGAATGTTACTGATTTAGCCCGACAGTTGAAGATAATTTCACAAGAAATCCCGTAAGACACCATTCGGAAACTTTTTCAATCTATGCCACGCCGGGTGACAGCTTTCATCCAGGCCTGAAGTGGACCAACGCCTTATTGACTTCCTCACTTCGTAACGATCAAACTCAGGAATAAATCATTCAATTGTTCTGAAATTTTAATCGTCTTTTTCTTGTGCATGTTCTTCACATTTGCCAATCTTTGTAGTAATCGGACAACTCCTTCTCGGTGCTTCGATTTTTTTTGTTATAGAGTGTATTGATACAAACACATTTCCATAATATCTATTTAGGTTGACTTTATATACAATTATATTATGTACGCTGTGTAAGATTGGTTAGTTTTATTTTTCCCGTGCTTCAACGTGAAGACGAACTGCTTAGGCACATCAGTTTTAATATCTTTCACGGTAACTTAACATAGTATCAAAATTTCTTGATATCTTAACACGTTGAGTTTTGCACCAGCTTCATGGAATATTCCGTTTAGGTCTTGTGGGCTCCAAGTTATTGCATTCATTTCATACGTTCATCAAATATGATTTACATAATTTTTAAGATTACAAAAATAACTAGAAATAAATGATAATAGAAAACATATTATTATATTTTAATTATGAACCAATTAATTGTTGGAATGAAATATTTGGTGAGAATATTTCTTGTTATATAAGATTGGCCAAGATAAACAGTGTTTGGAACTATTTGGGAAAGACTACATGCTTATATGAGCCGGAAACAGAAAAAGGTTACATTTGGTATAAAGAAATTTAAGCGCTGTTTTTTTGTTTGTTTTCTAAATTAATATTTAAAATAGTTTTAATAATTATTTTTTAAAATTATTTTCCAAATTATTAAAATCTGGCATTTATTGAGTTATTACAGTTGTAGCCATTTAGTAAAATATTAATACGTCAACAATGTGCATCCCCCCCCCAACCCAAATGTAGAATAAAAAGGTTCTCAGCTATAAGCTGTACGAAAAATGAAGGTTATTAGACATGCCGATCATTTTAATTCTGGTTATTCTGATTCTGGTACAAGTTTCTGAAATTCTAGCGGAGGTGTTATTGATTTGTGAAGTAATTGTAGAGTTTGATCTTCATGCATCTCTATTAGCCCCATTTCAGCATCAGCTATATCGCGAACAATTATAGAAGACACTGGAAATATATCTTAAAGAACTTTAATTGAAAAAGTATTTATGAAATACGATGCTTAAGATTCTCCATATTTTTAAATCTGTTTTCAAAATCTAGGTTTAAAATTTCAAACTTTTTCAAATATTCTTGGAGCTGTTCATCTTCATTTTTAAAATGCATTTGAAGGCGAGGAAAATGATTTAAAGGTTTTCGTTTTAAATCTTTTTGGAATATTTAGATTTTTCTTAAAGCTTGTAAAAAAGTTAAAAGAGTCGCATGGAGCTCGCAAATTGTTTGGTTGCCCGTGTTACATGAACTCATCAAAACAGCTTTAGTGGAAAGCCCAACTTTGTTCCCCCCACACCTTTTAAAGTATTAAAAGAACACATAGTTTACATCCATTTTATGCCTATGTCTAACATTTTTACATATTTGATGCTGTAAATTATTAATCTTCGAATTATTTCGTAAGCATTTTAATAATGTAAGGACGTTAATAAAAGTAAGAGGTACCTTTTAGTGTTCATCAGTACTTTAACATTGAAATAATAGTTTAACGTTTCAAAACAACACATTTTACCTAATTAATTGTTAAACTAGCTGAAATTAGTGTCAGTCTTTACTACTTAAAGTTATATTTAAAAAAATTCTTATCTAAGAGTGCATTAAGGAGTAAACTAATTATTTGAAACTTTTCATTTCCAAATATGAAAGTGGTGATAAAACTTAATTAAATCTAATTGATACAATCCTTTCAGTCATTACTTTATTAATAAGCCTAGAGAATATTCATCTTATTCATCATATATTCTTATCTTACATGAATGAGAATCTTATTACACATTTGATGATGTTTTCTCAACAAATTTTCGACATTTCATACACAAATTTAATTGATCACTAAAAATTCTTCTGGATAAAAACTGCTAAGCATTTGTTATTAATATAAGAAAGATTAATGCATTTAAGAAAGTAATAAATTATTAAAGTACTGTTATATATTGGTACTGACATAAGTAGCGTTTAACAGTATACTCGCAATTAAAACAGTCATAAAACAGATGGTTATAACTGTATTTTTTCTTCTTATTTTATGATGGAAACACAAATGAAGTAAAATTAAGAATAGTGAAATTGCAGACACTTAAATTTCACATACACAGTGAAAAAGTAATGTAATCATAACAGAAAACAACGTGAATCCTCTTGTCATAAAATTAAAAGCATATAGAAAAGTATTTATCAGAATACAAATTACCAAGGTTTAATCATTTAGAAATCTTTTAAAAACTAGCAAATTTTATAGACTAATTATATATATATATATATATATATATATATATATATATATATATATATATATATATATATATATATATATATATATATATATATATATATATACTGCTGCCCATTAAAATTGCAACACCAGGAAGGAAAGCAAATAACAAAACTTTACTTATTGTACGTATACAGCATAGCAAGAAGAAAACATGATTAAATTTGCAGGTAATTTGGGGGTGTACAGGGTCCGAAATTAGTACACACAGCTACCGCCTATGGCAGCTAAAATGGCTCTAACCCAGTTAGGCATCGAGTCGAACTGGGCTTAGATGACAGATACCGGCAAGTCCTTCCATGCTGCTTCAAGTCTATGCTACACTTCATCAATCGTAGTGGCTAGAGAGCGGTGGTGGCCCAGTCTCTCAGCAATCCATGACCAAATGTTTTCAGTGGGTGAGAGATTAGGCGAACGTTCTGGCCAGGGCAACAGTCGAACACCTTTGTCGAGGTAGGTCAGGATACGACGGGCAACATGCGGTCTTGCGTTATCGCGTTGAAAGATGGCGTCTACGAGGCCTCGAAGATAGGTCACAGCCACCGGTCTTAATATCTGAGACATGTAACGATGACTGTTCAGATTACCGACGACGCGAACAAGAGGTGTTCGTGTCTTGTACCCAATGGCTGCCGATAACATCACACCAGGTGCAGGGCCCGTATGACGATATCGAATGCAAGCAGGCCACGTGCGTTCTCCTCGGTGTCTCCAGACGCGGATACGTCCATCATGATGCTGCACGCAGAATCAGGACTTGTCCGAAAAGACGACGTGGTGCTACTCCTGTATCCAGTTTTGTCATTGGGCGCACCACTATCGCCGCGCTTCTCTATGCTGCAGTGTCAATGGTAGCCGCAATAATGGTCACCGTGCAGACAGTCCGTGCTGCTCCAGACGTCGTCGCACTGTCCATGTAGACATTGTCGTGCTCAAAACAAGCCCATTTCCTAACTCAAGGTCCAGGATGTGGCTGTATGATCCTGCAAGGCCAACCTGACAACATGTCTGTCCTCTAGGGCGTTAGTGGGAGGAGGCCGTTGATATCCTACATGGCGTTCAGTATGACCCTTCTGAACCCATCGATTCTATATTCGCATGACAGTCGTTGGATTCCGACCAATGCAAGAAGCAATATCGCGGAACGATAAACCGCACTCTCGATAGGCCACGATCCTGCCGCTATCGAATTCCGACATGTGCTGGTAGCCGTTTCTCCTTCTTACACGAGGCATAACATGATCTTCTCACAAACAACCGACATTCAAATGCGATTTACGAAGGTGAAACCCGCTGCGTAACTTTCCTTTTATACAGAGTTTGAAATACCGTTTCTCCCTCCTGTGTCGTTCGATTGCGTTTAAACGCTAATCATTTGTATTTCGCAGTATCTTCTTCCTTTCTTGTGAATTTGACGTTTGTATCATCCCCCCGGCATGGTGTTGCAATTTTAATGGTCAGCAATGTATAGAAATAATGTGTGTGTAAAATAATATATGATAAAATTCATAATTTTGAAGTATTCAAATTAAAGGTGTGTTTTGTATAAGAAAATCTTATCCTAACTGATCGGATACGGGCGCACGAACGCACCAAATTTCTGTGGCAGTACACATTAGCATTAATGTATTTTGACCCTTGCTTGGTGGACATCTTCAGATGCGTGAAGTACACCATTTTTTTAGCTGGCTACATTGGAATAAAACCGCTGTACGGGCACTACCGGAACTTGCAAGATAACGATATTTTAGACACTGACACAATTAGGATAGAAAAAGTCACTATCCCCTCCATTTACTGCCGAAAGCACTCTTGACGGGGCTCCTAACATAGCGCTTTCGCAAATAGCGGTCAGTGACTATTTTAGACTCGTGTAATTTTCGTGTTGTATAGGGGTAGGGAATTTCCAGGGTCTGCATTGATAAAAAAGAAGTTTCTCAAAGTAGAGCCATTAAAAAATATCAAATAAAGACTAGAAGGGAGTTTAATGGAAATTCTACGTGAGTTCTCCGCTAATTCTGTGGAACACCATTTCGGAATGCGATCGGAGTAATTAAGTATTACCATAAAAATTCACATTTTAAATTGCATCGACGCAAAATTTATAACACGTAGGAAATTACTTTTTTATTTTACTCTTTCGAGCAAAATGCTATTGCTGTGAAGTAAACACTGCAATAACGAAACCATTTCCAATGAATGTTTGGCAATATGACACTGAGAACGAATATGAAAGTCAGTCTGGCCTTGGTGTTTCAAAGGACTAGACGTAAGTAGCCTATCAGTAGAATGACCCCCCCCCCCTTACCCACACACACTAAAAATAAATAAAAAAAAAAGCATGGATAACTTCTAAAATCATCTCATAATGAATGAAAAACTTGAAAAAGAGTTTCTGAAAGGAAGGATCAATGTATCGTTCATTAACAATGCTACGTTAGCACCTCGAATGTTCAAAAGATATTCCTCTGCTAAAGTCAAACAATTTTCGTAGCCCATAATACAAATTCTTAATGCCACCTGTGGACTTCGGTGGTATGTAGTCGCTCAAAGAGGGTTATTGGAAGTTAATTTTAAAGCACTTGATTATAAAAATGGAAGACACCGACTGTGCCATTGATTTTATTGAAGACCCAAATCTAATAGAGCCCATTATAATGAGTGAAACATTAAAGGCAATTTTTAAATAAAAACAAAATGGGTAACTATAGAAAATTTTTTAAGAAAATCGTGACTACTTAACCCTAATACACTTAGAGGAAGTATTGAAAATTTTGAAGTTTTTCATGCTAAAGGCCGGACTGACAAATGTGATCATAGAAGAACTGTAGCCCTAAAGTCCCAGATGGGGTATCTAAGGAAAAATTCGCGAAATGTCTGACATCACAAGTAAAACTTTCTTCACAGAAAAATAATCCCTTGAAGAAATGAATGAAAAGTGGATAAATTGAAGAGGAGGATGAAGAAATGGAGTGGTGTAATGATATATCATACAGCAAAATACTTATGGTGGAAGGGTGATTTTTTTTTCTTTTGCTGTGGTTAAAGTCATGAACAGCGTATTTGTATCGTAATAGTATGTCCTTCGAATTATACCCAAATGGAAACAAACACTTCTGTTAATGCTATCAGTGTATACATATATAAATGAAATTCTTTAAGAGTTTTATTCATAAGTTACTAAAACACCAGTATCCGAAAAATTAGTTTGAACATAATGAAGCATATAAATGATAGATGATTGTCATATTCTTTTCCCATGGTTCAATTGAAGAAAATATATGTAAATGACAGTAATATATTTATTTCAAGATTTCTTATTATAAGCCTATTCGGCTAGAAACGAACGCAAGGCTAGAAGAAATGCAGATCTCGCAAAATTAAAGATTTAAAGTAGAATTGCAAATTGTAATACACTGAAGTGCCACTGAATTAGGGATAGCAAAGCATATTCAAATTGTGTAGCGCTGCGCATCATGTATGCGCAAGTGAGGGCGCTGTGGTAACTGCATATATAGCGCGTACTGTGGTTGTTCTGAATTAGTTGTTGGAATTGCCAGTATGGGTAAACTGCCTGATTTAGACGCCTTCGATCGCGGACAAATCGTAGGTGCGCGACGCATGGGCCATTCAATTTCCGAAGTCGTCAGACAGCTAGGATTTTCAAGGTCAACAGTGTCAAGAGTATACCAAGAATACATGGATGGTGGAAAAAAAACTAGCGATCGGGCAAACTGCAAAGGACAATTAGCCTTGACAGTGCATGGTGAGAGACGGCTTAGGCGTATTGTACGTAGCCAGCGAAGCCAAACATTAGCTCAAATTACCACCCAGTTTAATGACGGTGCCAGTCGTACAGTCAGTAAACGGACTGTGCAACGCTCGCTTCACCGTATGGGTTTCGGGAGCCGTCGACCTACTAGAGTACCATTGCTCTATACTCGCCATCGGGCTGCACGTCTTGCCTGGGCAAGAGAGCACAGAGACTGGAGTGTAGAGGACTGGAAACGAGTAGCATGGAGTGATGAGTCTCGATTCCGACTACTTAACGCCAACGGGAGGCTGAGAATATGGCGTCAGGCTCATGAAGCCATGGATCCTGCATGCCTGGCTGGAACTGTACAAGGGCATGGTGGCTCAATCATGGTCTGGGGTGCTTTTTCGTGGCACAGTTTGGGATCTTTGGTGCGTGTACCAACCTCCCTCAATGCAATTCGGTACGTAGAGTTGCTGGGTGATCACCTCCATCCGTTTATGCTGTTCTGTTATCCGCACGGTAATGGAGTTTTCCAGCAAGACAACTGTACCTCTCAAAAGTCCCGGTTGGCTACTGGCTGGTTGGATGAGCATTCCTCTGACTTCTCTGTCATGAATTGGCCACCTAGAAGCCCAGACTTAAATCCTATTGAGCAGCTTTGGGATGTTTTGGAACAAGGCGTGAAAGGCCATCACACAGCACACAGTAACAAAGAACCTTACTGAATTATGAACAGCTTTAGCCAATATTTGGCAAGCCATTCCCGTGGAACGTTTCCAGAAACTTGTTGAATCTATGCCTCGTCGTGTGGCAGCCGTTATCAAGGCCAGAGGAGGCCCAACTCGTTACTAGGTAGGTATCCCTAATTCAGTGGCACTTCAGTGTACATTGAAAAGAACGTAGATTCTATTAGCAGTTATTTTTAAATTATGCCGTAAGATAAGGAAGCAAAATGTTTTCGTAATATTTGAACCAAGAACTACGGCAAATTACTTTTCCTATTTGTAAAATACCTACAATAATTTCAAAATCGAATAGCTTAAGCTCATCAGTATTCATTCTGATTAAAAGCGTAATATATTTTATAACAGAAATCTATGTTTTCGTATACGCAAAATATTTTTTGAGTATAAACTGTTTGTCTGGGATATATATTTTTAGTTAGTTAATGAATAATTTTATAAATAAAATTTACAACTAGTGATATTTCAGTAAAGCAGGAATGCTGACCTATTTTTATCAGAACTATCTTATAATAAAAATCTATGGGATATCTAAGTTTTATGATAAAGTCAATGGACATCTACGAAGTCTTTTCGATTTGTATTTGGCAACTATCTGAAGAGACAACGACACCTAGTTCTCCTAGATCTGATGATGGACCATAATTATTCATTTGAAAAGAATTATCGATTTTAATTTTTTATAGCAGATTTAAGAAGCCGTGTATTTTCTATTTGGACTGCCTTTGTTGCAAAAAGTATTACGACTCTACAACACTTAAAAAGCGAGCATAAAGATAGCCAGATCAACCGTAAACTGAAAATCTGTGTTGCTATTGGTGAAAAGTACTCATGTCTGTATCCTCATAGCAATTAATAACTTGTAATCGGTAATTCCTTTGGGAAATCCCTTTAGCGACCATGAAATAGTTTCCGACATAAAAAAAATTTAATTCTAGAGTTCCCCATTTTTTGAGGCTCTGTATTTCGATATTTATTTACCAAATCGCAGTTTTTCTAAATAAATACTCCCGAGTGTCGATTTTTTTACACATACTTTTTTCAAGTCAAAATTCATCAATTCTATATTCCTGAAAACTGTATGATTTATCTATTTACAGGAATTAAAATTTGCATTACTTCAAATGGAATGAATAATATTCTATAATAATATTCCCCCCCCCTCCCCCAAGGTCCCTCGTGTCTCTTTGATGATCTGTGGAAAAATCTCCCAAGAGAGATATCGCTGCAGAGAGGCTCTGCAGAGCGCTCCCCATAAATCACTCGTTTCCCCCCAGAATACTGTGCAGTGCAGATGTGTGTGGCCGTAGTAATAGGTCAAGTGTAACATCATAGGTGTCCAGGCATTGAAAAGATAAAGAAAATTATTTTATAAATTCATTATAAAAGAACTGTTTATATTGATAAGTAGTAACTGATCCTTGGCCGTGTCTTTTCCTTACTAGAACATCCTGGCTTCAGTGTGCGTAGCGGTCTGCAGAGTTGTTATTTCTACACATTGATTGTGATAAGTTACTTTTGAAACTACATTAAGTCAAGTCCTTTTCTCATGTTGATTCGCTTCTGATTCTGGTCATCACATATTTCTATTCTATAGAAACATCGACGATAGTTTTACTTAATAGGACTGAACGATACAATTGCGCGATGGAATAACGAATTGTTCTATGATCAAAACATATATTAAATATGTGTGTATGCGAATGTATTGTAGAAATTTAGATGAAAAAAACTGTATATATTTTTTAGAATGATGCTGTATCAGGAGAGTCAATGGACGTGAACCATAGAGTGATAAAGGCAAACCTTTACGCTCTATTACTTTTACATTTAATAAAAAAAATGCTGCCAACATTCAGGCTTTTGCCCCACTAATGAGTTTCGTTATTCCGCGCTTATAAAACTTCCTTAAGGAGCCGTGGCGGCCTTATGGTACAGTGCGCTAGCTTCCGGTGCTGAGGCTGCTCGGATCGAATCCCGCTAAAATGCCTCCGTTTGTGCCATCCCTTCATAGGAGGTAATACTGGTCCACTTATATATGGTGCCCCCATAGTAAAATGGCCAGAAAAACTGCGGTGAATTATAGGCGAATGTATTCACGGCAAGTGCCTCCGCATTGGTAAAAATAAATAAATAAAACTTCCTTGACAGACGCATAAGTGTGTTTAACTACACTGTGAAAACGCAATGCTGCTTCAGGTAAGAAAAACTACCGGTTTGAAGGTGCAATGTTTCTGGATAGCGGATTTACCTGTTTTGGGTGTCTCACTTTTGTATCTTAAACATATTTTGGTACTTTTCCGTTAAACGGGCGCAAGTTATATATCGCCAAATATGGTTCTTAAGTCACATTTTGTTTAATTAATTGTAATTCCTGTGATACGTGTATGTGAAAGAATGAAATATATAAGAAAGCATTCATCTTGTTCTTTAAGTAAATAATTAGTTAGGATGCCAAAAATCTTTAATGTCCTTCAAGATGTCTTCAAAAGGACCTTCTTTTTGTCGTCGCCTAAGAAATTCAGCCAGTACGATTGTAAATGGTGGCGTACCGTTCCTCAGTGTTTTTTCATGTCGCCATACGGTGCTTCATCGTAACTGCTAAATCTTTTGTGCGATTGTGAAGAAAGCTAATAAAGTTTGTTTCTAATTTTTATTCATGCGAATTTCGGGGTTATATAGCTGGGTCTCTGAACTTAATCGTGTTCTCTCACATGATTCATACCCGTTGATCTATCATTTTCTTCCAACGTTTAGTGTGTGACAATGCTTCTTCAAAATTTTGTCCATCTATTACCTATTAAACTGATTTCCTAGGGTTGTGAATGTTGGCGACTTTTCATACTCGCCAATAGCGATACTTAATAGGACGAATGCCAAATGCGCCCTGCTAACGGAAAAGTACCCATATTTTTTTTATCCCTCTCGTTAAACTTCTATTTTTGTAATATACCCAAAACATCATTTCATTTTTACAATGTATGTCGAGCTCATTAGGGTCCAATGCAAACATGGGATCCTTTAGCTGCTCTATTAACTCACCAAAAATGGGAAAGGGACAGAGCAAAAGGTTAGCATAACATGTACATACATGCATATACATGTATCTGACACAGCTGCTGCTATATTAGAGCGATGGAAATGTGTTCTTGGCTCGCAGGCTAACCGGTGATGAATCGTGGTATGTCGCCAATGAAAGTTTGAATCATGATGGCGAAGCCTGCACAGGAAGAATCGGGAATTGTCTTCCCTCTTTAATAAAAGTCAAGATGGCAAATACTTCAAAAGTGCCTTTTTTTGCGATAAGGATTATTACTTGTCGAATATGCTGAATACGTAGAGGTTACTCGAGCAGCAGTGCACCACTGTGCCGCACTGCAACAGATTGCGCACTGCCGTGAAGGTCGTGACATATTATCCAGGTACCTTCTGTAGCGAGACATTACATACGGGCAATGTTATCTTGCATAGTTAAAAGAGAATATTTTGCCCTCACGCCCTAGATTTCAAACTTAATACTGCATGGCTTTCTCATTTTTGGTGAGTTAAAAAAGAGATTTCCCATATATGCGTCGGACGCTGGCGTGCAGGAAGCAGTTACTCCAAGTCTGACGCTGAATCAAGAGAATTTAATGAAAATAGAATTACCATAGCTCGTTAAGATAGTAATTCCCTATTTCTGGAGGCAAATTTCTTCAACATATATGCAATAATATTTTCCGAAGTAATTGATTTGGCCCACTATCATTCGCCTCGCGTTCGAATAATAAGAATGACGAAAGTAAGGAATTAAAAGTGACATAAGGTCCACTAGTCTGTAAGTTTGTGGGTGGGAATATAAGGCATGACATCAGTAATTAATGATGCATATTTTCTGCCCGAGAAGTTTACTTGACAAACATACAGTGGCTCCCAAAAGTGTTCGTACACTTACGATTTTCAATGAAATAGGGGTCTATCCATCAATTAAAATGAATATTTCAGAATGGGTATTTAATAATAAGATCTATAATCTATTCTTAACAAAACTGCATGCAATGTTTAAAAACATAGTAAAACTTTATTTTTAAGGAACCAGTAATCAAAAAGTAGCAAAAACTTTATCTCACAAAAGTCATCGTACACTTGTAAAAAATCGCTACATATTAGTAAATATTCTAATTTTTCGTCAATTTAATATTTAGTAGGATATCCTTTAGCATCCACAGCAGCTTTTAAACGTCTGGGAATAGATTGCACTAGTTCTTTTGTAATTTCTGCATCAATGTTCATCCATTCTTCCATCATAATTGTTTTTAGTTCGCTTTTCGTGTGAATGTCGTGTTTTCGTACTCGAACCTCCAGTTCTCTCCAAATATGTACTATTGGGTTTGAATCTGGCGACTGAGGTGGTGTTTTCAAAACTTGTGGACAATTATAGAGACACCTGTAGCGAACGTTGAGAGCCGTGTGCTTAGGATCGTTGTCTTGATAAAAAGCAAAGTTGTTTCCAATACCCAAATTTTGGGCTGATAATTTTAAATAGTCTTTTAAAATATTTATATAAACAGCATGATTCATTGTGCCATCAATAAATACCAAATTACCTAGTCCTGATGCTGACATGCACCCCCACACAAGGTCACCTCCACCGCAATGCTTAACTGTTCCTACTAAGTTCTAGGGATTAAGTTCCTCATTTTTTATTCTCCATATAATTATACGCCCATCGGAACCAAAAATTTTAAACTTCCTTTCATCGGCAAATAAGACATTATTCCAATACGTTTGGGGCTTATTTATCATTGATAGTGCGAAAGAAAGCCTAAGCTTTCTGTTTTTCTCACTCAGTAAAAATTTTCCACGGGCAGAACGCCCATGAAATCCAGTTGCTCTGAGAACTCATCGAACAGTTTCAAGTGAAATTGTTGTAGAAAATGTTTCATTAAATTCTGCAGAAACTTTTACAGCACTCAAACGTGGATTTTTCACAAATTTTCTAATTATAAATCTCTGATCACGTTTTGTTAACTTTACCGGACGACCTTTTCTTACCTTGTTTTCGATCCGATTTTCTTCTTTAAAGCGTTTTATCACATACTGCACAGCCCAGTGGCAGAAACACCGAGACACGGCGACGTCGTCGCGGACATAGAAAACCCCTTGCGGACAGTTTTTGTCTGCACTAATGAAAACAATTTCAAAAATTGTCCGCAAATTTCGGACATTTTTTGTCTGCACCAATAAAATGTTTTAAAAATTGTCCACAACTCTCGGACATTTTTTTCCCGCGTCAGTACGCAGCATTACGTACTTCTTCTCTTGTTATTGAGATGCCGCGGGAAATGCTGTCTTTCGCCGAGAAGCGAGCAATAGAGCCCGCCCTATCAAGCACAGTACGCAGAGAAGCAGACGTTTATCACGCACACGCCGGATCCCACATGTTCGTTCGTGTTTTCTTTTGCACCTTCCGAACGCTAAGGCAAGCGCAGCTGACGTCACAGGCGACGAACTCAGGGCGATGAGCTTGCGCAGGCGCAGTAGTGTGATATTTGAAAAATCGCATTACTGCTCAAACTCATGCGCGCATAGGTGAATTCCTTTGCTTCGTTACAATTTTGCTCTTGTCTGTGTTCTGCGCCCGCTAAGAGCAACTCTCATTCTATAGAAATATTGAAACACACGTGTTTAGAATGGCGTCTCGTGATAAGGTTGTGTGTGGTGTGTGTGATTGTGAATTAGTAAAAAAAAACTTGAGCATACATTTTCAAAGACGACACCCTGACCAAAAAATTAATTGGAAATTAACCTGGGATAAAAAATTTGGAATAATGTTTAAAATGTTCTGAACAGTTCACTGGATTCTTTTACAGACCCCAACTTTTCAAGACTATGAAGTTTTCAGCCCATTGTGAAACAGTTTTTCACACATTTTTAAGAGATTATCAGACATTAATCTCTGCCTGTGAACAAGACCCTGATGGTTTTGTATTACGAGACAGATTAATGAATAAGATGACGATGATAAACATTCTAGCACTTGCAGATATTTGTTCTGCTCTTGGGAAAACATCCAAAAAGGTACAAGAAACAGATCATATGCCTTGGGAGTACACATCTTATATAAAAAGCCTCATTTCATCCCTAGAAATTATGAAGACATATTTTGAGGAACTTTCAACTGCAGTCTATGAAAATGAAGATCAAAAAGGGGAAATAAACATTCTTTTTGCAGCTGCATTGGCAAAACTGCCTAAAACATTGTCTTTAAATTTATCAACAGCACTGGAAATGTTTCCTTCATCAGATAGTGGTATTTCCAGTACATACCATGGCGTTCCCTTTCCTGAGAAACCAATTAGCTTAAAGAGTCTTAGATCACAACACAAAGCTAGTGAATGTGATGAGCTAAGAGGTAATTTCTTATGCCTATCAAACTATGTAAAAGCTCTAATTGAACAGTTCAGTGTATATTTCTGTGAAACTGAATCAGATGGTAAACCAACATTTTTTTCTGTCATTGACCAGAGCAGTGTTTTGTTCAACTATAATTTTTTGGTTTATCCAAAATACAATGTTAGCATAGAGGAAGCAAAACCGAACAAGGGACTCACTGAATATAGCTTCAATGACATTTTAAATGTGTTTCCTTTTGTGGAGTCTTCGGTGGACTTAAGAAAGACTCTGTGATTTGAATATCAGATATTCAATGAATGGATGTGCAATAGAGTATACACAATTGTTACTGAGGGTGATGCACCAGATCTGAAGCATTTATTTAAAATTGCATTCCATGAACTGAAGGAAAAACTTCCTACATTTCTAAAGTTACTTGTTTTCGTTATTTCAATGCCAGTCTCTGAAGCTGTATGTGAGACTTGTGAGTCTGTAATTGATGCCGTTGGTAAACATAGGCTGAGATCGAAAGATGGGACGGATGAAGAAGTGGGCACTAATGATAAGAGGGTTTTTATTCAACTGAATGGACCCCCATCTGGTTATAAAGGTACCAAAAGATTTTTAAAAGCAGCTTTATTGTCCATGTATGGTTCTGCTTATCCTTCTCATTTTAGAAACCCTACAAGAAGTGAGATGATGAAACGCTTTGTAACTTCAAAAGTTATAAGCAAAATTAATGAGAATGCATCATGCTTACCATGTTTTAAATAAAATGATAAAAAATAGCTGGTTTAATGTATTATTTATTTGATAAAATTACACGCAAAATTTGCAGACAGATTATGAAATTTTAAAAGCTTGTCGCAGACAGCTACAAAACTTTCTGCCACTGGGCTGCACAGTAGAATGGGATAAATTAAGTAATTTAGCAATATTCCGAACTGATTTACCACTACTATGATGAAAAATAATAAATTTCGAATGCTGTTTGTTGTTTCTTTACGACTACGAGCCATTTTAAATAATAAGTAGAATATTACGGAGTAGGCAAGTAAAAATTAAAGCCAAATGATATTTTAAATGCCACGCCGATTCAAAAATAAAAATAAAGCGCTAGACGATAATTGTAATTATGAATTTATCTGAAAATATTTCAGTGTACGATGACTTTTGTGAGATAAAATTGTTGTTACTTTTTGATTACTGGTTTCTTAATAAAGTTTTACTATGTTTTCAAAATATTTCATGTAGTTTTGTGAAGAACAGATTATAGATATTATTATTAAATACCCATTCGTAATATTCCTTTTAATTAATGGATAGACCTCTACTTTATTGAAAATCGTAAGTGTACGAACACTTTTGGGAGCCACTTGACGTACTAATTCTACTATACGCATTAATTGGTTTCTTCGAAATCATTTCTTAGCAGCGCTTCGTAAACTATGGATGCGGCACTTCATGATGGTATAGTGCCTGCATATTATTTATGCCGATTAGTTTGGTTCGCTCCATTTTCAAATAGCTAGTGTAAGTGACCATTTGAGTGGTTTCAAAGATAAGATAATTGGATTTGAAAATTAGATATCTTTTTATGTGGCCGTCTTATAAAGATTACCTTAAATTAATTCAATAATATCAATATAAATGATTTAAATAGAGTAATAATAAAGTTAGTACAAAATAATTTTCTATACTTACGCAAAGAAATTAATCTTTCTCATTTCAATAGACTCTTAGATTTTGATGCTAAACATAATTATATTATACGCAATAATAGTATATACTTACAGACTAAAGGTGTACCACAAGGTGGAAATGCTTCTAGTATGCTAGCCAATTTATACTTACATTATTTTGAAGTTGATAATATAAATAATATTGATAATAGCAGTTACAAAATATTTAGATATATTGATGATATAATTGTAATTAATAAAAGTAATAATAATATAGCCTTAAATTTTTACCCTCATAATCTGGAACTAATACAAAGTAGCCAAAATAATATTAATGTAAACTTTTTAGATATTAACATTAAATTAAATTCAAAATGCAATTATACATTTGAATCATATGATAAAAGATCAGATTATGACTTTAATATTGTTAAATTTCAAAATTACCTAACTTGTTTACATAAATCTGTTTTTAAAAACATTATTGTAAATCAGCTAGTACGTATAAATAGGCTTTGTTCTAAAGACAATAGGAATAAGCATATTTTAGACTTGTTAGATGTTCTAAAACGTAATTATTACCCCGATAGTCTTTCCAAGTACATAATTGGTTGTTTTAGATTTAATAAATAGCTTGTTCTGTTGCAATTCATTAGTAATACAAACTAATAAGAAAAATAAGAGTAAATAACTACTAAAAATTAAAATTAATAAATAATAATTAAATTCTTAAGTAAAAATAATATTAAATAATAAATAATAAGAATAACTCTTGGTCATAATAAAAAAACTAATTTAATTTAGGTTTATTTGTCCTATAACACAGTCTCCATAGTAAGTCTGCTTCTGTGTTTCCATTTGCTACATGGTTGCAAGTTTTGTGACGTCAGTCTTCTTGCGGTTTTCTATTCTTAACTTCCACTTTGTCTAGCGCCAGGCTTGGCGTTCTTTGATTAAGTAACTAGTTATTCGATTCTTCTGTTTCTAATGGATTGTACGGTGTCTAGGTATGTTTATTGTTTAGATCATACTTATCAGAAACAATCCATTGGTTTTTAGACAGTATCGTCACCGCTGATGACGAGATGCTGTCTAAAACATATTTAATACTTATCTTATCATGTTTTTAGTTCCTGGCTGCAATCAGCTTTAGAGCTCATACTGGTTTATCACTTTCAACTTTGTCTTATATATATATATATATATATATATATATATATATATATATATATATATATATATATATATATATATATATACACACACACACATACACTGAAGAGCCAGAAAAATTGGTACACATACGTATTATCGTGTAGTCCCCCCCCCCCCCCCTCCCCGAGCACGCAGAAGTTCTACAACCCGACGTGCCATGGACTCGACTCAGAAAATATCAGAAAATTTCGAAGTCAGAAAATATTCTGGAAACAACTCACACCATGAATCATCAAGGCAGTCCACAAATCCATAAGAGTGCGAGGGGTTGGAGATCTCTTTTGAACAGCACTTTGCAAGGCATCCCAGATATGCTCAATAATATTCATGTCAGCCAGAAGAGTGATCCTGGAGCCACTCGGTAGCAACCGCATTGTCGTGATGGAATTGTTCAAGTCCGTCGGAATGCACAATGGACATGAATGGGGGTAGATTATCAGACAGGATGCTTATGTATTCGTTACCTGTCGTCTCTAGACGTAGCAGGGGTCCCATATCACACCAACTGCATACGCCCCATTTCATCACAGAAGCTCTACCAGCTCGAAACGTCCCCTGTTGACATGTACGGTCCATGGATTCATGAGGTTGTCTCCTTACCCGCACACGTCCATCCACCCGATACAACTGGAAACGAGGCAACGTGTTTCCAGTCATCAACAGTCCAATGGAGGTGTTGGCGGAACCAGGCGAGACTTAAAGCTTTGTGCGGTGCAGTCAACAACGGTACACCAGTGGGCCTGCGGCTACGAAAGCCCATTTCAATGATGGTCCATTGAACAGTTCACACGCTGACACTTACTGATGCCCCAGCATTGAAATCCGCAGCAATTTGAGGAAGTGTTGCATGTCTATCTCTTTTAAGGATTCTCGACAGTCGTCGACGGCCCCGTTCTTTCAGCGTCTTTTCCCGGCCGCCCCGCTGTCTGAGATTTGATGTTTTACCGGATACCTGATATTCACGGTACACCTAAGAAATGATCATGTACGAAAATCCCAATTGCATCGCTACCTCAGAGATATTATGTCCCATCTCTGGTGCGCCGACTATACCGCCACGTTCAGAGTCACACAAATCGTGATAACCTGCCATTTTAACAGCAGGAACCGATCTAACAGCTTTGCCAGACGCCTGTTGTCTTATACAGACACAGACGACCGCATTGCGTTACGCTGATTGGTTGCATATTGCATATCTCCGTCATTTGCATACCCACGCCTGTACCAGTTTTTTGTCTCTTCAATATATATATATATATATATATATATATATATATATATATATATATATATATATAGTGTGTGTGTAAATAAAATTTCATTGTAAAGGTTAAAACTCATTTAAGTTATTGTAGCAACTATACACGAATTTGGTATTTTGGTCATTGATGGTCTGCATTTTGAGTTATAGGACTCAGTTATTAGTCTTTTGCTAATATGCTTGCTTTAACTTTATAGACCAGGTTTTCCGAAAGTGGGTGAAACCGCCCCCCGGGAGGAGGTGGAATAATTTAAGGGGGACGGTAGTAGCCTCGGGTGATAGTTGGGGACGTTGAAAGCATTAAAAAAGAAGACGAGACAATTCCGAAACATTCAGAGGGCAATGGACACAGAGTGTACGGGAAAAACCTAGGCGGGAAACAATCATGTATTGTGATACTTGTTAAGTATCTAGTGATTTAGTTTCCTATTTATGGTTTTATTTATTGCCCTGAGCAACTTGGACACTACCCCCATTTTGTATTTTGCACCAACTGTACTTATATTTTCTCCCTGCTGTTGTATTACACATCAATCATTAACACATAAACACCTGTTCCATCACTGAGAACTTTTTCTTGGGGCAAGTGTTGATATTTGGCAAAGAGCAAGGGATAATTAGCGACAATCCTGGGCATTGGCCAGAGGATGGGGTTGAGATCCCGTTGACCTTCACGTCTAGATTTAGTTGAAATTGAAAGTGTAACAACAAAAGGTATTTTTAATTCCCTTTTCGAATGTTTTGAGACACAAAGAATGCCACGAAATTTCTTAAATGATAATTTAGCAGTATTACGGAGAATTATTTAGAAGTGTGACGAAGCAGCAGTTCTAATGGGTAAGAAGAATGAAGTCACTAAATGAATGCGACATCGATTTCCATGTTTGATAGTTTGGCACTGTGTTAATCACAGACTCAAACTATCAGTAAATGGCACAATTGAATCTGTTTCCAGTACTGATAGATTCAAATCCTTTATTATTAAGCTTGTATTATACTACGCATTAGGGAAAAATGCTCGATAGCTAAAACAGAGTGCAAGATTGCTGGATTGAACTAGAACTGGTCGAATTTTAAGCGTGCGATGAGTTGCATAAAGTTTTCGAACAGTCTCTGCAGTTTGGAATAACTATGTGACTTTGGTGAAATATTTTCAATATTCGGAGATTGATTTTGCGTGAGACGCTAAAGAAAGATATTCATATGAAGGATTAGAAAAAAAATTACAACAGAATTTATCCTAGATTTAGGACTAATATGTGATACGCTTCAAGAATTGAATGCATTAAGCTTGGATTTACAAGACCTTGATCTTGACTTGTGTAAAGCTAATGAAAAAATAAAACCTGTAGTATAGGCTTTTTAAGGAAGTCCAAAGACTCTTGGATCGTACTACAGATATTCTGTCAGACCGGTCAAAATTTGATGTTTTCAGTGTGGAGTTGAACTTCATGAAGGAGGTTGCAAAATGACCTTCCCGACAATCCAAAAGAATCTTACAAAACTTTGAAAAATTCATTGGAATATAGATTGCTTGGTAGTGAAAATGCTGATTCAGAACGAACAATGCGACTCCAGTTGACTCTGTGGAGGATCTCGCCACTCGAATATCCGTACGGCTAAAATACTTGTTCTGATATTATGGCCTGATGATATTCCTTTGCAATTAACGATTTGAGAGAACGAAATGCGAGAACTGTCTACTAAATTTAAATTCAATGAGAGAGAAATTATTCGTTGAATTTTCGTGATTATTTATGAGAAGAAAAAGTGTCGGAAAAGCCATAACCTTAAAAAATTGTGTCAACTATTCCAGTATCTTCTAGCGAATGCGAGCGTGGATTTTCACAAATGAATTTGATTGTTAGCCCCACTAGAGCTTCTTTCTTGAAGAAACTATTTCAGAACAATTATTTATTAGAGTTGGAGGACTACCTCTCGCGCGTTTCGACCCTACTAAATATGTTAAATCACGGCTGCTCTAAAAATATCATTCAGCAATAGATGCCAACAGCAAGGAGCGAAATCAAAATAGTGTTGTGGACAAGAATTTGGAGAAAGTTTGGGGTTTATTATAAGTAAACTATTTGTAAAGAAATATAATAAATAAATTGTCTGATAAATGTAGTTTGATATTTTACAATTTAACATGAAAATACATTAGATATATAATGCTTTGATAATGCTAGAATTAAATATATAATGCTTAGCAAAGGGAAAAAATCCATTTTATTAGTTTCATTAGCATTTAAGAGTGTTTGCAATTTGCCTTTTTACAGATATCATGGCTAAACCTAAGATAAAAAGTAGACAATATAGTATCAAATATTTGAACCATTTCTTTATTCAGTTACCTATAAACAACAGATTACCGATGTGCATGATTTGCCAAAAAGTTTTATCAAATGAAGCGATGAAGCCTTCAAGATTACCAGAACATTTGTCAAAAGTGCTCGATGATAAGAAAGATATAAAACTTCATCTTATTTTCAATCAATCAAAGAAATGTTTTTGGGAAAGCCGACATTATCAAAACTCTTCTCAGTTTAATCCAAGAAATCTGACGATGTGTTGCGCTCGTCAAATAATATTTCGGTAATTACTGCTAAATTGGGGAAGCCACATACTATTGGGGAAGAACTAATTCTACTGGCTATAACTGAAGTACAATACGCACTTATTTACACAAGCCAGCGTCTGAAATTACAAAGAAAATTCCATTGAGCAATAATACAGTGCAAAGAAGAATTGATGGAATGGCTCAAGATATTGAAGAGTCATTATGTGAGTATTTAAAAACATCCCAGTTCTCTATTCAGCTTGATGAATCAATTTTGCCAGGAAACGAGAGCTTACTTTTAGCAAACGGGCCATTTATACAAGAACAAAACATATGCCGAGGATTATTTTTCTCAAAAAATTTGCAAACTGATACCACGGGAGAATCAATATTTCATGCAATGGAAGAGTTTTTCAAGGAAAAAGAAATTACCTCAGAAATATCTTCTCGGTTGCAACTGATGTTGCTCTAGAAATGTTAGGACGCTACAGGGGTCTGCTTGCATATTTAAAAAATGCGGTTCCGAATGTATTCGCCGTGCACTGCCTCATTCGTTGGCAACATTCAGTTGCCAAAAATTTGAGTCAACGCCTGCATAGCTCATTGCAGCATGTCGTTCAATAGTTAACAGGATCAGATTCAACGCATTGAATGACAGATTGTTTGGACAATTTTGCATTGAAAACGATGAAGAATTCAATTGCTTGCTGCTTCATTCAGAAGTTCGTTGGCTGTCAAAAGATGCCTATTTGGGTCGATTTTATAAACTCTTTGACTCCGTGCTAGAATTCTTAGAAAACAAAGATGATATTTTACGAGTTAACTTAATCGATTGCAAAAATGACAATGTCTATTTGACAGACTTGTTTAATAAATTCAATGACACAAATCAAAAATTCAAAGGTGATGAGCTGAAATTAATAAAAACAAAAACTGGGATTTCCTCGTTTGTCACAAAACTTCTACTATATAAAAAAATTTAGGAAGAGGGGAATTCAACTAATTTCTACATTTATCAACAGTAGAAAAACATGAAGACATGCTTATCTATTGTCAGCTCTTGGGGGCTCTCCATTCTGACTTCAACCAACGATTTGAAGACATTACACAAAAAATTAATATACTCGATTGGATTTGAGACCCTTTTTCAGGATCAATCTCGGAAGAAGTTGTTACTTGTATTAGATCTTATAATTTTACAACAAAAGAAAAATTTAAATTCAAACACAGCTATCGACAGTTCTGGCTGCAAAAAGTGATACCGGAACTTTACCCTCTATTACGGACTGTGGAGCAAAAAAATTTAATAGCGTTTCCTTCCTCATATTTAGTGGAACGTGGGTTCAGTGCAGTCACAAATCTGTTATAAAAATTTGAAACCGACTGCACATTGCTAATCGTGGTGATTTAAGAATGCTGCTGACTAAAATAGAGCCTAATATAAATTAACTTATTGCTGTGCACCAAGTCAATACTTCTCATTAGTTTTATAGCTATTTGTAATTTTTACTAAATTGAATATATATTTCGTTACCTTAATTTTCTGTGTAATGCGAATGTAACTATGGTTGATTTTAATAAATAATTTCAAGCTCCCAGATGTCTTATTTACAAAACCTATTTCTTTAATATTTTCTATGACATAGGAAGAAATATAGATACATAAAAGGACGAAAATTTGTGACTGTATCTCTGTTTGCTCGCATAGGAAGGTAAATTTCCAGGGGGGCGGTGAGTCACTTTTTCTCTGAAAAGGGGGTGGTAGGCCAAATAAGTTCGGGAACCCCTGTTATAGACATGCTAAATGTATAAGATATTTTGTCATATATTCACCTGTTCTTATTATTCGATAAACATCGTGTAAAATTTTTTAATACTGCGCAAAAATTGAGGAAAAATGATTCTATTTGGTGAGTTTCTTCTTTGTATGCCTTAAATATGATCAGAATGAAGTTTTATTTTCTGTTCTCAATGTTTATAATGCTACCAGAAGTGTGGAGTGGATAATTCTTTTTTTTATTTATTTTAAGTTTTCAGAGTATTTTTATATTATCTCAGTTCTTGTTATAAAAATGCTTCCATTGTGAAACTTCTATTACGCTAAGAGTCATCGTACACAAAAACTACATAGAAAAGACAGTTTAATATAGTTAATGAATTCAAACTGACATTCTCTATAGTTCCTTAAATTCTCTCCAATTATTTTATTTGCTTATGGGTTTTGATGTCCTTAACATAAAACTAATATTGTTTTTGATTTAAATAATCATTATAAAATTCCATTTTGTGATTTTTAGTGAATGAATTGATCATTTTATATTAATCGAGACAATTTGTACCTGTCGTTAAAGGTTACTTCGGTTGAAGGTCGTTGAAGGTTCAATCTGTCGTTGAAGGTTACTTTATTTTCGGTATTATTTTTTTAACACTGAATTTTCTTGTGTTTAAAAACTAGTAACTAACTGAAATATTAAGTATTCGAGTTGAAATTCACTTGTGACAAATGCCTGAAAAACTGAAAATTTTGTAATTTTCTTTTATATGTGTTATAAGGATATGTAAATAGAAGATTAATTTTTCAATTATGAGGAGAAACTTACAGATTGTTTATTACTATTATTATTATTTTTATAACAATCGTTAAAACTGTTATTTTTAAGCAAAATAGGGGCTTCGCCCCTAGGCTCGCTACGCTCGCTTTTCGTACGGTGCCTTTTACATCTTTCCTCTGTTAGGGCTAATAGCGAAATACATAGGGGTGATTCTCGGGCAATGTAACAGCCTCCATCCACTTACTGTTGTCACCCATATGCGAAGGGCTTTTCATCACTGTTGAATTATCGGCCTTAAAATTCAATTAAAAACAGAAATTTTAAGATAGAGACTTGAAATGAGGTTTATATGAATAAGAAATCTTTCACCTTCCAGATGATGTAAATATTTTCTTTGTAAGGTAAAAACTCGAGGAGCATCGAAATTACATCCACATATGGGACGATATTTCTTGAAAAACTGTGTTTCATATTTTGATGAAAATATTTGTCTGTTTTAAATACTTTTAAACAAATGAGGTCTAGTTTGAAAGAGAAATGTCTGTAGTCTTAGACTGTAAAAAGATCAAAATTCTACGATCATTTTTTTTGGCAAGTTATCGTAATCTGAAGATGAAAAAGGTCAATATTTTCCCTCAAACATAAAATAAAAAAACTCAAAGTCCGACGAAGATGAGACATGTCTTACTTTGGTACCCCCGATTTTTCTGCATCCATTGGTATCGCTCTCGACTCCATACCTCCAGCGGTTTCGGAGGAGATAGCGTGACAAGCTTTTGACAGCGGCGGCAGCGGGAGGTTTTTTTTTTTAAAAATTATTATTATTATTATTATTATTATTATTATTATTATTATAGAATAGAGAGAAAGTGGAGAAACTTACTGTTGTGTTTAAGACTTATCTGCTGTTAAAGGTGCAACTGTTGAACACTATTCGTTTTATTTGCGTATTCGTATTAGGAGATTCCCCACACACAAAAAAATAATAGTAATAAAAAAATAAAGTGAAGTCAGTAAAATCTAATGCATATATCCACTATCTGATTGCTAGGCCAAAGAAGTTTTTAGAGACGCGGATGATAAAAATTATATCTGTGGAATTTTGTTGCAGAAAATTGAGACAGGTCTAAAATGTAATAACTATTCATGCACGCAGGTTCTGTGCAAATCTCCGCCACAGAGTCGCAGACGCGCAGTATTTTGTGTTCTACCATCTAATCCCACCCTGACGTTGTTTCGAGTCATTGGAGTTGTGTTATCCGTGCTTTCCGTTAATACGTTTAAAGTCATTAAAACGGGGGACTTTGTTCTTGAAAAAAAAATTTTTAAATGCAAGAAATGTCAGATTAAGTAAGATCGTTGAAATTAAAATATAAATTTAACATCTAAACAAACAAAAAAAGCCTTTTATTTGAAAATATGAAATTGTTGTTTTTCGTTTAAAAAATATTTGTTTAAAAACATGTTCAGTATGTTAGAAATATTTATTTATCACAAAGCATTCGTTCACGAGAGCATTCCTACCTTTAATCAACAGCTTAGTTAAAATAAACTGCTAGATCAAAACAGATTAACGAGATTTTTCTTTTTGTAATTATTTAAATTTATTAGCAAGGAACAGTGAAATTGGTATTGTTCTTCCAACATTTAGTAGTTCTAAATAACTTTAATGATTTCTATGTGATAAAGCAATGGATCGTACGTAAACATGAATGGTGTTTAAAAAGGGTAACAGTTAAGGAATACGATTACATTCGAACGAACGTAAATTGAAATTACTAAACTCTTAAAATCATTCTTCGACTGTCTATTAATTAACTATAAGTTTAATGTCCATAAACAAACGAACCAACGATAATACAGCAAATACATGGGGACGTGATTCCCGAATTCAACCGAAGAAACGTTTGCGTATTTAGACAGGTAGATTACATGGTAATTCGTAAATTGAAACCCATCACACAATATGGAAAATGTTTTTCCACTCGATTTTGTGTCAAAGAAAATAGCACTTAAAAAAACAAGATTTTTTTAAAGTATCTAACCCTCAATTTTACTATAGTGTGTTGCGGAGACTTTTCCAAAAAACTTTTGAAAGTGAGGGGAAAATGCAAAGATGAAATGTTATCAGATGATTTCCAAACTGCAAGTGTTTGGGATTACATAGTTTGAGAAGGACCATTTTACTCAGCAGAAAAATCGTAGACAGAAGGTCTAATCGCGGGTGGTCATCGCTGACGAGTTCTTCCGGTAAGACTCGATCAACTTGCGCCAGACTTCTGGAACTTAGAGCGGATGTTGTATGTCCCCCACAGACAGATATTGTAAATAAATCGTAATAATAAAAAAGCTCACCCACACTAATCTGCAATTAAATACTCGCGCGATTGATCTCCCGAGATGTATGTATCTGGACTTAAGCGGGGGGAAAGGGGAATCGTGAATGAGTATCGATTGCAAAAAAGGATCCCTGAGTCCATTGAGACGGAGCGTTGCCCTGGAAACGACCTACATCCGTCCTTCGGATCGAACACTCGGGAACGGCCGCCGCCATCCGGATTCTGCCTCTCTCGTTGAGTGACGAAAGCATCGCCTGAAATTGGCAAGTGGAGAGCCACATGTTGAGTGTCCACCACTGGGTCATTCCCGCCCTTTCATTATTAACTCGCATCCACTCTCCTCACGCTGAAGCATCCACGAAGGCGATCTAGAATTTGCTCCACTTTCATCTTGACATCTCTGCTCTTTCCTCGGGTTACTGAAAAGTTGAGCTGTACGAGACGTAGATAAGGCCCCCTCTGGTCTTACTCCTTAGATAGCCGAAAGGAATATCCTTGGACATAAGGAACACTCTCCAGCTTGAACGGAGAACTAAAATTTATGGCCCATCTTTTGAAGAAAAAATATGGATCTAGTACTACATTAGGAGACAATATAAATTAAAATTTCTAGAAGCTTTTGTAAACTCTGTCTCTATTTGGATTCCATATCGAAATAAACAGAAAGAGGTGGATATGAAAAATCAATTATACTTAAGGATCTCCTTTATTTTGTGAGCAAAGTTAAATAGCTAATTTAAAAACAAGCTACGAATGAGTTTATTTATGTATGTTTCAACACGAAGAAAATGTCATAGAGTGCCTTAATCTTTATACTTACTGAGAAGTGAAAATCCCTACTTCCTTAATTTATCCCCCTTAAAACTTTGAAATCATGGTTAAATTCCTAATTATCTTTAAAAAATATGTTTGATATCGTGAAAATTTCTCCAGTTTCACCTGTTAGATATTCAACAATCTGTAAAATATATCTCGAAAGATGTCTCAATCTTACATATCTGTCTTAAACAAACTCGATAAAGCTATACTATCCTTTCTAGATCATTGAGCACTTCAGAGACTATCTTTTTTGGCATTCACTTTCTGACCATTAAATTGTTTTAATAGTATGGAATACATACATCGAAAATAAAAATGTACGGACGTTAACAAATAAATAAGCATCGATATAAAATTTTATCATAATATGTTCACGTGTTCTCGAATCTACGAATTTAGTGATTTTTTTATGCTGTGTTAAAAATAGGTCGGAAATTCTGGATCACATACATAATTAAAATATTAGCTCATTGAAATACACAATTTGTTTTCATGAATGCAAGTAGCAAAATAAATATAAAAAATATGTTTCTATTACTCCCACCTTATTTAAATTCATTTGCTAATTAGTATGAAAATTTAAGTTACTTTAACTCTTTGTAAAGCATGAGAATAACATAAATTGTTCCCATTCATTTTGGAAATTAGAATAGAACACTAATAGCGACTTTCTAATTTACAGTACTTATCTGTGCTAGGTTTTGTGAATGGAGATCATCTCAGCAACAGATTTTGTGTTTGAAAGTGTGGAAAGAGGGTCAGCTACATATACAACTGATTTAGAAAAGTTCTTACCTAATGCCAAGTGTTTAAGTGGAAATGCAGTTTTACAAACGCGTATTTTTAAAGGCACACTTTTAATGAACACAGGTTTTACTTGGATTAAAAGTGAGATAGTTGCTCTCCAGAAAATTTAAAAATTTAAGCATACGTTCAAACATTTTCATCAAGTTTACAGAATGATTGTTAAGTTGCACAACTATTAGATAAATGCTACCAGCTAGCTAAGGTTTTATTTGTTACTCGAATATTTTCGAGTATTATCTAATCACTGAGTGTGACAATCATCCAAAACTTTCATATATGTCATTTGAAAACTGAAAAATCATGTCATCTCTTATCAGCGGTTGACACATTAAAATTCTAATTGGCGAAAAGAGTTTGCGCCAGAAAATTAGAAATCATTATTTTTGTCATTTCAAAGCTGTTACATTTGTCATACCTCAAACCCATTTCTGGCCACTCATGTAGATTCAGCTATAAAACTCAGGTTCTAAGAATGTGATTACAAAGAAACAGTGAATCAAAGTGGGTGAAATCGAAAAGCTGATCTAATCACTTGATTGCAGTAAGTGAAGAAGCTGTATTAGCTAAAATCTGTTGGAGGTTCGGTGCAAGGACTATGTGCTATGCTCACAATGTAATGGTAGGTTATTTTATTTTACTCTAATAGATCCATTATACAATCGGTGACCATTTCTTTATCCATTGTTAAGTTACTAAGTATAAAATCAACGAACACGAGTATTGGGCTTAGTATATTATTGAAAGATACCTTTAATATACTTACATCTGATATACAAGGCACTCTTAATGAAAGCAAAAGGCACAATATTTTAAACAGCGCAACAAACCACCCCTCACTACAGCGCATTCAAAATGGATCTGAACTATACTGGATTACCAAGTACTTTTGTCTTTGTCCCAGGTTTTTATGATGGCTTCACATTCTTTTCTACTTTTTCCTGAAAATGTGCAGGTCAGTTATCCTACACACTGCAAAAAGAGGATCCATATTGCTCAAAATACCACCCAATTAAGAAATACTGTTTCAAGATTGCTTTAAATAACGCCAACCTGTACTTTTTTTTTCGCCAAATCTAATCTCCAAAGTCAAAACTCGTCAAAGAGATGGCAACTTGTAACGGCAACAAGTAAACTTTCGAGAAGTTTATAATATCTTAAATATTATGAAGTTGTAAACAATAGAAGAAAAAGCAGCTGAACGAGGTATTTTCTGAAAAATTATAACCCAAACTAAAATCATAATAACTAAAAGGTATTGAATTGTCCTCTAATTTTTTAAAAATTTTTGTATAACCAAATGAGAAATTTCCTCCTTAGGTTGCCGAATCTTATTCACCCTTGTATGGCATTCATAAGGTCATTGTGCCTCATTTTCGTAAATCTTGCTACCGAAACTGTGTATCGTTTATTTTGTTGGCGCATTGCCAGCATTATGGTTGAAATGATGACTGAGATCTATCTGCATTTCGCATATTTCTGTCGCAAAGTGGAAAAAATTGTGACTGAAAGACGTTCAATCTCTCTATACAGTGCCTTAACCGGTAAAGCTTACTCTGTGCAATAATACAAAATGGAAGTTTCTAATGCTTTGCCTGGCTTTCTTTATACTTCTTATTACAGAAAAAAATATATAACAACTAAAGAAAATTAGCTTTCATAAATTTAATTGCAGGCACAAAGGAATACTTAAAAATAACATTTTTTTCATAAATTATCGTTATATAATGCAGCTTTTAAATTTGTGTTACTTTCAGACATTCATTGTTTAAAGTCATTTCTTGCCATTGGAGGCTTTAGCTTGTTTTTCAAGACGATACTTTAAAGAACTTTTCAGACGGAAAATATTGTTTGTATAATTGTTAAGATTTTTTGATTCTACAAGAACGTCTTGAAGATTTTCGCATTTGTTTGGGAAAAAAATTAAAACGAATGTTAGTTATATCCGAGTTATTTATAGTACTTTTGGTCTATCTTACCGGATGTTATTAACCCGTTGCATTAAGATTACGTTGTATCTGATTAAGGATAAAATGAAACCTTCAAAACATTTTGTCAAACAACTAAAAGAAGAAAAATATCGCAATGTAATTCTGAAAGAATGAATCAGTATGCATTCAATCGATGATTACTAAATGAAATTAACTGTCCTCTCCAGCTCAAGAACTAAACTACCCCACAATCAGGATTAAAAAAATTAATGTATTTTTAACTCTTTTGTTTGTAAAGGTACTAAGCAGCTACCGTTGTGACATAGAGCAGCCATTGATCCAACAGCAATTTGGTTTACCACAAGAACGATTGCACCTATTTGTAAGGATGGAATGTTCGCTGTCAGAAAATTCGATTCTGCTTTACGTACGATCTTTGATAAGGAGTCTCAAGGATGTTTCTCTTAATTCTTGGTCGGGTGGACAGTGTCTGGATATTTGTTGTATGAACAACCCAAGGGAAACTTTTGAAATTTCAAGTTTACCTTTATTAAAGGTTTTAAAAAGATTTAGAACCTTTTAATGAAATTAAAGTGTCACGTAACTTACTAACTTAGTGCAAAACTAATATGAAAATATTCTGACTAATATTTTAGACTAAGCTACCTTAGTAATAGCTATTTAACAGTTCGACAATATTGCCCCAATATTCGCCATTTATTCACTGAAAAGTTTGGTCTTTTTTTATTTTGAATATTCATTATCAGTTGCCAATATTTGGTCACTTTATAAAGATTTTTTTTTTTGTAAATATTTCTAATTTAACGACAATATAGCATACTTTTACGCAGAAAATATTTTGCTGTGAAACATGTTATACCATGTTATATTTCACTGTATAATAACGGTATGTAGCTAAATATACATGCATGTCATATTTTGCTAATTACGTTGTATTTTTATTTGAAATGTATGATGCCCAGTGGGTTGTAACCATTGGGTGGTGGTTGATTGAGAACGCTACAGTCCTTTTTGTTGCTACACAAGGGCTGATTAGACCTTGGGAAAATGATGTAAAGGAAATATTTGAATTATAAGCAGGCTATAATTTCTGCAGATTCTTAGTTTTGGGAAGGAATTTTTTTCTTCTTCAAATGAACCCGATATAGAGACGATGTCACCTAAGTTGAAATATTTAAACTTTTGTCAAGCGAATATTTGAAGTATTGATATCCAACCGAGTATTTAGTCAAACTTCAGGTTAATTTGTTTGTTTCTAGGTCGTCAAGCGTGTGCAAACGTACCGAAGAAAAAAAATATTGAAATATTTCAAATGTTACTGGAAACAGCGACACATTTGACTAATCATTGTCTCACTAAACAGAGCTAAATTGTGTTTTGCACGTGTTTGTGCTTAAACTTGTGCAGAGAGATATTTTTATTCGCTAACGCGCTTGTATGCCTGTATATGTACATGTAAATAAAATATCTGGGAAGTTGTTTTAAAAGTAAAATGGAAAAAAAAATTAAATCCTTACTAAAAAAAGTTGGTTGGTTTTCGGAATGCTGCAGTCATATTTTTGTTACTCAATGGCTAAATAATCTGGAACCAAGGCTTCCAGTGGGAAAAATATGATAAACTCAGATTGTATCTAAAAAAAACCCGAAACTGTAATGAAAACCCGCAGCTTTTTAAAATACATTTTTTTATAAATAATGATAAAAAAATTCAAATAAGATAATATGCGCCATATTTTCTAAGATTACTTGACGTTATTTTATTTAATTGTCGTAAAATTTAAGCCATTTCATCATTCATCTCCAAATTAATTCTTTTAAGATTTTTTTTTTATGCAGGCCTCGTATCGTCTATAACATGCTCCTTTGATTACGTCTTTCACCAGTTCTGTTTTAGGTATCCAGGTATGACAAATTTGACTATTTACTGCGTGTTTTGCCATCGTACGATATATTATGGTTTCAGTTTATGAGAACTTTTGCATTTTGCCTTGGTTCTATTAACCTGTGAAAAAACTCTCGTTATGCTTGCAGAAGAGTGAACTAAAATAATTAAATGGGTCATGAGGTTTGATAAAATTTCATATTTGGGATTATTAAATCCATCTTTGATATTACGTAACAAATAGCAAAATTCTGGGATGGTTTTGTAAGAGGGAGATACATCACGATTAAATCGAAATGGTCTCTACTTGAATAACTTTACATTCAAAAACATACTAATGCTATTGTAAACTGTATTTTTTCATTAAATTGACTTATTGTATTTAAATTATGCCTATAATAAGAAATAAATATAATTTTTTTTTATACATTTTTAACTTATGAAGGAAATACCCAGATTTTGAGACATTTTCGGAAAAAAAAAAACCATTTACCCATATGGCCATCGAAAAAGCCGGATCTGAGTTTAAAAACCCAGATCTGGGAGCCTCGTCTGGGCAAACCGTCTATAGCCGATTCTAAACGACTGCAAATGCTGACACTAATCGCTAATTCTATTACCGAGGGCCAGAGCTCAAGCTGTTTAAACCCTATCTATCCCTGACTAAAAATGCCCTGATTTAAATAAGGGTTAAGCAGTATCATGTGTGTGAATATCCTACTTAAGATAAAAGCAGAAAAAAATATTAAAATCCCATTTCCACTATAATGGTTTATACTGATTGGAAAGATTAATCTCACATTGATGCGAATCAGCTAATGAAATATTCAAAGCAAACAAATGATATGATATTTAATTTAATGTTTTCTGCGAATAACTTTTATTTACCAGGAGAGTTAACGTGCTCTATTAATTTAAGGAGGGGCTAATTTATTGAATTTCTACAACGTTTGCATGCCATTACGATGTGTTGTGGAGAATCCTATGGTCCTGGACACACTACAATGAGAGTAAAATATCTGCATCATCTTGAATTACAAATGTTGATATGTTGATCAGTCATAAATATCCACTAATTCCTTTTAATTAAAAGTAATTAAAACTGATATTTATTTAGAAAATTTCCACCATTCTTTGAAAAAATATGTAAATATGAGTTGTAAAGTCCCATGAACAACAAAATTTTAAAAATAAAAGTCAGTTTAAAAGTAATTTAAAAAAATATGAAGCTCCAAACTTGTGTATAATGTAACATTTAATAAAAGTAGATTGCAGATATTTTGTTGAATTAATTAAATTCTCTCAAATGAGTTGCAAATCGGTTATTCGAATTGTTAATCTGAGCACAGGAAATGTAAAAAAGTTTATAGCAGATCCCGTTGTATGTATATAATACAGTCTTAATTTTTTGTTATATATTAATTATACTAGTAACTGTATAAATTACAGCTTATATCTATTTGCGGCTTATTTCAAAAGTGCCACTAAAAATTGTATTATTGACGTAGTTATGTTTTTTGCATATTAATATGCGATAACTTACGAATAAAAATTTCTGGATAGTTTGATCTTACCATACTGAACTTCGGAAAAAAGTAAATAACGATTTATAGTAAGTATGCTTCATTGTATATTTTCTGTAGTATGGCCGTAAATATCTTAAGCAAGTTCTATTCCAAGAATAAATTGTAAAAAAGAAAAGTGAAGTATACAGAAGTTACATATTCCACTCTATCTTAGTATACGGATCTCATCATTTGGTTATTTTTTGGCGGGTTTTGCTTATTTTACCAAGTTAAAGGTAATTTGTCAAAGTTCAGTAACACTATGTACTATTTATTTTTGTTAACCTGAAATTTCCTCTTTTTTATGGGTCATTTCAACACCTTCATTACTATCGTTTGTTTCCACTAAAAAATATTGTTTTTTCTGAATTTTGATTTTTTTTCGGTTTACTAAACTTATTCCACATTTATAATTACATATATTTTATTTACTATTTCAGTAATACGCCATCTTGTTAGATCGCTGTTTTACTGCGTAGAAATTACAGGAGATCCGTACACTGGGATTTAACCCTTCAAATAAATAATATTGAATGGATTAATAACTAATTTCTTTGCTCTCACAAGGAAAGCATATTCAAGACTGTTAGAAAGTATTTTGTTCCTCTTGAGAATTCTTTAGGTTTTAAAAATATTGAAAAGTGTAACAGAAAATTGCGAAGTATGTAATATGAAATGAAGACACCTTTTTTCTAAACAATATTATCAGTCTTGTCATTATATTATTTAGAGTCGCCACTATGTGTACTCATTGAACTGAGAAAATCATGATTTAAACTAAGGCAATACACAAACTAAGGATTTTTCTCTTAATTTCTCTGTTTTGCAAAATTAAAAACTCGCAGTTTGCCCTTTGCCCTCAGAGAAGTTTTATTATGCTTAGACCTACTTTTTCTGAAGGAATTTTTCTGTGCAGCAAGGGGGTTCACAATCACTGACTTCAGTTTACTATGTTGATACTTATCCTCGTTATTAACAAACTTCCTTTTCCGAATTAACATTTTTCGTAAAATTTTGTGTATTTTCCTAGTTACTGGTTTTGCTAAGTAATGAGGTGGAAAATGCGGAGGAAAGAGTAGGAAAAGTAAGTTGAAAGTTTACAAGTAGCCTTCTGAATTTTGACACACATCTTCTTCGTCAGAATCATCTAAAGGAAAGATGAAGAACAACGCGTTAAAATATATCAGTTTTGCTTCACTTATTCAGCACTTATTATTAACCTGAGAGATATACACTTGTGTTACATCTCGCATAATTGTTTACCAGGGGATCAATACGAGGTAAGCTATAAGTAAGATGTATATCGAACGAGGAAAACTTTTGTCGTTGCCAAAAAATTAAGGAAAATTTTCTCATGAATTTGCTAGATTAGGTTAATTGATTAGTTCTTATATAAAGGACTGTTCTGATAGGAAAAAGTATGAGATGTTGCGAAGCCACTGAACATTAAACTTTTTACAACTGTATAAATAATGTTTGAAGAATTTCAGAACTAAGGACAAGAGTTGTGAATGTCACGGTTGTATTATTTAATTGCCTGCATTGGTCAGAGTTACAATGCCAATTATATTTGCGCCACCTTGTTATTGCCTTACAAATAGATGAATGGAAATCCAAATAGACTAAACTCATTTTACAAAAGAATATAGTTAAAAATCTGAATTGCTATGCAGGTGTAACTCAATTGAAACCTAAAGCTAACAACGATCTCAGCGTTGTTTTCATTAAAGTAGACGCAACATATTTTTTCGAATATGCAGCATTATTCAATAAGTCAAAAAGAGGGGAGAATCTCAGAAGTTAAATCGATAAAGCAGAAGAAAAAAGGAGGATAAAAGAAAGAATAATCTTGTCAGTGGGGTAATAAATCAGTTTTGGGGGCACAATTATAACAATCTAAAAAAAGAATCTAAACAATAGGAGAGAATTATTTCTAAAGCTTTCAAAATCAGTGGAATGAAAAACAGACCAACTAAACACTACTGAGCTTTTAGCCGAAGTTATTTAAATTTAAATTGTATTTGTGTCCTTTTAGCTATACAATAATGTGTGACAGAGACATATATTTGAAAGCTTTTTTTAAAAAAACAAAAGGCAGCAGTGGTAATCTTTTTATCCCTAAAAGGGCATTAAATTCCCGTTTCCAATAAAAAAGAGAACTTTTTCCAAATTTTTTATTAACTCCTAATTCAACAATAACGGGTAAGCTCTCACTGTAAAATCCTAATTTTCTGAGTCGATTTTTCTACAATCAGTTTATTGAACAAATAGCAGGTACTCAGAAATATCAGAAAAATGAAAGAGTATTTTGGAATTATTGCAGTGTTCATTATTATTACTTCTCATATGTTTCTCAGTTTGAGTATTATTTCAGAAATTAGTATTTTAGGAGTTCAGAATCTTTGAAACTCTAGAAGTACTCAGTAGAGGAAAAACTGAGATAAAGTTATTTATGATAGAGTCAGCAGTACAAACTTTTTAATCTTGCATCAATTCGATGGATGCCTATCTATCATGGTATCTTCCGTTGAAACGTAATTAACAAAATAATCTTAAAATTATACAAATTAATTTATTTTTTTGTTATAATGTAGGCGTTATAGGTTCTAAAGGGGAAAAAATAGAACAGTTTGATTTCCTCCAAAATATGTCTGTCTTTTTTAAGGAATGCACTCTGTTAAGACATTGTTTCAACAGTCATTGTTCATTCAAGGATGTTGAGTAACATATTAAATTTAGTATGCTGAATCTTAATATAATGAAGCAGAATATTTAAAATTTCAGTCAAGTCCATAAGGCCGTATTTTCTTTTGAAATAGAAAACTTCCATGGGATCACTCTTTAATTAAACTTTAGAAGAAACTGTTACACCTGATTGACTATTCAACTTATATTTAATGTTTAGCTATTGATTTCGGTACTTTATTGCTTTGTCTTTTATCTTCGTGTTTCATAAAATAGAATGGATAAAAAGTTAATTTTTTTTCTTTTCATAAATCCTTTCATGTTCATGAATATATAATAACGGAGACATAGAGTTTAACGTAATGCATTTTTTTTTTCATTTGCATAGTCAAAGATAAATAAATTTCTGAATCTATCGACCAAACTGCTATACTTTACTGATCAGAAATAGATAATTTTGGCATTATAAACATAGACAGTAGTAGGAGAGGAAAAGTAACATTTTCTTATGAAAGGACAAGAAACCTACTATTTTCAAAATGGTATTCTTGTGGAGAAGCATTGTCAGTTTCAAGGTGACCCATTCATATCTTTTTCTCTGTCTGGAACCAAATGTAAAATATGTAGTTCATGTGAGTAATATTGCGTATAAAATTTCCTTATACAACTTATTCTAGTCTCTAATCCAATATTATAGACAAAGTATCAAATTCATTAAAGGATCGTGAATTTGTATATTTAAACCAACTATTCATTGATTTATAATCATTAAACCATAGTTTTAAAGATATTAAAGAGAGACCCAATAATAAGATATTCTTAGCGGGATGTTATTAATAAATTTCACGAAATCTTCCCCAAAACACTTAAAATCCAAAAGAAAAAAAAATCTCACTGGTACAAAAGCTATGAGAGGATACAGCTATAGCTCTACAATAAAGTAATGTTGAAAAATGCAAAGATGATTATTGATCCTTGTGTATAGTCAAGAATATAAATATCTTTCGAAGAAGTATGGTAACTCAACCACGTAAGCGGGAGTTTGTTTTTACGAAATGTATCAATCTACGTAATGTTATCTCGTTTATGTATCATTAAAACGGTTTCTTCATTTTTTTTTACAAATTATCAGTTGAAAATCCCGATGCTGAAACAACTACATTCGTTAATTTCAATCCGTAAGATTTTTTATGATAGCTGAGAGATGCTAAACATATAACACGTGTTCATTGAACAAAACGATTGATCTAACGATATTTTTGCAAAGCGATCTGCATTTCAGTTGCAAAGCATTGCGTCATGCTGACAGCACTTCGATCGTATTCTTTCTTTTTTAGCTTGCAATGCGCACTAAAAGGTCAACCAAGGCAGCTAGTGGAGATGAAATTGGATCCCAAATTCAAACTAGACGTAACTTTAAAATTTCCTTTAAAAGATTGAGATTCGTCTTTGATCGTTACTACAATTCTCCATGTCATCGCGAAAAAAAGATACGATATAATCATACGATATAATACTTCATGGTTTAAAATGCGTCCTTTTTTTCAAGGCTTTTGTTTCAGTGTAAGAAACTACTTTTCCCATTAGTAGTGAATTTTGAAACAGATATTTTATATTTCTGCCTAATGCCCTTTCACCTCTTTTGTATGCAATTATTTCCTTTTATGGATATTTAACGTTCAGTGGTCTGGGAGCAGGCGAAATTTGTCAACAGTTAACTTATGTATACTTAGCATTTTCATAAATTGCAATAAAATTATAAAGGGAAGGATAAGTATTAATGATAAAAATAAAATGTTGCTAATATAATACTTAATCTTACCGAAATGCTGAAGTAAAGTGAGGGAGATTTTAAGTGAGAGTAATTAATGCCAATTATGTCTTAAGTAGTTTAAAATCATTAGTAATTTAACAGCTAAAACAAGAAAAATATTCTTACATGTTTAAATGAAATACTTTCTACAGATTTTATTTCTTGTGAGTAGAGAGAATAAAAGATGACACTACTTTCTTATGTGTGGGGGGGGGGGGCAAGCAGTGTTGATGAGAAAAGAGTTTGCTAATTTTTTATGGCTGTTATAAAGGACTGAAAATAATTTTATAAATTGTGCCCTAGGATAAAAGTATTTTTTATTAATTTCTCTTTTGTGCTCTTCGAAAAATTAATACAGTGTTCTAAACTTGAAATTTAGATATAATGATGAAATAATATAAAATTTCAAATTTCAGGAAGTTGTTTTCCTTGTGAACAGCGCAGATCGAATACTATGCATTCAAGTATTTAAATAAAAAGTAATCCGAGATACATAACAGATATTTATGTTTACGGAATGTCTATACATTAAAAACTTTATAGCCTATTTTCTAATCTGTGGTTCTTCAGATTAAGAAATACTCTCTAAAGAAATACTATATGAAATACCTTTTAAAGATTTACAAGAAATAAATCTTTAGAAAGTATTTCGTTTAAATATGCAAGAATTTTTTCTTGTTTTAAGCTATTGTAAAAATCTCTGTAGAACTACTTCCTTTTCAACTGAAACTATTTTAAAAATAGGCTTTAAAATTCTGAACATTTAGGTAACACATTCTATTATATAAGTACGTGTTCATGAAAGCAAAAATTGAAAAACTCATACTTTTAATTAAAAAGGAAGGATATACATTTTGCTTATTTCCAATATGGATTGTCTCACCAACAATGTGAAATTAATTTTATGCCTGTGAAAGGAATATTTCGTTGAACAGAGTTGTAATGTAATATTTATTTTAAAACCCATAGCATTTAGTTAAAATTTTCCAACAAATTTTTTTTAGTCAATCCTTGATAGTTATTGAAATAATGCAAATTGGAATTTTTTTAATACTGAGAAAAGACCATATTCAGAGTTATATACCCTGGATCTAGCAATCCAAGTTTGAACTCAGAATAAGTTTTACTCTGATTCTCAAGAAAATCAGCAAGTTTCGTCGTCTTATTTATAGTGCTTTTGTTTAATAGAGGTAAAAAAGTGTTTTGCTTTAGTAATATAAGCATCGTATAAATTCGTATTGGTTAAAATGCCACGATTAAATAAAAAATAAGTCATTAATGACCAAAAAAACTCTTTCGTTCGTAGAAATATTCTAAAGTTTATTGTACGTATCTATGCATATAAAAATCGAATAAAATTATTGATTTTTAAAAGTTATTTATAAAAAGTCTGTGTAATATCTGATATTTTCCGATTTTTTAACAGAGAAAAATAATATATGGGGTGACAAGAGGATAAATATAATTATTCATAATATTATAATATAATTATAATAAAATGAATTTATTATAATAAAATTATATTAAATATTATGAATATAATTATTCATAATATTTATTTCTCAGAACTTGATTGAACAGATAAACAAAGTAAAAAATTAGGAAACATTTGACTCCTCCAACATATGAAGTAGCAGTGAGGAGCTTAAGTAGCAGTGTTTCAGTGTTGCATACTAAACGAAGTTTAACAAAAGTTGAAAATACGAGACAAAATGATAAAATTGATTGACTTCTAAAAATAGTTAAAGAAAAAACATTTCTTCTTTGCAGTATTAACTATCCTAAAATACTTTAAGGGTTATAACTCACCAGAACTTAAAATAAGTTCAGTAGTTTTACCTGCGTAGTTAGATACTCTAAGATAAAAGACGTGATCAAGACGTAAAAAATATATCAAATTTATTAAGACTGTAAGATGTATACTACTATTAAAGTGATCAAATTTAATCAAGTACACTAATTGATTAATTTTTTATTATATTTATGCCTTTTAAGTATTTTAGTAATATGTTGAAAAATTTATAGAACGCTGTAACACGAGGAATTGCTGTTGTATCAGCGGCAATTCAGTTCCATGTTTCGAGGGTTTTACTTAACTGATATTTTCGCAGTTGTACTTGGTGGATAGGCGGGCTTCACTTATGTTGTTTTGTTCAGTTGGGTTCACAGCTTTTTTGAAATGTTTAAAAGATTGTTAATGGTTAGGAGATATCTGTCTTAAAGATCACATCTTTCAAGAATAGTCTACATGAAGGTCCGCACTGTTGAAAGAGGTATTATAGCTCGACTTAAATTTTCGTGGTGTTCCTCTCTGTTTCATCTTTTTAATATTTTTGCCACTTTTTGAGAGAAGTACTGTGCTTACACCGCAACAGTTACATTTCCTAGAGTTTCATATAATGTATTTTGGTCGTTTGATGCTGGGTTTTATATTCGGTTTGGTTCATTTCCTAAAATACATTCAATCAAAATAAAACAATCAAAGCATGTTAAGTTTGTTGCTAATTGGTTAGAAATACTTTTGTTAGTTTCCACCAGTTACGGTATAGTTTACGCGTCAAAAATGCATAAACAAAGTTTACTGAAAAGATTAAACAGCTTAAACAAATTTTTATTTCAGACCTTTCTCTTTAACAGTTCCGGAAACTTTAGAACAGACTAAATAGTTCTGGAAAAGTACCAACCACGTGTGCACATCACAAAAGATGTAAATAAATATGTATTTGTGCTACGATAACCTTAAATGTTTATTGAACATGGCATGAATATCAGTATTCCTTCATTCTAATTTAGAGGACACCAGAGGAATATTATCCAAGAATTCAAAACGATTATCAAATTCTCAATTGAGAAATAATCAATGGATTTATCGAGAAATTATTAAAAGTGATTACAAGCGTAACGTCTTTGCAGATTAAAGTCCACAAATTATCACCCTGGAAATAAGATGCATCTGACATATTTAAAAAGTACAATAACAGAAAAAGAACGAAATTATATGACTTAGTTTCGAATAATTTCCTTTAGTTGAACTTTAGGAAAAAGAGAAGAGAGACAAGACAATAAACGTGGAAAAATGATGTGCCAAAGAAAAATAACATTGTACGTATGAAAGGATAGAGGAAAATGATTAAATTCTAGAAAATTCATTCTCTGACCTAGTTGACGTAGTAATTGATTGTCTTAGTAATTCCAAATTCTACGTTAATAATAATTTCTAATAAAATTAATTTTTCAGTACCTGAGAATTAATATATTTTGAATGTTGCTGTTTCAAACAACTGTATGGCTTCCATAATTAATTTGTAAACATTATTCTAACACAATTATTCTTCTCCATTTCAATGTAAATAAAGTTCAAACATTTAGCGAGTATAATGTATCTTTATCCGTAATTTTTTGGGGAAAGTCTTTCATTAAATTTGGATAGTCCAGCGTCCATTCACTGAAAAATAGATTCGTCATAAAGAATGCTAGATTAAAGGACCCCCTCCCCCCCCCTGCAGAATCGGATTTTCCAAGCTCTTCATTACGTATTAATGATGCATTTTCGAGTTCTTTTCTCCCGAATATTAGTCACTTAACAACTCATAATTATGACGTGATTTGGATTTACTCAAACATTACGAGGTTGACAAAACATAATTTGTACGCAATATGATGGTGCTTAAATAAGAGATTCGTTTTGTGAAAATTTTAATACATTACGTCTTTTAGACAATTTTACATTCTCATGAACAACTTGCAATAATTCTTATCACTGCGATATGTATCCATAGACCAAGAGCTCATTTTTCTTTCAAAGCAGTTGTGTGTGAGTGCGTGCGTGCACCTCCATTAAACTGCTGTAGCCGTAAGAAGCGTAGCCATGGCAACCGACTCTCGCGACTGCTTTCAACGAAGTCCGTTTGGATCGCGGAGCAGTGCTTTTCAAACTATTTATTTCTTATCGGCGACAACTTCCCCGCTCATCGAAAAATATCGTATCAAACAGAATTTTCTGCATGTCTCCTTGAAATGTGTACAGATTAAATTGGTAGAGGCAAAATCTAGATAATTCATCAATATGGGGTGAAAGAAAAAATATTTGAGGATTTTCAGCATTGCTTCAGCTTTGCTTCCGCGAAACACTCAGCTACTGTCTGTGCAAAAAAAGAATTTTGATGTATAATAATGTATCCCAAAGTATTTTAGAATCAAGATTCATAGGTTGGAATATTGAAACACGTACTGTAGATTTTATACCTTCCCTGTACTCGATATTATTATATAACAGGAATAATAATAAAATTCTAAATAGCTTTCATCTAGGAACATAGATGTTCTATGTTTAAAGCATTCATTATAGACTGGTTTGACCCTCCATTCTATTATTATGTCTAGCTATCACTCCTTTGATTCTCAAACAAATTAAAACCTTAATATATACTTCTGTAAATGTTCTTACGTTCGTTCATGAGGTAAATTCAAATGTTTAGAAGTACACTTAAAGAAAATGATTTATTCATGAAAAAACAAACTTCAATATTGGATATATTGAGGACGAACTTGGTATTTTTCCCTGAAATTTTGATTTAAAAACTCTGAATATGCGCATTTTTTGCGCATTATCAACGACTATTTAACGATTCTTCGTCAAGTGGTCCGTCTTTACATTACCGAGATAGAAAATTTTAACAATTAGGAAACAAAAGTTAATTTCAAATAAACCTATACAGAACACTTCTAGTGTAGCTCAGTGATCTTCTGAATGTGACATTTGTGTATTGTCTGTATTGTCTACACTTTTATCCTATGTGTGTGTTCAGGGGTGAATTAAATTAAGTAAACGTTTGTGTATTCCCCTCCAAAAAACCATCATTTTTGTTTGTTTTGAAACGCACCAACACTCCCCTTAAAAAATTAATCCAATTGATGTCTGATACTTTAGAATTTTGGTTTATTTTTCCGTATTTAGTTTTTTTTATTCGTACTCTCTTAACGCAGTAAAGGAATTAAGTAAAAAAGATCACATTATTACCTTACTTGGAAAATTTGTCCCCCATTCTAGTTTGATTAAGGTGACTGCCTACGTTCGGAGCCAATTTTTAAAATAAATTGTTTTTTTTAAGGATTTTTTTGTCTTTTATGGTAAAATAGCATTTTAAAATAAAAAATAAAAAAAACTTGCCTGTAAATACCATACTTTTTTATAAATTGGTCAATTTGAAGTAATTTTTAATGAAATTTGGCTAAAACGCCTATCACTCTGCACAAAATTCTAATGCTACTATTTTAATTTCCTTCTCACACATGATACATATAACAGTTATCTTCAAAATGACCCTCAATCTAAGAGAAATTTTAAAATGCAAAAATAATACAGACAATTTTATGCTCCAATATGAAAATTTTTCCCAATTCGTCATTCCTTTCCTTATAAAAACAGCCCCAAACAAAAAACTATTTATTATACATCAATTATTGTGCGTCATCTCATTAACAATAGCATCTAAAACATTTCCTGAAAATTTTATCAAATTATATGCATTATTATATGAGATATCATGATAACGGTAGAGATTTGTACTAAAAAACATAATTCTGAGAAAAACGCAGTTAAAAGTTTTGAGTCACTTCAATTTTGTATCAGACGATGCTTTTAAAAATAGCTATAACTCTGCTTCTAATTAATGTAGAATGAAAATCAAAATGGTTTTGAAAAGAGAAAAGATTGAATTACACGATTCTTGCAAAAAATAAAATTGACCAAAATAGTCAAAAAATGGCATTTTCAACGTAGGCAGTCACCATCTTTTGTAAAACACAAACTTCTCTTACCTTCATTTGTAAACTAAACAAAGGGCTATTTTATTTATTATCATTATCCTACTCTTACTTCACCAGAATGAATTTAGAAAACTGTTTGATTATTTAATTTTTAGTCGACCTCATCTACACTCAGTTTTTCGAGAAAATAGGGAAAAAACTCATGTTTAAATCACTCCTTTTTTCTCTTTGCCTCATATATAAAAATGTTTAAATCACTCCTTTTTTCTCTTCGCCTCATATATAAAAATGTTTAAATCACTCCTTTTTTCTCTTCGCCTCATATATAAAACTGAGTAATCTAGATAATATATTTTTAAGTCACAACTATTCCTATAACACATTTTTTAATTAAGATTTCTGTCTAAAAAAATTGAATAGAGAGAGAGGCTTTTCAAATGAATAACTAATACCCCGCTTAATACTTTAATACTCCGCGGCAGCTATAAGTATGGGATAACCGTCCTATTCCTAAACATAAGATGCTCATAAGGTTGGTCCAAAGGATAATGTCGTAACTGGCGATTTAGAGTTTAAAACATTTGTCTGGAAAGAAGGTTTAAAATTAAGGACTACAAGGTCAACCAAACTGTTTATCACAAATAAGATAAAAAAAAAATTGCAAAGCGTAGGGCTGACTCCTCATCGTTCTAAGGTTTCGAATATGCAATTTAACCTTTGCATTCTGATACACTCCTTATCCTGTACTTATCAATTACTTTTTTGTTTTTTAAAATCAGTAATTTGCAAAGGGGAAAAGTGGGCTTGAAATATTATCTGCTCCTTTATGCCTGTGCGAGAGAATGATGTGGTACTCCAGTCCTGCCGACTCTGCAACTGCCCGGATACAAAGGATTCGCTGCACAAGCAACCTTCCTCCTTCGCGAAAACTTCAAGACAATAGAGAGCATTTTGAACTCTCGCGTCTGAAGGAAAGACACAGATGGATTTTTTAATCTCATCTGCTGATTTTAAGTAATTGCATCGATTTTGAGACCACATTTGCTCATTGATTTCCATTCACGTGCTAACTCTCATCGGCTCAACGCACGGGCAAGTTATATTTCTTTTCCAATTGCGCAAGAATTATTGATTCGCGTGTACAGATATTAAAAGCCATTTAATTAAATGATCCTAGGGTGTCTTTTTTTCCTCTCTTACGATCAACGACCTTTCTGATGAGATCAATCAATGGACTCAAATGTAAGGTAACGGTGAGCGTATGTGTATGTATAAGTACACTCTAACATTAATATATATATATATATATATATATATATATATATATATATATATATATATATATATATAAGAGAGAGAGAGAGATAGTCGGACCTCTATTTAACGAACCTCCTATTTTGCGAACTTTTCCTTGGAACTAAGAACATTTTGCGAATTTCTTCATAAAATAACCTCCAAATATAGCGAAGTGCATTTTATATTTAACGAACTTTTTCTTGTGATCCAATATTTTTTTTCTCCATATTTCTCAAAATATTTCTGAACATCTCAAAGTTATTCTTTCTTTTAACACATTTTATGGTGATCAAGGACCTTGAACTGGTTTTACCGTTTGCCTAACTCACCGAGAGCAGTGAAATTGCTGTCATTCTTTGCATTTCATCCAGGAAGTGCAACCTTTATCCCCCTCCCACCACTGTCCACTTCATTAGAAAAACTTTCATTAACCCCCTTTTACCCCCAGTGGAGCTGTTCCGTTTCCTTGAACTAGTCTCCCGTTTTCTAGATTGTTGATCAGAGTCCTGCTGGTAATTTCGGTTGTTGTTCAAAGAAAAAATTTATTTCTGCATTAGGTAGATAAAGACGTGAAGTAAAAGGATATTGCTTTAAAATTTAGTATTCCTCCAAACAGCTTATCAACCATAATAAAAAATCGTGGTAAGATACAAAATTATGATTCATCGAATTCTTGTTCAAAACGTTTAAAAACATGTGTCTATGAAGATGTGGATGAGGCAGTTTTGAAGTGGATACACACAATGTGAGATAAAAATGTTCCGATCTCTAGGCCTTTCATAATTGAGAAAGCTCTTCAATTTGCGAAGGCATTAGGATACGACGAATTTCAAGGAAGCAATAGATGGCTTGAAAAATTTAAGAGAAGGCGTGGGATTATAGCAAAAGTAATATCTGATGAAAGTAAAGGCGTTGTTGATGATAATGATAGTGAAAATTGGATATCGGAGACACTGAGTAAAATTTCAAAAGCCAGAAAACATCTTTAATGCGGAGACTGCTTTATTTTTGACTGCTTTATTGAGACTGCTTTATTTTTGCTTAATTGAGACTGCTTTATTTTTTCAATGTTTGCCTCAAAAGACATTAACATTTAAAAAGGAAAAATGCTTTGGGGGAAAACAAAGCAAAGCAAGATTAACTGCCATGTTAGATGCAATATGACTGGACATCAGAAATTGAAACCATTAGTTATCGGAAGAAGCAAAAATCCAAGATGTGTAAATGGTCTTGGAGGTTGGTAAAGTCAAGTCTTTGGAGGTTGATTATGACTTAAACACAAAATATTGAATGACGTCAAAAATTTGTGAAAAATAGGTTCAAAAGTTGGGCAAACGTATGATTGCAGAGTGCCGCAAAATTCCTCTCGTTTTTGACCCACCCATCCGAAAGAAATTTACCAAAAACTGAAAAAGGTTACAATTTTTTACTTGCCATCAAACACATCAAAACTGCAGCCAATGGATCAAGGGGTGATAAAAAATTTCAAAATACACTATCGCAAGAGAATAGTGCGAAAAGTTATCACTGCGCTTGAGAACAATCAATCCATGCCAAAGATCAACTAACGGGAAAGCATATCAGAAATTTGCAAAACATGGAATTATGATGTCACAGATCTTACTATTCGCAAGTGTTGCCAAAGCTGGATTCTTTGTCAGCAATGAGAATTCGGCGAGTACGGAGGACGAAGACGATATTCTCTTAGATGAACTTAAAAAAATGTGGATACAGATAAGGGAAATAGAAAAAATTAACAATGATGTGCTGATTGATGACTTTCTTTCACTTGATTCTGAAGCTGAAACCTCGGAAACACTAACTCAATAGGACATTTTGGACAGTGGGAAAAATAAAAACAATACAGCAATGAATTGCGATGAATGTAGATGGTGAAGAAGTTGACGAAGATGGAAATGATCATGGTGCAGAAATCAACAAATTTTTCTATGATGAAATGCCAAAATCATTTGAAACATTTCAACGTCGATTAAAGTTTGAAGAAAATACGCCTGAAGTGGGTTTTGGTGCATTGCAAAGATGTGAGACGTATTATGAGAGAAAACACTTTTTCAAACAAAAAACTCAGACAAAATTAACAGACTTTATCAAATTCTTAATTAAATTTAATGACGCACGTGGTAATGTATGCTTAAAATTACTTGTTATAATAAATGCGACAATGTCATTAAAATTCATTGATTTGAATATAAAATTATTTTTTTAATTGAAAATACAGTGTATTCCCGGACAATGTTTTGTTTTATTGTTGTTTTCCTTGCAGATTTTGTTTTGATGGGTAAGATATATAAAGCAAATAGATATTAATTTACAAAATAATGGTGTGATTAATTACTTTTTTTATAATATTTAGTGTTTATGAATTTAAAATCTGTTTTGTGTAGTTTAAGGTATTTTAAATGGTGAATCTCTATTTAACGAATTTTCCATATAACGAACTTTTTTTCGGGATTTAACGACTTTGTTAAATAGAGGTCCGACTATATGTATATCTGTGGCTTGGTACAAGAAGTGCCTAAGTCAGTTTTCTCCAAGATGGCTTTGTTTGCTTATGTCTCTTTAAAAAAATCCATCTTGGAGAAAACTGACTTGGACACTTCTTGTACTAAGTCACATATATATATATATATATATATATATATATATATATATATATATATATATATATATATATATATATATATATATATATATATATATATATATATATATATATATATATATATATATATATATAATATACACTCATGGACAAAAAAAATTAGCGCACCAAGAAATAATTGCGGGATCGTAACGAAACTTGCAATGAAGGTACATGTCGGGGAGATATGCAAATGATTAGAAATGCAGCGTGATTGCGCATTACGTATAGCCGGTAGAGGGCGTTGAACATCGTACTCTGTGGAGTATAAAACAGGTAACCAAAGCTTGTTTGAGTGTGCTGAATCATTTACAAAGGAAGAGCTGAGATAGACATGCCATTACGCCGTGTTCGAAGACAATATAAGCAGTTGTCGCAGTTTGAGAGGGGGAGAATCGTCGGGATGATGGAAGCTGGGTGGTCAGCTCGGCGAGTAGCTCGTCAATTAGGCCGCTCTGATTGTGTTGAGACCAGTGGACCCGAGAGATGTCATGTACACGAAGACCAGGCTCAGGATGCCCTCGACAGACCAGTCGCCAAGAAGACCGCCACATCGTAAGAAATGCACGCGTACAGCCAACTGCTTCATCGGCCGTCATCCAGGCACAGGTAGCACCTTCACTAGGGGCCTCTGTGTCTTCTCGAACCATACGAAGGCGCCTGGCTGAAGGACAGTTGGTATCGCGGCGCCCATTACGTGTGCTGCCCTTGACGCCCACCCATCGACGCCTCCGTTTGGAGTTTTGCCGCGCACGAGGAAACTGGACTGCAGCGGAATGGAACCAGGTCGTCTTTAGGGACGAATCCAGATTCAATCTCGGCAGTGATGACAATCGTGTTCGTGTGTGGAGAGCCCGTGGTGAACGCTTCAATCCTGCCTTTGCTGTACAGCGACACATCGCTCACACAGCTGGTGCGATGGTATGGGGTGCCATTGCCTACAATGCACGGTCACCCGTAGTATTGTTCCGTGGCACCATGACAGCCCAGCGGTATGTTCATGAAATCCTGCAACCACATGTGTTGCCACTCATGCAACGGCTCCCAGGAGCCATTTTTCAACAAGACAATGCTCGGCCTCATACGGCAAGGGTGTCACAAGACTGTCTCCGCACTGTTACTACCCTTCCTTGGCCTGCCTGATCCCCCGATTTGTCTCCAATCGAGCATATCTGGGATCATTTGGGACGACGAGTTGGGCATCCCACGAGTTTGAACGAACTAGAGGCAAGGTTACAGCAAATATGGAACGAAATGTCTCAAGACATCATACAGAACTTGTATGACTCAATGCCCGATCGTATCGCATCGTGCATTCGCGCTAGAGGGGGTCCAACGGAGTATTAACTCCTCCGTTCTTTTGCCTTTTTCTCTGAAATAAATTATCCTTTTTCTTTGATTTTCTTATCATTTACTTATATCAAAGTAGTCATTACGTATGTAAAATTTCGTTTCATTTTGACGACTCCTTCTTGGTGCGCTAATTTTTTTGTCCATGAGTGTGTATATATATATATATATATATATATATATATATATATATATAATAGAAATAGAAATAGAAATATATTATGTGTGTGTATGTGTCCAGTTGTTTACAGGAAACACAGTGAGGACGTAAACCTTAACTTAAACTGTAACTTAAATTTTAGTTCTCAAAGCCCAATTTCTCGTAACCATTCAATCCCAAGTGCTTTGATGCCCAATTTTCTAAAAATTTTGAGGGACTGATACAATTAAATTTTATTCAATGTTTGTTTTTCTGTTGTGCATTCTCTTGGTTACCAAGTGACACGGAGTGTACAGGTAAACCTCCTATAACACGGAAGATAGGTTTTTAGAAACTGCCGTGTTGTGTGAAACCGTGTTATATGAGACTCAGAGACAGTTCAAAAAGGGGGGTTACGTTCTACAAACTTATTAAAAATAAACATTTTAAAAAAATTCCATATAAGCAACTTAATTTTTATTAAAACTATAAATGCATGTATAAAACAAAACGAAAAGATACAAAAAAGTATTTTCATTTAATACTACCATAATTTAATAAAATTTCTTCCTCATCACTGCTCACTACAATCAAACGAGAACGTTTTTCGGTTGAACGATATCCCCTTCATGTTTTTGTACCGTTTATCCTATTTAAAAGATCTGTAATTTTTTTGTTTATTTGCTGGTTCTTACAAGGTCATTGTAGATTCACGGTATGGAGATAGACAATTTTGCAGCTCCCTTTTGAATTTTCGGTTTTTTTCAGCGGAAGGCTCTTTATTCAAGAAAGAGGATTAAAGATTTTCAGGTAAGCTTAGGCCTTCTTGTAATTTTATAGAGTTATAAATGAATAAATTATAATTTGTTTATACATTTCCATGTAAAGCCAATATAGTTCCTTATTCCTTCTCGTCATTATTTTAAAGTAATTTAGTTTTTAAATGTATTAAACAAAAATCGTATTATCTAGTGCTATAAAAATACAGTGTTGTACAAAAAGGTTTTAGCAATTATTTTATCGTGTTAGAGCGAACCCGTGTTGTAAGATGCCGTGCTGTAGGAGGGCTAGCTGTATTTTGAGTTCAAGATTCAGAAATAAACTTTACACAAGTTGCCTTTTATCACGATTTAATATATCTAAATTATACAACACAAAAGACAGACGTAAGACAACAGACGGACACTACATGTAAGTAGACAACCGTAAGAACACATTCAAGTGATAAATATCACACCTTATATACTGATAGCGTAACTGATAAATTAGCATATAAGAACACAACAGTTTGTGCGCCCCCTAGTGGCGTTGTATGGTTTTCAATTTTCAGCATCCTGACCCCCCCCCCTCTCCTTACCCCCATGTACGGGAGGTTCATCAAACAGGGTCGTTACAATATTAAATTCAAAGAATTACATTCAATTCCAAAAATATTTTTAAAATATTATTCCTGTATTCAATATATTGTCAGGCATTCAATAATCAGCATGAAATCAACTATTTATACTATCAAGAATAACAACATGAAAAAGCAATAACCTATATTTAAATGTTTTAAAAATTTAAGTCTTCGTATTAACCAAGTAATGCACAGTTCAAGAAAAGAAATATTACATGACAAACGTTAAAAAAAAAATCAAGAATTTCAAAATCTAGTAATGTCCTTTTTCTTACTAACGTAATCAGAAATATTTCAATTATATTAGACAAATTAAATTATTAATTCAAGTACGTAAATTCAAGCAAACACAAGTTCCAATTAAATTCAAGTTAATTCAAGTTTCCCGTAAATTCAACTTACAAATTCTTTCTATGATAAATACAAAAAGAAATTGTTGAGAATAAATATTTTCGAGCAGCCAAGTCAATATTATAGCAGTATATGAAGCAAATACAATAATAAAATACTTAATATGATACAGTTAAAATTTAAAGATAACATGACAATAATTCAAAAATATCAAAATAAATAAAAAAGGTTAAACTTCAATTATGATTCTTGCAACTCTAGATTATACAGTGGACGTTTAATAATAGATGTATTAGTTTTTATACTGCAAGACCTTACCTTACCATCTCTGCCAGGATAAACTTTGACATTTCTGCCTAGCTTTCAAAAATTTCGAGGCAATTTTTCATCACTTATCAAAACAATATCATTAATTTTAAAATTAGTAATATTACTTTTAGTTACTCTTCAATGAGCAGATCTTAAATTTAAATTTAAGACGTAACGTATTGTCTACCTTTTCCAAAAAAGTTGCATTAATTTTTCGCAGTAATTAAACATCTAAACTAATTGTTTCCTGCTAGAGAGGTAGCTTTTGCAATGAGGTTTCACTGCAGGTGTACTCGTTACTTTATGGCCTAAGAGAAAATGCTCTGGGGTCAAAGGTGATGGTTCATGAATGCCTGAATGCACATAAGTCACTGGTCTCGAGTTTATGACTCCTATTTCGGCGAGGATTCTCCCTAGCTGTTCACGTGTAAGCGAGGATTTTTCTAATAGTGCATATACATTGGTGCAGAGTTCTCTGCATGTTCCAGTGATTGATGTTCACTCTGTACTCTGTATATGCGTGGATCGCCTCCTCTGGCGGTCCGGATACATAGCATCAAAGGAGAACCCTGGGTCCCGGGGGTCAAATGGTGACAGTGGGGGCGGGGGACACTAGATCAAGAAACACGAGGGACCTTGGGGGCTTGAATGGGGGGGGGTTCTAAATGGGGGAATATCTGGAAGACACGTGTTCATTCACATCGCTTTGGACGGGTAGGGTTACCGTGACTAATGTGATGACAGGAGTCGGGGGTCTGCAGGCAGAGAACTCTGCACCAATGTATATGCACCATAAGGATTTTACGAAGTGAAAGTTTCACTGATGAATTAATCGCTCATAGAATTCACTTCACCAGGCACCTTTTCGACGCTGTAATTCCATACGAAGAGTAATAATTTTTAATTCCGTGCCACAATTCCTTTCCACAAGTTTTTAGCTGAAGCTTGGCGCTTTTAAAAGTTTTCGCATTATCCGAAAATATTAAGGTGCATAGTCCACTTCTTGAGATGAAACGGCGAAAAGCTAACGATAAAATTTCTGTAGCCAAGCTGCTTACTAATTCTAGATGTAAAGCTCTAGTCACAGCGCACGTGAACAACAAAACGTAGTGTTTAGCATCAGAATCTTTTAAATCAGAGATCCTCCGTAATCTAATCCAGTCACAGAAAATGGTGTTGCTTGTTCTGTTCTAGCTGATGGGAGAGGTGCTGTAATCTGATTTCCAGGAGACAAGTTGAATCTTTTGCACACTATGCATCTTCAAAGAAGGGATTTAATAATTTGACTTCCTCTAGGTATCCAGGATTTTTCTCTTATTTGAAATAGTGTATATGTTACTCAACCATTAAATACTCGTACATTGTCGTGTGCATCTTTTATCAGTAATTCTGTGAATTTGTGCTTCGATGTCACTATTATTAGATGCTTTGTAATTGGATTTCCAGTGTCAACACTAGTATTGTGAGTCGTTAACATGGCTGCTTCATGGCATTCTATCTCGCATAAAATTAATTAATTCTTAGACATCATTGAATTTGGGATCACGCTTTATATGAAATTATAAAACAAGATCATGGGAGAGTAACTTTAATAAAATTAGATTTATTATGTTTTATAGGTTCTACATGTTTACACTCCCTTAATTTTTTCTTAATTTTAAATTTCGTGGAAACCACCTTTTCAAAATAATCATGAGATTCAAGTTACTTTTCATATTCTACGAAATTGTCAATGTTCTTTTCGATTTCAGAATTCCAATTTGTCAACAAATTTGCTTCAAGTTGATCTTGAATTTCAAGAATCTTACTCGAAATTTTCAAGTAGTGTCTTTAACTAAATAATTATTTTTTAAAATTCATTTCGGTATGCAAGATCTGATGCTGGCACGTTTTAGTCTAAATTTATCAAACGTTTCCATACCGAAACCGAAATGCAATTAAATTAAAATTTTTATCCGATAGACCAGGAACTGAAAAAAAAAAGAATTTTGTCTATTCACTTATCCATTACATCTAAAGGTGCAAAATACGGGTTCCGGCACTCAACGACAAGGAGTGTGTTTTGAGTTCAAGATTCAGGAAATTTTACAAAAATTGCCTTTTATCACGATTTAATATCACAATTAAATTATACTACACAAAAGACAGACGTAAGACAACAGACAGACATTACACGTAAGAAGACAACTGTAAGAACACATTCAAGTGATAAATATCACACCTTATATACTGATAGCGTAACTGATAAATTAGCATATAAGAACGACAAGCAGTTTTTCCGCCACCTAGCGGCGTTTTATGCTTTTCAATTTTCAATACCACGCAATGTAACACAAGTTTTCTGTCATTTCGATGAATGAAAAATTCTTAGCATTGTGTATGCAAGATTTTCATTGAGGGCGTTGTTAGTACATATATATATATGTTAGGGGGAAATTTCAATCTGAAGAAAATAACACTGAAAAAGGATTTCTGAGATTGATTCGCATGAGAGGTGTAGAAATACTGTACAGCATCAGTAAAGTTGATCGCGTAAAAATTTTTGGTCAATCAGTTGATGACAAGAGCCATATATTTTCTTTTAAATCCCAATTTTGAAAAGCGAAAGTACAGGTAAGTCTGACATTAGTAAACGTCACATCCAACTGCAGCTATCTCCATTGGTATATAATTTAGGCTAATTTTGTATAGATATGAGTAAAGTTCAGTTGTTTGTGAAGGAATTTTTCAATGTTACTGTAAAAGGATTTTTCAATTTAAATTGGAATTAATATTTGAAAATTTTTCAAAAGGCAGTTTTAAAAATAACTAACGTTTCGAAATCCATAAAAAATTATAAAGTAGAGTCTTTAGATACGCCAATACTTGTAGCGATACTTACTATCTTTTCATAAAAAAATTATTCTATATTTCTATGCCAGCTGATCGCGGACGAGTTTGAAAAATTGATCTAATTTAAAAGTAAGTTGACTCCTGTACGTGATAGGTCAAGAGCATTGCAATTACCCAGGGAAAGTAGTCAGAGATTGAGGTGTGAATTTGTATTAGAAACGTAAACACGACGAGGTTTAAAATTTTGGGTGGGTCCTTTTTAAGTTGCCCAAAAGAAAAAAAATATCCGATGATTTAGTAGTGATTTCGAAAAATATGACGCAGCCATGACATGAATGTATAACATTAAAATTTGAAAAGGATTGCCTACTAAATAGGTGAATAAGCGATTTGTTTTATATACGATTAGACTAGTTTTTCTACCACGATTATCTTTATGTTCATAGTTAGAAAGATAAGACGTAAGCATTTTTACGCATGAGAATTTTAAAAGAAATGTTCACCCAGATTATTAATTAGTGCAAGATTGGTTGGTTGAGAGTGCTACGGTCATTTATTGCTACACGAGGGCTAATTAGATCGGGACATACTGCTTAAAGCCGATCCATGCCCAGAGTGGGAATTAAACCCATAGACTCTGGTACCGAATACCAACGCCATAGCTATTTTGCCATCGCTCGCTCAGTGCAAGAAGTATGGAGAGTGAGGAAGCAGTGTGGACAGCAGTACAGTATGTATTTATGTCACTCAAGTGTTTCGGTAATGAATTCAAAATTTGGGAAGACAGAGCAAAGAGAGAAAATAATCTCGTTTAGTTACAAAACATTTTTTTTCTGTCCGCGGAAAGTGTTACATGAAAGTTAGGCTTGAATTAATCTATCTTAAGCTACGTTCAAACACAAAAATGAAGAAAAATCTCATAGTAGTGGGATATTTGACTAAAATCTCATAGTAGTGGGATATTTGACTACAGCTAAATGTCTCTGTTGTGTCTAGCATATAAGCAACAAGGCTCTGGGTAAAACTTTAGTACTCTCAGGTTGAAAGAGGTTAAATTTAAAATAAATATGTAATAAAGGGGATCATTTCTCACATTCTTTAAATGGATATTTCATAACTTTTCAATAAGGGCTTGAGCTTTCCCTGGAAATTATAAACTAAAAGGAAATAAATCGGCATACTTTAAAAGTAAAGATCCCTATTCTTCAAAAATATTTGGTACATGAGTGTTCATGTAGTATAACAACTATACATACTGAAAGTTAAATGAATTACAATTTTTCATTGTGCTTTATAGAATTTATCACATTACAAGTTTCAAGGAAATAAGGAGTTCAAAAACTTTATTTTACGTCATCATTATTCATGAAGTATCACCTAATGGAACAAATAATCTCTTGATGTGCATTTTAACGACTTGTAGATTTTTTTTTCTGCGCAAGCTGATTATCCATCAAACAAGATAATGATTGGTTGAAACACAAAAATAGCACATTAAAATATATTTAAAGAATATATTCGAGTAAAATGCAAAAATGTTTACCCAAATGTTCATTCGATTAAAAGAGAATTAAAAGAAAACTAATTGAATGTTGAATTATCAGTTTTTTTTCAATCATTTCAGACATTTGTACAGGCTTGAATCAAAAAAATCCTCCACAAGCATAATTTTCCTCCTAGCATATATTTGTTACTTACTTTTAAAGATTCAAAAAGGAAAACAGTATAAATTTCTTTTAGAATCCTTTTTATACATCTAGTTATTCAAAAATTATTGCATAAACAATTTAAAAATTCTTTAAATTCTTAACTGTTTAAGAATATGCAGTTTGATAACAAAAATTTCTGAAATATGTAGTTCTTTCTTTTTAAATATCAGGTGCAAATATTGGGAATAACCAAAAGAGACAAGATGCTATTTTTTTAGAAACTGTATAATTAATAATTTATTAGTAATTGCATCTGAAAGAAAAAATTGGTAGTTCAACCTTCAGTAAGTGTTACCTTTTATATGAAAAACAAATTGTGCCTATGTGGGCACAATTTTTGGGGGCACAATGGGATGTTCAAGTACTTTATTTCTCTCCCGCACTTGGTGAATATATTCTTTGCGAAACTATTCGATATGTCCTTCTGTGTTTATTTAGCCATATTCTTTAAAGGACTTCTTTCGGGCAGTATTCATAAGCATCGAATAAAAACATTGAAAATGTATGCAATGTTTCACATTCTTATCAGATTATTTAACGGTTTCCGTATACACTGTCATCCTTTTAATATTTGGACAGCTGATTTTCAACCAAAAATATGTTTGTCTCTAAAATCTAGAATAGAAATATTTTACTTCTCTGATGGCCCCAATCCATCTTCGTGGTACACTCTTCACAGACTTTATTTTTTAATGATATACAAATCCTTCCGTTCGTACCAGAACTGTTCATTATAAATAATATCCAGGATCTGGACAAACCAACCCAATTTTTTTAGAATGTCTTTTGACTTTTCTAGAATCTCCGACTCTCCGTAACAACTCGAGCAGCGCACGTTACGCATTCTTGTTTAATAAATGAGCTTTTAGGGATTAGACAGGTGCCGCCCAGGTGGCTCCAAATTTTAGTCAATACCGGTTTGATTCAATTTATAAAACATAAAACGCAGTCCTTTACCATGATACTGCCTTCCCAAAACTTTATTCTTAATCCGACGCAATCTGGAAAGAACTTTCTCTTCGGCCTTGGCCCGCTTAGGTATGTCAGCCCGATTTTTGGGGTAAAAGCGTAGATTCATTTTTACATAGCATTCATTACCAATGCTAAAGAGTCCATGATTTATGCTAACTTATATCAGACAGCGCTCCACATTTCTATCAGTTATCAATAGCTTGAGGACAATTGCTCGTCCAGTGTAACACATGATGGGTCCTATTTAATGTACTTCTGCCCACAGTAACTCTCAGATATAGTTTATGCGATCTTTAACAATTATAAATTAAAGTTTGTTCACACAGTTCGCACAAATTTAGAATCTCCACGGTGATTGAACTATCTCATGCGAAGCACCTGTTAATGCAACATCCAGGCATGAGTCCACTTCGAACGTCAATTTACTCAGCAGATCATTTTGCAAATCCACCATCAAAATTTACCGTTAAAAGCAAAACTTGCGTAACTGTAGCCTCTGGGTAAGTACTATATATGGAAATCGTTTTGCACAAAATGTAATGTTTGGACATTAATGGAGGGGTAATAGATGTAGTAACAGGAGGAAGAGTGAGACTGACGTGAAATGAACTTTTCTGGATTGTACGGGAATAAATGCATGCCTTAATGAATGCATCCTGCACGATCGCCAGATCTGTCATGATCAACCTATCGATCGTATTCGCACTAGGATTTTATATTTTAAATTTAAGTTCTATGCTCATACAAGAATAAATTCTTCATAACATTAGTTTCAATTAAATATTTTTCACCTTATTTTGATCACTTTAAAGCAATTAAACGATGTCAAGGCTGCTATGTACTAAGAAAAAAATCGTATTTCCCTTTTCCTCTTCTTGCAGACTCTTGTGGTGGGAGGAGTCCAGTTGACAGTTCGAGAATTCTACCCCTCTTAGGATTGACATTTTGAGGGATTGTAATGGCTCACTCTCTATAGAGGGGGGGGGGGTTAAGCGCTGCCCCCAAATTTTTTATTTAAAATATATTTTTATCAACTATTTACAGGTACATAAATGCTGATAATAAAATAAAATTGGTATTATCAGATTGCCTGAACTTTTCTGCAAAGCGCTACAGGATTCATTTTATAAATTTCGTCCACCGAAGGAATTTATAAGCGTTTAAAAAACACTACACCAGATTTTTCCCCAAATAATTTAAATTTTAAAATATTAATTGCATTTTTTAAAAAAAAAAACGTAAAATGTACACAAATGTAAAATTTTTTGCCCTATGACGGAGTACAATTTTTAAAAAAAAATCTTTGAATCCAAGTCGGCAATCCGTGGACAAATTTTATCCATAGGTTAACATTGAGGTGAGCTAATCCAATGGGGTTAGTACATAGCAGCCTTAATATGGAATTTGGGAGTACTGTGGGAATTAGTAAAATATCGTAATCTAAGAATGTATATAGAGACTTACAATTTTAAAAAAAAGATGATGAAATTATTAAAATGGGGTAGTTTTTCCGAAAACAAATTTCAATTCAAAATATGTAAATTATTTTTTTATATCAAAATCATAGAAATCAATCTTTGCAATGAAAGAATTTGAAAAAAAAACTTTGTCAATAAAAGTAAAAATAAGCCTTTGATAAGTTTAATTATACTTAAAATTTAATATGTTCTCCAGCAAATATAAACTAATAAACTCATAGAGAATCACAGATGGGCTTTAGAGCCTAAGTCAATTGTGGCAATTGATAAGTACCTAAGATCACCTTTGCCTTACTTCATCATAATGAAAATAAACATCTTAATATTTTGATGACATTTACAAGGGCTGGTTTCTTTCCGCCCACGAGCGTCGTAAGCAAACTGCTGACATAATTATGAAATACCAGCTATTTTCTGAGCACTGAAATAAAACTATATCGGGTGTGGCCACTGTTAATCCAGGAAAAGTGAAAACCTACAGCATTGCTCACCTTTACTAATGGGTAAATTCCCTAATAGCTACCGGTAATTGTGACCTGTCATCTCATATATCACACAATACAAGGTCACTAAGAGGCAGGGCAGAGTTCGAAAGCAAGAATTATTATTTTACTTTTTATATTCCACCTCTCATGAAAACTTTTGCTTTTATCCATAGTAAGGCTTAATTTGTTGTTGAAAAACTGGATATGTTGTGAAAATGAACTACTGTAAGAAAAGAATTTTTATAACTAATAACTTTTGAATTTTCTACAATATAAGGCTAAATAGAAGAGGTAAAAACAAAATGTCTGTATTCAAAAGAAAAAAAAGAGAGCTCACAAGGTTTTGATTTTCAGTTACATTTTTCTGCGTTATCATTTTTTTTAGAGGAACCCAGTATCAATACAGTTTCAAGTTGCTCTCAGCTGCAGAAGTTAGCATTAGCAGAAACTAACTTGGTTACACAAAAGTTTATTGTGTAGAAATACACCTATAATTTCAGTTACATTATATTTGGGTACATTAGACAGGAAGAACAGAGAGTTCATTTCTACATATGTAGCTTTTGTTACGCGTAAGGGATCTTTTGATTTTTTTGCAGTAAAGACATCAATCTTTCTCTCTCAATATGCTTATATATCTACCAGTTTTTTTTCTTCCTCTTTTAAAGCTGGAGTCTAAAAGTTAAGTATAATATCAATAATTCGCAAAACATTTTTTGGAACTGCACACTATTCAATAAGCTTATTTAGTAAGGCATTGAAAGTACATAAACAGAATTAAAATGTAATGGAAAAACTTAATCGCATTAATTATTCAAATTTTATAAAATGGAATTTTTTTAGATTATTTGTAAGATATATGATGAAGCCCTTGTAACCAGATATGTTATTTCTCATGATTCTTACCGGATAGCAGAGGAGGCCTGGGGCTTTCGAACTTCTGGAGAAATACATTTTGGAATTCTGAGAGAGCTTCCAGTGGAAGCTGAAGGGGTAGAATCCGTATCTTTTAGTGCATCTCTTACATTGGATTTATATTTGTAGACTTTATTAGCTATTCTATGAGCTGAATGTTTTCACTTTGAAGAAAGTAAGCCACTAGCTGAACTCTTAGAAATCTATATTACAACCCATTACTTTGAGTCAAAGGCACAGAGCTCTGAAAAGTGGAATGTAAGCTGCTTAATATTCGGTATCTCTTTTCAGTACGTCTGAGCAGCTAAGGTGAAAAAAATGTGATGACGTAAAAAATATTTGGTTTAAGATGAGAAACTCTGGGTGACTGTTCAGCACATAGTACCTTTCAGTGGCATAGTCCGTCTGTAAGTTGAATCTAGACTCATGATAACAGAAAGTAAAAGTTGTTGTTGTGGCTTATTCCTCAAGGTCTGGCCGAATGCTAGACCAAGTCCAAGAGGTCGTCGATTCTCAAAAAGTCATACACGAGAAGAGGCGTAGTAAATAGGTCCCCATGCAGCAGCCCCGCCAATAGATGGGCAGGGGAGGCCGGTGCTGGTGCACATTGAGTGCAACTTCGAAAAGTTTTCTGTCCATTGATAAAAGTAAGGCTCCCGATAAGTCTACTCATGAGTCTGCCGATGGTGACCTAGACTGCCCTGTTCCTTTTAATTGTGAAGGCACCACCAGGAGATTTCTCAGAATACCAGAAGTGGGACGGAGGAGTCAACCATAATTTCTGGTTTGATATCTTTATTTTTGAGCATATTTCAGAAAAAGTCAGGTCGACACCTGAGGTTGGTGGACTAGAAACACCATGCTTTGCAAGATTGTCAGCTGTCTCGTTCCCATGGAGACCTATATGTGAAGGAACTCACTGGAAGTTAATCCTGTGCTGCCGTGAAAGCACCATAAGGTCTTTAAGTATCGACACAGATGTTCTGTCACCAACTTTGGTCCAGTTGCTTAGATGTTGTATAGCACTGCGGCAATGAGTCAGGATCTAAATACCTGCAGATGAATTTTCAGACACCAAGTTCTTAAGTGCCTCTTTTGTAGCAATGAGTTCAGCTCTAAAAACTGAGAAGTCGTCAGGGTTTCTTAGTTTGATTTTATCAGTGTGAGATGGGGACTTAAGAAAGTAAAAGTTCTCTTGTTAACTGAAGTGCTTCCACTTACTAAGAAGGCGTTTGAAATGCAAAATGACTGAACTGAAGTTCACCTCCAGTCAAATCATGGTTTAATTAATCACGCTTTTTGCAAAAGTAGAATTATGTAGCTAAGCATATATTGATATGGATTAGATGAGCTAGAAAAAGGCAAAGATAAGAGCCTCTGATTTGCCTCATGTTTTACAGCTCATTCATATTAATGTTACTGTACTTCGTACTCTCAACTTAGAGTATCGTTTCCTTGGGGAAGTTTAAGGTTCAAGTTTCGGGAGGGCAGATGTTTTGAAGTGCTAAGAAAAGTAAAAGAGAATGAATTGGACTGTATTCTAAAGAGTACTTTTTACAACATGACACGATATTCTTGCCCATCAAAATTTCATAGAAGTTTTTTAAGAAGGGATGTCAGTATCTAGGTTTCTCAGATGTCTTTTTTCTCCGTTTTTACCAACTCTAACCCTCAATTTATAACGGGAATTTGTCATTTAAGTATAAATTAACTCATGTATAATATTTTTCTTTTAGCAAAAGTTAAGTAATAATTAATTCTTAAAAGAAACGATTAAAAATTTCTCTATTCAGTTAAAATATATCGGATACAAAGTATATTTGTTTCACCAAGTAGCGTTGAGTGTTCATGTTGTAAATGTGCGCAACGTCTGCTGTAAATGTTTAGCCACCGGAGAAGAAAAAAATTTGTTTTCCTTTTCCCGTATCACTTATTTGAGACACTTCTTTTAGAGTGTGTCGGATGCTCTCCATGCGAGAACAAAGTGAAGGGCATATGGGTTGTTATCATTTGAACATATGACATTGTGAACCATGTTCTTGAGAAAAGCCATCTGTCGCTCTTGTACGTGGAGTTTCTGTTTTAGGGAGCACTCTCCTCGAGTTTTCAACATTAGCTCCTTTTCTCTGTTTTATGAGTGGCTGCTTCAGAGTGTTTGCAAAAATTATCTTACCGAAATATTACAAACAAAGACTGGAAAATAAAACAGACGAATTATTGAAATATTTTCTAATTCGAAGTATTAACAATTTAACGCCGTTGTTTGGGTCATCTTTTTGCTACACCAGGGCTATCTGGACGGATCACGGAATCGAATTTCTAAATGACTAGAATTTGCTTATTCATCCTTAGAACTAAGCATAATAACTCAGGCATTTGTATCTAAAATATCCTTTTCCTGTTTGTTAATTTTTTTTTCTGTCGGACGTTTCAAGTATGAAAGTTTCGGATGATACATTTTAGAAAATTTAAAAAAATATTCTTTATAAAAAATGAAATGGAATTTTAATCAGCTGGGAGTGTGATAGATATAAATGAAACCTTATAACTCACTTAGCTTCCCAATGTTTGTTAATTCTTCCTCTTTATATTTATTCCATAGCTGATCCATGCCTCTATGAAAACCCCAACTCTCAAAAAAATTAAAATAAAAACATGATTTAATATGCGCTACAGCTTTAATATGTGCATCAGCTAAGTTATTAGAAATGACAAATTATTGATCTGTCAGTTGTTCAAACGCATGATTTTGAAATTATATATTTTTTTTACTACTATACGAGGAAAAATTTCCATAAAATTAGAATAACAACAAAAAAGCGGTGAAATCCATCCCAATATTTTGCAAGTGCAGTTAGATCAGTTAATTTGCTAAAATTTAAAATTTTGCTCTTTAGTATAGAGAAGCGAGTTAAAACAAAATAAACCCCTCAGCTATCCGAATAAGAGCTTTTACTCCGGATTAAAAGTTTTTTAGTGAATACACGGTGACAATAAAAATTTATTTCCACTGCAATATACAATTTTTCTTTTATTAAAGACATTGTATTTTTGCAGTGGATGAACTTTTCAGCCCTAATATAACATAGTTATCAGAGTTGAATGTCTATGCTTTAAGATTTTTATTTGTTTTTAGTACCATCTTAGAACTATTAAATATTATAAACTTTAATAGAAATGATTATAAAAATAGAAATATTTTTGCCAGTTTCTAAAATATGATGTATGGAAATATTCTAACGAATTTGTTCCCAGAACTCAATGACCTAAACCTTATTCTGCATAGCTTTGTCATTTGGATAAAGAGAACATTTTCTTTTTGCAATCTTAATAAACCAACGTCTGTAAAAAAGCTATTTTGTGCCTGTTTTGTGCATATGGAATGTGGTTGTAGTTTATATTAATATTTTAAATATTTTTAGGGCGATTTTATGATCCAAAAATACTTTTTTAGTAAGAAAGATAATTAAGCATGCATTGTAACGTTTACATTCCTAGTTTCAGAACAGATAACAGGGTGTTCCCAAATGAGAATAACAAGTGACTTAAGTGTTTATGCTGTATCATGCATCAAACAGGTTCAGAAAAAGTCAAATGCATCAAATCATGGTTTCAGAAGTGTATCAGGATGACGCCACATTCATCGACTGGAATTTTCGTTCTCCTATACTGAGAGGTCTAATTTTCTCCCTTTTCGAGGTTCATTTGAACAACTATATTCCTCTGTATTGTAAGCTTTGTACGTCAAAATTGTTTTTTTTAGATTTCATAGGAATTCCAGACTGATAAGGGTGAATTCGTATAAAATACAGTCGAACCTCCATATATCGAACTTCCACATATCGAAATTTTCTATATATCGAACTCTTAGCAAATCTCCATGTTCATTACATAGAAAAATTGTTTCTATATATCGAAAAAAATCTCTATATATCAAAATTTTTTTTGAAGACAAATTGGGAGATTTTATTTCACTTTAGAATAAAATATCCCAATTTTTGGCATTTGAAACAATATGTCGTGGACATTAATTCACGGAAAATGTCCCTGATTAAGTTTTGAGTGGACTGAATAAATACGAACATTTCTTTGAACTTTCCGCAAAACTGGCTGTTCAGCAAGATATTTGTAGTTTTTTTTTTAAAGAATGTAACTGTGATCATTGTAACCACTGTCTGGATTATTATTTTTTTAAAGGTATGTAGTACTCAATGAATCTTTTATATTAATTCATTTTTTAGTTATTAACTTTCATTTAATGCGATTCGCATATAAATTAGAAATGGAGTTTCGTATACGAAAATTAGCTTTAATTTTTTTAGGAGAATTATGATAAAACTAAGCTTAATTCTATATATCGAAATTTCTATATATCGAATTTTTTTCCGGCAATTTGCTACTTCGATATATAGAGGTTCGACTGTATTACCACATATAAAAATAACTGAACAGGCTTTATTTCTAAAATATTACATTTAAAACGGCTGAGGTGTTTAAATTATGAGACATTTAAATTATAAGACCTGTATAATAATGTCCATTTATTGATTTGAAGGTACAAATGAAGAAATGAAACTCGAGAAAAATATGAGGTACATTAGAATGAAAAATGTTCATGGGGAGCACCAGAGACATTTCCGCGTTCTGTTTCAAAAAAATATGCATCTATTTATTTAAAAACATTCCCTAAACTATAATATTAAAATTTCCTGTCTTCGAAATGAACTCAGGAGGAAAAGTCAGAAATATTAATGTACTTTCTATTCCGATGGCATTTCCACATCCCGCACAGATTCAACTGTTCGATTAGAAGATGCCACGAAAAAGTTAATGTTAAAAGAAGAGCGATAGCATTCTTATAAAAATGAAAAATTCTGTTTTAAAAATAACAGAATTTGATTGGTATTTGTAGGCACTAATTTTATAATTCTTCTATTTCATTACTTTATTTTTTAAAGAGAAAATTAGACTATCATATCCCAGTTTCATGAATTGAGTTGGAAGTAAGGTGATATTTCCAATTTCATCTTTTCAATTTAAAAAAAAAATCATTTTCTTTTTTCAAAAGTGCAAATTACAATTTTAAAAACACAAAATTTTGCAAAAACTTCAATTTCATTATAATTTTTTTTAATTTTCAAATTTTATGTTGAAGAGAATATACTTATCTACCATCATCTTTGATAAAGTTCCTCTTTTACAAGATTCTACCGGTCTGAATAAGTTAAAAAAAACCTAGATTTTTCCAAATAATTAATATTCTGGTTAACTTTAGATAAAAGATACAAGATTCACCGGTCTGAATAAGTTAAAAAACCTAGATTTTTCCAAATAATTAATATTCTGGTTAACTTTAGATAAAAGATACAAGATTCACCGGTCTGAATAAGTTAAAAAACCTAGATTTTTCCAAATAATTAATATTCTGGTTAACTTTAGATAAAAGATACAAGATTCACCGGTCTGAATAAGTTAAAAAAACCTAGATTTTTCCAAATAATTAATATTCTGGTTAACTTTAGATAAAAGGAAATGATAAAATTTTTTAAAAATTTTATATAAACTACTTTTAATTTCTCATCTGCCAACAAATAAATCGTGAGATATTTTCACGAATTTCTCCCCCCGGTTCCCTAGAAGCAACATCTGTCGGTTTTGATCACCGTTTCTGGAAAGAGATCCAGGCCGCACCATCTGCGAGAACGCACATAAAAGACACAAGGTCACCGGCAAATGGCTTCGGAGAGAAGCGCTTTAAAGCCCATAAAACTACAAATCACTCTTATCTAACGTCCCACGCAACAATACCACATACGGAAAAGTTTAAAAGCTCCGAAAAGGAATGGAAGAGGGAGGAAAACCCTCACTCCCAGCATCTCTCACTCATGCTGCTATCCTTTTCCGGCGAGTTCATCGGAGCGAATTACTTGATGCGGCCAAATTCTCTTACCTTTCTAGTATACAAACAAGAAAAACAGCAGCCAAAAACAACAGCAACCGATAGAAGAGTTTGGTTTCTCCTCTCTTCCCTCGGAAATTAATTGTATCTCTGGTCTTCATTACGAAAGGTGATTTCTATGGTCTCAAGCAAAATGAGTGGATCAGCAGATCGGGAAATATTTCTTTCGGTACATTCTACTTATGTAATTCTAAGCGCACCAACTGTAGTTTATAACAGAAATGTAGGGGGATTGGGAAAAAAAAGGCAATTTTTAAAATAGGAGATGAACTTTTAGATCACCGTAAGATTTACTGATGGAGAAAATGCTGCTTTACAAAGCAATTAATCTTAAATGTTCCACTTGAAACTAATAAAAATCTCCATTTTTGAAACAAATCTTTATAGTTGCTGCTTGAAGAAATGACGCTTTTTTTTCTTCATGTTTTCTCTCTCTCTCTCTCATATTTATATATATATATATATATATGCTAATAAGATAAGTATTTCATATGAGAGCTGAATATATTTTTGTTATTCCATCTTTACCAAAGGAGGTTGGCTATAAATTTGTGAATATTCTAAGATCCCCATATAAAGCTAAAAACTATATTCTAAAAATGAGTGAAAAAAAATTAGGATTTAAGACACTGCTTTTTTTCCTAAGTAAGGAAAGATAAAATTGAATAATTAAGACATAAATAGTAGTTAAGAACATGGTAAACAAATGCGCATAGTGAAATAAACGCATTCATTTGAAGGAAAAAAAAATTAAATATTGAGACAGTAACTTAAGTTTCGGTAAATTAATAAATACGCTAAAAATAATTTATGAATCGAAAGCCACCGATTTTGTATTATATACACATTCTGGAAGTGCAATTTCTTAACAGTTCTTTATTTTTATCTCCATTGTCTTTTGAACAAAGTCAGTTTGTACAAATCGGCTGGATTTCACTAATCTGTTTAAATACATATTCCTGGCGGCATCTACTATATCGTGTTCAGTCGTATGGTTTAGAAACAGAGAGAGTAATTTTTTTATCCAAATATAAATATGGTATTGAAATCATCTAAAATTATTATAAAACTAAAAGTGAAATCATTTCTCCAAGATAATGTCACATCCATGTTTATTTAGATGAAGATATAAATTCAATCGTCAGTATTGTTAGTATTTCAAACTCGGTAGCAAAGGAATTGTTAAAATATGTGAAATGAGAATAACATTTCATGAATCATAAAGAATTTTAGATCACCCTCATTATTTCTGTGAATTTATATTTTATCTTTTTTAACCTGAAATCTTTTGTAGTTCATGCAGCATTATACACCATGCCGTGCAGGTAATTTTCAACTCAATTTGCAGCTTAACACTTAATTCGATTTCTTAAAGTTATCTCTGATTAATGCTGTTATATTTTTATTTTATATAAAAGTAGGAATTGAATCTCGCTGTAAAGTAGAATTATAGAAAATATGAAAGAGTACCTATTTAATGTTATTACGTTAAGAGAACTGGCGGCTTAATCGTAGCACTACACTGTAATGTATTTTCATGCAGGAAAGTTTACAATACAGATGGAAACCTTCGGACAGTACTCTCAGGAAAAATAGCTCTGTATTTCACATGCAAAGAAGCTAAGGGGAAAACCTCCCATACCGTCACATCTGACGTAGTCAAGGCTCTAATTTTAGATCTCAGTAGCTGTAGTCTTTCCTATTCATTGACGATAATTTTTTTTTAAGCAGCAGGCAATTATTTTTTTCTCCATTTGATATTTTTATCACATTTTTCCTATTATCAAAATATCCTTGAAAATTTTCCAGTACTACTTAAACCAATCAGAATAGTTTTCGAGAATAAGAAAATTCAGAGAAAATCAAAATAAGTCTAGAGTTGAAATGAATAGAATTATTCAATACGAAACGAAAAAGAAGATATTAACATTATCTTTTTACCTTCTTAATACTGATCTCGATCGAAATAAAGTTCTACAAATTCAAAAGTTTATAGGAGATGAAAATTAGAGTAGAGCAACAGTGGGTGTTCATAATTTTAAAATTATAATTCATTTAAACTTCCGGAAACCACTCATCTGATTAACTATAGATTAAGGTTTCTATGTACAAATCCTATTGGATTCGCTCACCTCAATGTTAACCTATGGAGAAAAATTGTCCACTGATTGCCGACTTGGAATCAAAGATTTTTTTTAAAAAATTGTACTCCGTCATAGAGAAAGAAATTTTACATCTGTGTACCTTTTTCGTTTTTTTAAAAAATAAAATTAATATTTTAAAATTTAAATTATTCGGGAAAAAATCTGATATAGTGTGTTTTAAACGCTCATAAATTCCTTCGATGGACGAAATTTATAAAATGAATCCGGTAGCGCTTTGCAGAAAAGATCAGGCTATCTGACAATACCAATTTTATTGTATTATCAGCATTTATGTACCTGTAAATAGGTGACAAAATTATATTTTAAATAAAAAATTTGGGGGCAGCGCTTAACCCCCCCTATAGAGAGAGAACCATTACAATCCCTCAAAATGTTAATCCTAAGGGAGGTGGAATTCTCGAACTGTCAACTGGACTCCTCCCACCACAAGAATCTGCAAGAAGAGGAAAAGGGAAATACGATTTTTTTCTTAGTACATAGCAGCCTTAACATATAAACATTGAAAATTATTTGACTGTTTAAAAATTCATTCCGGTTGTGTTATTTTAAAAGTTGATGTTAGAGTAAGAATATGATTTCTTCAAGCGTAAAACTGTTAACCCGAAAGAGTTGTAACATACGAAAGGGATAAAGGGAGAAACATCTATCACATTAACAACTCATGTTCTCAAGCATTTGATATTGATAAGTATTTGATAATTTCGGGGGGGGGGGCGAGAATGCACATACTTACGTATTATCTAAGGAAGATTACTATAAGGTTCCCGAATGATTTTTATGACAAATTAATTTTCTCATACATTGGTTGTACGAAATAAATTTAATTATCTTTAAGACTTTAGATGAGAATACCTTAATTGTAGCTGAATAATGTCAGTCAATTTTCTCATTGCTAATATAAATTTTTCAAATGAGGATTTCTCTAATTTTGAATTTTAGAAGCTTCAAATGCCAGTAGGGCAGTTCCAGATATAAAAAGAAATTCTTTTTAATTATTGACTTTAAATACAGATCAGAAATGATATTGAGAACAACAATTTCTTCTGAATATAGTAATCAAAATGGATGCTAAATTAAAATTTACATGTTTTCATTTAATCAGGTTAGAGGCTTAAAAATCATAAATAGTTTTCAATGAATGTCTTTCTTTTTAAAAGATTTCAAAACGACACTTTAAGATCTAATGTTATTTTCAAAAATTTTCCCTTGATGATCACATATGATCACATACATTTTTTACTGTTGATTCTTGTTTTAAAAGCTCGATAAAGATAAATATTTTCAATTACGGCACACGAATAGTTGTCTCAAACACTAAAAATGTTGAATTAAACTGCTAAAAATGTGTAAAGATAAATTTTTGATTTTAGAATACTTAAATACAGTTAAAAGAAAAGCAAAAATTTAGATGATATTTTTTAATCCGAGGAAAACTGATAAAATGGGAATCATTTTGGATTTAACTAAACTGGGCAATTCTCAAAAGTTCAACCTCAACAGTTGCAGTTGTAGCGAAGATCACGTGTAAAACTCTTTTAATTATTTTTCCCAACAATAAATATAAATGCATTCCACTAGAACGGAAAATGCCCCCCTCCCTTTCCTGATAGAATTTACCATGTTCATATCTTTTGTTCTTACTTGCCCCTTATGTGGAGATGGTGTAATGAACAGAAATCATACGAAACAGTGCAATGCTCTTACGCAGAGGTTCCGAGGCGAGGCGATATTGGGAAGCAAGATTTCATATGGGATAATAACTTTTTCATTTCTTTCCTATTGTTCTGTTGTTATTTGTTCTTTTGCTCCTTGTATGTAAAGTTCCCTGTGCTACTGAAAATGTATAAAAACAATTTTTTTTTAACTATACCCCAGCAGTTTCCCCCAATTAATAGTTGAGTCCAAGAATGATTCCTCACTAGTGACATATATCCCCAATTTTCCGTTTTCACATCCATATTCTATTACATCTCTCTCATTTCAAAGGTCTCTAAAAGTTTTAATGCTCAAAATACTTAACACAAGTAGAAATCGGCTTAGTAATCATTATATTGGAATTTATTGCTCTTTCCGAATTAAAGTATCTTAATACGTATGGTAATTAGAAGGGTGTATACGTATATACATGTGTGTAATAATACATTTGATTTACGAGAAGAAACAGAGAACGTTGGATATTTGAGACTCCCATTTTAGACATAAAAATTAGTCTGTATCCTGTTCATTAGGCTTGTATCAAATCGGCCCAGACAAATTCTGCCATAGCAGCAGACTCTCTACGAACAGCACGAGATGGATTAGCCACATTAACAGAGAAAACTCACAGAGAGATGATTTATTAACGAGGGATGGGACTAGAGACAGCTATAGATAACACTTCTTTCTACATTAGAGTTAAGAGAATGAAGTGTCGTTTCTAGTAAAGAGTAGAGAAAGGAACAGGAACATAATTGAGCGGCATTAGTCTAATATACTTGGAAAAGGTATGAAAAAAGCGATTGAGGTATAAAACAAATTTGCACTATTCTTAGGGGTACCAAAAGGTTTGTACATTCAATTTCCCTAATACGACACCAGTGTGCTATTTCTCAGGCTCTAGTATGTAGAAAAAACTAAAAGAAAAATAAGGAAGAGTTCTCCTAAGTGGGAAAAGTAAAAAGTTTTGGACACCAATAATCGATAGCACAAAAGTTGACATTCTGATAGATTCCACTTATAGAAAATTTAGGGTTTTGGTAGAGACGAAAAAAACTTGCATTGTTTGATGAAAAAGATTATAATCACAGAGAATATTTTTCATTGCTGAATTTCAAGCTAAAGCAATACCAGTTTCTATTGGTTGCCTTTTGTGAAGAAGTACTGAGTGAAGGCAAAGTGGCAATCATAAAGATATAGTTTAAGAAATTGAATGAAAACTGTTGTGAATATTTTTACCAACAGACAGCGGGAGTGAACTACGATGTCTACCTCTGGATTTCGAAGTTAGCATTCTGCCCACTAGACCATCTCAGCTTCGTAAGAAAGTTTCATACCGTGGATATCATTCCTTGCGTTATTGCTGAATAATACTTATTTACTGATCCTCATTAGCTAATATTCACACTTTCGTCTTTTATACTTTTTCTTAATCTGAGGAAAGGTTAGGGTCAGAAGTAGTAGTTAGGATTATGTCTATTCATAAGCAACTGAATCCATGAACTATTTTATCTTGAAACAAGTATTTAACTTCAGTCTTTCACCAAAGTTAGCACTTTTCAATTCATATTTAAGGTTATGTGAATAGAAGGTGTTCACTTTTCATAATTTTATGAATATATTTTACAGTGATTTAAGAGAAAAATTTGTCCCTTAGAATTTTTTCATTTAATAAGTACAAATGACCGATTCATAAAAAAAAATATTTTTTAGACTCTAAATTATATGATGAAGCATAACTAAAATTATTTTTTCCAATTTTTTATTCTCTTGTACTGATGTAAAAATGTTCACGACTTTCATAACAATACTGATACAAATGTTTGAGTAACTTTAAATCATTCAGTTTAAAAGTCTTTTCAATCACTTTAACTATTGTACTATTGAACTTAAGAGAGGTTTAGAACAGTTTGAATCGAAAGTAAGCAGGAAAAATAAAATTTCAAATAAAGTTTGTATGAATGTGTCATAATTTCAGAAAATGAATTCAACGTAAGGCTAATTCATTGTATATTCAAATAAGGTTTTATACATAAGATTTTTTTCTAACGTGGCAGACTCTCATTCCGAGGTCATTAAACTGTTCTCACCATGATTTCTGTACTACTTTGTAAAGGGAGCCTCCCAGTAAGTGAACCAACGTTACTTCCTGCAGGGGGCAAGACAGGAACAACCATGCTTTAGCCGGAATTGGAACTGTGGTCCATGGGGCTTATAGTTGATAAGTTGTTGCTAAATAAATATTATAAAATTTGTAATTTAAAATTATACTACTCTTTAATTACTTGATTTATAATAAAAATTTTTAACATATCCTCTTTTAAAAAACGATATAAACCGACAGTTTTTTTTTTTCAATTCGCTCTTTGAAATAATTATTTAAATTGGTGAACCCTGTTTATGAAGTTATCACGAGAAATCTTTCTCCCACACGAAAATTATAACGACATAGAAAAAAAATTACAATATGAAATAGGAAAATCCCATCATCCAATATATTAAACATGAGGAAAACAACAGTCGGCAATTTTAAAGCAGATTTATGAAGAAAATTATTTTTCATAAAAAATCTCTTGCATAAAAACCTACATTTTGATGAAAGTTTTATTTCCCTGTGGTTCTCTGTGGTTCTCAGATCGCACTTCTTCCTATACCGTCCAGTTTTCCGTTTAAATAGTTTTTTTTTTTTTAATAATCATGTTCAATGTTTTGAAGAATGTATGGAAAACTGTCAAAATAAATTCACACATTTTAAAGGAATTAATACGTTTGGTGGTTAATTATTGATTAGTTTTAATTCTCTAATGGCGATTAATGATATTCAAAATAAAGGTGTAAAAAATTAATAAACCAATTTTTCTCATTTCTTATATAGTGTAGTAAACGATATAAATAAAAATATTTACATTGCAGAAAAATTATGTCATCCCCCCCCCAAAAAAAAAAAATAATAATAATAATAATGTAATTTTGAGGGGTGGAAGAATTTCAGAGGGGTACAAAGCAAAAGCTAAACATCCTGTTTAAATCAAAGTCAAGTAAAAACGGAAAATAAGATAACAAACATGAGTGGAAGACTTTCGCTGGAGGGTAGGAACAAGTCTGGACGAAAATATAACGTCCGTTTTTTGTTAAAGCTTTAAGATAATAAATAAAAATTCTAAATTTAGGGGGACCGGACCCCTTCGGCCTCATCGTGCTACGTTATTGTGTACGCTATTTAATATTTTATCATTGTTAATTACTTCACTGTGTTTTAAATTCTTTTGCCATAAGTAAACGCGAATTCCTGTAAACTTGATTTTAAGAAATTGCGTGACTCTTTTAAAACTATTTATGTTCCATTCAAGAAATGCAAATGCGTAAACACCTAAAAATTTTGGAAATTGGAGAATTCCACGATTTTAGAATTAAAGTTTTATGTTAAGACACACACGCACAAGCAGAGATTGCAACAAAAATTTGAAAAACAATTTATGGAGCTGTTATAATTGATCTTCTTGTCAAACTTCCATATAATTTTTTGTGTTTAAAACAGTTGAAACATTTTCGGGCAGATATTAGATTCCAAAAACTGTAAAATATCGGAAGTTCTCTGAGCTATAAGAACATTTAGAAGAAAAAATATACTTTTAACGCTCAGACTATTGATTTTAAGGGCGTTTTCAGTAAATCTAAAACAGGATATAAATTGTTTTGTTTAGAAACGCAGAGCATTGCGTGGAAAGCAATTTTTGTTTCAGCATAAAAAAAAAGAAAAGGTTGAGAGAAAAACATTTATGAGCACTTACGCAAGGGATAAATAGTTGTGTCAAAACACTCCGGAACACGCAGAACTCAAATAACAGTGGAAATAACTTTCCTTTCAACGGTTAAATATATCATTTTGCTTACGTTCGAAGATTCTATTGCATTTATTCCTGAAAAAAATAGACATGAGCGAGTGTAATAATGTTGCACTTTAAAACATGGGTATCTGTTACATTTCTTTCTATTAAAGATACGTTTTTTGCGATCGTGAATCATTATTATACAATTAGATCTTAATATAAAATATTTAATTTTGCAGTTTCAATAGAAGTTAAGGTCTTACGGTATTCGTGTACTTTAAAATACTGTTTTCTGACAAATTATGAGCATCATAGTCCGATCTATCATCTCTGTGTTTCAATCTTACCTTTCGCTAAACTATAGGGTTAACTTTTTGTCCCATAAACTTATAACTTGTTTTAAGCTAGCTCTAATTTTTTCTGGTTTTGATACGTCAACTTAGGTATGAAGAAATGGTGCTAACAGTTATTGAAAGTTTAGTGTTTCGTCACCAAAATATTTGTTGAAGTATTCTAAGTGATATAAACCAGATATTATGTTATTTTAGCAAATAATTTTAGTGTAAGAGGCTTCTGAAAACAATTTCCTAAATTTGAAGATGTCTCACTGTTTTTAAAATGTTGTTTCACCCTTTCCCAATTTGGTTTTCAATTGAATATATCAAGCAGTCTCTATGTTTACCATAATTGAGCATTTACAGATTTTATGGATAATTTAATCCGATTTTTCCTAAAATTCACCATCCATGTCGTCAACATCATTATATTTAATATTTTCGTATTCTATTTCTCCAATTAAAACGACAGCTCTTCTGTGTTACTGTACTTATTAAATACAGAACGTTCATGAGAATAAGTTCATAACCGGGAATAACCCAGTCGCATGTAAAAAGATTTCTCCAAATTTGTAGAAAATATGCAATCTGCTACAACAAGTCAGATAAGAAACACAAAAGTCATTTTAATCTTGAAAAATGTAAAACACGAAGATTTTATGCATGCATAAACACACGAGTGCACGTATACAACAATTTTTGAATAAAACTGTTTCCTGATGTATATTAACTATCAACTAAATAAAATTTTCGTTATAGAGATGAATTCAGGGGATAAAGGGCTTAAACGGTCAATGGATTCTGATGAAACTTGGTTATGTTACTAGAATGAACTCAAAAATTCACGACTAAAATTTAGTGTTAATGCATTGAAAACATTTTTAGATAATAAATTTTCATTATTTTAAAATATATTATTATCTGAGTTTAACATTTTACATGAGTCAGTCATGAAGTTATTAGATGCTTTCTGTTCCATACAATTAAATTTAGCATTTATTGTAAATATTCACTGTACCTATAAACCAAGCATCTTTTTTTTTTATAAAGCTACTTATAGATGGTTATTTATTAATAAACATTCATCCAGCAGCGTATAAAGTTTGACACAAACTAGATCTTTATTACAGTTATGTTTGCTAACATTAGTTTAATATTTTTCATGTAGTTATATGAAGTACAGAAGGCACCCGACTTATGAACATTCGTGTTACGAACATTCAGAGATACGAACAGGCCCGGTCGCAACTCAGATTTTGTTCCTTGCCACTCGTAAGTTCAAATTTTGCACTACATGCCTATCCTGTCCCTCAAGCCTACTCTACCAGTTTCAAAGGTAAGAAAAACAACTGTATAGTTCGTGTACTATACGTATTATCATGATTGTTCTTTTTAGGTTTTATACAAGATTCGTACTGATAAAATAACCTGTAAAATACAATACTATGAAGTGTAATGTGTTTTAGGTTGAAAAATCATACATTTTTTTTAATGACCTTTACAGTGTATCATACTTAAATAGAGGGGAAAAGTACGGTAATTTTAATATTACGTTAAATAGCGATTCAAGATACGAACGACCGTCTGGAACGTAACACGTTCGTAAGTAGGGTAGTGTCTGTACTGATTTAAACTGAAAAGGCTGTGTAATTCAGAAATACGCATGGAACATTTTAGATAGATTAAATGCAGGGAATTTTCAAAATTGATAAAATGCAATTTAATCCATATTAAGGAGTGTTTAAGCACGTAAGGAGTGTTTAACACGTTTTTACATGTTACATATCCATGTTACATTTTAATTTATTGATGTATTAAAATGTAACATGGGAAAATGACTCATTATGGATGCGTTTATCGGTAATTATTTGATATAAGTATGCTCTAGTCCAGTCGGTACATAAACTTGGCAACGAGCAAGTCCATCGCCCCTCTCAGTTCTATGTTAAAAATGAAGGTGTCTCACCGCAGAGTTCAAGGTCTTATTTCTTTCCTTCTTAATATTATTTCACAGAGATGAAAATATTGTGTCAAATTGTAATTTTAGTATTTTCTCAAAGGGATTTTTGTTTTATTAACGCCAAACGTCATAGAACAAAATATGACACTAGATATTCAAAGTAACAGATGAATTTATCATACGTTTATTAAAAATTTTGAGTTCTAAGCCGTTTTAAAAGGTAGATGCATGAAGACAAAATTTAAATAATATCTAACACCAATATCTGCTGTACTATAAATGTATTCTGAAAACTGAAAATACTTTCATAGCATAAAGTAAATGATGTCATTTTATATTATCTGATGCAATTAATTACATTAAAAAAAATGTATGCATATCACTAATGCTTGAAAATAAAATCAACAAAAATGTTAAACCTTTCGGAGTAAGTGCCAAGTATATTTTCATTTTTAGAATGTGTAAGAGAAGTACGAAATTAATATAATAAAAATAACTGAATCAAGTCGGAACATCGCCAATGAGATCTTATGTTATGAGTTACATGTATCTCTATATGAAACTGTTATTCTGTCAGTTACTGTATTAAACTTTATTAGCAGACAATGGGAAAAATTTGGAGGTCATAAAAAATTTTGGGTATCCAACTTGATTCATACTGAAGATGCAACGTTTAGACACAAACACGAAGCAGCAGAGACTTTCACCCATCCTTCAATTTACGCGAAACTCGATTTACGCGGAATTTTTTTTTAAAATCATTTTTATTTTCCAAACGGGAAATTTCCCTTATTACTACTTTACAATCTATATATATAAAAATGTTCCGTAACTGACTCACTGACATACAACGCACAGACCAAACCGCTGGACCTAAAGGGCTGAAATTTTGCAGGGTGATTCTTCTTATAGTGTAGGGGTGCACTAAGAGAGATTTTTGAAAAATTCTTCTTAGATTTTTTTAAATTAAATTTTTAAGCTGTTTTTGTAACATTCTTTAAAGTTTCCATTTAAAATAATAATTTGAGGGTTATAAAATTTATATCATAAGAAAGACAATAAAAATTCCTTCAAAATGAGATCTTTTTCGAATCTTTACCTCCATTTTCTGATTTTTGGTGAATTTTTAAAGATTAATTTTTAGAAATTAATTTATTAAATGCCGATCACGTGATTTCTTTTTCTGGTACTTTAAATTTATCGTCACGTGCATAACAACTAAATAGACAAAAAAATTATGTTTTTTCTTGCTATGCGGCAGACGATTGGACATTATCCAAAAAAATACTGAAATACAATAAAAGATATTATGTTCTTGAAATTGTACTATATTCTTTTGTAGGCATTAATTGCATACATTGACCGTTGTATTTAATTTGAATGTACTCCGTGGCGAAGTGCGGGTTTTCAGCTAGTAATCTATATATATATAACAGTTCCGTGACTGACTGACAGATAACGCACAGACTAAACTGCTGGACCTAAAGGGCTGACGTTTTGCATGGCGATTCTTCATATAGTGTAGGGGTGCACTAAGAAAGATTTTGAAAAATTCTTAAATTTTTTTAAATTAAATTTTTAAGCTGTTTTTGTAACATTCTTTAAATTTTGCCTTTTAAAATAGTAATCTGAGGGTTATAAAACTTATATCACGAGAAAGATCATTAAAATTCCTTTAAAATGAATTTTTTTTTAATCTTTATCTCCATTTTCTGATTTTTGGCGAATTTTTAAATATTAATTTTTGAATTTAATTTATTAAATGCTGATCACGTGGTTTCCTTTCTTTTTGTGATACTTCAAATAAATTTTGCGTCACGTGCATGACAGCGAAATAAATTGACGAAAAAAATATTAAAATACGGTAAAAGATAAAATTTAACCACTAGACTAATTGAGATGGAAGTTTTTTAAGAATTTAATTCAAATTAATATGTTTTATGGATATTAAACATACAAATTAATTGCATACATTGACCGTTGTATTTAATTTGAATATTTTCTTCTACATTATTTTGCGTATAAAAATATCCGTTACGATTTTTTTTTAATATTTTTTTTTTGCCATTTGTTGCATACATTGGCCGTTGTATTTATTATATATATATATATATATATATATATATATATATATATATATATATATATATATATATATATATATATATATATAGGCATTAACTGCATACATTGACCGTTTAATTTAATTTGAATGTACTCGTAGCGAAGCACGGGTATTCAGCTAGTGCATGCATAAATTTATCAGTAAGATAAATTTATATGTATATACATGCATGCCCATACATATGAAGGGCTTATTTTAATAGAGGGCCAACTCCATTTTTGTTCTTTTTGAGATACAGAGCCTTAAAGTCTAATGAGTGCTGAAAAATGACTGCTGAAGTCTGATTTGTGGTGTTCTCTGTTGGCAGCAGAAATAAGCTGGAGGTGTACTATTTTTAAAATAAGATAGCAATGACTTGTATGAACATGAAAGTGAGGCTAACTCCATTTTTCAAAAAAAGGAGTTGGCCCACTATTCAAATAAGGCCTTCATATATACAAACATGCATTTCCTTAGATTTAACTTACCAGGTTTCGCTTTAACGCGGGACGTATCTGTCGCGTATATCGAGGGATGGGTGTAATTTAGGTTAATTTTCTGTGATCTTAAATTAGGTTAAATAATCACTTTTGGATATTGTACCACATGAAACTATTTTACTCTTAGCCAAAATATATTAAAGTAAAAAATTATATTAGAAAAATATTAATAATTAAATCGTCTTCTCAATGGAGAAGAACATTTTTTCTATATTACAAACAGGCAATTTTCGGTCACATTGGGTGAACCCTTTTCATTTCCAAATCAAGTATTATGTTTTTTTGAAAAATATTTTTTAAAAATTTTACCATTGTTTCGAGCATTTTAGCTTATATAATGCACTAGGATTAGTTTTCAAAATCTTGTTTTTGACTCTAAATCTTTTTAAATCGCGCATTTGCAGTTGGATAACAAATGCATTCATGCAAAAGCAGCTAAAATATTTTAACGCATTGTTATACTCTAGATTTACGATTACCATGCCTCTGGTGCCGTAAATGCGTTAAGTTGAACGATGAAAAATTCTTCATCCTCATTTAAACTAACCGTTCGTGTAAAGAGTTTAAACAGTTTCAAAGCACTGTAAGTACTCTCTGTAAAAATGTTGTTTTGAATTAAATTATGTAATTTTAAGCTAGTTCTCAAACATTCTGGGGAAACAGCTTCAAACAGGTAAGCATTAATGAAAAAATGCAGTGTTGCAAGCCAATTTATGTGTTATCAAATCTCGAAATTAACTTTTCAAGAACAGCTAATGGGAAGGATCAACTCGTAGTACTGAATAAGTGAAATACCTTTATTTGGATGCTGTTGCAAAATATATTCTCAAATGTAATAGGTCAAACAGTCTGATGTTTTGAAAAAAAAAATTGGGATTTTGAAAAAGTCAAAGAGAACCTACAAGGGACTTTTTGGCAACATTAAATGCAATGAGGATTGTGATTTTGATACTTAAAATCAATTAAAAATGAATATGATATTGAATTCACTTCTGTATTTCATAAATATAATACAACAGTCTACATTGCCAGGTTAGATTTTGATGATTACAACGTACAAAAGAGCGAGTGAATGAAAAATCACGAACATTAAATTAAATCTATTATTATATTCTGTTAGTTTTTTTAATTCAATTTTGGAACTTAATAGTTGACCAATATTCAGTATAATAATGTACCAAATTCTGAGTTTCTTAAATTTAATTAAGATTAATAGCAATTTAAGATAGATTATACGTAGCAAGATCCAACTGTACTGTTTCAAAACCTAAAAAAAAGTTAAATCGAAATTCAAATTCTGTCACAGTTAAAAAATTTTGACTCTGTATCCGTGTAAATAAAGAACATATTTTTCAATATTAGATGGAACAATTTTTAATTAAGAATATTGGTGAAAAAAATAATAATGATGTAATGTTTTAATTATACAAAAAATACTAAAACTTTTAGCATTGAAGGAATAAAATTAAAATATTACAAAATAATTGGTACTTTAAGTGAAAAAATAGTTGAATTTTTACAATTATAAAGTAATAAATAGTTTCAAGATATAAAGAACCCAATAACTGAGATAATTTTCACAAGTATTAGTTCAATAATGCTTCGTATTTGAGAAATTTTTCATCCCCAATTTGATATATCTTAACTACATAGGACATTTGAAGGTATTAATTTTCTTATGAAGAGTTTATAACGTTAAACATCTTTATAGAAAAGGTAGTGAGTATAAAATCGAACATGCAGCATAATGTTTTAACTAATCGCATGTAATTTTGTAGCCAAATAAGGTTTTCTTTTTTTTTCAACTTAGAATTCAAAATTATCATGTAAATATTTTCAACGTTATTAAACTCATTTTAAAAATTATCAGCAGTGTTGTCACATAACAATACACAAGGGGGGGGTATCATGGAAATACATAAGGGGGTGTACTTTACGACCAGAAGTAATAAAGGAGTACAATTAAATAATGTAAGAAACTAAATGAGTTGGAAATTAAAAGAGACTAGTGAGATTATTTGAAATAATTAAAAGTATGAGTTTTATACAATCTTGGTGAAAGTATACTAGCAATTATTCTCAATGTCAGAAGAAATACTTGAAGCTCGCCATAACTTTAATTATGTTTTGCATCATCATTCAAGTAGGAAAGAAGTGTAAAAACCAATTATTTATTTTAATTATGATATTAAAGTCATACAATTTTATGTATTTTGAATTTAAAAAAATATTTAGTAACACAAATTCTATATTGCAAATAAAACTTACAAATGCCGACTTATCAATGTGCAATATATATATATATATATATATATATATATATATATATATATATATGGTAGTTTGCTTTTGTAAGAACTTCCTCTGTTAAATCTGGATGTGTGGGATTATATTTATATTTTAGTAAACATTTATTCTCAGATTAAAATTACGAAAAACTCAATCCAACACACAAAATGAAGTTTTCTGTAGAATTTACATTGATTTTATAGTTTAAAAAATGAGAATGGACATTTATTGTTTTAATGGCTCTTTCTAAATGAAGGATTTTTACAAGATTACACACCCAAACAATAATGAAACAAATCTATAAATCGATAAAAATATGTTATATGATAAAAGTATATCTTATAAAAAATTTTCTATTTTTTATGAATTGAATAATTAGTTTGTGAAACTAACGATTAAAGTTTACATATTCTTATGAAAATATTTTATGTCATTAAAATTAAAACACTTAGCAAATTTAATAATGAACTGGAATGTAATTAATTTTGTAATTGTGAGTTTGATAAAATAAACCAACGGATAATTTAGAATTTCCGTTGGGTAATAATATTCATTACGTGTGATATATGTAATTAATCAAATCAAAGAGATAATATAAAAGGCAAAGAAGAAAATTATGGTTAGTAGAATAAAGAAGGAAATCTAAAATTAAGAAAATAAATTTTAGATTTCTCCACCCGTTATTCTTAACTTCAGTTAATTTTACCACCCATTTATAAATTGCCCTAAAATTTTACCTTATTTAACTACGTTATTTCTTCTGTTGCCTAATTTTATATCTAAAAAATTCTCTATCTTAAAATTCCCGTGTCTGAACACAAATTTGTAATCTGTGAAAAAAAATTTAATACGAACAGATCAGAAGCTTATATAAAGATTGCCATTTTTAACATCGTGACAAGGGAAATTAACAGTAATATAAATATATTTTAAAAGAAAAATAATTTTCTGCAATCTTTGTGTAAACTATTATTCCTGAGTTGTAAGTCACAGGTAATTTTGTCAATTAAATTTAAAAAAAAAATTATCACTGCATTCACCAGGATGTATTATTTTCTGTGACAAAATTCTACTAAAGATTGCAATTTTCTCAAAAATTATTAGAGAGGTTATATTTAATTCCTTCTCGATATTTAGATTTTGTGATCATTCTATATCACAAATATCGCTGCCTTAGTTACAAACTTAGTACTTATTTCAATCCCATGTCAGTAAAAACAAAAAGCCCATTTTTTTTTTAATGAATAGAAAGTGAAAAAGATACATTGCCTAACACCTAAAAATATTTTTACTTCCGGTATTAATACGTAAAATTTTGGGTCCTGTAAATCTCGTAAATTATGAACCTTAAAATGATTATCTTATGTCATATTTCATTTTAAACAATCGCTTGGGACTTCTGAATCAATTACAATAAATTTATATATAATTATGCACTGAAAGAAATAAATTTAAATATAATTACTTGAAAATTTACCGTTTAGAATCCGAAAAGGAATTTTGCTCCCTTCCAGAGCATTTCAATAAATAGTTTATTAAGAATAATTATTGACATAGTTCTTGAAAAAAAATGATAATTTAAGAATAATAATTTTTAAATTTCCAAAATGATGTTTAAAATCTCTTAGCATAATTTCTCGTACGAAAATATATTTTGACTTTTCGTACGAGAGAACTTTTTCAGAAGATGATGTTTTAATTTATCCAACTTTACAGAAAAGAATACTCTAACAATTTATTTTATTGAAACATTTGTAGAGGTCAAAAATTGAGACATGTGAAAACTTAAAAAAAAAAAAAAGAAAAAAGATTGCGATCCTTTAATAAACTGCTGTGAGTTGAAAATAAAACTTGAGTGCACTTATTTAGACCTGAAATAATAATAAAGTTTATCGAAATTTGCCTCTGCCTAAATAGATATTAAATTTACAGGATTTGCATTATCATAAATTATACAATTCTGAGCTATAAAGATTTTTTCAAGAAGACTTTAATTTGAAATATGCAGTGGAAAATCTTTTATATCTGTTGTGAGGCATAAATACTTTATCTTTTTTGACAACGTTAATTTACATCTTCATTACAAAAAAAAAAAGCATTGAGTGTGACGAAGGTTCATAAAATGCTCATTTTTAACACCGTTTTTTAATTTTTCATCTTCAGCTGTACAACTGCTATATTTATCAACGCTTTTTTCTTCAAACTTTGGAATAAGTGCTTATGTTGAAAATGTCAGGAAAGAAATTTTTTTATCGTATTTCCATAAGTTTTATACCTAAAACAACAGTTTAGGTATAAAACTTATGCAAGTGTAAACTTATAATAAATCAGTTATATTTAATGAGGTAAGAAAGCAGAGGGAGTTCATAAGGAATACGTTGTTTTAAATCAAAGGACGTGTAAAAGTTTTTCTATGGTTTAAAACTCAGTTCTTGTTATGTTACTATGAATAATTATTTTATATCTCTATAAACTTCAGGCCTCAAACAAGAATTTCTACATAATGTTAACTCATATTACAATAATGGTATTCACTTTACTGATTTAAAAGGAAAAAATTAAAAGGCGAGCAGCATGTAACATTATAACAAATTTTGATATACATTTCATTTAATTTTTCAGGGACCATTTAACTGGGTGTATACACGAATCAAGGAATACGCTAAACACGGGCTGTGATACATCAATAAATATATGCAAATAATTAACTTTCACAAACCCTGGGATAAAACTTTATATTGATATAGTTAGGGATCTTTTTTTACCTCTAAACTTGGGATCTAAAATTAGAATAAACGTATAATGTAAGCTTATAAAAAAACAAATATATTTAATGGAAGAACAGGGTTATAAATTCAAAAGAAAAAATACTCTAAGTCAGTGTAAAACTAAGATAATTGGAAGGACATTTTTTATTTAAAATACATTAGTTAAAAGAAATCAACAAAACAGATCATTTTTTAATTTAGAACCCACTAAACTATCGTATTTATTCATATTTATAGAAAAAAATTAATATATATTCTATGTATGTCTTTTAATTTTCTATGCTATGTAAATTGTAAAAGTTTATTTTGATATCGAAACCAATTTGCATAATGCTGGTACAATTATTGTCAAAATTTTTTTTTACGATATTGACAGTGAAAATCATAGTGGATCTATTATCTTTATTGGGACATCCGTTATTTTTTGTTTTAAATTTTCTTGTGTAAAACTTAGTAACATCTACTTTTACTACTTTGAATTGTAGTGTTCTTTTCATAACGTTTTCAAGTCTTGAGTATTATTTTAATCCTTGATTGTGTTACTTTGTCTGTATATTATAACTGTAAAGAAACAGTTTCTGTTGCTTAAATTGTTTTACTTGAATGTATTTAATAGTAACTTAATGTCTTATTGAAATGATCGGAAATACGGTGTTAGAGTGAAACTGGCGTTAGGTTTAGCTTGTACTGCCCTTTAGAGAGATAGTTCTCGCACTTTTTAACAACTTTCTAATATTTCAAGCTTTTCGACAGGATTTTTAAATCTTTCGATGAAGTAAAATATCATAAAATAGCCTATTTTACAACAAAATTCTCTGTTCTTGAGGATGTCGCAGAGGAGAAATTTTGCGATGCGCACGCAGGCTTTTAGGGGCGCTGCCATCGAAATCTCCATCTGATCTTCCCCCTCACTCGTCACCCCTTCTTCAGATGTTGACAAGTATTTGTAACATTCCCCCTCCCCCCTGCACCCAAATCCACTTTCACTATTCCTCTTTTAATTCTGCTGCTACAGTTCCCAATGCGACAATGAAATCTACCGTCCCTGGCCCACTGAAAATGGTCAGTTACTCCTCGCAACTTTAAAGGGGGCGAAGGGGGGTGAGAGTAGAAAACGGAGGTGAGGGGGAAGGGAGCCGCGTCCTTCAAACGACCCTCGTTACAACACGGAATGTCCCGAACGTCATTTAGAATTCTCGTTTCAGTGACAAGTCCCCGTGCCACTTTTTTTCGGACATATATCGGGAATTTTCCTATTCCTAGGAGCAACGAGAAGGATTTGGAGGAGAAATTCTATCTCGAATTTCGACCAACGTGTATCAAACAGAGCACTTAGTGCTTCGAAAACTTCCCGGTCGATATTTGATCGGCATTCCTCCGCAAGGAACATGGAGGGTATACTAAAAAAGTTAGAAACAGAGCTCGCCGGCTGCATTCGAGAGATGACAGTAAAAATTTTTAAAAAAAGAAAAGGAAAATCGTAGAGAAATTCTGAGATCAGAACTGCGCAGTTAAAAATTATGGAGTTTGAAATTTTGTTGCATAAATATTCTTAATGGTGTCCATGGGAGGAAGGAGTTGTTTTAAATTTCCCCGTCATGAGGTAGGGAGAACAATTTTTGTTTCGTGTCATAGAAAAGCGTTTTACCCTTCATTCATTACCAATAACAGTAGGAAATCGATTTTGCCAGACAAAAAAGTTTCGTGACTTACTACAAAAGTGCATGCCTGGTACTGAAATTTCTATTCCAAAGACGTTAAAAACTGTTGTAATTAATATATCTGAAATAATCGATCTAATTTTCATTTTCGAGTTATGTAATATGATTCGCTTTCTTGTACACTAAGATTTATTACACAGACTAAAGGATATACTGATTTAATACCAGTATAATGCGAGATGGTATTAAAGTGTTTCATTTCTAGAAATGAGTAAAATTTAATCATTAATAATTTTTTATACATTCTGTTCATCTATTCAAGTTTATCATTCGCATCAGCTCGTAACCCATTACCTCCATTTATTTATTCTAATCGGGGGGGGGGGGGTACATGGGGCATACAGTATAAATAATTTTTTAATCTAAAATTTTAGTAGTTTATTTGCAGTTTCAGTTAAATCTAATATGTGAATATATTCCTAAGTACAGTAAGGTATGAAATTTAGTGAAGTTTAATCCCGTTGAGTTGAATTTCGTGGAGGGTCGATGTTTCTGTTAAGGAGTAGCATTTTATTCATAATGATTTTACTCAAATGTTCATAGTTGTTAAAACTTCTCAAGAAGAGGATTTACACTCCTCGGCTGCACAGTATTACAGTCTGTTTTAAACTTTTGGAATATCAAGGTCCATTTGAACGTCGAAATGGATATAATCAGGATTAAGTGACACCGGCGAAGAATAGAGTGATTCACATCTATATGAAATACAGTTAGTAGAGTAAGTAAGAGTGAAGTGAAATGCGTGAAGGAGAGGGTTAATTTCCCGCAAATGTCGACAGACACGGCAAGAAGAGGGTACTCACCTCGCAGTCCCTGCAGGTCCACGAGACGGAATTGGCGTTCTCGCAGTCGTACCTGTCGATAAGCCTGCCGAACTGGGCGGCGGCCTGTCGGGCCCTCGCGTCCAGCCGGAGCAGGCTGTCCAAGCCCCGGCGGTCGCAGCCCGCGGGCAGCAGCCTCGCCGGCTCGTAGGTGTCGCAGAAGCGGAGGCGCACGTGTCGCCCGCGGGCCCCGCACGCGTCCCAGGGTTCCACGGCCTCGTCCAGGGGAAGGCACTGGCGTAGCTCGGTCTCGAACGGTCGACTGTCGGAGGAGGAGCAGTGGCAGCAGCAGCGGCGGCAGCAGCAGAGCAACAGTAGCAGCACGATCAGAGCAGCGAGACACTCGGTGCGATGACTCCCATGCTCAAATCTCATATTAGTTCATTGGTGTAGGAACTGGGGGGCAGGGGAGCGGGGAGCGTAGTCCGGATCGGGGCACCCGTCCACATAGCAGGCGGGGGCCCCGGCTAGCGGCGGCCGCCGGGGGGGCCCCCCACCCGCGCGACCGCCTCCGGGGGTCCTCCTCTGCAGAGCCGGCGGCGAAGGGCGATCATCACGCTCCGCGCTGGAGAAGGCGGCCCGCCATCTTGGACGATGGGGGTCGGAGGAGCGGAGGGCGCATGCCCCTTCCCGGTCGCTTGGCGGGCCCTCCTCGCTCAGGGGCCCCCTCGTCGCGAAGCCATGCGGTCTCGAAGGGGGCGATCGCGGGTACCCGCTGGGCTCGTCGATGGCTGATCCCCCCGCGCACACGGCACACACAAGTGGTGGTGGGAGAGGTTCCGCTTCTCGTCTTGGGGCCGGAACGGCAGCTCGCGCTCTCTCTCCCTGTGTTCACTCTCTCTCTCTCTCTCTCTCGCGACCACCCTCTCTCCGCTCCTGCCTCCTGGCGGCGCACGCGCACGCAGCAGTGCAGAGGATGCGGATCGACCTGCCGCCACACACACACTCACTCACTCACTCACTCACCATCCGAGGAAGAGGCCGGACGGAGGGCCACCCCTGCCGAGAGGGACGTGGTCGCTGCGACCTTTTGACCCGCACACCTCGCTCTCCGAACAGGGGGGGATATATTTGGCAAATTTAACTTTCTGCCACCGACGGAGGCGCATGGGCACGAGTCACGCCACCACGTGGATAAGAGGTACCCATTCGTGAGGGAGGTTCTTTTTTTCTTATCTCTCTTTCAAAACTAACTTTTACCCCTTTACTTGGCCACAATCAACCCAGTTCAGGACACAACGGCCGAACTACTTTTAATAAGCCTCTTAAGCTAGTGTAACATGAGTTATAAAAAATAATAAAGTCATGTAAAACGTACAGTCAGTAAAGTTTCAAAACGTAATAAAAAATAATGTTAATTGGTTTGACACCAGAAATTTCAATTCAAATAATACGGAGAGTTCGTGCGTTGATAGAAATGCCGTGAAATATGAAAATGAAAAATTTATGTTCTATGTCAGGTATATAATGAATTATAATATTTAAAAGTAACAGGTCCATCTCGAATCGAGCACAGATTTTTAAGGGCAGGAGGATCATTTAGGCAGTTATTTGTAAATGGAAACACACCTTTCCTTTTTTTAAAAAGTTATGGTATGCTTTTCTACCGTTCCTTTTTTTTTTCTTACGTTGAGTTAAAATAGTCTTAAATTTGAATGAATGAAAAACTTCTAATGTCCAAAATTCTTTAATATGATCTAAACGAAAAAAAAAACTTGTCAATTGAAAAAATAAACTGTGAATTGAAATTTATTAATTAAAACATTATGAGATTTACGCAAGTTTTCTAAAACTACGTATCACCAATAAAAGTTTATAAAAAAATGTGGGGACTTTTAAATGCTTCTAGTTTGATTTAAAATGAATTAAAATGAAATTTAATATAAACTGAAAAGGAATGCCGTGCATGCTAAAGTTCGGGATGCTAAATTAATTTTAAGTTTTCTGCTTATTATGCCCCTTATGATATTAATATTTTATTATTTAAAATATACATAATTCCATGTGGAAGAATCTTCCCCGAAGCTTTTTAAGGTTCAATGACTTTCGCAAGTGTTAAGATAAATTTATTCAAAAGTTAAAATTTTACTCATGGTTACAGACAAATAACACAGAGAAACATATTTACTTGAGCTTCTTATAGCTTATGTGTTTGTATTAGAATTGGTTTCTGTTCTGTTATTGCGTTGTTGTTTCTAATGCCCCCTGGCCGGTAGTGTTCCACACCAGGTCCATATAGGCTAGATGACTGAAGGCTACGGCTCCGGTTTATAATGGCAACACAAGGGTCGGTATCCGATTTAGCCAGGTGCCACCTCAATGTTGACCGAACACCCCCAGGGGTGACATCTGGATGGATCGTACCCTCGCCTAGAGGGACTTTCCGACCTACGAATATAACGTGACCCTATCCGGCCTAGACACGGAGGTATTTAATGGTGCTTGTCGGGATTCGCTCCGAACACCCCCAGCACCGAAAGCCTACGCGCTACCACTAGGCTACCTCGGGTCGAAGTTCTTTCGTAATTTGCTGAAGTATTTCGAAAAGAATTTAAGCCTCTTGTAAGTCATTAAGACAGCATTTCACAGACATTTAGTCTTATAATTTTCAAATGCATTCCACATCTACACAAATTGCGGGATGAAAATAAATAAATCTTTTGGGTGAAAAAATGGGAATTTAAAAAAAGTAATAATAATGTAATAATGTTTACACGGTGATTAACGGTATTTATATACATGCTCATTTTTATAACCTACCTATGAACTAAAAAGACAAGCATTTGTTGTAACTTTTTCTTACAACTACTTTAGGATTATCAAGCCACTGGTTTTGTCAGTAATTCGCAATAATTTCTTAGCAAAAAACTGATGACGCCAAATGAGTTTTCTGCGATATTTTGTCACACAATCACGAATAAAAGGTGGTACAGCATGTAAAAAAATGTGTGTTTGTTAATCCCATTCTTTATTATAGTGTTTGATAAAATTCCTTTATAACATATGAGATTTATTTTCTTCCGATTGTGTATTACAGTCAAATGCATAGAATCAAACTGATGGCTTGAATGAAAACTCATCTTCAAAATTTAGCGTCTAATAAACTTCGTTTGTTGCGTGAGGCAACCGAGGGGTTACTGCGTTAGAATTCGGATGGAGGGAGGTCAGTTCGAATGCCACTGAATACCTTCGTGTCTACTGCTGGTACGGGCACGTTAAATTCACAGGCCGGAAAGTCTCCCCGTGTATTAAGTAGTTGAGGGAGGGTACCAGCCAAACAGATAGTTCAAAACTGAGGTGACACCAGGGAGCAATGTTGACTTACCTGTATGGTACTCCCAGATAAAAAAAAAAGTAGTCAACAAGTTACTGCGGTCGATAGTGCCAATGTCTCCGGACAAGTGCTTCCGCATTTGAAAGTAAAGAAATTTTCATCCAGAAAACAGTATCTATCACATAATACTATTTTTCGATCTCATTCAAGTATAAACAATTCAGCATTGATCATATGACTTCACTATACTAACATACTGTAGGGAAAAGCAAATATGATATTCAAGTGGAACTACATAAAACATGGTAGCGATTCGCTTCTCATTTAGCGATATCTGACATCAGCCAGTGCCATCAATTTAATATTCATTGAAAGTATAGCGTTAATTCTTTGCTGGTAGACATCCAACAAGTCATTTAAAATAATAGTCATTTGAAACTTTTCTGGGAAAAATTTCCTTCTGTTCATATAGCTTTTTTGAAAATTTTATATAGTTTGGTTTGTACTCTTTGTTGAAGATTATCCCATAAATTTTCGTGTGGATTAAAACTGGATTTTTTTTTTACCATTTGACGTTTCCCATCTTGTATAACGTTTTTCATACTATTAAATGATATTCATTTAACTGTGTGAGTCCTTAGTCATCCATAAAAAATGAATTGTTTTTATCATGAGATCCTTTAAAATGTTGCAAGAGAGGCAGTACCTGGTCGTCCAATGTACCTTCGAAGATATGCTGATTCAATGTATCTGCCACTTCTACTTTTGTGTCTTCTTAAAGACTATTAGCCTTTGGTACTAAGTCGGGATACCAAGCAGGAAGAAAATGTTTATGAATCCATTTGTAAACTCCTGTACCTTGTATCATTTGAATTTAAGCCCAATTCTAATCATCCGACTATAAAATGTCTGCTAGCCCTCCATGGACCCCTGACCTACGATCTTTTGCCCTATTTAATTAAGCTTTTTTGTGGATTTTAGTTGACATAGGCACTAGATAGGGAACCCAGATATCTACTGCATGAGACTCCCTACATAATGTTCTTTCAGACACGTGCTTCTGTTATCTGACTTGACAAGCCCTTGCTTATATGGATTTTAATCTGTAGTTATTTTTCTTATATTCTACTTATTTTGAGGTGCACCGTTCCTAGTAAACTATCACCTTTAGTTTTCCAGAAACATGGTGAATTCTTCTATTTTCTCGACTTTGCCCCCTTCTGACCACCCAAATGTTATTACCACTCTCTGCCAATATTCATCTTTCCTTCGCTGCACTATTCATGATATTCAAAAGGCTTTAAACTTCAAATTTTTATCTTTGTAGAAAGAAAAACCTCTGTCTTAGTGATATTTCTAACGATAGATTATCTGTGGTTCTCTATATGAATTCTATAACTGGTTGAAATTTGAAAAGTGATTAGTTTACTGCCCGGTTTTCTTACTAATAACCCAATCTTGAAAAAGTGAGACTTTCTGATATTACCGATGTGAAATTCTGCATTTTCTTATCCTTTTTCCCAAAAGTGTTCAGTTGCATTGAGATTGTGATGATCGTGGGCTTTCATTCAGTTTTGGGCCATCATGTTACAACTCCATATAACGAATCTCCATACCTTAAAATAAATGATATGAGTAGCCCTTATAATACACATTTCATTTATAATATAAATGCCGGTATAGCATGTTATGCAAGTCTTTTGTGTGTTTATTAATCCATTCTCTGTTGTATGGTAATTGATGAAATTGTCAACTTTCTAATCATGAGAGGGTTCTATTATTCGATTATACACACCCCGCTCAGACGCATAGAAGCAAAATGATAGCGTGAAAAAAAATCCATCTTTCAAATTTAGTCTCATAACTTTCGACCGAAAAATGGTATCGATCACATAATACTATTTTCAATCACACATGCATTAACCGGCATCGATCAAATGACTTCACTATACTAACACAGGTCTCATTCAAGGAAGTCTCTCATTAGCCAGAGCCTGCAGTTTAGTATTCAGTGACAAATGAGATTTTTTTCAGGTATTCTAAATTAAAATTTATCTTACCATGCATAAAAATTAGGTCTTTAGTAGCCATTTTATGTTTTAACAGTGTAATTCAAGGACTTTCATTCAAGGACTTCCTTGAATGAGACCTGTGTGTTAGTATAGTGGTCATGTGATCGATGCCGGTTAGTGCATATGTGATTGAAAATAGTATTATGTGATCGATACCATAACACATAATATTCCATTTTTCGGACCAAGTTATGAGACTTGAAATTTGAAGGATGGATTTTTCTTCACGCCATCATTTTGCTCCGGAATATTATTTTTAGATTTATAAAATTACGAAAGGAATATGCAAGCAATGAAAATTAATATATATGTTAGATAAAGTATTTTTCACTTCCCCATCTATCCTATTTGCTTGCGGCCCGCAGCATCTTTGCATAAAGTAATATGGCATTTCGAGTTGTGCCGGCCTGCATTAAGGCATATTTCTCGAGGAATCTGTAGCATCTGAATAAACAAGCAGTGAAAATTACCGCTTCTAAGACAAGCACGGATTCGGATTTATAATTGAATTCTGTATTATGTTTCTATGAAGTTTCTCTCTAATCTATATATATAAAACAGTTCTGTAACTGACTCATTCATTCACTGACTGACTGACATACAACGCACAGACCAAACCGCTGGACCTAAAGGGCTGAAATTTTGCATGGCGATTCTTCTAATAGTGTAGGGGTGCACTAAGAAAGATTTTTCAAAAATTCTTCTTAGATTTTTTAAAATTAAATTTTTAAGCTGTTTTTTAAACTTTTTTTACGTTTGCATTTAAAATAATACATTGAGGGTTATAAAATTTATATCACGAGAAAGATCATAAAAATTCCTTCAAAATGAAATTTTTTTCGAATTTTTACCTCCATTTCCTGATTTTTGGTGAATTTTTAAAGATTAATTTTTAGAATTTAATTTATTAAATGCTGATCACGTGATTTCTTTTTCTGGTACTTTCAATAAATTTATCGTCACGTGCGTAACAACTAAATAGACAAAAAAAATATTTTTTTCTCTTTCTAATGCAGCAGACGATTGGATATTATCCAAAAAAAATGCATATCCCTTACGATTTTTTTATAAATATATATATATAGATAGATATATATTTTACATCAATTTTATACATTGATCATCGCATTTATTATAAATATATATATTTATTTTTTGGCATAAATTACATACGTTGACCGTTGTATTTAATTTGAATGTACTCCGTAGCAAAGCGCGGGTTTTCAGCTAGTTTATGTATATATCTATTTCTCTGCAAAATTGTTGGTTCTTCGACATTTCGCTAGTGGGGGTTGTTTGAAGCAGTATTGAAAAAAACGTTAGAAAATTGTTTTACGCAGAACTTTATTTTTTTTTGGGGGGGAGGGGGGCGGTAAAGAATAAGAGAGGAATAGTTTTTCTTTTCTTGTTCCGGACTCTTTCTTATACATTTTCAAAAACCTCAGAGGAATTTACTAAATCTGTTGTTACTCCAAACAGCATTTCTAGGGAAATATCCTAATTTATAAGGCCGTGAATAGATACAATCAAACTCATACATATGAATGGCTTCAGGTAACTGCCACCGAAATTATAAGTTTATCTACTCATAATTTTAGACTACCAAATGTCCTCACGTTCGCTACTAAAGAAAAAGAAGGAAAAAAAGTCTTCATTGTGGTTAAACATTATATATATACAGTCGAACCTCCATATATCGAAGTAGCAACATGCCGGAAAAAAATTCGATGTATAGAAATTTCGATATGTAGAATTTATCTTAGTTTTATCATAATTCTCCTAAAACATTAAAATTAAAGCTAATTTTCGTATACGAAACTCCATTTCTAATTTATATACGAATCACATATTAATTAGAAATGGAGAAAAACAGAGAGAAAATTTATAATTAGAAATCACATATTAATTAGAAATTTTAGTTATTAAATTTCATTTAATATATATATTAAATGAAAGTTAATAACTAAAAAATAAATTAATACGAAATATTTAATGAGTACTATATACCTTTTAAAAAAAACAATAATCCAGACAATGGTTACAGTGATCATAGTTACATTCTTTAAAAAAAAAACTACGAATATCTTGCTGAACAGCCAGTTTTGCGGAAAGTTCATCAAAGAAATGATCGCATTTATTCAGTCCACTAAAACTATATCAGGGACATTTTCCGCGAACTGAAGTCCACGAAGTGTTGTTTCAAACGCCAAAAATTGGGATATTTTATTCTAAAGTGGAATAAAATCTCGCAATATGTCGTGAAAAAAAATTTCGATATATAGAGATTTTTTCGATATATAGAAACAGTTTTTCTATGTAATAAACATGGAGATTTGCTAAGAGTTCGATATATAGAAAATTTCGATATGGGGAAGTTCGATATATGGAGGTTCGACTGTATATATATATATATATATATATATATATATACAGTGGCTCCCAAAAGTGTTCGTACACTTACGATTTTCAATGAAATAGGGGTCTAGCCATCAATTAAAATGAATATTTCAGAATGGGTATTTAATAATAAGATCTATAATCTATTCTTAACAAAACTACATGAAATATTTTAGAAACATAGTAAAACTTTATTTTTAAGGAACCAGTAATCAAAAAGTAACAAAACGTTATCTCACAAAAGTCATCGTACACTTATAAAAAATCGCTACATATTAGTAAATATTCTAATTTTTCGCCAAATTAATATTTAGTAGGATATCCTTTAGCATCCACAGCAGCTTTTAAACGTCTGGGAATAGATTGCACAAGTTCTTCTGTAATTTCTGCATCAATGTTCATTCATTCTTCCATCATAATTGTTTTTAGTTCGCTTTTCGTGTGAATGTCGTGTTTTCTTACTCGAACCTCCAGTTCTCTCCAAATATGAATCTGGCTATTGAGGTGGTGTTTTCAAAACTTGTGGACAATTATAGAGACACCAGTGTCGAACGTTGAGAGCCGTGTGCTTAGGATCGTTGTCTTGATAAAAAACAAAGTTGTTTCCAATACCCAAATTTTGGGCTGATAATTTTAAATAGTCTTTTAAAATATTTATATAAACAGCATGATTCATTGTGCCATCAATAAATACCAAATTACCTAGTCCTGATGCTGACATGCACCCCCACACAAGGTCACCTCCACCGCAATGCTTAACTGTTCCTACTAAGTTCTAGGGATTAAGTTCCTCATTTTTTCTTCTCCATATAATTATACGCCCATTGGAACCAAAAATGTTAAACTTGCTTTCATCGGCAAATAAGACATTATTCCAATACGTTTGGGGCTTATTTATCATTGATAGTGCGAAAGAAAGCCTAAGGTTTCTGTTTTTCTCACTAAAAATTTTCTGCGGGCAGAACGCCCATGTAATCCAGCTGCTCTGAGAACTCTTCGAACAGTTTCAGGTGAAATTGAAGTAGAAAATGTTTCATTAAATTCTGCAGAAACTTTTACAGCACTCAAACGTGGATTTTTCATAAATTTTCTAATTATAAATCTGTGATCACGTTTTGTTAATTTTGCCGGACAACCTTTCCTTACCTTGTTTTCGATCCGATTTTCTTCTTTAAAGCGTTTTATCACATACTGTACAGTAGAATGGGATAAATTAAGTAATTTAGCAATATTCTGAACTGATTTACCACTATGATGAAAAATAATCAATTTTCGAATGCTTTTTGTTGTTTCTTTACGACTACGAGCCATTTTTAAATAATAAATAGAATATTACGGAGTAGGCAAGCAAAAATTAAAGCCAAACGATATTTTAAATGCCACCATAGTTCAAAAATAAAAATAAAGCGCCAGACGATAATTTTAATTATGAATTTATCCAAAAATATTTCAGTGTACAATGACTTTTGTGAGATAAAGTTTTTGTTACTTTTTGATTATTGGTTTCTTAAAAATAAAGTTTTACTATGTTTTCAAAGTGTTTCATATAGTTTTGTTAAGAATAGATTTTAGATCTTATTAGTAAATACCCATTCTGAAATATTCATTTTAATTAATAGAGAGACCCCTATTTCATTGAAAATCGTAAGTGTATGAACACTTTTGGGAGCCACTGTATATATATATATATATATATATACTAGCTGAAAACCCGCACTTCGCTACGGAGTACATTGAAATAAAATACAACGGTCAATGTATGCAATTAATGCCAAAAAATATAAATATATATATATATATATATTTATTTATAATAAATACGACGATCAATGTATACAATTGATGTAATATATATATATATATATATATATATATATAAAACCACCGTATACAGTTTGAGGAACATAATATATTTTTTGTATTTTAATATTTTTTTTGATAATGTCCAATCGTCTGCCGCATTAGTAAGAAAAAAAAATATTTTTTTTGTCTATTTAGCTGTTATCACGTGACGATATATTTATTTAAAGTACCAGAAAATGAAATCACGTGATCAGCATTTAATAAATTAAATTCTAAAAATTAATGTTTAAAAATTCACCAAAAATCAGAAAATAGAGGTAAAGATTCGAAAAAGATTCATTTTAAAGGAATCTTTATATCTTTCTCGTGATATAAATTTTATAACCCTTAAATTATTATTTTAAATTCAAACTGAAAAAAAAGTTACTAAAACAGCTTAAAAATTTAATTTTAAAAAATCTAAGAAAATTTTTTCAAAAATCTCTCTACACCATAAGATATCCCCTACACTATAAGATATCCCCTACACCATAAGAAGAATCGCCATGCAAAATTTCAGCTCTTCAGGTCCAGCGGTTTGGTCTGTGCGTTGTATGTCAGTCAGTGAGTCAGTTACGGAACTGTTTTATATATATAGATTTATATGTCGTCGGTGTTCTGTAGAAAGGGCGAATATGTATGTTAATCTCTGTGTGTATTCGCCCTTTTTGCAGAACACCGACTATATATATATATATATATATATATATATATAGATAGATAGATAGATAGATAGATAGATAGATAATTAGTTTAAATCTTCATAAAATTTAGGTAGAAAATATTGTAGAATATTTTTTTTATTTGTACTCTGTTACCATTTCTTTGCGGGGGAGGGGGGCAGCGGACGAGACTTTTTACAGAACACCCCCCCCCCTGCAAATATCAATAAATAGCCCATCATAAATTTTAAGGTGAATGGTTTCACAATTACGGTGGTTCACCATATAGTTTTGTGGTTGACTAATTGCAAAAATTTGTATAAGAAACATATTTATGGCGGTTGTGGTGTAAATTACATAATTTTTACTTTTATTTGTCATGAAATCTCAGTTGAATTTTTGAAATAAATTGCACATTGTAAAGTCGGAAAATATAGTCTCAATGAAATGTCGATTTCCCCAGTCTTAACTGAAAGTGCACCCTTCCATTTTAGATGGGATTCAAGGAAATGGATCAGCTTCTTTTCCAGCTGTAGGGAAACCAAAGGACTCACACATTCCCTCTTTTCGTCACCCTTTTACTCCTCAGTCTAATAAAAGACTTCTGTTTTACAAAGAAAAACGGGGCTTTCTCATGACTAAGTTGAACCAGATACACCTAATTGTATAAGAGTGTTGGTGTTTTTGCTGTAACCGAGATATGGTTACCTACCTTCGGGAAATTCGAACATTTTTTCGTGGTTTAATATTTAGATTTGTTCCTTTTAATGGAGGAATTTAAACTGTTCTCACTGAGCAGATAACATCGAAAAGCGAGACGTTAGCGACGTACAATTAGATTGTAATGAACTGGTATCTAATATCCTTTAGATACCACAGCGTTTGAATCTGTTTACAGCTAAATTTATTTCCGTTACTACTACATGATCTTTTCGAAGCATTCATCTTCTACGGCTCTATTTTTTTTGACAAGCGTGTATCGTGAGGTAAAATTATTTACTTCGGCTAATAGTTTAATATTTTTATGTAGAAAAAAGGATTTGGGAGTAATTGTTAACGGTGCATTTTAACGAAATTCTTACAGGGAAGAAAGAGAAGGTTGTGTAAGCCCGTATAATTTGCCGTGCAAAGCAACTAGAATGAGGAAAGTTTTAATTACACGAAACAGGGATAATACACATCAGGGCCTTTTCACGTAGAATCCGTCAGCGTCGGCGTTATTCGTACTGACATATTTTAAACCAATCGCAGGCCTTAAGGTTGCTATGTACTAACCCCATTGGATTCGCTCACCTCAATGTTAACCTATGGAGAAAATTTGTCCACGGATTGCCGACTTGGAATCAAAGATTTTTTTTTTTAAATTGTACTCCGTCATAGAGAAAGAGATTTTACATTTGTGTACCTTTTTCGTTTTTTTTTTAAATTTAATTAATATTTTAAAATTTAAATTATTCGGGAAAAAAATCTGGTATAGTGTGTTTTAAACGCTCATAAATTCCTTCGGTGGACGAAATTTATAAAATGAATCCGGTAGCGCTTTGCAGATAAGTTTAGGCTATCTGACAATACCAATTTTATTGGAGTATCAGCATTTATGTACCTGTAAATAGGTGCAAAAATATATTTTAAATAAACAATTTGGGGGCAGCGCTTAACCCCCCTATAGAGAGAGAACCATTACAATCCCTCAAAATGTCAATCCTAAGGGGGGTGGAATTCTCGAACTGTCAACTGGACTCCTCCCATTACAAGAATCTGCAAGAAGAGGAAAAGGGAAATACGATTTTTTTCTTAGTACATAGCAGCCTTAACAGTTTCGTGGCTAATCGTTTGGAGGTTTGTAATTGGTTAAATATGTTTCAATACGACAAACGCTGATGCTGATGGATTCTATATGAACAGGCCCTAACAGGAACGCTCAGATCCTCAATAGGCACAATGAAAAAAATAAGAATAGCAACTGTATAAGAGAGGGAAACATCTAGAAGAACGTCGAGGGAGTCGGTGGCAGCAGAGAACAAATGAAAGGGGATTACCAATCAGAGGGATGGGGGAAGGGGATTTTACGAACGCAAGCACTGGACACACCCGAAAACGAAAGAAACGAATAAAGCAGGAAAAAGGTATGAAAAGTAGAATTGGGAAGGAATTATGGAGAGGAGTTAAGAAATTAAAAAGAATAATATAAAGTGATTACATGAAAACAGCAAACTGCAATAATAAAAGATAAATTCAAGCGCAAATATTTTTCCACACAGCAGATAAAGATAATGAGGACAGGTCACTAACTAATAGTTCAATGATCCTCACATATCAGAACTGCCCATAAAGACAATCCCACTTAATGCTGCCTGGCCTAAGTATTATATTTTTCTTCGATGCTTCGATGCTGGATCCTTTTATTATTATTGTAGATTTTTAAAAAAATTATTACTGTAGATAAGAAGCTATGTGCTCTAGTAGGCTAAAGCAACGTCATACAATACCACCCGATGCTTCTTTAATTTAGCATTTAATATGGACCTCAGTATTTATTATAAAGCTCAACATCACTTTCCAGGACCCACGAAAGCTGGAAAAGGAAATCTTGAACTATATTTTGTTTCTCCTATCGATCCGTTAAACGATCGGAATCCTCTGGAAGTTGATTTTTCCCGATATCGCCCAATGGCAGAATGGGTAAAAATCGACGCTCAGTGTCTCGCTGAAAAGTCCAAGGTGCTTAATCATCGGAGAGCGACAGCAACCAATTTTGGCGCAGGTAGTTATCGCATAGAACTCTTTTAATTGGGCGCATCTAATGTGCCCTGCTTTTCGACGACGAGAATGCACATTGTTATAAACAGAGTTATGGCCTTTTCCCTTTATACTCTACACAGGGGAACATACTCTTTAAAAGGGGGGAGCCTTCTAACTGAATCCAGAATAATTTATGCGTCGAAAATCAAGGTTTACTGCGACCAATAAAACTGCAGTATTGAAAGCGTGTAAAGCTTTTCTTTTCTCTCCATCTGCTTTGCTTCCATGTTTTTATCAGCAGCTTCCTGAGCTTATTAAAATATTTCTTGCCTCCAAAGAACAATGAGGTATGAACTTTTGTTCTTCATAAAAGAATTTGTTTTCTTGTAACATTAACTCTTTTCGTATTAAAGCACATCCAAAGCATTAATGTTTAATTTAAATACACGACAATCTGCATTATTTAGGTCAAGGTAACTGACCTGCATGTATAGTGTGCTTAGTAAAACTGGGCTTTGGAATAAACAGATCGGAAAAATGATGCAAGTAAAGATTTTTATTTCCATAGTATAAATACACAAAACTCTCACAGTTATTCTTATTAATTTATGCATCGTTACACATGGAATATGGGAAAACACTGTTGGCATTATATATATATATATATATATATATATATATATATATATATATATATATATATATATATATATATACGGGTTGACACTTAAAAATCCGCTAACCTCCGCACCTGAGGAGTGCTGTACTTAGAAAATGCCGGATTTTTTTTTTATGGTTATATTTGCTGTATATATTTAACAGAAAATTATTACGTTCACAGTCCTTTAAAGGAAGAAAATTAAACACTAAATGAAATTAATGTTCACCAACTACATAAAACAGTTTTACAGATTTTAGTTCAACTGAATATAATAGTTCTCCGAAAGTGCGCTCCGAAATCCTTGTCGGAAAACTGATAGAACCGGATGTAGATGGCCGGATTTTTGAATGTCAACATATATATATATATATATATATATATATATATATAATTTTACTTCTTCATGATGCAGTCGTGGAGGCTGGGAATAATAACACGTTCATAATCGCGGTTCGCCATTTCCAAAACTCCTTCCGTAGGATCGTACGTCTTTTCGACGATGCGTTACCTCAGTCTCTGCGTTTAAATTATCCCCACAGCAGAAAAATGACTATTGTATAAAACATCGTGTGATCTACTTGCGTAACTTACTTTTAACACCGAAAGTGATTTGATTGGTGCTGCCATCTATTTTTTTTTTGTAAATTACATCCAATTAAGGTAATTTCAAGTCATGACAACTCCCTCCCCCCTCAAATGAAGGCTTGCACACACAGGATGGCCCTTCCCACATGGCAAGTCCTCAGAAGAAAACCAACTAAAATATAAATCTTAAAAGTTTTAATCATAATATATAAAAAATTAACCCCTAATTAAATTTAGTCTTTCCGTGCGCCTAACTAGATTGAGCTGAGTTTTGGTTACATTTTACAGATGTCTCCAATCGAGACTAAAAGTTAATGGCAATGCAATGCCAGGATGATTAGATCAAGAAACTTGGATGTCATTGTACATAAAACAAAATTATATTGCATCAATTTTCTGAAAATATCACTAAACAGAAGCAAAAAAAATACTACAGTGTGTAAAAATTCTAAAACAAAATGCTATCGTTTAAAATTACATTGATTTTTTTTATTTCATTGTTACAAATTTAAAGTTCGCATAATTCACAACCTTTCCTTAACAATAGGAAAAATACAGTAACATCAAATTGATTAAATACGAGTAAATATGATATAAGGTTATAATACAGAAAGTCTTTATGAGATCAAAATAAAATAAACGTTCTTATGCTTGAAGTGTATACGAGTTCAAAACACAGTCTCTAAGAAATTCCCTTTTTAGTCCAACATGATGACAAGGTAGGTTTAAATCAAGGTTTTTGTCCTGCTTTTGCCAAACTTTGAAAACAAATCACTGACATATACAAGTTAAGGCAAATATATGAAAAGGAGAAAAAACATTTATAACATTTGAAAACAGCAAATTTGTACAGATGAGACCAAGTGGTATCATTTCTTGATCAGATTGCACAAAAATTTTCACATATCTATCACACAGGATATCATGATGATTCTGTAGAGACTCAGAGTCACAACACATTAATAAATTTTAAAAAATTCAAATACACAATTTCGTTTCCATGGAAAACACATTATTATCACATTTAATCATAATTATCTATCAACAGCAAAATTCTTATTAAAACAAAATTCTAAGTAAGTCTTTACAGTTCTTGCACAATTCTTATTTATTTGAAAAATATCACATATAAACTTTATAACATTTCTTAAAACAATACTTTGTAAATCACCGTTCACTTAATATACCAAAACATATTCATAATGAAAATTTATCATCATGTAAATCAAAAACAAACACTGTACAAAAATTGTTGTATCGTCATTTTCTTTTTTTTTTCCTATTCTCTCCTCGCAACAGCATTCATAAGGTAGTTCTAACAATTGGAAGAGAAAATTTAAAGATGTTGGACGATAGTTTGATAGCACAACTGAGTTTGAATGAGGAGGATAAAATGGCCGCCGAGTGCGAAACAAAGAAAAGCAGCGTTAGTGAAAACAAAATGGCTGAAGGAAGATGTATAGCTAAACAGAAATTGCAGATACCAGGTTTCGACAACAGAAACTTCAAGAATATATTGCTATGGATTACCTTATTTGAAGAAGAACGTGAGATATTGGGGTTGGATGACGGTTGTAAAAAGAAGAATATACTACAGTAGGTTGAGGGTGAAGTTCAGGTACTAGTCATCAATATCCAGCTGTATCGTCAAGATTATCAAAAAATTAGGAAATACTTAGTTTCAATATTTTCGATATCGAGACAAGATATAATTCAAGAATTCCAGGAGCTAAAATTTGTGCATGGCAGGAACATTTTCAGTTTTTACAAGAGAAAACTGGAGTTGGTGAGGTCCCTGAGTTATACTGATGAGGAAATCGTCAAATCGTTAACTTTAGCCTGTCCACCAAGTATGAGAACATTCTGTTACTATCACCACTCCATGCATGTCGATTGAGAAAGCAAGAAAAATCCAAGATTCGCTAATGAAGAGAAGTGAAATAAGTAGCATACCATTCTACTCAACGAACTATAGAGGTGAATGTGTTGGGCAAACAAGAGGGCAACCGTGGATCATCAGGGTCCTCGTCAGCAGGAGAATCCACAACAGAGATTTTTTTAAGAGCAACAGTATTCAAGTACAGAAGGAAACAACAACCAGAGGTGGTCCAGGAATGACTGTGCAAATAGAGAGAGACAAGGATTTAATAGTTACCAGAACAGGACTGACCAAGGAGTGGAGAGGAGCTGACTCCTTATCCCAGCCCAGGTGGGTGACATAAATATTTTTTGTTTGTTGGACACTGGGTCTTCAGTTAGCTTATTATCACAAAATTTATTAAATAATTTAAATGATTTCAATTATGAAGAGCAATATAATAATGTCGTTATGCAGACTCAGGGACAAATCATTGTAAAAAGTGTAATAGAAACAAATGTTAAGATTGGAAAAGTGTGTAAGAATGTTGCAATTTTTGTTGATACTGATTTACCGTGCATTTTGTTAAGTTCAAAACATATTCAATTGTTTGATTTAGAAACTGACTTTAAAATTTTAAGAGTGTTTTAGTTTGGCTTTGAACTTTAATTGTGTGATGATTATGTATATTGTGGGTTAAATTCATTTCATGTGCAAAATAATAATTTCAAGTGTTATGGTAAATTTAATAATTATAATAAAAGGTGTTATAGTAATAATGGATATAAATTTAGAAATTTCAATAACTATGTTAATGTAAACAAACCTTTTAAGGGGTTAAAATTTAGAAATGGTTAATAAATTTAGAAATGGTCTCCCTCTTGAGGAAACAAGAAAATTTTTTGATTGGAATTGTGTAAATCCAGATGCAGGGACTGAAGCCAAAGTAAAGACTATTTTTGAAAATGACATTAAAAATCTAAATTGTGATATGAACCCTATATTAAGACAAACTGAAGTGAAGAATGTAAATGCTGAATATGTAAACAATGATACTGTTGAATTAGCTAAAATTAAAGCGCTATCATGTATTCCAGATAATACACTGAAAAATCTTTTTGAAAGGCCCAGTGATGTTAGGCTCCACCAGAAGAAATACCTGAGGACTGGTCAAATTTAAATTCGATTCTAGAAAAATTTAAACACATCTTCTCACAAAGTAAATATGATGTAGGAAACATAAGACTGGAACCACAAAAAGTTCATTTAACTAAGAATTACCTGTAACACTCAAACCTTATCATGCGTCACAAGCAGAAAATTTAGAGATAAAGAAACAAATTGATGAACTTTTAGATGCAGGATTTTTTCGGCCCTCACATAGTCCTTATGCAGCTTCAGTGACTTTAGAATACAAGAAAGGAGAAGGAAAAACAAGGTTCTGCAGAGATTATAGAAAACTAAATTTAATAACTAAAATTGATTCCGAACCCATTCCTTGCATTGATGATCTTTTGGAGCAATTAATGCATGCGAAATACTTTTCCCACACTTGATTTGACTTCTGAATATTGGCACATTGCAATACATGACAAAGACTGGCTTTTACAACGAAATTTTGGACTTACGAGTGACTTAGACTACCATTTGGATGGAGAAATGCTCCCAGTGTTTTTCAAAGAGCTTTGAGACAAATTCTCAATAAATATCAGATTAATATGCACTAAATTATTTTGATGACTGTGACGACTCACCGATTCTAGCGAACTGAAGTGAAGTAGAAAAGAAGTTCGAACGAGGAGAGAAGAAGAACGGTAGTTCGGACTGTGTGTCCACGCCAGTTTTTGAGGTGATATCCCTCGTCTATTTTTGATTCTGTTGAGTAGCTGAGATATAATGCTAACGTTATAATGTGATGAGTTCCACGCCAATTTTTGTGTTGTGTTGCCCCTCGTCTCGTCAATATAAAATAAAGTTTGTTTTTCTTGTTAACTAGCTGTCTTAATACGGTACAGCTAAAAATGGTGGAAGCTGCGGGATGAGATCATTCCACGTGAGGAGTGAGTACCAAAAGTGATTTTGTTATTACGGGAAATGATGAAATTTAATTATTGTATGATATATAATTTTTTTTGGTTTTGGTTACGTTCTTTTGAGTGTGAATTGAAGCATGTTATATGATAAATTACAAATTGTCATTTCACTAGTAATTGTTGTAGCACGCCACGTGCTGGTATAACTGAAATTTTGTAGCACGCCAAGTGCTGGAATAGCAAAAATTTTGTAGCATGCCATATGCTGATATACATGAAATTTTGTAGCACGCAATGTGCTTGTATAAATGAAATTTTGTAGCACGACACGTGCTGGTACAGTTGATATTTGTAGCACGTCACGTGATGGAATAGCAAAAATTTTGTAGCATGCCATATGCTGATATACAGGGCCCGATTAAAATTCTTGACTATAGGCACAACTCGGGATGGGGCCCCCTAACACTGATGTGGGCGTAAAATTTCCAAAATTGACAAAAAAAAAATAATCATAAATCATTGTGAAAGTACCATTTTACCAAGAATTGTCTATTTGAAGCATATAAGCCTAGACCATTATCAAATAACAAAAAGCAATACAACATATTAACTTCATCATTAAAGCCCCAATACAATGCAACCAGAAAAACTTATTAATCCCTTATATACACTATAACATACATATGATGAACTATACATATAACTATACATATGATGAACCAATCAATCAATGAATCAAATTTGAAAGGATATATGAAAAAAATTGCTATTAAAAAAGGTAAAATTAAAAAAAAAATTGAATTGGGAATTTTTTCTTCTTTTCTTTTAAAATTAAAATATTTTGGGGGCCCCCAACATTCGGGGCCCCCTAGGCCCCGGGCCTACCAGGCCTAATGGAAAATCAGGGCCTGCTGATATACATGAAATTTTGTAGCATGCCATGTGCTTGTATAAATGAAATTTTGTAGCACGACACGTGCTGGTATAGTTGATATTTGTAGCACGCCACGTGATGGAATTGCAAAAATTTTGTAGCATGCCATATGCTGATATAGATGAAAATTTGTAGCACGCCATGTGCTGGTGTAACTAAAATTTTTGTAGCACACCACGTGTTTATTTGGTTCAAAGCATCACGCTTTTGTTGTACAATTGTTATTATAATTTTGTTTTGTGGCACGCCATATGCTGATGTAATTGTAAGCAACATTTATTTAAGTGGGAAAACTCCATCAAGGAGATAAATTGCCTTACTTTCGGTTTTCAAAGCATCACGCTGTCGTTATACAATTGTTTTCATAATTTTGGTTTTGTGGCACGCTATGTGCTGATGTGATTGTAATTAACATTTATGAAGTGTGAAACTCCTGTTAGGAGATAAATTATCTTACTTTCGGTTTAGCACACTCTGTGTTTCTAATTGTTCGAGTTGAAACTCCTGCTAGGAAACAAATTGTACTTACTTTCGGTATCCGTATCTTATGCTAAAATTTATATTGTGTCCAAAAAAAAAAAGATTTATACAAGTGTTATTTTAAGTAATTTTGGGTGTAACTAATCTTGAACTATTTTACCATGGCTTTTCTTTGCAAAGCATGAAAAAGTGATCTTCAGACTCTGGCTACTGAGATGGGGGAAAATATAAGTGAAGAATTATTGATAACAGACCTGATAATAATAATAAAAAATTTAGGCACTATGAAGAGGAGTATGTGAAAAATATTTTAGAAGGTATAACGGAAAATCGGTTAGAAGAGAGTAAAAACCAGTTTGAGCTTGGAAGGTTAAAAATTGAAGATGAAGAAAAGAAGCGCCAATTCGAACTGGAGAAAGAAGAAAAGAAGTGCCAATTCGAAATGGACAAATTAAGAATTGAAATTATGCAGGTATCCGTTACTGGGACTTCTCATCAGGAGGAAATTACGAATTCGCGAACTAATTTTATACTTTAGAAAATTCTTCAAAAATTTTATCCAAAAGAGGAAGATATTAGTCTATATTTGAGTATTTTCGAACGCCAGGCAAAAAGGGCAGATGTTAGAAAACAGGATTGGGTGACACAGTTGCTACCCCTTCTTCCGCCGGATATCATTCAACTTATAGCGAGAGAGCCAGAGGAAAAGACGGACAGTTACGATTACGTCAAAGAGTTGCTCTTAAAGCGTTTTAAACTTAGCCCCGAGAAATTTCGTGTTAAGTTTGTGCAACATCAAAAGAAGTCTGATAGTTCATGGAGAGATTTTACTTTTGAATTAAGAAACTATCTTGAAGAATGGATACAAGGGTTGGAAATTAATACTTTTGAATTGCTGAAGGGTTTGATGGTTACAGACCAGATAAAAGAACGTGTATCCAATGATGTTCTGGAACATTTTCTTGACAACTGGACTAAAATAACTTCAGCTACAAAACTGTCTGATATGTTGGACGAATATGACAGTGTACGGGGGAGTAAGAAATCCGGAAGTTAACCAACCTATGATCAAAGGAAGGTTAGCAGTAATTTCGAAAAGTGAAACCGAAAGTATCTGAAATTTCCAGTAAATTTGGACAAAATGAAAGAGATCAGGGAAAGTAAGACGTGTGGAAAGGTCAGAGATATGAATATTTTGATCGGCGAAAACCCTTGCAGTGTTATGAATGTGGGTCGGTGGACCATTTGCCTAAATTAAAGGGTCAGAAAACTTCAGAACAAGTAAACCAAATTTGTGAGGAACAAGAGGAGGAGAATTTGCTAAGTCCTTTTACAACATTAGCGGAAGTAAATGGGTTTACCATGTCTGTTCTTCGAGATTCAGGTGCCCCGATAGACGTCATATGCAAGAAATATGTCTCTCCCGAGATGTACACAGGCGAAACTATTTGGGTAAAGCAGCCTTTGAACGAAGGTCCGACAGGTCTACCGTTGGCAAAAGTTAGAATCTCTGGACAATTTGGGAGCATTGATAACAAAGCCGCAGTTGTGCGTTGTGAATTAGATAAGGGGTGCTATATTTTAGGAAATCGAACTGCAGCCAAATTACCGAATGTACAGGTGGGAAAGGTTTCGATTTCTCATCTTAGTTCACTGCAGACTCGCGCCCAAAAGGAAAGTGAAAATACAGAAAACGAAGAGAGTTTAGGCCCCGAACAAGAATCTAAGCCAAATAAGGGTGCTCAAAATGAAGAATCCAGCAAGGAATTTGTAACGGAGGTCGAAGAGCAAAACGACACTTCTATAATCATAGATAACGAATTTTTGCCTCCAGTGGAAACCAATTCAAATGAGCTTTCTCTCTTGAAGACAGACCATGAGCAGTTCTCTAAATCCTAGAATGATAGTGAAGAATTACAGTCGATTTTCAAGGTTGTTAACGAAGATTCAAAAGGCCAAAACAAAGGATCGAAGCTTATGATCGATAAGTCTACTATTCAAATGTCAGGAAGACCACCCAGAAGAATATAAGGATTTGATTAAGATTACTGGAACTAAAGATGGTATTGACAAAGCTGGACATGAAATTGAGCTCATACCAGAGAAATAGGACAAATTGGCATTGGAACGTTTTGATATTCCAAAAGTTTACCATCCTTTTATTTCTGGACCTTTCAATGAAGTTGTAAATAAGATTATAAGTGAAACTGGTGCCAGAGTGGATATCCCTCCTCCATCAGTAAACCAAAGTGAGCTTACTATTGCTGGGGATAAAATATTAAAAATCTATGAGGAAAGGAAGAGAAATTGTTTAGTAGTGTCAGTAGAAGTTCCTAAAAATGAGCACAAATATCTAATTGGATCACGTTGGCAAACAATTCAAGAAATTTTAGCTGAAACTGGTGTATCTGTTGAGATGCCACTTCCTGACTCCCGATCTGCTACAATAAAACTTAGGGGTGAGAAAGCCAAGCTTGGACCTGCTCATGCACTTGTGTATTCAAAGACAAACAGTGAGATTAGCGAACATGAAGATGTTCTCCATTGGCTTCACAAACACATTATTGGGAAAAGAGGAGGTAATATTAAACAGATCACTATTGATTTAACTAAAGTCCAGGGGTATTTTGCTGATGGGCATGACAGCATTAATGTAGAACGACCCCCTGACGAAGTTAAGGAAGCTTGCCGAAAATTAAAAGAAGTGACTAAAGAACTTAAAACACAAGTTGCCTATGCAGACATCACGATAACACCAGGTTTCCACCCTCATATAATTGGCAAACATGGCGCGAATATCAACCGTCCGAAGGAGGAGATAAAATCTTTAATTAACGTTCTATCAGATGACAGAGATGTTCGATTTGAAGGGGAACAAATTAGAAAGGTTATGGATAAATTCAATCAGGTTATCGTAAACTTTCCGAAACCTGGTTTACCTGGCAAGGTTGGTATTCGTAGACCAAAGCAAGATGTAGATGCTTGCTATAAATATTTACAGCGTATGCATGAAGAAATGAGTACAGCCTCTCTAAATTTGCAAGGCTATACCTATACCGGAAAAGGGTATTGTAAAAATGTAGTAGTGAAATTGTTATTATATATATATATATATATATATATATATATATATATATATATATATATATATATATATATCCCATGATTATTTTGTTTATTTCATTTAATTTGTTTTTGTTTTGGATAATACTTTAATGTGAAAATGATATGTTTTAATGAATACTGTGTAAAAAATTATGATTCTGCAATCAGAATAATGCTATGTAGTAGTAGAATTGGTAATGTTTTGAATTTAATCTACTATTTTTATTCAGTTGAAGTTCCGTTAATTATATGTTACATTTAAGTTTTTTTTGTTGTTTTGTGTGTGGACCCCTAATAACTTTAATCACTTGGTACTTGTTTGTGTGCCCTTTAGTAAAGGAAATTGAACTTTTCGGTGATCATTTTATATCTGATGGTCCTGTATACCATCTGACTAACTTTTCCTTCGTAATACTCTAGAAAAGTTTTCAAGGGGGGAGGAGTTGTAACGACTCACCGATTCTAGCGAACTGAAGTGAAGTAGAAAAAAAAAGCTCGAACGAGGAGAGAAGAAGAACGGTTGTTCGGACTGTGTTCCACGCCAGTTTTTGAGGTGATATCCCTCGTCTATTTTTGATTCTGTTGAGTAGCTGAGATATAATGCTACCGTTATAATGTGATGAGTTCCACGCCAATTTTTGTGCTGTGTTGCCCCTCGTCTCGTCAATATAAAATAAAGTTTGTGTTTCCTGTTAACTAGCTGTCTTATTACGGTACATGACATTACAATCTTTTCTCAAAATTTAAACGACCACACGAAACCTTTGGGAGCAATTTTCAAAATTTGTAAACAGGAAAATATCAAACTAAAACCATCCAAGTGTCAATTTGCTCAAAATGAGATAAATTTTTTAGGTTATGAGATTACACAGGGGAAGTAGACCCCACATAATGCTAATATTGAAACTATTAAAAAATTATTACCACCAAGGAATGTCTAGGAATTACAAAGATTTTTAGGTTCCATCAATGTTTATCAAAAACTTATACAGGATTATGCAAAATTAAGACTTCTGCAAAACAAATTTAAAAAAGATGTAAAATGGATTTGGTCACAAGAATGTCAAAATTCTTATCAAAAATTAAAAGGTGTATTAATTTCTAAGCCAATATTAAATTTGTATAACCCGAATTACCCATGGCACATGTTTGTTGATGCTAGTCAAGAAGCAATAGCTACAGTGCCCAGATGGTCAACTACACCCAATAGCATTTCATTCCATACAGCTAAAACAACACAAAAAAGTTATGCCATAACCGAACTTCAGTGCCTAGCAATTGTTGATGCTATTGACAAATATCATTGCAATTACCTACATTGTAAGAAATTCACCATACATTCAGATCAATCTGCTTTACAATGGCTCAAGAACTTTAAAAATTTAACAGGAAGACTTTTAAGGTGGTTTTTGAAACATTCAGTGTATGAGTATGACATAGTATATAAGGGAAAAAATAATTATGAAGCAGACATGTTATCCAGAAATTCTGTAAGTCATTTTGTGTCACCATATTGTCATTTTCTAAGTACAGATGAAATAATTAAAGTCAAATGTCTGATAATGAAAATAATGTTAAATATAAAATGTATGATGGGGTAATAACTGTTAAGAAGAAAAATTTAGTCAAAATTGTGGTACCACCATCATTTAGGAAAAAATAATTACAAGATAAAAAGAACTTTTTATATACCACGTTCTAAAATTTTCTGTTGAATCCTATAAACTTGACAATTCTATGTATTAATAAATACTTTAAAAATTTTTTTGATGAATTATCCCATTAAAATGAAAGAAAATGATCAAATGCGTAATAAAGAGGTATAAAATGCGTAATCAAACGTTTAGCTCGGGAATTGGAAGTTAACTTGCGTTTAACTTTTCATTCCCGTCCCGGCTGATAGATGGCTGCACCATTCTACAAAACGAAGTTAACTAAAAATGAATTCAAATCTGCTTAAAGGTGGTTAAAAGTATTAAAAGAATGCATTCTCGTCGTGTTCTGAGCTATTCTAGCAGTTTCAAATGTCTAGCTAGTCGGGAAGTTAGTTAAAAATCGATTGTAAGATTTGTACTGGACAAACACACAAACACACAAACAAACAAACAAACAAGAAAGCGAGTTAATGAAAACATGGTAATTAATAATGTTAGCCCAAGAAAAATTTGGTCATCCAGGTGTAAAGAAAGTGTTAAAATTAATTTCCCCTGTTTACTATCTGCAATATATAATCATAGATATTTCAAATTTTGTTCGTTGTTGTGAAGCATGTCAGAAAAATAAAGTCAACTCCGAAAAAATTTGGACTGATGGATGAGGTGCCCATAACACACGAACCATTTGATCTAATATCTATAGACACTATTGGAGGTTTCAACTACTACAATTCAACTAGAAAATATCTTCATCTTATCATTGACCATCCAACCAGATATATTTGGACATTCCCATCTAAAAGTGTAACTAGTGAAATTTATACTAACTGTTTGAAACAAGCTTTCGGTATTAAATATTCAAAGCAACTTCTGAGTAACAGAAATGCTGCATTCTCGTCTTTAAGGCTTAAAAAATTTCTAAAACATAACAATATCAAGCAACTTTTAACTTCTGCACACAGACCCCAATATAACGGAAAGAATGAAAGGTGTAATCAAACAATAGTAGTTAAATTAAGGTGTAATGTTAATTCTTCCTGAAGGAAAATTCCCTAGACTAAAATTCCCGAACAGGTAACTTTTGAATACAATAATCAACCCCATTCAGTTACAAATTTTCCATCTGCTTATTTTTTTTTTTTGGAACCTTACCATATGATTCACCTTTACCCAGTAAAGTTTCCCTAAATTATCCTTCAGTTGAAAAAGCTAGAAGAATAACAGTTCAAAGAACTATTCATCATCATAAAATTAAAAAAGTCAAGATGTGACAAACATTTTGTAGAAACAGATTTCAAAATTAGGTACTTGGTCATGTTTGAAGAATTTAAATACCCAAATTCAAGGAAAGTAGATCCACCATAATGAAGTCCATACAAAATTTTATGACAACTGTCTAATGTGAACTTTGAAATTGATAAACCGAATCAATATACTGGGAAAGACTCTGATATTGTTCATTCTCTGAGATTAAGACATTTTCCTCCAGTAAATGAGTTTCAACTCAACTAAATAAAATTTTGATCATGCAACATTTTTTTGGGGGGAATGTAATAATGTACTAAAATGTGAATAAATGTTAAATTTTTGAAAATTTTTAATCGAATTAATTGTTATAAAAATTAAGCGCTGTTTTGTAAACATTTTGTCAAAATTTATATGATATTGAGAACTTTGTCTGGTAAACTTAATTATGAGTAAGTTTTCTGAATATTCTGGTATCTTCCGAGCCATGACAGCATTTTTTTTATTTATTTATTTGACTTCTAATTTTTGTTGAAAGCTGTTGATGTGATAGTTTTGAGAATTGTACAAACTTTTGGCTATTATTTTTGGTTTTTAAGATATTTTAAAGGTTTTTCTGAGTCATCCCGTTCAAAATTTCAAATTTCGTGTCGGATCCCAGCCTAGCAGTCAAGAAGAGGGATGGACTCAATTTTCGTTTTTGCACTGGACTAGGTCGTCACAATGTGGGTGAGCCAGTTCAGAGTTCTTGACATTGATATTTACCCGAAAACCTTTTGAGGACTTTTGTGAGTTGCCTGGCATGAAGGTTTCCCGTTCTCAACATGATATGTTTTGTCTTATATAATCTCCCCTTTGGGAAAATGCATCGTATGAAATTACAGTGTCCCTATCACCCCAGTTTTTTAAAATAATTTTCCACACTCTAAAATTTTTTTAGAGGATTTCGTTTTGGTTAAGATTGTAGGGATCTGTGAGAACCGACAATCGTCTGACCTTAACTCCGCACAATTGTGCGATAAACCTACATCAACACACAAACCCAAACACACATTTTTGATGTAAACAAAATAGCTACAAGTGAATGTAATGGTACAACAAACTTTGTACAGTGTTTGTTTTTGATTTGCATGATGATAAAATTCACTATGAATATATCTTGGTATATTAAGTGAATTGTGATTTACAAAGCATTGTTTTAAGAAATGTTATAAAATTTATATGTGGTATTTTTCAAGTGAATAAGAATTGCGCAAGAACAGTAAAGACTTAGTTCGAATTTTGATTTAATAAGAATTTTGATGTTGACAGATAATTGTGATTAAATGTGATAATAGTGTATTTTCCAGGAAAATGAATTTAATGTGTATTTGTATTTTTCAATTTATGAATGTATTGGGCCTCTGAGCCTTTACAGAGTCATCGTGATTTCTTATGTGATAGATATGTGAAAATTTTTGAGCAATCTGATCAAGAAATGATACCGCTTGGTCCCATCTGTACAAATTTGCTGTTTTCAAATGTTATACTATTTTTTCTCTCCTGTCATGTATTTGTTGTAATTTTATGTATGTTTCAGTGTTTTGTTTTCAACGTTTGGCCAAAACAGGACACAAAAAACCTTGATTTAAACCCACCTTATCAACTTGTTGGACTAAAAAGGGAATTCCCGAGAAACTGTACCTTTAGCTCAAAAAAGACTTTCTGTATCATAACTTTATATGATATTTACTCGCATTTTACCAATTCGATGTTAATGTGTTTTTTTCTTGTTAAAGAAAAGTTTTTGAAGTGTTATGTGAATTTTACATTTTGTTTCATTCTTACAAATTTAAATATAACGATATCATTTTATTTTGGAATTTTTACACACTGTGGTAATTTTGTGCTTCTGCTCAGTGATATTTTCAGGTAACTGATGTAATATAATTTTGTTTTATATATAATGATATCCAGGTTTCTTAATGTAATCATCCTGGCATTGCATTTCCATTAACTTTTAGACTCGATTGCAGACATCTTTAAAATGTAACCAAACCTCTGCTTGATCCAGTTAAGTGCACGGAAGGAGTAAATTTAATTAGGGGTTAATTTTTTCATCTATTATAATTTAAACTTTTAAGATTAATATTTTAATTGGTTCTCTTCTGAGGACTTGCCATGTGGAAAGGGTCCTCCTATGTGAGCAAGCCTTCATTTGAGGGGAGGGGGGAAGTTGTCACAACTTAATTTTAACTCAATTGAGATCAAATAATTAATAAAAAACAAGCAGATAGCAGCACCAATCAAAACATTTTAAATGATTATATAACGTCTTCGCACGCACTAGCATTGCACGCTGCGGGGATTAAAACTTTTAAGCACAGAGCCTGCAAAAACACATTGCCGAAAAGACGTACGTTACTAGGTGAGAGGTTGAGAAAAATTGCGAAATAGCCATTAATTGACCTGGAGTTCTTTAGAATTTGAAGTTAATGAAATACTTAGTTATGAACTAAAGTGTTATCATTGCCAGCCTCCACTCAAGATTGCATCCTGAAGAAATAAAATTTAACGCCCAGCAAAGGACTTGTATATATATATATATATACAGGTGGTTATAAAAATAATGGAAACACCTCTCAATATTAGTGGTGTTTGTCAATGTGCTTCGTATTCCTTAAAAAACAAGTCTGGCCATCGGTATTTCTTTATATAATATAGTGAATGTATTATTCCACTGTCAGGTAGCAGTAATGAAGCTAAGGGCATCAGGCTTTTGGGAGAAACATCGTAAAATGTTAAATCTTGCAAACCTTGCGAAAAGAGCAAATTGTTGGGGCGCGTTTAAATTGGAGTATCTGTTTCTGCAACCCTCAGGCTAATGGGTGTTTTTCGAGCTATGGTATCGAAAGTCATGATAGCATATAAAGTACACGGAAAAACATCCTTTGCCAAACAGAATAGTGGACGAAAGGGAGAGCTGAGTGAAAGAGACGGACGAGGTACTGAAGCGGATTGTGACATGAAGAAAGAAAATAATTGCAACCAAAATGGCCCTAAGAGCTCAATCTGCATCTGCATGTTCCGGTATCAACCATTAGAGGTAGAAGGGAACTTTACAAACAAAGCATTTACGGAAGAGTAGCTATTCCCAAGCCACTTGTAACAGATGCCAATACAAAATATCGTTCACAATGGTGCCACGAGCGCAAATCCTGGTCAAGTAATATATCGAAAAACGGCATTTGGTCTGCCGAATCATTGTTCACATTGTTCCTCGCAACAGGACACGTGTATGTCTGGAGAACACCTACACAAGCGTAAGTTTCTGGCTGTCTCATCTCAACTGTCAATCATGGAGGTAGATTTATTAGGGTTTGGGAGGATGGCATCACATGGTTTTCTTCAGGCCCTATTGTAACCCTAAAAGGGAGATTGAATGGGAAGGACTATGTCAAAATTTTAACTCACTAGTCCCTCCTATGGTGCAAACATTGTTTCTTGCAGGAGATGGCATTCTCCAGGATGATAATCCCCCTATACATACAGCTAAATCTATCAAGTATTCGTTTGAAGAGCATAAAAAAGAAGTCAAATATCTTATCTTGCCCTGTATAATTCCCCTGACTGTATATCATTCACTGGGATCACAACCACTGTGATCTGTATAAGCGGATAGAGCCAGGTATCGATATCCACGACAGCATCTCTACAGGAACTTTCATGATTTTTCCTTGAAGAATCATATAATATATTCTTAACCACTGTTCATGACTTGTATAATCCAATTCCAAGGTGAATCAGGTAGTATTATATGACAAAGGTGATCCTGCGCCGTATTAATAAAGGTTTACACGATGTATCTTAGTGCTTCTATTATTTTGATAACCACCTGTATATATATATATATATATATATATATATATATATATATATATATATACACTGGAGAGTCAAACATTATGACCACCTATCTAATAACGTGTTGGCCCACCTTTGCACCGCAACACAGCTGCAATCCGCCGTGGCATGGATGCCACAAGTCATTGGTAGATGGCCGGAGACAGATTGTGCCATATATTCAAGCAGCGGCCACGCAAACCCGGGATATTCCAACATAGTGATTTTTGAGCTCTCAGCTGCTGCTCCATGACGTCCCAAATGTGCTTTATCGGATTAAGGTCTGGTGAGTTAGGCGGCCAGGGCATTAATTGAAATTCAGCATTATGTTCCTGGAACCACTCCAGTACAATTCGAGACTTGTGACATGGAGTGTTGTCCTGCTGGAAGATTCCATTTCCAGTTGAGAATACAGACACCATGTAAGGGTGTAACTGGCCCACAATGATGTTCTCATAGTCCGAAGCTTTCATGGTCTGTTCCACCACAAGAAAGGGTCCCAGAGACGCCCATGAGAACGTCCTCCAAAGCACAATACCACCCCCACCGGCCAGTGTAAGACCTGCTGTACATTGGGGGATCAACTGTTCGTCTGGAAAACGGCGTACCCTGACACGGCCATCGACGTGATGAATGACGAATCGTGATTCATCCGACCGGGCAACTCTCTCCTACTGATCGATGGTCCAGTCACGATGTTTCCGGGCCCAGTGTAGGCGTAGTTGGGGATGACGCTTGGTCAACAGTGGCACATGAGTGGGACGTCTGCTGCTTAGTCCCGTATCCAACAGTGTCCGATGAACTGTGAAACAATTCTACTTAGACCTGCATTGCATTAGGTTGTCAGATGAGGCACTATCTGGCACCGATTTTTCTTCACCAAGCGGGACAGTCTCCGACGTCCTTTTTTCTTGATAACACGTGGACGTCCAACGTCATGGCGTCTACTGCTGGTTCCACCGTCATTCATCCACTTTTCATAAGTACTAACAACGGCAGGTTGCGAACAACCCAAGAGTCGTCCAGTTTCGGAAATACTCGTTTCGGGCCGTGTGACCATTACAATCTGCCTTCTATCAAAGTCGCTTAGATCAGCAGCCTTTTCCATCACAGGCTTGTAAGTAGGGGCTTGAAACAGTTATTTATTATTATATCAACTTCATTTGGGGGTTGCGGGTCATATTATATAATATGGTCATGTTAGTGGGGTTTTAAACACCGATTGCGGAATTTAGAATTTCTAGTTCCTGGAGAGGATTCCGCTGCACTTACATTAAGGGCAAATATAAAATACGAATTGAATTACTCTTAGGTTCTAGTTTAGAATAGGGATTGGGATTTGTTAAAAGAGAGGCTTATGCGTTGGAATACGCATTGGGTTAAAATTGGGAGCAAGAAATTTTCGTTATATATATATATATATATATATATATATATAATATAATATAATATGATAATATACTGAAGAGCCAAGAAAACTGGTACAGGAGTGGGTATTCAAATAACGGAGATCTGCAACCAATCAGCATAACGCTATGCGGTCGGTAGCGCCTGTATAAGACAACAGGTGTCTGGCGAAGCTGTTCCTTCTGCTACAATGGCAGGTTATCATGATTTATGTGACTTTGAACGTGGTGTTATAGTCGGCGCACGAGAGATGAGACATAGAATCTCTGAGGTAGCAATGCAATTTGGATTTTCGCACAAAACCATTTCACGAGTGTAACGGGAATATCAGGTAATCCAGTAAAATATCAAATCTCCGACAGCGGTGTGGCCGGAAAAAGACCTTGACTGAACCGGATCGTCGATTACTGACGAGAATTCCTAAACGAGAGATGTAGACGTGCAACACTTCCTCAAATTGCTGCGAATTTCAGTGCTGGGGCATCAACAAGTGTCAGCATGTGAACTGTTCAACCGACCGTCATTGATGGGTTTCCGGAGCCGCAGGCCCACTCGAGTACAGTTGTTGACTGCACGGCACAAAGCTTTACGTCTCGCTTGGGTCCGCTAACACCTCCATTGAACTGTTGATGACTGGAAACACGTTGCCTCGTTTGATGAGTCTCGTTTCCAATTGTATCGGGTGGATGGACGTGTACGGGTATGGACACAACCTCATGAATCCATGGACCGTATATGTCAACGGGTGACTGTTCAAGCTGGAGGATCCTATGTGATGGTATGGGGAGTGTGCAGTTGGCGTGATATGGGACCCCGGATATGTATAGAGACGACTCTGACGGGTAATGGGTACATAAGTATCCTGTCCGATCGTCTACACCCATTCATGTCCTTTGTGCATTCCGACGGACATGGACAATTCCAGCGGGGCAATGCGACACCCCACATGTCGAGAGTTGCTACCGAGTGGCTCCAGGATCACTCTTCTGACTTTTGCCACTTCCATTGTCCACCTAAATCCCCAGACATGAACATTATTGACGATATCTGGGATGACTTGCTACGGTCTGTTCAAAAGAGATCTCCACCCCCTCGCACTCCTATGGATTTGTGGACTGCCCTAAAGGATTCATGGTGTGAATTGCCTCCAGGATACCTTCAAACATTAGTTGAGTCTATGCTACGTCGTATTGCAGCACTTCTGCATGCTCCAAAGCACGAGGCGGGACCCGTCGTGGCAACAGTAAGGCCATCCGGGTTGGATTCCCGTCCATGGATATAGACCGCAGTCGGCTGCTACCCCGCGGCACGCCACCAGACCAGCACCCTGCCACCGAACGGCCCGCAAACAGCAAGACCGAGGCGAGGCGAGGCGCCGCGCAGGTGTACTAAATAAAGCGCCTGGGAAGGCGAAGGGGGCCAATTAGGTCGGCCTGACTAGTGGGAATATGGAAAAGAAAACAGAGTAGATCTTAAGCCAAATTGAATGCTCGTGGGCCAAGAAAACAGAGTTTTCTCAACAAGACGCAATTAGTGTGGGGTGGAGCGAAACGCGTAGCCAGGTAGAAAACAAAACCAAGAGAAGATTTTGACGGTATCGCCGCGAGGACTAGACGGTTGCCAACCTAGTCGAAAGGGAGATTCTGGTCAATTTAGGAGGCGACAGTGCATTCCCCGGACCCGTTTCTCGCATTCTCGCTTACGTTCATCGACGCGAGGCGTGGCCCGCCCCTGCGTAAGTTCCCCCGTGAAGCGGTGTGCTAAAAACTCCTTCGGACTATCGTTATTGTCATCCAGAAAAAAATTCAGATCATTAAATCTGAGAAAAGAGTTAAGGGGACAACTAATAAAATAAACAAAATTAAACAAAATAAAAGCAACCCGTACCAGGTTTAATAACGACGAGGCTAGCCCGTGCGAAATCACGCATGTACGTGCCACTTCACTCATCATAGCAGGTCCTAACAAGTTAACCCTACCATGCCCGCTTTGGTTGGGGCTAAGCCCTTCCGACAACGGGGAATCCTAGCTGCCAAAGAAGCGTTCTAGACCAGGTAGAACTGAGAAAGACCCAAATTTAGACGATGAGCTCAGACTGAAATAAAACTAGGGACTGAAATTATAAGAGGACCCCCAACTAAGGATTGCTGGCGAATTCGAGCTTGCGCTGAACCCGGAGACGTCTTCCCCCCCCCTTACATAGGCTAAAACTAATTACCTTAGCCGGGTCGTGATGGTCCTCTTGAGAAGTGATCTGGAGACGTCTTCTTTGATGCTTGTTGTGTGCTCTCCCGGGAGGGTACCTAACCAGTCCGCTAGTTGATTTTGATTCTCCTTGCCAAAAGCCTCTCCGGGAGAGCCGGCTGTACCACTGATGCCTTCCACTCGTTGCCGTGCCCAGGTTGTGCACCGAGATCCTAAATAGTCCGCTATCTGTTGGCACAAATCTCTGCTTCCTTGGCTTGGTACTTGCCTACATCACTTGGAGATAAAAAGGGGGGCCCTGCAGTTCATAATATATGAACTCTTTTTTTAAATTTTTTTTAAAATTCATAAATTAATTAATTAAAAAAACTGCATGCTCGTGTGGGCCCTGCATGATTTTAGGCAGGTGTACCAGTTTTTCTGGCTTTTCAGTGTGTGTACAATATATATACATATATATAATTCTCCAACTATAATAATCAAAATTAGTACAACTATAGTTATAAAATATATATTAGTTATAAAAGTTATAAAATACAACTGTTCGGTCTGTGGCACTGATTTTTTTTTATAATTTAGAATGCACAACACTATAAAATAATATTTCAAAAACAAAATAAATCCTGTTAGCAATTTAGCAGTCTGTACGCATTTCGAAAGAGTAGAAAAATGGCTGTTTTTGATAGGCGGTGAAAGAAACGACGTATCACGAGTAGGTGTTATGAATGGCTTGCTGGTGAATGCAGTGTTAGCCTCATAATATGCATCATGTACATAAACGGGTAACCACTAAAAAGCACACTTTAGCATAAAAATTACAAGACCGTAAAAATATTGATTTTAAGATTGTTTTTGCAGATATATATTTATTTTCTCAACCCTTTGATGTTTTCTCTTTCTAAAAAAGTTATTTGATGATTATCAAAATTTACACACATTGGCTTAAAGCAGTGGTAGGCAAACCGTGGCTCGCGAGCCAAATGTGGCTCTTTGGCCCCTTGAGCGTGGCTCTTCCACAAAATACCACGTGCTGGAGCGCAAGTACAGTGAGATTGAAACTTCGTGATGACTGGGTTTCTTATTTCTATTTTTACATACTTAGTAGGTGTTTATGTGTCTTTATCTTTAGGCGAGTGCTCTGGAGCGACTTAATGAGAAAGCATTTCTAGAAAGATTAAATGTCAACGCGTATCGTCAAGTCGTATCTTTGCATCGTGTTTTACAATGTATTACTTCTGAGAGCGTGTCCCCGTAGAAAACACTAGACAAGTCAAAATGGTCTTCGAATATAACCAACCAGCAAGTCGAAGATCTTAAATTAGTTTCAATAGCAGTTGACGAGTCTTGTGACATAAATGATACAGCGCTAGTTTCACTTTTTTACGTTTTATTTCATCTACGGGTCCTAAAGAAGAGCATTTAGGATTATTGCCACTCAAAGGTCAAACACATGGAGAGGATATATAAAATGCTGCAATTGAGTGCATTGAAAAACATATTCTACTCTACAAAATTGTCTCAATTTCAACAGATGGGGCGAAAAGTATAACCGGCGTAAGAAACGGGTTTGTTGCTATTTGCTAGTTTGATCTAGACTTGCTTTGTGCGCAGACATTTAATAAACTAGGACAGGGATTGTGACCCGCGATGCAATTTTAGACGACACACGAGACGATCACATAGTTTTAACATCCATTTAACTTTTCAAATTTTGATTTTCTTTCGTCGGACAGAGAGATCTATAATCTACACTGCTGGCCACTGTAAATGCAACACCCTGAAGGAAAATAACACGAAATTTACAACTAACAAATAACATGATGCAAATAACATGAAATTTACAACATGCATTAGCGGCGGTGAGATATGCAAACGATTAGAATTTCAGCGCAGACGCACTTCACGCGCGCCTGTGGCGCCACTTCAAAGCGCTATTTAAGGCTTGGAGATTTCGACGATTTCAAGTTCGGCAATTGTGTTTTTCTTGTGGTTTTTTCAGAAAAACGATCAATTATGCCTGGTCGAAAACAGCGATCATCTTTTGATCAAGTATTCGAGTTCGACAGAGGAAGGATAGTGGCCTACCGAGATTGTGGATTATCTTTCAGGGAAATCGGTAGTCGTGTTGGACGAAACCAAACAACTGTAATGCGAATATGTGATCGTTGGATGCAGGAGGTTTACGACGGACTAGCGTGTTCGATCACATCCACCTCAGCGCACCACTTCACGTGATGACAGGCAAATTGTGCGCATGGCAGTGACGGATCGCTCAGTCACATCACGAACCATAGCACAGCACATGCAGTCTGTAACGCATCATCCAGTGTCTGCGCGTACCATTCGACGCCGTTTACAGCAGAGTGGTCTGTCCGCAAGACGTCCATTGCTTTGTCTACCCTTGACGCAGAACCACAGACGTCTCCGCCGCCAATGGTGCGATGACAGAAGGATGTGGACGGCAGAATGGAATGAAATTGTCTTTACTGACGAGTCACGCTTCTGTCTCCAACACCACGATGGTCGCCTTCGAGTCTGGAGACACCGTGAAGAGTGGATGCTGAACAGCTGCGTTATGCACCGCCACACTGGTCCTGCACCGGGTATTATGGTATGGGGCGGTATTGGATATCACTCTCGAACACCTCTAGTACGCATTGCCGGTACTTTAAACAGCCAGCGCTACATCTCCGAGGTGTTGGAGCCAGTTGTCCTTCCTTACCTTCAGGGCTTGCCCACAGCCATATTTCAACAGGATAATGCGCGACCACACGTGGCACGCATTGTCCAACGGTTCTTCGTCAATCGCCAGATTGAATTGCTTCCCTGGCCGCCTCGCTCTCCGGATCTTTCGCCGATAGAAAACATGTGGTCCATGGTTGCTCTACGATTGACCCAGATTCCATCCCCATCTGCCACAGCAGATCAACTTTGGCAACGTGTGGAAGCTGCTTGGTCTGCTGTACCCCAAGAACTCATCCAAAGTCTCTTTGAATCAATGCCGAGGCGTGTGGCAGCGGTGATCTCCAACAATGGCGGCTACTCTGGCTACTGATTTTGGCAGGAACCACACTTCACAGAAGTCTATAAATTTAATCATTTGATACTTGGTCAACATGCTATCTACAAAATAAATTTTGTTGTGATATCTCTTGTCTTTCTTGGTGTTGCAATTTGGGTTTCCAGCAGTGTAATTTGTACTAGAAATAATTAGTAAATAATAATTGTTTGAAATTAATTTTTTCCCCTTTTTGCCAAACAGAAGTCTTAAAACACTCTTCTTCAATACTAGCGAATGCAAAAGAAATATTTGACGAAAGATTCCCCCTATTTCGGGAAATAGAGGAAACTTAAATTATCCCGTTTTCAATTGGCTTCAAATTTATAACTTACAAATGGAAATGTTTGAATTTCACAACAGTGTTGTACGGAGGAATAAATTTGCAAAACTTAACTATTTGCAGAAAATTGTGAGGAATATATTTTAACAACAAGCACCGAAAATATTATTTTAACTGAATGGAACTCGTTGCCTAATTCGCTAATGTCGATGAAAAACTCAACAAGAGCTCCTTTGACAATGTTTGGATCAACCTACGTTTGCGAACAGTTGTTTTCGACAAAGAATTTTATTAAAAGTAAGAATAGAAATCGCCTTGGCATCTACTTGTCCGCTGCGTGTGTACGATTAAAAGTTACAAATATCGAACCACGGATAAATAAATTATCGTCCGAAAGACAACAAGTGTCACATTAAGTTCAATAATTTTTTTACTTATTTTCTTCCTGATATTGATAGTTTTAAACAAATCATAATAAAAAGTTAAATATGTTTTTGTTTTAAATATATGTCGTATAATTTTTTTTAATTTCCGAAGGTCTTCCAAAGACCGAAAAAATTTTTTTTAAGTGACACGCGGTTTTAGAAAATGTAGTGTCGGGGATTGAGAAAGGTATGTTGAGATGGTCTGGACATACAGAGAGGATGAACGAATGGAGATAGACGAAATAAGTATAAAAACGAGTGTGGATGGAAGAGTTGGAAGGGGTCAACCTCAGCGAACGTACCTCATTCAGATTCAGGACGTTTTTAACAAAAGCCAGCGTTGGAGTATCCAAATTAAATTAATAACAATGAGACGAAATAAGTATAAAAACGAGTGTGGATGGAAGAGTTGGAAGGGGTCAACCTCAGCGAACGTACCTCATTCAGATTCAGGACGTTTTTAACAAAAGCCAGCGTTGGAGTATCCAAATTAAATTAATAACAATGCACCTATATAGTTTGAGTTTTAAAAAATTCGGCTCTCAAAAAAAATTTCAATCGTTGTACTGTTGACATTTGGCTCTTTTGACTAATGAGTTTGCCGACCACTGGCTTAAAGCCAATGTCTGTAACTAACACACACACACACACACACACATATATATATATATATATATATGCTTAAAGCCAATGTGTGTAAGTTTCCACAAACTACATATATTTTTTTTTAATTTTCAGAGAAATATGCAGTTCAAATTTCGAAATTTTCATTATTCATGGTATGTATATATATATATATATATATATATATATATATATATATATATATATATATATATATATATATATATATAATTTATATTGTATATATAATGTAATTAACTGGTTGACAATATACGGAAACAGAATAACGAGTATTTACGGCTTGTGGTGATTTCTTGGAATAAAAAGATGTGGTCGGGCTTGAGCAGCATCAAATACAATCAGATAATCCAATTGATGGAAATAGTTCGTTTCTATCACCACAAATTTAGCTTTTCTATCACCACCAATCTAGGCATGCAAAAGCAAACGATTAGATTATGAAAGTATCTATCAGATTAACAGCTTTTTGAAATTTGAGGTTTCTTAGCCTGTGATGAATCCTCAAAATTTTTATAAATCTTTTGAAAACACTCGTCTTCAAAAGTCCTTGTGTTTCACCCGTAGAAAAGCTCTCGATAATGTTATAACTATATATGAACTGTGAATACCTACAATCAACTTACATGTACTAGTTTACAAAAACAACCTTTATATTTTAGATGCCATACCGTAAATTGTTTTGTGCCCGATCATGCCGGCTCTCCATCACTGTAAAGGGAAGAAAGGAAATTTCTTTCCCTCTGACCGTCCAAGTACTAGCTTTCAATTTTGCGGGGCATAAAAAAATGACTTCTTCTCTGCTTCTGAGAACGAGGAGAAGGATGGGAGGAGGAGAGGAGAAGAGAAGCATTCATTCTGTAGTAAAGGGTTACGAGATCAGCGGCTGAATTTCCAGCTGAGATAAACAAAATGTGACGATCGATTTTTGCCGTGTGGGGGATATCGTTTACAGGACAACGGCTTCCCGAGCACTATCTCAATTATCTACACTTTACAACGCTCGGGGCCGTCTAGGAAAGTTAAAAGAAAGGGCAAAAAAGTCTGACTTCACGAATTTACGAGAATGTATGGGAAGAAACTTGGAGTGTCCATCAATATTATCTGTAGAGGGAGAGTCTGAAAGGAGGGGTAACAAAAAAAAAAAGCTTAACTGAGACAATCTAGTCAGATAAAAAAAGCGTTTCGAGCCGAGAAAAGGTTCGCCATTCTAGAAATACGGGAACTGATTAAAAGAATTTTACACCAGGGAGCATATAAACCAATTTCGTGAATGTTTCAACTTAAAGGTGAAGTACGTTATGGTACGACGCGGCATGACATAGTTTATTCGGTAAGGTTTGCTTTGATTTACAATTGCTATTGAAACTTTCGGTCTAAAACCGTTTTATAAAAGCAACGAAATTTAATATATTATATATATAATAGCCGTTGTCTCTGTATAACACTTCCGGGCTGTACTCATCTTTCAATTAAAGCCCTCAGTAAACAAACAGCTGGTTAGGCTTAATTTCAATTTCAGATGTGGATCAGAATTTTTCTTACCTGAAAACTAATATCTTCTCCATCAAATCACGTTTGTTCAGTCTATTTTTCTATAAAACATTCAGAACTAAAAAATTGGATGCTTTTACCTGTATATTTAACAGTTTTTAAAAATCTGTTTACTTTTGCGATGAATTCTGAAAGTAAACAAACTTGAATATGAATGAATCAAGTAGCTCAAGTATTCATATCGCGTAGTGAGCTGAAAAAAACTGGAGGGCAGTCTACTACTCCAATCGCATGAAAAACTAAACAAATAAAAAATAATGAAAGGGTTTGCTTTTACAAGGTGTGGATTAAATGCAATATTGTTAGATAATTCGGGATATTTTTTAACTTTCATATACTTTTTCCATTATGACGTCATTATTAGTATTATGACGTCAAAATGACGGGTTACCTTCTAGTTCGTTAATATTTATTGCCTTCTGCGTTACAAACGCCTGAAGAGGAGAAACTGAAAATGATCATTGGGTAGTTAGCTTAATGGTAGTTGCAAAAGATATTCCGAATCATGTTAGAAATAATATGGTTAACTGAAAACATATAAATTCGCTTAATCTGCCTAATCATGAACTATTTACGTCCTTTTAAAACTAGGACATCGGGCGACAAACATATAGAGCAGAAAACCATCTGGATAACGTATTCCTCAAATCAATATCCTTTGAAGGGGGCGGGGGGTAAAACTGATACTGCATTATTCCTGAGAATATGTAAAAAATTAGGACTGAGCTATCACGAATAAGTACTACATTTTATGACAAAATTAAGAGTTTACTGTATAAAACTCATGTTATTTTAGCACAATAAAAGTATCGGCTATTGAAAAATCATTCGTTAAAAATTGCGCTAAATATTTCTTTTGTCTTAACTTTTGGGTGTCTTGCAAGGTGTGTGTGGTAAGATATAAACTCAAGGAAACAACATATTTTTTGTAATGAAGAAATGAACAGCATCATAGTTTGTGGTGGAGAATTGAGCGGTACCGTAGTTTGTAGAGATAAAATAGGAAAGACGGCAATCTGTGCAAGTGAAATTGTCCTTTATCAGTATAGGAGATAGTAAGTGTTCTTTCTCAATAAAAGGAATGGTTACGTGTCATTGTCTGTGCACGAAAAATTTCACTGCATCGGATCAAGGGAGTAAAACGGCATCGTAGTTTATACTGGCGAAGGAACGGCACACTAGTTCGTAACGGAAAGTTCGACGACACAATGTTCTTACAAGGCAAGACAGGCCGAAAGTCTACGATGAATATATCTACGATGTACTCGGTCAGTAAGCGTGAATCGTTCCAAAAAAAATGAATCATAAACGTTTCGATGAAGGTCCGCCGCATCTAGGACAACTACCAGCCGGAACACAAGAGAACTGATGAAATACTCCAGGCACTATCAGGAATGCCATAAACTATATATACGAACAAGTCAGTAACGTAATGAAGATAAATGCCTTCGATGTCTGGACTCTTCAGTTCGTGTTTGCCGATAATTGATCGCGAAATAGTGGCAGCGAATTAAAGCAGATAACCGCAGGAAGTTCCATCGTCGACTACTATCCCGGCAAGATATTAAGTCACACCAATTAACTACACTTAACTCACTTTTTCTAGGTCGACACAAATTTATTCAATTAATTACTAGGCCTTAGTAGTACAAGATTACTGCAGAACATAACGTTACTTCTTCAGTGAAGTTCTCACATAACAGAAAATTCAGTTATAAGACAAAATGACCGTCATGGTCTATAAAAATACATACATCAAAAATGGTATAGCCTCCTCACAGAATTAGGCAAAGGCCGTATTCTGGAGGGACTTCTAAAAGGCACGACCTATATATCTAGCAAAAATCGTTATCTCTCAAAAGTGTAAGTAAGTATTCAAGTTCTTCTCAGACAGGAGTATATGGAGAGGGGGTAACACGAAAGTTGTGTGCCAAGATGCCAAGCGCCGTAGCGTACTTAGTGTGAAGGCAGGGCGCGCATTAAGTTAAAAGGGCGATAACAGGCGAAAAGTTGCAACCATCTGCTTATGACGTAAAGGCGCGGTAAATTTAAAACGCGGTGATTGGCTGAGCAGGTGAGACCTGGCGACTTTTGAAATTCACCAAAATTTGGCGATTTATTGCCAAAGCGGTTATCTCAGAAGCTGCACAGAATGAATTGACGGTACTGCCTTTGTAGCCCAGTCAAAATAGGTTTTATGGCTAAAAAAAATATGAAAGTTTTGAAAATTGGTGGAGATGTTTGTTTAGGCATGCTAATGAACATACTAAAAGTCCCCACCGATCAGACTTGAGCTTTCGCCGCCATCTTGGAAAATGTGTACACTTTTTTGGTTTTTTGGAAATAACTTTAAAAATATTGATTTTATAAAAAATAATTAAATACAAAAATTAAAGAACATTAAATTATGAACAAAAATAATTCATAACATTTTCTTATATGTCTAACAGGAACAAAGATAATTGACTTTGAAAAGAGCGCACTATCGCACCTGGGACGCGCAAGCGCGGTTCCCCATCGCGGTGGGGGGAAATACCCGCGCATGTGCATACCATAATTAGCCAAATTAGTTTTACACTAAATGGGAAGGTTTTTTGTATTTTTTTAAATAACTAGGGAAATATTAACTTTACGTAAAAAAAGTTTATTTCAAAAATTAAAAAACATTAAATTATGTACAAAAACGATTTTATACATTTTTGTCGTAAACCTAACAGGAACGAAGATATTCACTATAAAATGCGCGTTGATAATGGAGGTAGCTTTAAAGTCTCGTTGCAGGCGCTCTTCTTTGAATTTCTAACCTCTCCCACATTTCGGCATTCTTTAAAAACAAGAAAATAGACTTTAATGTTTTTGGCTATGTAGATAATTAATCATTATTAATTTTTTACATGAATGTAGTAAACTTGGGGGTATTCACTATCAGATTTCTATTGCGAATAATTCTTAAAGCTTACCGACTTCAGGATTTACGTGTTCTTTTCGGTACGGGACTCTCCCCTTCGTCAGGCATGTCTATGGATCCGCTAGCATCGGCCCATTCATCAACTTCTTTCATTCGATCGTCATCATCAACAGGGCTGATGCCATTCTGACATACCCCATTGCAATTATTGCAGGCCGTTGTGCAGTTGATGCCTCCTTTCAGACATCCGAATCTTACTCCACAGTCAGTCTTACAGTTGCAAAACACCATGTTTAAAACGGAATCGGGAGCTACTGCATCCATAGTTGTCATGGGCACAAGAATTTTCTCTTGACGCTTCCAGCCCCACAGGCAGTTGGGCGTTTCTTTTTCAGGTGCTCCAAAGTCTTCCTCATTTTAATTTCGATGGCTCGTATTTGATTGCGTGTGTTTAAGGTTTCTTGCGATGGTGGTTCAGTAGCAAAATCTCGAAACAACTCACGGAGATTTTTACATTCCAAATCCGATATGTCCATGCCGTCAAAAATTATATTTGCTAAAGCTGTTTGGGTCAATAAATGAGCTCGGACGGCCCTAGCGTATGCATGGCCAGGCAATATTTTTCTACTGACGTAGGTGCATAAATCAAAGTGAGTATTTCTTTTAACCCACTTCCAGCCATTATATATCCAATGCAGCCTAAGAATGACATTAAAAGATGGAATCCACCAAGCCTCACAATACAACTTGATAATAATGGGTTGGATGCTGCTGAGACTATCTCTCGAGCTTTAATATACAGTGGTTGGTCAAACGTGAGTATGCAAGACTTTTGGTGCATTTTAACACACTGCTGGGCAGCATATTTCAGCACAGTGAAAATGGTGTCATACTTGCTTGGTGGTGAATTAACAAAAGGAAGGGGTATTACTTTGGTCTTTTCACAAGGCTGGTTTCTGGTTATACAATTGAATTCAATTCAGGTATCTGTGGAATACCTAACCACTTAGCAGACATCCAGGAGATATCAGATGGCTTAGGCAGTGGTAAATCCTCCGCTAAAGGATTTAAGACATTCAAATCTTCGATAGTAATTGTTTTTAACCCAGGCCCTCGAAAATTTTCAAACGTTTCCAGAGGAATGATTCCCATTTTGCATACTGTCGATGCGGATGTAAGTTCGGTTAATTTTTTTATCTTCGTCCCGGGTTCCACTGCTGACTCTGGAGTAAAACAAGCAATGCCCCCCCCCCCCCCCCATGCTATGAAACGTATTCAGGCCATCGATTGTCGACACATTGAAATCTGCATTGTCAAATACGAATTGGCAGAATGATCCCTCGCGCATTTGGGGTTGCGGATTATTTATGGCTGACATCTCAAGTGTTTGGGCTTCATAGTAAGAAGAACAAAATCCCAAATTCAAGAGCATTGTAATTAAATTCTTGGAACAGAACTTTTTGTACAAAAATAAAGCAAGACCATTGAGCAGAGGAGACATAAATGATCGTGGCCTTAGCGCTGATATAATGACGTGAGCTATGATGTGACTTTTTTTCCCGCCTTAGCAGTCTTTTTTTTTAATAATCAAGTGCTCCAAAAAGATTTTAGGCTTTCTGGAATACCCTTGTTCACATCTCTGAAAAAGTTATCACTTGGAGGGTAGCAATGATTGTCATAAACTGGTGTCTGGATATCTTCTTTTATTATGGCTGCAGCAGTTTGTACTATTCGTAGACGCTCCTCATGATCATTTCGTATCCTTTTGTCGTACCAAGAGTCTGATAAGACTTTCATTAAAGTATTAAGTAAACATATGACAGTAACATTTTTGGAGTTTGAAGCAAAAATAATCCCATCCCTGTATTTTTGTTTCAACTTATTTCTCAAAGTGATGTCGTCTGGAACTAGCCCTGTAATTTGAGATTTGAGTTCGGGTAGTGAGAATTGACAGTCGTCATTATTATCAAGGAAGAATGATATTTCGTCTACAACTGATGAGACGTAATCCGACTCAGGCCGTCCTCTCTTTCTGATTGGTGCAGTGTGTAGAAAAAAAGTCATGAAGCAATCTTGGTGATAAATCGCATCAGCTGCAACTAAATCAGCAACGTTTATTATACGACACTGAGCTTCCTCTCCCCACTGGTCATGTCTATTCTCTGCAGCTTCAAGAACTTTGTTTTTCATTTCGAGATTCCTAACTTTGTATATAGTTCTTCGCCTGTCAGTTGGTTTTTTCTTTTGTCTTGCTTTGAATTCTTCGTCTATCACTGCCTTACAAAAGAGACATTTTGTTCGAAAATCGAACTGAGGTAACAAAGATCGTAAACTTATCGCGCGCTCTTCACTTTGGGATGTTGACGCGATTTCTGCATTTCTTTTTAAATCAACTTTTATACTTCCTGGTCTGGTGTAATTTCTCCGACACAACGAATGAACCGAAACAGATTTTAAATGTTCCAACTGTTCATGCTTATTGTCTTTTCATTGGACACCAGCTCTCTTTAAAACGACGATCCCCTTTTCTCCTAAATTCACGAAATCATCATTTGACATTAATTTTTTACATATAAAACATAGTTCCGTATCAGCCATTGTTCACAGACGCACACGGAACGGTGACTAACTATCAACTGGCTAGGAAAATACTAGGGTAAGACCGATTTGGCGCCTTACGGTATGCAAATGCGCGTGTCTTCCAGCCATCGCGATGGGCACCCACGCATGCGCGTCCCTGGTGCGATAGTGCGCTCTTTCCAAAGTCAATTATCTTTGTTCGTATTAGACTTATAAAAAAATATAATATATGTTTTGTGTAGAAGCTGCCTCCATTATCAACTCCCATTTTATAGTCAATATCTTCGTTCCTGTTAGGTTTACGACAAAAATGTATAAAATCGTTTTTGCACATAATTTAATGTTTTTTAATTTTTGAAATAAACTTTTTTTACGTAAAGTTAATATTTCCCCAGTTATTTGAAAAAATACAAAAAACCTTCCCATTTAGTGTAAAACTAATTTGGCTGATTATGGTATGCACATGCGCGGGTATTTCCCCCCACCGCGATGGGGAACCGCGCTTGCGCGTTTCAGGTATGATAGTGCGCTCTTTTCAAAGTCAATTATCTTTGTTCCTGTTAGACATATAAAAAATGTTATGAATTATTTTTGTTCATAATTTAATGCTCTTTAATTTTTGCATTTAATTATTTTTTATAAAATCAATATTTTTAAAGATATTTCCAAAAAACCAAAAAAGTGTACACATTTTCCAAGATGGCGGCGAAAGCTCAAGTCTGATCGGTGGGGACTTTTAGTATGTTCATTAGCATGCCTAAACAAACATCTCCACCAAATTTCAAAACTTTCATATTTTTTTTAGCCATTCGTCAAAATCGGGTCTATTTTGACTGGGGTATTGGGGGCAAGTGAAACCGCGTGCATTATGGATACGTCGCCTTGAGAGCCGTGTAAATGACTAACTGCTTTCGAAAGGGATTTTGATAGATGGTCCACTGATTAGTGCCGTTTACATGTGCCCAAAAACCCGGGTAAAAGCAGGGTCGTTTCTTGCTTTTTCCCTACGATAGGGAAAAATGCAGGGTGGATTTTCGACCCTGCTTAGAACTAGGATAAAACCCGCTAATTACCCATGATGCATTTCGAAGCAGGAAGCTAGCAGTAAACAAACATGGCGGATTTGAACATGTGTGAATCCATGAAAATGCAGCCAAATGATCGATGGAAGGATCTGGAACCCCTTAACGATCGCATAATTTTCAAGAAAACAGTAGAAAAGTGCCTATTTTTTTCCGGAGGATTTCATTTATTTCTTGATCTGCCCATCTAGTTTAAAAAAAAAAAAACCATCCCCAATTACATTATAAATAGAATGGTACTGCCATCTGGTATGTAAAATAAGAAATAAAATTTCATTTTAATAAAATTTCAATAGCATTTTTATTTAAAGTGTTATGGTAAAATTAATAAATTTAATAAGTATAATCAATAATTAAACGTAACATTAAAATTTATTTATAAATTAATTATTTTAGAATTCACAGATAAAAATTTATTTATATCTATTTATGATTTTTTTATTTATACATGACTAAAAATTACTGAAACAAAATTGAAATCAAAATTACATTTTGATTTTATAAATGGATTTATTAAAACAATAAGTATCTTACAATTAATCTTATAATTTAAAAAAGATGCACCTATCGATTGGAAAATTTTCTTTCCAGTCTTTATTACTTCAGGAATTTAAAACAATTTCTTCCCACCAAACAGAGCTTCGTAATTTTGCCCACATTCTTTGTTGTGGAAAAACTAAATTTAGCGATGAAGCCACAGATCGTACGATTATATCTAATATCCGCATCAATCTTCAAGTTCTTATATTCCTTTTATCTATTTTCTAAATTTATTTTTAAAAACAACAGAAAAAAATCGTAAACGTTCTATGATTATCAACAGTGACTGACATGTGCTGAATTTAAATAACAAATATACGCAGACGTAATTGTGTTTTAGAAGAGGAGTGCATTGGTCGTGTCGACTTTATCTCCTGTAATCAAGATATATGTAATCAAGGTGGGAGTGCTCAGTGGTTAAAATTTTAAGTAATGAATTAAAATATTAAGGTTAGAATAACGCGGGTAAAAGAAAAAAAATAATAGTAAAGTTAAATTAAAACAAAAAAGTTAACTTGTAACTGTATATTTTTTCTGTTAAAATTAAGAAAATTTAGAAGAAAAATTAGATAAGACTAATGATCCACGGAAAACAAAAAAGTAATAATATTAAGAGGCCCAGAAAAGCAGATATCATAAGAATACAAAAAATATTTTTGTAAGTTTTTTTAATCTTTTTGGATTTTTAAAGTTTTATGATTTTTTTGTTATTTTTTTAAAATTTAAGAATACGAGGTCAAAAGAACACCAATTGGAAAAAAAAAAAGGCCTTCCCCAGGACCATACACTTCGTAACGAGATAAATGCAAAGGTCGAAGGTGGAAAGCTAAAAATAGCAATACAGTGAATTTGGAAAAGTATGACACCGGCTGGGATCGAACTCATAATGTGATTTACAAGGAATGATGGTGTGTGAGGATCACTTCCGTCGAATCATGTGACGGCCTTTACTTCCGGTAAGACGGGTAAAAGCAGGGTGAAAATGTGGTCCCGTGTAAACGGACTTCGAAGGTTTTCCCTGTTAGCGGGTAAATCCCGGGTATTATTGTTGTCCATGTAAACGCAGCTTTTGTTAGCCCGTAAACAAGAAACCGTAGTTTAAAGAAATTCTTGCAACAAGAGAACCGTAACTTGGGAAAAATAAAACCGTAGCCTGGGAAAAAAGAACCGTAATGGTTTTTTCAACAATATCGAGCTGATTCTATTTACGCACAGATATGCATGAATGAGCAACGATGTCGTTAAGAAAGACCACCCTGAATTCAAAGCTAGGGCCTAGAAACACACCTGTTAACGTAAAATATTGCCTGATAAAGTGACTGAATTAAAGTATTTCCTGATATTAAATAAATTCTAGATTAAATTGGGGCAAAATTAGCACACATTAACTGTAGCGTTAAATTCCAATCTACATTTTCTCTGTTATACTTGAGGGTACAACTAAAGAAGGTATTACAACTAAGTAGCCGTAGATATTTTTTTCATATTTCTAATGCCAAGTTTAAAGACAACTGAGCAGAAAAACATAGAAAGAAGAGAACGAAACATAACACAACAAAACAAAAGTCGGCTACAGTAATAGTCTATGAACTCAGTAAGTGCCTTGTTTCCCAATAACGATGGGAAAGGGAAATCTTTCGAAGAGCAGGACAGCGAAACAGGTTAGTCTCACCTATCACCTTCCGGAGATTGCAGAGCCTGCAGAAAGGATCAGTGATACAGATATTTTGATAAACAGTCGTGGCCGGTCACCAGACGAAATTCAGTAACAGCTCTACGCCATGGCCGCTTAGGGATGTCTTTTATTGCCAAAATATAGGGGAACCTGTTGTACCTTGAACAGAATGTACCTTCGTTGTAAGCCATCGCTCGCTCTATCTGTTTAGGTTCTTTGTAAGTGGTAAGCATAATTCATGTATGTGCCACTAGAGCTCCTTAATGTGCCAAGTATAAAAACACCCATCTAAATTCAGTTTAACTGTTAACCGCATCTATTAAGTCTCGCGGGCTAAAAGTAAGTACTTTGGATATTTTAATTTTGTTTTTTCTTGAGATATTAACAGATTTTAATGCAAAACGAATGTCAATCTTAGATGAGTCACTCTTTAAAAACATATCAGTCCCAAAATCATGACTTTAAAGTAACATACAAGTTAGAGGGAAAAACAATTGTTTTGAGTGAGAACCTGTTTTACCTCGGACACGGAAAACTTTCTTTTAACTCGGTACTAAGCCCCAGGTTCGACCCGCTGCTATTTAATTCACATTTTATAAGCTTTATATTTTGTTGATTTCCTAAGGCCAGAATTATCCTTATCCCTTAAAACAATCAATCCCTAAGACAGCAGCAGAATATATTTTTGAGGATTCATTTGACAGCTCACAATGTAAAATAATATTGATGTTTTGTTTTAATGTTTAGTTGGGATTTCTTCGTGTTTATAATTAATTTAATTCATCAACTTACCTGATTTTTTTTCTTGGATTCTTAATTCAGGCTTGGATTAGGGTGAAATTTTCACTTTTGAAGTAAGTAATAAATATCAGTAGGACCAAGACACAACGTGTTACAGACCGAGATACAACACCATGTTCTACCTTGATCCTAAAGTCACTTTAATTCTAAATAGACTAAAAAAACAAGAAAATAATTCATTGAAAAAAATAAGTAAAATTATACGCTAACCCTTGTAGCCTGAAGAATCAACGTTGGTTTTTAAGTACCGCATGGAAGAAAAAAACATTTAAAACATAAAAAAAGTACAACCAGTTCATATATATATATATATATATATATATATATATATATATATATATATATATATATATATATATATATATATATTCTTTAAGATTTTAATACTTCTTTCGTATAAGTTGATATACTGAAAGATTTCTCAGATATCTTGTCTTTTATGCAAAACGTTTTTGTGCTGTAAAATGAATACTTCTAAAAAAACATTTAAAACATAAAAAAAGTACAACCAGTTCATATATATATATGGGGATTGTATTATCCCAGGGCTCCGGCTATGAGCAGTATGCCGCCGCGTACGTTATGCGACGACAGCGCTTCCAGAATTCCTAGACATGAACTGGGAGAAAGTATTTAAGGAGAGATAAGTTTTGGAGGCGACGAAGGGCAGAGGCTCTCGTGCGCTAGTGTCAAAGGACGGTGCTCCTAAGCGAGAACGGGGAAAGACACCCCGGGGATTGGGCCTAGCTTGTAGCTACGGGCCGCAGGGAAGCGATATTGAGCTCCCGTGCTGTAGAAGTCTCAGTGACTTCAGGAAGACCCAGTTGGTTGAGTGCTTGGCAAATCTAGTTGAAGGAGTCGAGTGACTTCAGAAGTCCAAGCGTTAGAGTTCTTGGCAATACTGTTATTTCTGAAAGGTCAACTACTATATGTTAAATGTTATGAGTGTGAATTGTGGTGTCAAGCAAATAAATGTCTATTGTTATTGTTAGTGAGAGACTATTTATGAGTCATCCTGAGTGTATGTATTAAATGTGGGGTGCTAGATTGGTTATAGCAGACGACTAGTTTAGCCCAATCTAAAGGAGGCATCCCACATATATATATATATATAGATATATATATATATATATATATATATATATATATATATATATATATATATTCTTTAAGATTTTAATACTTCTTTCGTATAAGTTGATATACTGAAAGATTTCTCAGATATCTTGTCTTTTATGCAAAACGTTTTTGTGCTGTAAAATGAATACTTCTAATTTTCCTTCTATGGGTTTCTTTTCTTTTTCCTTCCTTACGTTATATACTGAAAGTGAAAGTAATTTAAACTGATGCATAAATCAATGAAATCACAAGTAATACGTTGTTCCACCGATTAGGTATGCGACAAGCATAGAACCTGAATGCCATGCGTCGTTTTCTCCACGCGCAATCCCACCTAGAAATGCAGGTCCGTAATTAGTTTAGGACAAACGGAGCAACAGGAGCTAACTCCATATGGCGAAAGTCGAGGCCCCAACGTCCATTGTCACTCTTAGTCCGGGCCATCGTCCGGTTTCCAGCCTGACTGCGTGGAAGTGGTGACAAACCGACGTCTTGATGGTGATACAGTGATTCCCTAAGAGGATCCCACTCCCCCAGGAGACGAATAAGGGGGAGTGGGACCATACGTAATACTGGATTCATACGTTATACCATACAGTCACCAAACGCCTTGGTTCTCCTTGGCGCCCTGGGAGCAGTGGCGTAGCGAGCATAACTGGCGCCCGGGGCACGATACCTTTTTGGCGCCCCTCATGGTCTTGGGGACCAAAGGGTCTAATGGTCTTAGGTACCATTTGGCGCCCCTCTGCAAGTGGCGCCCGGGGCATGATAGACCCCCTTGCCCCCCTCTCGCTACGCAACTGCCTGGGAGAACAAACCTTGGCGCCCTGGGAGCAAGCCACACCAATTCTTAGATCCTGAAGTGATCTATCTACCTTGAACATTCGACACCCTGTCGATATACTTCTAGCAGGAGTACTTTCAGCGCAGCCGAGTAGGTTTCAGATAATTCCGAGAGAATCCTGTTTCCGCGTACTCTTATTCGTCTGACTTAGTAGCTTGCCAACCTATCGTAAGAGATAACTGTATTGAAATCTTTCTAAAATGTTCTCATCTTTGATCCAGACTTATTTAAATTTCTATTAAAACTTCATTAGACTTTGTCGTCATCTTACTTCTCACGCTGCCGCTCGACGATTCCTTACAGTTCTCGCAACAAACCTTGGCGCCCTGGGAGCAAGCCACACCAATCCGACTCCGAACCCTCGGCCCATGAATCTATGAAAATATGCGTCCGATAGCATTTTGTGTAATGCACAGATACATGAAAAAAAAATGTGATCGCAATATGTGTGTTTTACATTCTCTCTCACGGCAAATAAATTTGTCAATTCTTTGCTAAACGTTTTCATATTACACCATGGATTAAATTTAATAAAAATGATCCTTCTAGAAAATCCCTGACCGTTTCCTTCAATAGGGTTAAAACTTGTAAGGTATCCAGAAAAGAAAAAAGATGTCAAGAATCTAAATTATATTAATTCAATGAAACACTGAATGCGGTGCATATGAAGTCCTTGCAGATCTTCATTTCCCATTATAATATATAGGAATTTTAATCTCAGTATTTGTCTAATCACAAATTAACAAATGCATGATTTTAAATTCTATTTTCATCATTTGAAAGTAGATCTTTTTGTGCAAAGTATGAGGGATCTAAAAATGTTTTTATGTGAATTTAATGTTGTCAAAATTTTTAAAATTTTTTTAATCAATAATTTAATGTGCTGTAAAAAAATTACGGGAAATTTTGAAAACTATGCTCTCTTTATTTAAACATCCACCATTTTATGAAAAAAAGAAATCTGAGTTCACATAAATGTATTTTCTAATCTTTGACTAGGAAAATACATGAGAATTAATGATCTTCATACAGCGAGGAAAAATTCCCTATAGCTTAACACGAGGATAGAAGATCTGCAATGCTAAGTAAGGCACCGCCTTAACTGGATACGCAATACCAATACATTTCATGCCTAATACCATACAATCCCGTCAACATTCCATGTGAGAAAAGTGACTGAAAGTTAACTTTTAGTCTCTTTTCCAAGCAAAAGAAAGAAAGAATCTGGGAAAGGAAATCAATTTTCTCGGGCAGCAATACCAGAAATTGTCACGCAAGCTATGAATATCGTTGAGGTTTGAAGTTATGGAAAAGATAAGACAGAGAGAGGGGGGGGGGGGGGGGATGATTAAATGACTGTATCTAAAGCTGAAGTTTTGAGGCTAGGAAACACTGTATCCCAAACAAGATGTGACCGAAGAGCATTTTAAAACACTACTAGTAAGGACCTCAGACAGGAGGTATGGAGAAAAAATTCAACCGAAAGACAGTCCATGCAATAAAGATTTCTTTAAATAAATAATTGTTTGCAGAGTATTATTGAGGCTTAGTAGTAAAATTTTAAAAATTAGAGTATGTATGTGTGTAATACATTAGAAGTTATTTAATAATCTTAAATGTATTATTTCTCATTATAGGCTATTAATGTTTATTTTATATTTCTGGTCGTATTCATCTATATATATAAAAGATCTTGTCTGTTTGTTTGTCCGTTATAGAATCATAGACTGTTTCACCCACCGGGACCAAATTCGGCACAGTTAATGTTTAGGACCCGAGAAACTTAAATCAGGAAAAACGAAATTTGGGGCTCAATTAGTTTTTTTAAATTAATTTTTTAATGATTTTTGTGCCCCTAAGCGCACCTCTTAAATGTGGATACCGTCCCTTCACCACAACCAGTCTAATTCGATACGCGGAGGGAAAAGAAGTTTGTTCTGAGGGGTGGTCTGAGAGTTGGTCTGGGGGTGACGGGGGGGAGGGCGAAGTGTTTATTTTGCAAAGGGTGCAGCCCAGTATTTTTTTGATGGAATGCATGAAAAATTTTATATCTATATATCTACCCGGGCAACGCCGGGCAATAATGCTAGTTGTTTATATACGTACAATTTTTATATTAATATCATCATAAAATTAGAATGTCTTCGCTCTGCATGTAAGGTTAAAGTTTGTGTCAAATTTGAAGGAAAGAACCTCATGATGTGGTTTCACGGCATATTGAACGTATTTCAAAGAACAAATCTTATAGGGTTGGGTCTCGAGAAAAGAGGTAGAATTTTGTTTAAGACCCGAAATAATCATTTATCTCACAAGCGACTGTTCTGATTAGAAAAGCAGCGTGTTCTGCAATGCGGGGAAGAACGCATGCAAATGGCTTTCGCGCTGTTTGTTTTATAAGCCGTTGTTTTTGGACATTACCCTCCCTTCATTAAAGCTGCGAGGACAGCCGGGGAACACGCCGTGGCCCCGAAATATCTGCCGCCGCCACGTCATTGTTTATCGTGTGCGCGGGAGGCTTTGTCAACACCAGAGCTCGAGGACGCCCCCTCCCCCCCGGCACACACCGGCTCGAGAAACAGATGGGTCGTATTTTACTCCGCACTTTGCCTCTCCCAATCCGCGAAACGATCGTAATCGCGGGGCATCTTTATTTTTATTCTGCTCTCGCAAGGAAACCCTTTTCTCGACGACTGAGAAACTTATACCGCTAGAGCTGGCTGAAATGCCTCACAAAGGATTTCATAAAACAATCATTTGTTTGTTTAGTCCACCAGCTTAAGACAGCCCCTTAGCCTCAGAAGAGAGAAAAATAAGATAAAATGTGTCATGGTGCATATGCATTCATGCAGAGTTCTCTGCATGGAGACCCCCCCCCGACTCCTGTCATCACATTAGTCACGGTAACCCTACCCGTCCAAAGCGATGTGAATTAACACGTGTCTTCCAGATATTCCCCCATTTAGAACCCTCCATTCCCACCCCCAAGGTCCCTCGTGTTTCTTGATCTAGTGTCCCCCGCCCCCGCTTGACACCATTTGACCCCCGGGACCCCGGGATCTTTGATGCTCTGTATCAGGACCGTGATAGCGCATACAGATTGGTACAGAGTTCTCTGCATCTGCCAGTGATTAATGTTCTTTCTGTACTCTGTATATGCGCTGATCTCCTCCTCTGGCGGTCCGTATGCATTGCATCAAAGGAGAACCCGAGGTCCCGGGGGTCAAATGGTGACAGTGGGGGCGGGGGACACTAGATCAAGAAACACGAAGACTCTGACGGCTTGAATGGGGGGGGGTTCTAAATGGGGGAATATCTGGAAGACACGTGTTCATTGGAATGGGGGTGGTTCTAAATACCGTGTCTAATGTTACCGTGACTAATGTGATGACAGGAGTCGGGGATCTGCAGGCAGAGAACTCTGTACCAATCTGTATGCACCATTAGAGGAGGAGATCCACGAATATACGGAGTACGCAGTGAACATCAATCACTGGCTTACTCCGAGCAGAGCAGAGCAGAGCACATGAATGCAAACGCAGCATTATAATGCATCACTATCTTTCCTCCTCTATCTCCCTTCGTACATAATGAAAACCAGAGGAATGACGTTCAGATAAATTAGAACAAAATCACTTTTCAGCAATAACTGATAAGCATATTTGATTGTAAACATAAAATATACGTAGTTGAATTACTAGCAAACAACTAAAAACGTTTCCAACCCTTTTTAAAGACGAACCATTCCAACTAGCTTGAAAGTTTTACGATGGTGATTGGTTTCAAGGTCTTGCATATTTATCAGTTATTTTCTCAAAAATAAACAAACTCAACCCAGGACTACACAAAACAGCTCAATAACGATATTTAAAGTATCAAACAAAATCCAGTTCTTGACTAAAAAGGTTAGACATCTGGAAGTCGTGCATTGGAAAAGGCCAGCCAAAGGTATTTCAAACACTTCACAGCTCCTTATCTGACAATGATCTGCACCTCTCCTCGGAAATAAGAGATTATATATCAGCACACTTAAGAAGGACTTGGTTCTCTTTGAATCATTATTTCCCAAAACCTGGAAATGAAAACTGGATTCAATGAAGATAACTTTTAATCAGCCAGCAGTTTATCGATCACTGGAAAAGAACAGTTAATTGAACTTTAATCTGATTCTTCTTTAGCTACCAATTTCAAAAAGAAATGTCTTATTATTTTCTTGGCAAACATCAGTGAAGAGTATGAGCAAGTCAGTGACAAGGCAGTTAAGTTTCTGATGCCATTTACTAATACTAAGCTATTGGAGATGGCTTTCTCTTCTTATACAGAAGGTCGTTCGCCCTTTATGGAAACGATTTTGTAATTTATTTTTGGCGTTTGCATTTTGAGATAAAAATTTGGCAACTTCAGAATAATCGTCTGTTTTTTTTTCCTTGGAATGTAAAATAAAAGATTTATTTTGAAAATGACTCCTAAAATTGATAAATGACTCGAAGTTTACGTAATTGCGCTTTCTGAGGAGAAATATGCGTATCAACAAATTATAAAACGGTGTAAAAATCATGGTTATGGCATTTCAAAAAATGGTATTTATAATATATTAAATCTGAAAGGAAAAAAAGTCTAACTGACAGTAAAAATGAAAAGATGACCGCAAAACCTCATCCGTGACTGTTCGAACGCAGGTAAATATCAAGAAAGTGAAGTCTCTAATCCTAAAAGAAAATCCGTCGACTCAAAGATCCATTGCGTCAAAACTAAGAATGTCTTCTGGCACTGTAAGTAAAATCATTCATAAAGATTTGAAGTTGAAAAAGATGTTTAAACCTAAAGTTCATCAGGCTTTTTCTAAAGCATATTGCTGAAAGAAAAACAAATTGTAGAAAATTATATGAAAAACACCTAGCTGCTGAAAAATGGAAATTTTTGGTCACACACGATGAGGCATGGGTATATTTAAGTGACTGTAATTAAAAACGATCAATTTTCTATTGCTCAACTGACGGGAATGACCGTACGAAATGGCTTCGTCAGTGTACAGAAAAGTTCTCTAAGGGGTTCATGATAGTTGCAGGATTTTGTTACAACGGCAAATTAAAAACTAAAAGATTCTCAAGTAAAGCCAAAATCAATACATTCTACTATCAGCAGAATATTTTAGAACCAATTTTTGAAGAAGAAATTCCAGCCTTATACGGAAAGGACATTGAAGAAGTTGAGTTTCATATTGACAAAGCCTCTAGTCACACGTCTAAATCAACTGCCTCTTATTTAGCAAAGAAAGAACAGAAGTAAAGTGTATCCCATTTAATGAAACACCTGTAAAATCTCCTGACGCTTCTCCAATGGACTTTTGCGCTTTCGGTTTATTACAACGAGCCTTAGGAAAACCACATCCAAGAACACTGAACGGACTTTGGAAAACGGTTCAAGAGGAATGGGGTAAAATTGACATGACAATCACTAAGAAAAAGTTTACTTTCATGGAAAATTTGAGTTACAGCTATTGTCAACAACCATGGCTATAAGGTGGAAGCAAATAGCTGCAAAATATACGGCATTTACACATAAAATTTAACAATCAAAATCGTTTCCATAAAGTGCGAACGACTTTCTGTAGTTACATAAAAAAAATAATATAGATACAAGTTCAATGAAAGTCTAGATTCGAGACTGAAAAAGCTAAGTGTATCGAGACAAGCTCAGGGATTAGGGATGCGACATCGATAACAAAACATCGATATTCAATATTAAATCATCGATGCTGATAAAACATCGCCCAAAAACCATCGATGTTTTTAAATATCGATGTTTTAGAACATCCATTTTTTAAAACTGGTTTAGTAACCTCTAACATTAATGTTACTTCGGTTAGTCGTGGGGGGGGGGGATAATTTAATTTTACTCTCTGATTGGCTGACACAAATGACAAAAACTTGGTTGCTTTTGCCTTGGGCTACATTGATGACTCAAAATTCTCATTGTAAATATCGCCATGTTTTGCCTTCAAATGTCCAGATAAATTCGTGGTATTGCCAGAAGTTTTGAGGAAGGGACTCAAGGCAAATATTGCATTTCGCCAATTTGTCAGAGATTTTGCAAAAATATTTCCAAACGGTACTTTTGGGAGGCATCTTACTAATAATATTAACGTCAACTTATATAAAACCAGAACAAAACAAAACCTTAAATGGCTGTTCTGGTATATATACTGTCTATAAAATAAAACCCCATGGAAGATTCTGGGGTGTCAGGAACATTCCAAGCGCTCTGATTGGTTCATTGGTTGTTGATTGCCACTTGTCTGTTTGCTAAGGAATCGTTCCCCCTTTTGTATTCGTCCTTTTCAGAATTCAGACTTACATTTACTGAGTGTGAAAATTATGCTACGTGGTACATTTTTTTTATTATTGTACTTTTTCATTAAAAAAAACATCGAGCACAAAACATCGATGTTAAAAAAACATCGATATCGATGTCGCATCCCTATCAGGGATTTCACTGACTATGGTCTCAATGTGTTTGTCGGATTTAAATTTTTTTTTAACGCCGGGAAGTACTTTTAAACATTTTTATTGGTTACTTTAAAAAAAATCCTATTACGTTTTCTTCACTTAATTGCATTAATTAAAGGGACTCACAACACAATCTGATTTGCGTAATCTCTACGTCTTCTAGGGGTCTTCCCCAGGTACAATCAGAGAAAAAAAATTTCCAAGGGGTACAAGGTTACAAAAAGTTTAAGAAATGCTGAGTTTGAGCGTTACATATACTTGGCATCGCAAATTTTCCAGTCCTCTGATGAGCTATGGGGAATTTTCTTCTCAGTGATTTTCCAGTCAAAGATTAACAAATGCATACTTTTGAATTATGTTTACTAGTTATAAAAAAAAAATCTTTAATACACGGCGTGCGCTCAAAAATCTTTATATTTTGATTTTTTCAAAAACCAGTTTTAATTTTGTAGCAAAGGACTCCGATAATGTAATGCCCTTAAAATGATAGCCACGAAACAAAAATTAAAACTACGTGCTCTTTTTTATATGAAAAAATAAATATATTTTTTTATTTCCAGTGGCGAATTACAAGACTAAATGTGTCTATATATATATATGTGTGTGTGTGATAATAATCACATTTGGAAAATTTAGCACAAGGGAGGTGATGCGTAGAACTTATCGGAGATGCAGTCGGCACGAGGGCGTGATGTAGTCGGGCGAAGTGTTGATCCAGGAAAGCACTGAAGAAATTTAGGAGAGTAACACACGCGGAGCCATAGAAGAGGAACACAGATTTCAGACGATATCCAGGAAATCACCTTTATTTAATCAGTAGGCATTACGAAGGTATTAGCTGCAGTGGCCGCTGGACTTGTCCGGCGTCCATGCCAGGACGGGACGTGTTAACAGCAGTGTTTACATGCCAGAGTTAAGAGTAGAGAGTTGTCACCACCGGACTGTGGACAGGAGGTCCGACAGCAACGAGAGTTAGAAACGAAGAGAGAAAAGTTATCTGTTCAGGCAATATTAAATGGGTGTTTTGCGATATTGACGCCAGAGGGCCTAAACTACTTAATTTTTAATTGGGCGTCTTTAGGTTCGTGGAGTTCACGTGTCCACTTCAGTTCTCCGGAGGATACTTTATTGCTAGATCCCGCGCTTGTTAGATCTGCGACCTAATGACCTGGATGCAGGATAAGTGGCCATAAAGTTCTTGTAAAGTGTGGTTTAAACGTTATAGAAGGCATAAATCCAGAGTGGTTTGAGGGCTCTTCAAGAATTTTGACATTACACTGACATTCGGAATCTCATAAACTTTGAACACTCATATCTGGGGATGTTATTGAGTTCAGATATTTCACATGCCTGCTTAATGATCTGCAGGGCTAATATAAATTATAATTTACTTTACTTTTAGGTTGCAATTTTGGAAAAGGGGTCGTGCTTTTTTAACAAGATAATTTAGAATACGTTGTAAATGTAAATTTAGAGAAGGACGGGATTTCTTATTACATATATTATTTATATATATATATATATATATATATATATATATATATATATATATATATATATAAAGAAAAACAAACAAACAAGAGCAAACAAACTAAAGCGAACTAAAACGTCCATGAACCCAAAAGTCTCCTAGCTATCCAATATCTCTCCCACACTGGAGCTGGAGGTAGAGCGAGGCAAGACAGACTATGGGTCAAGTCCATGTCCTCTCGTCGATTAAAAAACTCGCAAAAAGGTTCTGGAACGATATTTATATGATAGAGATGTTTCAATGGACAATCATGACCTGTCACTAGTCGAAACCAGGCGACTGCTTTCTGCCTTGGCCATTCTAGGACTTCAGCAATTTTGCTCCACCATATCTTATTTGGTGGATTATCCTCAACAGCAGTTCTTGTGAGAGGGATTTCCTAAAAGTCTGTCTTACAAGCAACTTTAGCGAGTTGTAAGAGACCTCATTACTGGAAGTTTGTAGTACAGATGAACCCTTTTAAGACATGACGTCGACCAGCTCGTTGCTCCGGATGCCGCAGTAGCCTGTATCCACAGTAGGGCAATTTCCCAACCGTTATTGTAGAGTTTGTCCAATAGTAATTGGCACCTTTATACTTCAGATGACTTGGAGACATCGCAGGAGCCGATAACTTGAAGAGCTGCCCTAGAGTCACTAGGGATGACCACTTTAGAAGTAAATATATATATATGTATATATATATGTGTGTGTGTGTGTGTGTGTGTGTGTGTGTGTGTGTGATTTTATGCAAATTCTCTGCTTATGCCATAGTTACGTTCTCTGTTGTTATGCGTAGCGCAGAGACGCGCCAAACCCTTGTTCCTGCGACATTCCTTGAGGGAACAGTCGAGGGTTGAACGACCCCGGCTTGGAGGCGATTCGAAGGGTGGTGTGTGAGCCGGCAAGGCCTGTGGACGAGGGGAGAGAAGTACAGACCTCCAGAGGGAGAGATTGTGTTGGTGAGTCCGTGCGTAGGCACGAGAGATTGTGTATTTGACGGGAGCGAGAAGGCTGCCCGATCTTTTGTTATTTGAAGGGAAGCGAGCATTGCGTTAGGCTATCGCGTGATTATTGTACCGGAGACAGTAAAAGTAGGCTCTCCGGCATCTCGCAATTGCTATCTACATTAGTAAATGATAATTGTTGAGTTTTAGAAAGTGTAGTTGTATTAATGATTCAAGTGTGTAATTATTAGATACCCCCTAGACGCCAGCTAACTACGTAGACAGGAAAGTCTACATTTTTATAACCCTAAAAAAACTGCAATTGCTTCCTGATATATAAAAAAATCCCCCCCACACACACACATACATATATATATATATATATATCCTTCAAAAATATGCATTTGCTTTCTGATATATAAAAAAATCTCCACAGCTTAACACTGGAATTGAAACTCTGCGAGGTCAGCTGATGCCTCACTTTAATAACAGTCATTTCTACAACTTTAAAGATGTCTTCATCACTAATAAATAATATTAATCAGTTAAAGTGAAATGAACGACAACTAAAACTGTCCGGAAGTGGTCTATTAAGTAGTCAAAGCAAACTGGAAGTGACAGATCAGCTCTAAACGTTCATCTCGCAATTCAGACATCGTCTGCAGACAGAATGGTGGGGAAAAGTATTATCCAGATGGAAATATTAAGAGAATCAAAGGGAGAACCTCAGATACATGTACCGAGGAAATATGCAGCTGTTCCAATCACTATTCATTTGGCAATGGGATACGAAGCTGCAGAGCCGGGGCCGATCCATCGCGGCGCCTGGGGGGCAAATTTTAAAAACGGCGCTTTTTCCAATTTTCGGAGAGACTCTTAAGTCATGAATGCATCAATATTAAAAATTGTCTACTCATTAGAATAACGGACACTTTTGAGAAAAAATATGTATTCTATACAAGGAAAAGTTTTATTTATTTTAAAGACAAATAAGATTTTAAAAAATGACAGAACTTAGAAAAAAAAGCGGAAAAAGTAAATAAATTTGATCATAATTTTCTATGTTGTAAAAATGACTAAATCATTCTCGACCCTTTATGGTAGCAAATGGATCGATTGTATCTCTGTAATTTATTGTTTTAGATATTGTTTTCTATGGAAATGATTGCTAAATCTTTTAATTGCTCTTAATTTGTTGCTTGTTCGTATGTAACTCTTTAAAATATTCAGCTCTTTCTGCTGCCATAGTGACAGGTGTTGATAGTAGAATTCTTACAGTTACAATAATGTTTGGAAATAATATATATATATATATATATATATATATATATACCGGGTGCATCATAAATTCGTGCAAAGTTTAAAAATTCGTAATAAAAGAAATAATGCTCGGAAAAATTTTCTTTTTGCGCGAATAGGATCAGAGGGACATTGGATTTTTTCCCCATGTAAATAAAAAGTTTCCAAAAGTAACCGAAAGAGGGCGCTTTTGCGTGACCACGTTAAGCCTGTATTGCAGGAAAGACATGTGTTACTTGTTGTCACCTTCATGCAGGATGGTGCCCCGCCCCACATTTCACGTGATATCAAGACGTTTCTGTTGGAATCTTTCACTGAAGACCTAGTCTATAAGTCGTGGTTGTAAGGTTCAGTGGCCCTCATGATCACCAGACTTGAACCCGGCAAATTTTTAGTTGGGGAGACACTTGAAGTCTCGTGTGTACCGGGGCTCCCCAACCACTGTGGTGGAACTGGAAAATGTCATTCGACAGACAGTCGCTGTCATCGATGCTAGAATCCACTGTAACGGGCTTAATGGCGCGCCTCACTTGCCTATTTATTACCTTGTGCTGGTAGTAATGTTGAACATCTGTTACTTTAAAATAAATGCACAGTCTCATGTTATTGTGATCTGTTTGATTTTCTGTTCGAGTTTGCCTGATTTGCATAAAACATCTCAGTATGACGTGTGAGCGCCCTCTTTCGGTTACTTTTGGAAACTTTTTTTTTTACATGGAAAAAAATCAATGTCCCTCTGATCTTATTGGCGCAAACAGAAAAAATTTCCGAGTATTACTTCTTTTATTATGAATTTTTGAACTTTGCACGAATTTATGACGCACCCGGTATATATATATATATATATATATATATATATATATATATATATATATATTGTTGACGCCAATGGCTATGTTGGCAATCGCCAAATGTGCCTTTGAAATAATACAGATATAGGTATCATAGTTTTTAATTCTTATGTTGGCATCGTAAACTTAAAGATATTAGAATTTGTTTGAAATCGCTTGTTGTATAAAAAAGTTAGTTACGCTCGCACATAGTATGGTCGATGTTTCATGTATTGATTTTGTTCATACATTAGTATTGTAGATAATTCGTTTAAGTAAATAAAATTGTTATTAATTCGTGTGTCGTATGGTCGACAATGGTTTTGATATAATTTATTAGTCTACAGTCCATTCGAATACAAATTTGGGACCAGTGCAACGTATGACATTTGGCTCATACAGTTGGTCCGTCGAGCCGGAGAAAAAATGGCACTCGTTGTGCTAAATCGACAAAAATCGACATTGAAGGCTCAGATTACTAAAATAGAGACATACTTAAAAGAAAAGCAGGTAAAAGCCCCATCGGATATTTTATCTGCTGAGTTAAAAATAAAATTAGAAATTTTATTGAAGTATCAATCAAGTTTGTATTACATTCGAATACAGTTTTTCGAGAAAGTAGATCCTGAAGAAGGTATATCGGATATTGAAGAAGAATTTTTGGATTTGGAATTTCGCATCGAAGCATCACAGGTAAAAATTAATAGTTTGATTACCTGTCAAAATAGTTCATTTATTTCAAATGGTAATAAAGATGTAAATAATAGTGCTAATATTCGACTTCCCGAAGTTGCAATTCCTAAATTTTCGGGAAAAATAGAAGAATATAGTTGTTTTAAGCTTCAATTTGATAATATTATTACCAATAATTCTCATTTAGATGAAACTCAAAAATTGCAGTATTTACATTCGACTTTAGTAAGCAAAGCCAAGAATTTACAAACTGTTAATGATACATTTAAAACGCTTTTCGCAGCTTTAGAATAAAGATATTCAAGCGAACGAGTGTTAGTTGATGTATATATTAAGCAAATACTAGAATTTGATAAAATAACTTATGAGTCTTCTAAGGAATTGCGAAGTTTGATAGATATAGTTAACAAAAATTTAAGAGCACTAAATACAATGGGTCTTGAAAGAAATAAATTATCTGATGTTGTGTTATTAAATATAATTTTGGCTAAACTCGATAAAGAATCAAGAAAGCAATACGAGCTAAATATAACTTCCACGGAAGTTCCGAAGTTGGATGATTTAATTGTATTTTTGGAAAAAAGATGCCAAATGTTGGATAATTTATCACGTAGTGTCTCTTCAAAATTGAAAGTTTTTGATAAATACCAAAAACCGAAATCGCTTATGGTGAAATCATACAATAAAGTATGTGCTTGCTGTAAAACTCTTAATCATTACATATTTAAGTGTTCTGCATTTTTAAAACTAAATTCGTTGCAAAGATTTGACTTCGTAAAAAAACATAATTTGTGTATTAATTGCTTCAGTGCGCAACATAAAGTTGTAAATTGCAATTCGAAGTACGTGTGCAATGTATGTAAAGCTATGCACAACACACTACTTCATAGAGAAAGAGTAGACACCCTGTCGGTGGCGCCAATTGACACGCCAATTGAGTCATCAAATTTATTTATCCAAAACGAAAATGAGAAACCACAACATAATTTAGCAGTAGAAGCTAAATGTAACAGTGAAAGTTGAAAATTAAATTAATATTGGGAGTTAGTAAATATATTAATACTTATTATTATTAATGATGATTATTATGATTTTAAATTCATTGCTTAAAGATTGTGGCTAGTACATTGGTTGATTGTGATTCCCAAATAATGGAAATAACTCTGGTTTATATTGACAAATTAATTTATTGATTATTAACTCATAATTAATACGCTACAAGTTACTAAATATTTCCTCTGGCATTTACACATTATTCACAATTCTTTACTACTAACTTAATTCTTTACGACACATATATTTAACTCATTCAATTATTATGACAATATTTCGTACTGCATCTACACATATTACTTTCAACTTCATTCCTACTAAATTAATTCATATATATAAGCATAACATCATATTAAATTGTTTGTGAATTATCGGTTAATTCCTCAACATCTTATATTCAAACACTATACTCATCGCGCTCTATATTAATTATTATGGCTACACACTGAGAAGCAATGATAGCAATATAAAAAGGAAACGCAAAGTCGGTACCTCGGAAGATGATTGTTGAATCACCATGGGCAGCTGGCACTCGTAATGTCGAACTTCGTTGTATCTATCCTCGCACGGAACTAGGGCACTTTCTTGTCTGGTATACGGCTTCGTCATTCATGGCAAGCACTCTACACGGGACACTTGGGCACTGTCATCATCGGTTCTCTAACTCCGTCACTCCTTGCAGACCCTCGGCACGGGACACTGGGCGCTCGACAACTTCTATCTCCAAAAAACTTCAGACTAACTCTGACTTCTTAGGTTATCTCTGCCTTCACACTATTTCTCATTTCATATTATTTTCTTATTAATGTCTCCGCCTCTTATAATTTCCATTGGTCATATAGTTATCATGCCATCGCCATTCGTCCGTGGCTGCCTCTTCTCAATCCCCTTTTTACCAATGCGCATCGAGGTCGGGATTTATAATTTCTCCCTCAAATTTAACTTTTTTTCCCATGCTTCGGCTTCAAGCAGGTGGCCTGTTTTATAGCCATCATAAATTTTCTTTTCTTCTCTTCGTGCAATTCATTCTCTTCAACTTTTATCTTCTATTTCTTGCTACAGACACAATCTCTAAATTTCGTTTCGGTATATTGCTGGCTTTCTTCCCTTCTCTTTTATTGCCCGTCATTTGCTGTGTTTCTTTCTTGCATTTAACAATTATTTTACTTTGTCCTGTACTTTTCAATGCTCCTGCCCCTGGCCGTGGCACTACTGTCATGTCCCTAAGACATCCCCCCCCCTCTCTCTCAAAAAAATTACTGCCGTCTCTCTTCCTCCTCTCACCATCTATTACTTCAATCTTCGACTTCCGTGCTATCGTCTTGTACCTCTATCACCTTTCCGTTCCCTTCCTACACACATCATTAGCTTCTCATCGTAACCCCAGCAGTACATATCATCTACATTTATATGATTCCTTATTGCATCGACAACATTTTTATTTAATTAATTATCTGCATAACTCATGGTGCAGTTAGTGACCTCACCTCTTCCATTTCGCTAACCAACTTAGGTTTAACATAATATTTCATTATTTTCTTACCATTAGGGATTAATCTTCTAAGTACCAACTTCTTAGTATAAACAATTACCAACATAATAACATGTACACACATCAAAATACCACCAAATAATAATTATCAAGTAAATTTACCTATGACCATATTATACGATCAATATTATACGACATTAACAATATTATACAACTTATATTCATATACATTTCATAATAATTGGAAATAATAATTAGCATGCACAAAAATAATAATTACATCAAAGAAAACACACGTTCATTATATACTAAATTTTGTTTGAAAAAAATATATCATCTTCATTGTTCAATAAGAATTATACTTCTGAAAATTATATTATGATGTTTGCATAGATTGTTAATTTTCATATGATTGTCCGTATGATAAAATCTCTGATGATGTTTCGCAACATAGTCTTTCTCAACAGTCTCAATATCTTTTTCAACAGTCTTAATATCTTTATTTATGAAGATATATTTTCTCCATATTTGTCGCCAATGTTCATCACTATCCAGACACATAATGGAAAGTCTATAATCTTTTACCCTGTGTTTTTTTTGCACATATGGATAACATTTCCAATTCATATTTTGTTACACATCATTGCTTCTCAAGAATCATCTAATGCTACTACATTGTCAAAATACCTACTAATTTTTAATTAGTATTGCAAAGACATGCTAATTGTATTATTCATTTAATTCCTCCCACACTGATTTACCTGTAAATTTAGCTTCGCTGCCTTACGCTAACTTTTCTCGTACGCTCCTTCTTCATCCATCGCAGTTTGTTACAACTGGTCAAAGCCCCTTCTGACGTTATTATGGAAACTCATTCCTTTCGGTTCACGGGTAATATTCGCACCCGGTCCTACTCGTCCAAAACCAGTTTTTCGTTTCAATTCTTTCCTCTGCTTATCTCCGAAGATCGTTCGAGTAAACTCCCGCGCTAATTACTTTTTTACGAGCTTAAGTGGCAACCACACGTATTTCCCCCACTGCAGTAATTATTGCCTTGTCACTTCTTCCGGCATATCAGCGTCCTGTTATTTTCCAAAGGTTTCACGTCTCGTGGGATTGATGTCGAACTATGGACTTAAATCTGCCCCCATCGCCTCTGATTTTTGCACCAGATAGCTATTTTGTCTTTGCAATTATGGTCTACATCGTGGTATATTCGTATCATTATTTATTTTCCTTCATTTCATATCATTTTATTTCAATGTATATTGTTTAATTGATTTTACTTTCGTACTCTCGTGATGCATACTCGTTTTATTGCGGTATTTTGTTTGTTCGCTCGTCGATGAATATTTATTATTTATTCATTAATTAAATCCGCACTTTTATTGTTTATTTTATTATCATAATTTTTTATTCGTTAATTAACTAATTATGTAGTTAATCAATCAATTAATTATTTATTTATTTATTTATTTACGTTTATTAATTGTTATTTAATCAATGCCGTGAACTCTTCCTTCCCTATGAATTTTTCGACCCTTATCATAACTTAATTTTTTAGCTAACCACTTTGCTGGATATTTAATTTCGTTGTTTGTTAATGCTGTTTATTTTTTATTATTTATGTAATTATCTTTATTGATTAATTAAGGTCTATGCCATTTATTTCATTATTTTGCCACTCAAAGGTTCTTTAAGTATCCGTATTGTTTTATTACCGTTGACCATTGATGCTTAATTAATTCGTATCTTATATTTTCAGGTCCCTCGTCACCTAAATGAACTTGACATCGGATGGTTATCAATTCTGCCTAACTGCTTTTAAATTCCTTGCCTGCTGGAAAATTTTCATCCATCACTTCAATCTTATTCGTATACTCTACAGGTATGTATTTAAACTTTTATTGGTTATTTATTTTACTATTCATTTTTATGACACACCTAACATATTTTGTTGTACATATCATACAATCCATATTTATATCGCTCTTATGTTATTTTGATTTGTCACTATTTTATCGAGTCGTATAATAATTTATTATTCTATATTATTCTTTTCATACCTCACTTATCATTATTTTATTGCCTCCTAATTATGTTATCTACTCTCTACTCGTACTTCATTTGCTTTGTGATTTTATCTTGTAATTCATTGTACTATCTTATTCATTCACAGCTCCACATTTTTTTAAATTATTTAATTAATTATTCTTTTTATTATTATTATTATTATTATTATTATTTTTAAATTGCCTAACTGATCATCTCCATCTAACTCCCTACGAATCTTAATTTATCCGCGTGTATCTTCATTATTGATCTGGGGTTTTTCAATTGATTGTATTAATGCATTTCTGTTATGGAAGCTTTCAATTATTTCAACTGACATTAATTCGCATTTTACCTTCCACGTATTGAATTACTGTACTTATTACTTCTGACTCATTCATTCATGCCTAACTTACTCGATTTTTTATTTATTTATTTATTTATTTATTTTTAAGTTTATTTGCTTACTCTTATTATTATCACTATTAATTATTTATTTATTATGTCACCCATTAATTCATGATTTTATTTATTTAATTATATGCATCCACGCGTGCTTTTTGTAATTTGTTTAAATTGCTCTTTATAACCACCCTTGGATTGCTTAAATATCGTAATAACACGTTTTGATCGGGGAAAATTCGTAAAATTTCAAATAAACCTGTAAACTCTGACTTCAAAGCACTAAGAGACATTAAATTACGTAAAGTTGCTAAATCTCCAACTCTCCAATAATTATTATAATAATGCCTATATTGTACCTGATTTCTAAACTTTCCCGTTGTCCTCTCGTATTGATTGTGTCGCAAATTTAACCTATTCCTTCGATCGTAATAATTATATTGATCGAAATCCCTATTTCTTCTGCCATATTTTTGTCTATCATTTTTAATTACTTGTTGATAATCTTGATAATCATTTGCCGCCATTATGGTACCAATATAAGCCGTGTTAGTCTCAATTGTTGGAAAATTTTGTTGCGTTAAATCCTCTACATCCTCTGGACTCTCAATATTCGCTTCTTTTGATTTCGTATAATAATTATCCTACCGTTGATGCCCTTTTGCCCGCTTTTGTGGTCTATTTTCACCATCTCTACTTTCTTTAAATTGTTTAAATATGACGCACTCATTAACATCGTGTTCAGCCTGCTCGCATAGCTCGCATAATTTTATTTGTTTAACCTTCGTTATCGTGTCTAATTCTTCCCTTAATCTTTCATTTTCGCAATTTTTAATGTAGATATCTTGTTGCGCCTCCATTAATTGTGATTGTAAATCTGTATTTTCGGATACAAATTTTTGCAAATCTAACTCCTGACTGTGTTTTTCTGTTTGCACCGTTTGTACCGCAGCTAATTCTGCCCTTAATTTTGAATTTTCGCAACACTGAACGGGGACCTGTCCCTGTAATTCTGTATTTTCAGATAACAATTCTTGTAACTTTAAATCCTGCTGATCTCGTTTCTCTGTTATTTGCGTCAATTGACTCTCCAACCGCTGAATTGTGGATTTTAATTTCTCGATCTTTGACAAATCCTCACTAAGTGTTACATTTTGTATTCTTACTTCATTTCCCTTATCCTCCACCTTTTTCTTTTACAAACTCTCAATATCTCCAACATTTTCATCACTTGCTACCCTATCAATTCGTAATTCATATTTTTGAACGTCTCTCTCATAATTTGTATGTTTCTCTCCCTTAATTTCCATCGCCTTTCTGACTGCATCTCTAAAATTTTCTATATTTAATCTGCCTATCTCTAGTCTTATGTCGTCGCTCACTGCCTGTAGAAGTTTCATTAACATTACCTTCTCCGCTGCGCTTTGTCCCTGATATTGGCTACCAAAATAATTAAGCGTAACTTCCTCAATTTCTCGTGCTAAGTCAGAAATAGTTTGTTTGGGCTTTCGCTTTATATTTTCAAATTTTTGTTGTTTCGCATACAACGTATTTATGTTTTCCAAAGTGAATCCTGTCATGTTTTTATCTTTTACCTTTTCACTAACTGCTACAGTATTAATCATTGCATCATATTTTTGATCATTGCCGTTCATAATTCCCTCAATCTCCATTGCCATGTCGATTGCCTCTTGAAACGTTAGCGGCTGAAATGTCATTAATTCCTTTCTTATATCTTGCCGTATGGTTTTTACAAATTTATCTAACATTACTCGGTCTACCGACGATGATTGTACTTGCGTAGTGCCTAAATATGTAGTTGCTATACCTCTAATGTGCTTCGCCACGTGTTCGACTTTTTGACCTGGTTTGTGTATGATTTTCTTAAATGCCGCATGTTTTAACAATTCCTTCACTGTTAGTGCCATTTTCTAATCTTAAAAAAATTTTCTATATTCAATATTGTATCCCAAACTTATCCTTCCTACTCCTATTCGTGCGCTCTCATTTGCTTTATTCATTCTTATTAGCGCCCCTTGCAAATTTTTATTTTGCGTACCTATTCTTATCTAACATTACCGCAGTATCTCTAATATTTTTGTTTTACTACAAACTTAACACCCTTCAATATACTATGTAATAACTAACGTTTCTTTCCCTCTATCATTATATTCTTACACACTCTTTATGACTTTCCTACCTAATATTTCAACAATTCAACTTATTATTCAATTCATAGTAATCATTCCTACAGTTTATACTCATAACACTTAAATACTCGTATCAACCCAAACTTCAAAAATTTTATCTTTCATTAAAATTTTAGCGATTCTAACATTTCGCGCATCTGACTATCGATACTCGTCTTTTATTTAATTGCCTCTACCTCAATTTTTTATGGAATTATCTTATTCTAATTTGCCCAATTTACGATGTCTTTGCAACACATTCGCGACACAATTCTACCTATCTCTGAATTTATCATCACAATTAATTTCACACACTTCATATAACTTATAATTCGTTTACACATTCTAACTCAACATTTAAAATTCAATATCATCAAATACACTAAATTAATTCAAACTATCAAATATTAACTCAAATTTTACCAAATATTCAATGCCACATTTCTAATCATTCAAAATACCTCTTTCAATGCAACAGATCAATTCATCAATTAAACCAGAGTTCCGCAAAACCATCTTTAAATGTTTGTTAGCAGGGCACCAAATGTAACAGTGAAAGTTGAAAATTTAATTAATATTGGGAGTTAGTAAATATATTAATACTTATTATTATTAATGATGATTATTATGATTTTAAATTCATTGCTAAAAGATTGTGGCTAGTACATTGGTTGATTGTGATTCCCAAATAATGGAAATAACTCTGGTTTATATTGACAAATTAATTTATTGATTATTAACTCATAATTAATACGCTACAAGTTACTAAATATTTCCTCTGGCATTTACACATTATTCACAATTCTTTACTACTAACTTAATTCTTTACGACACATATATTTAACTCATTCAATTATTATGACAATATTTCGTACTGCATCTACACATATTACTTTCAACTTCATTCCTACTAAATTAATTCATATATATAAGCATAACATCATATTAAATTGTTTGTACGAATTATCGGTCAATTCCTCAACATCTTATATTCAAACACTATACTCATCACCTCTTATAATTTCCATTGGTCATATAATTACCATGCCATCGCCATTCGTCCGTGGCTGCCTCTTCTCAATCCCCTTTTTACCAATGCGCATCGAGGGCGGGATTTATAAATTCTCCCTCAAATTTAACTTTTTTTCCCATGCTTCGGCTTCAAGCAGGTGGCCTGTTTTATAGCCATCATAAATTTTCTTTTCTTCTCTTCGTGCAATTCATTCTCTTCAACTTTTATCTTCTATTTCTTGCTACAGACACAATCTCTAAATTTCGTTTCGGTATATTGCTGGCTTTCTTCCCTTCTCTTTTATTGCCCGTCATTTGCTATGTTTCTTTCTTGCATTTAACAATTATTTTACTTTGTCCTGTACTTTTCAATGCTCCTGCCCCTGGCCGTGGCACTACTGTCATGTCCCTATGACACTAAAGCAGTTTCAAGCTGTTTAATCTCTCAAAGGAAAAATATTCTTCTTCAAACAACACGGGTTTATGTGAAAAATATGTTAGGGGAATTTATTCCTGCCATTTGCCTTTTGGATAATGGATCAAGTGTTCAATTTTTATAGTATAGATTTTTGCAAAAATTGAGTTTAAGAGCTAAAAGAATATATTCTCCCGTATCAACATTAAATAATACATCGGTCACTGTAAATAAAAGTGTAGTTATAGAAGTTGCAAATAAGAACAGGAATTTTTCTGCCAGTATGGAATGTTTAATTGTACCTAATATTACAGACATTACTACGAATATCCCAATAAACATAAATGACTTGAATTTACCGTCGCATATTGAACTGGCACATGAAGGATTCACAAATCCAGCCAAAATTGACTTGCTTATCGGAGAAGAGTATTTTTTTGAAATTTTAAGGTCAGGACAATTTCGTTTACCTTCGCATGGTATTTTATTGCAAGAAACTGTATTCGGTTATGTAGCTAGTGGAACAGTAGTTAGTTCTGTAAACACGCAATTCTGTGGATTATTGAAGTCATCAGAAAATATTGAAGAAAACTTTAAAAAATTTTGGGAACAAGAAGAAGTGAATTCAGTTAGTTCTTTAACACCGGAAGAAATTCAGTGTGAAGATCATTTTGTAAAACATTATACTAGAGTATCGGGTAGATTTTGTGTAAAATTACCTTTCAAAGAGTGTACTAAATCTTTGGGATGTTCAAAGAATATGGCTATTAAGCGTTTTCTAAGTACAGAAAAACGATTAGAACGCTTGCCCAATTGTAGAACCATGTATAAAGAATTCATGGACGCTTATTTAAAATTAGGTCACATGGAGCTTGTTCCACATTACGAGAGAAATGATGTGTTGAGTAAAACAAATTACCTTCCGCATCAATTTGTTTTGAAGGATAGTTCGACAACTGCATTGAGGGTTGTGTTTGATGCCTCGGCTAAGACATCAACAGGCATTTCTCTAAACCAAACACTAATGGTAGGCCCAAAGTTGCAAGATGATATTTTCGACATAATATCAAGATTTAGATTACAAGATTTAGATCTAGATTACCATATGCTCTGACAGCTGATATTTCTAAAATGTATAGACAAATTTTAGTTACGAATAATGATTCAGATTTACAAAGAATAGTTTGGCGTAATTCTCCTGAAGAGTCTTTTCAAGAATATAGACTTAAAACTGTGACATATGGCACAGCCTCAGCTCCATTTCTAGCAGTAAGAGCTTTGAGACAACTTGCAGTAGAAGAGAAAGATAATTTTCCTCTTGCTTCAGCTGTGACTCTTTCTGATTTCTTCATGTATGACTTAGTCACAGGTAGCAATGATTTAAATAGTGCTAAGGAGTTACAAAACCAGTTGATACAAATGTTACAAGCTGGTGGAATGAAACTTTGTAAATGGTCCTCTAACGAAAGAGAACTGTTAAAATCAGTGCCGTTCGAAGATCAAGAATATCATTTTGATCAATCAAGAGAAACAGTAAAGACACTAGGTCTCATTTGGAATCCAAAAATTGATAAATTAAAATTTTTTGTTTCTCCCTCAATATATTCATCAAAGTGCACTAAGAGATCAATATTATCTTATATTTCTATATTATTCGACCCTTTAGGACTTTTAGGACTAATTATAGTTCGAGCAAAGATATTTATTCAAAAATTATGGCTTTTACAGATTGACTGGGACGAGCCACTCTCAGCTAAAGAAGCTCAAGAATGGAAAAATTTAGTAAAAAACCTCCAAGTAGTTGAAAGTATTGATGTCGATCGCTATATTTTGAATGATAGTATTTGTCAGCTAGAAATACACGGATTTTCGGACGCCTCCGAAAAGGGCCTATGGAGCGGTAGTTTATGTCAAAGCCACTGGCACATCATCGGAAGTCTCAGTGAAGTTACTCTGCAGCAAATCAAGAGTCTCGCCTCTGAAGCGTACAACAATTCCAAGACTAGAACTTTGTGCAGCAGTATTACTAGTAAAATTAGTGAACCGAGTGCTATCATCGTTAAAAATATCTGTGAATAGCGTTCATTTGTGGACCGATTCGACAATAGTACTTGCGTGGATTCAACACGAACCACATACTTTGAAATCATTTGTATCGAATCTCGTCGCAGTTATTCAAGAACTGACTTCGACTCATCAATGGCACCATGTAACTTCAGAAGAAAATCCAGCTGACATAATTTCTAGAGGTGATCCTGAAACTCTTCGAGATAGCAAACTGTGGTGGGATGGTCCCACTTTCCTTTTGAATGACTTTTCGTCGTTAAAGGATAATCCCTGCCCAACAGCTGTGGAGGTTCCAGAAGTGCAGAAATTGCCGGTCCCTTCATTGACTTTTGTATTGACTTTAGAAAGTGATTTGTTAAATAGAGTTTTAGACAGATCAAATAGTTTTTCTAAAATTGTATATATTTTTAGTTTTATTTTCAGATTTTTGAAAAATACTAGAAGCAAACCAGAGGATAGGTACAGAGGCCCCCTGTTACCCCAGGAGCAGAAAACAGAGACAGAATTTATCATTCGACAAATACAGGCAGATGAATTTAAAATGGAGATATCTGTTCTCTTAGCTGGTAAAAGGGTTATAAAAGGGAAGGTAAAGGACCTCCAACCCTTTTTAGATTCCAATGGAATTCTAAGAGTTGGAGGACGGTTAGAAAAATCGAATTTAAATTTTAATGCAAAACATCCCATTTTACTTTCTGCGACCCACAAATTTACAAAAATTTTGATGAATTACTACCATAGGAAATATCTGCATGTAGGAGCACAGAATTTATTGCATTTAGTACGCCAAGAATACTGGCCATTAAACGGCAGAAGTATCGCTCGACAAATTGTCCACAATTGTGTTACATGTTTTAAACAAAAACCTGTTACCGAAAGTCAGCTTATGGGCAATCTCCCTCCGGAAAGAATAAACCCGAGTTCCCCCTTTAATGCCACAGGAATAGATTTTTGTGGACCCTTTTATGTAAAGTTTAAAGGACAAAGAAAGGGTGTATACCACAAAGTATACATAGCTATATTTGTCTGCTTTGTGACAAAGGCGGTACATTTAGAGACTGTCACAGATTTAACCTCAGAAGCGCTAATCGCGGAGCTAAAAAGATTTTTCTCTAGACGTGGTAAAAGTTCGTCTCTGTTCACGGATAATGCCACCAATTTCGTAGGCGCGCATTTAGAATTAAAACGATTGTACAAACTTTTTAAAAAGCCTGAGGAAAATTTAGCTTGTTATTTAGCCTCAGAAGGCATTGCCTGGAATTTTATTCCTCCCAAAGCCCCGAATTTCGATGGACTTTGGGAAGCCAGTGTCAAATCATTTAAATACCATCTTAGACGAACTATTGGTGATCGAAAGCTGACCTTGGAAGAATTCCAGACTATTACAATTCAGATCGAAGGCATCTTAAACGGCAGACCGTTAATTCCGATGAGCTCAGATGTGGATAATTTAGATGTTTTAACTCCATCACATTTTTTGATAGGACGCATTTTGAATACAATCCCTGAACCACTAATAGTGAACAAACCATATAATTTATTAACAAATTGGCAAAAAACCACCAAAATTGTTCAAGCCATATGGATAAAATGGCAGATTAGTTATTTAAATCATTTACAAAATCGCACCAAATGGCATGTTGAAATACAAAATTTACAACCTGGTCTAATGGTTTTAGTTAAAGAAGATCACTTGCCACCATGTAAATGGTTGATTGGACGTATTCAAGAAGTGATACCAGGATCCGATAATAGAATTAGAGTAGCTGTGGTGAAAACAAACCACGGTATATATAAACGTAGTATTAGAAAGTTATGTGTATTACCTAATCAAAATATGTAAATTTTTAGTTGGTTTATGTTTTGAGTTTATATTTAATTTGTATATTCGTGTATTATTGATAACATTATTTACATTTTAAGTTATCTGTATTCATTTAGAACTTGTTTAAGCCAAAATATGAGGCAAAAATGTATTGTAATATATTGCTCATTTTATGTATTCAACTGTAATAACTGTAATTGTATTTTGACTTTGTAACTTTTAATGTATTTTGAAATATAATATTTCAACCTGGGGAGAATGTTGACGCCAATGGCTATGTTGGCAATCGCCAAATGCGCCTTTGAAATAATACAAATATAGGTATCATAGTTTTTAATTCTTATGTTGGCATCGTAAACTTAAAGATATTAGAATTTGTTTGAAATCGCTTGTTGTATAAAAAAAGTTTGTTACGCTCGCACATCTTATGGTCTATGTTTCATGTATTGATTTTGTTCATTCCTTAGTATTGTAGATAATTCGTTTAAGTAAATAAAGTTGTTATTAATTCGTGTGTCGTATGGTCGACAATGGTTTTGATATAATTTATTAGTCTACAGTCCATTCGAATACAACAAATTTGGGACCAGTGCAACGGCATTTGGCTCATGATTATTACATTATGACATTTGGCATTCGGCAAATATGACATTTGGCATTCGGCAAATATGACATTTGGCATTTGGCTAATATGACATTTGGCAATTATGACATTTGGCTCATACATACATACATACATATATATATATATATATATATATATATATATATATATATATATATATATGTAGGATTTTGTGCAAATTCTCTTTTGCTATGCGTAGCCCAGAGTCGCACCAAACCCTTATCTTGTCCGTGCGACATTCCTTGAGGGGACAGTCGAGGGAGAGGGTTGAGGAGGATTTGTTCATGGTGTGTTATGAGCTCTGCTTAGATCCAACTCCAGGGATGGATTGGAATGATCTGAAAGGGTTGATTGAAAATTGCGTGGACTACGAAACTGACCCTGACTTTGTCAGTAGTTTTATACACACAATAGTGGAAGATCGCCAGGAACGTGAATATAGATGAAAAGTTAAAATAGAGATGGAGGAAATGAAACTAGCGATAGAGATAATGAAAAAGGAGCTCGAGTTAGAGTATAGGAGGCTAGGGCTGCCGATCCCTGAAATCGTTAGAACGGAGCCCGAACACAAAACGAACGAACTTGAATCTATTGATGCCTCTACAAATGGGAATACAGAAAAAATTCTTGGGGTGTATCAAGAGCTGCCGGTTATTTCTAATTTAAAGTCGGATGTGGTACCTGAAATGCTGAATAGTCCTTGTGCATATTCCGACCAGCGAAGCCGTGAACAAATAAGTGATTCGCGCTCCTTCAACACATTCGAACATAAGAATGATGTGAATGATATAGGAAGTGAAAGTGGTGTTTTGAATCGTCATGTTATTGAGGTGGAGGAATCGAAGAGTGATTCACGCTCCTTCAATACGTTTGAACATGGGAATAATGCGAATGATACAGGAAGTGAAAGTGGTGCTTCGAAACGTCATGTTATTGAGGTGGAGGGATCAAAGAGTGATTCGCGCTCCTTCAGTGGTGGTGAAATTAGGAATGACGTACATGATGTAGAAAGTGTAATGGGTGCTTCGGGACGGCATGTTAGTGAGACGGAGAAGTTAAAGCCGTCAAAGGACAACTTATCTGTTTGTAGCGACGTGCTAGATAAGTCCGATGTTGAAAATTTACATGTACCTATCATTATGTACCATAAATGCGCGACTTCAGTCCGAGAGTGTGGATAACCGCTGCTGAAACTAGTGGAGGACAAAACTGGAGTTGACAATACTTAGAGACTCAATGTGATAAAATTCGCGCTGAAATAGAGGAGAAAACTGCTATAATTGTAATGCTCGAGGGAGTGGGGAAATCAAATGCTGTTGTGGATTATGAGACTAAAGAGTACCCTCCAAAATTTTTAGTTGACCCTAAAACCTTTTTAGTTCTAAAGACTAGATCACGAGCACAAAATACTCGCAATGAATGTGTAGTATTCGAAAGGAATTTCAATAAGCGGAAAAATAGAAAACTGTTTAACTGAAAAAAAAAATTATTAGTGTGTTTTAGATTATTTAAGGGTCGAACTTTTATTCATTGGGTTAGTAGTAATTCTCTTAAAGAATAATGAGTGTTTGATAATATTTTTAAATAAGGTTTGTTTTTGCGTTTTAGATCGTTCGAGGGTAAAATTTTTCATTCATTGTGTTATTAACAATTCTTTTGAAAGATAATGAGTGCTTTGATAATATTTTTCATATAGGTATATCTTGTGCAGTACTTTGGGCTGTTATAATCTAATTAACCTTTCTCTTGTATACTTCATTAATATTGGTTGAACTTTAACGTCTTTTTAGCCATTCAAAGGATGATTTCATTGTATTTTATCGATTCTTAAAAAAATAGTGTTTGGTAATAATTTTATATAAGTTTTAAATTTCTGCATACTGTGTTGTGATACGAAGTAATATTCGTTGGTAAGCATTTCTTTGATATGCTTAATTAATAACACAGATCTGCAACTAAAAAGCTGTTTGATTATTTCAACTAATTTCCATGTATTTTGGTGTGCTGAATACGAACAAAAATTTGAAAAAATCCTAGACGTCAGGATTTAACACAAAATGAAAAATTCTCCTGAAATTTAGCAAATTTTTCTCAGTTTTTGGTATTTTTTTATTTTAGGGTTTTTAACTAAATGTAACGTCAAAATTACTATTTATTAGTTCACATCTGTGCATTTAAGATATACAATGCCAAAAAAACATAACGTTCAAAGAAAAGAACTTCTAGAGTGAGCTAAAGGAAACCAGAATCAACATGTTGCAAACTGACCGCGCAGGCGCTAATACTTGGAGATCAAGATAAAGTTTGGGCGTCTCATAAAGTGTGTAAACGGTACGTTGAGGACCTCCGAAATTGGTTGAAGGGTAAGAAAAAAAGCTTTCCGTTATGGGATTTCTATGGTATGGCGATAGCAAAAGAACCATAGTAAAGACTGTTACTTTTGTTCATGCGATGTGAAAGGGTGTATTTCCAAATGAAAGCATTCCATTTCATACCCCAATCTCCATTCAGCTATATATATATATATATATATATATATATATATATATATATATATATATATATATATATATATATATATATATATATATATATATATATATATATATATATATATATATATATATATGTGTGTGTGTGTGTGTATGCATAAGAAATAGTATATATTATAATATATATATATATATATATATATATATATATATATATATATAAGAAATAGTTGATAGAGAATACCAGTATTAGCACTAAAGCTACTTGCAGCCAGGAACTAAAAACATGAAAAGATAAGTATCAAAGAGGTTTTAGACAGCATCTCTTCGTCAGCGGTGTCAATACTGTCTAAAAACCAATGGATTGTTTCCGATCTATACAATAAACACACTCAGACACCGTACAATCCATGAATAACAGAAGAATTGAATAAAAATTGAATAAAGAGTTACTTAACCAAAGAACACCAAGCCTGGCTCTAGACAGAGTGGAAGTTAAGAACATGTAACCGCAAGATGACTGACGTCACAAAACTTGCAACCATGGAGATTATGGATACTCAGTTACTGACTTACTATGGTTACTGTATTTTAGGACTATTAATCCATTATTAATTTAGTTTTTTATTATTATTACTAAGAGTTATTTTTATTCTTATTTTTATTTTTACTTATGATTTTTATTTTATTTTTTATTTTTATTTTTCTTAGTTAGTTTTTCTATTTTTTATTTTTAGTAGTTATTTTTTCTAATTTTTCTTATTATTATGTTTAACTTATTAAATGCAACAGAACAAACTATTCATTAAAACTAAAACAACCAATTATGTGTTTGGATAGACTTTCGGGGTAATTATTACGCGTTAGCACAGCTTTCAAGTCTAAAATATCCTTATTCCTATTGTCTTTAGAACATCGCCTATTTATACGAACTAACTGATTTACAATAATGTTATTAAAAACAGATTTATGTAAACAGGTTAAGTAATTTTGAAATTTAACAATATTAAAATTATAGTCTGATCTTTTGTCGTATAAGTCAAAAGTAAATTTGCTGTGAGAATTTAATTTAATGTTAATATCTAAAAAGTTTACATTGATATTATCATGGCTACTTTTAATTAGTTCCAGATTAGGAGGGTAAAAATTTAAGTCTATATGGTTATTACTTTTATTAATTACTATTATATCATCTATATACCGAAATATATTGTAATTGCAATTTTCCATATTATTAATTTCAAAATAATCTAAGTATAAATTAGCTAGCATACTTGAAGCATTACCACCTTGTGGTACACCTTTGACTGTAAGTATATACTATTATTATGAACTATGTAATTATGTTTAGTTACTAAATCTGGGAGCCTATTGAAACGAGTTAGTTTAATTTCGTTGCCTATGTATATTATTTTGTATTAACATTATGATTATTCTATTTAAATCAATTATATCGATATTATTAAATAGATCTTTAAAATCATAGGTTACTACAGTTTTACAATTATCTAATGTTTGTAGTTTTCTAATTAGACTAAAGCTATTATCAATTATACCACAAACACCAGATGTTATATTTTTATAGATTAATTTAAGGTAATTCAATAATATTACACTTGCTTTAGTAGCATAAGTGTTGTGACCATAGGTTACTGCTCTAAAAGCAATAGGTGTTTTATGAAATTTAGGAACTAAAGTAATACAGTGATTTCCGCTTATAAGAATCACGTTTGTTATTACTGTTTTTGATTCTTATAAGCGGTTGATTCTTATAACCGAAACTTCCCTTTGGACAGGCACACATACACAAATATACAATTGTACATATATATATATAAACACACAGGCACATATATACATAATTTACCATTAAATACTCTTTAATTTACGTTATTTATCATTTATTAAAATTATTTTTTATAATTTTAAAAATACTCAATTTCTAAACAAATACTATAACTCAATTTCTAGACCTATAAGTAACAACACATGATTATAAAATCAACAAGAGGCAGCTTCTCTTTGACTACACTTTGGAAGAGCATCATATCTAATTAACAAGTTCTGTTTTTCAGAAAAACTAAGAGTTTTCCTTGTTTTTATCATATTTGAATTCGACTATCAAAAAGTTCTAACACTAACTGGCAATTTTGTTAGAAAACTAAAGTGAATACTAGCGACGTATGCTTATTACAGTCTCAGACGAAGATTCACTTTATCTCAGACGAAGATTCACTATTTAACGTTTCGCGGTTTGATTCTGAATCAAACCGTGAAACGTTTGATTCAGCATCTGGTTCATCTGATTCAGCAAAATGGATCCGTTTACGTTTCACGGTTTGAAGTGCTGAATCCACTGTCCCGTTTGCGTAAGTGATGGTGGACACTTCGCGGAAGATTTATGTGTTTCAGGGTCCAGAAATCCGCAACCAGGAAGTAAGTGGTGGGAAAAAAGGAGTGCCTGTCTGGAGAAAAGCGAAATCGGACCCGGGCGGATTAGATGTCCCTGGGTAAAGCTAATAAGACAGTGTTTAGCAAAAACGTATAAGGAGAAACTCTTATGTTTTGTCTAAAGGAATGTATTTTACGACGGTTTTCCACCCCAAAGTTTTATCAATCTTTCTTTTCAAAAACTTAAGAAAGAATTTCGTACCTTTTGAGAGTTCAAGTGGCATTTTTTGGAAAAATGAAAGGAAGGCAAAGATTGCAAACTGATTCTTATAACCGGTGGATTGATTCTTTAAAGCGGAAATTTTAACATGGAAATAATACATTTGTTTTTGTTTTTGCGATATTGATTCTTATAAACGGTTGATTCTTATAACCACTGATCACTATAAGCGGTGGTTACTGTATATGGAAAAAGATAATTGTTTGATGATATACCTAGTAGTTTATTTTTTGCTATTATTTTCTTAATAATAATACTAGTAGTTTCTTTTAATGGCTGAAAAAGATCACTATTTTCTAGCTATTTTTTTAAACTTATGGCAAAATATATTTTACAATAATTGCATAGTTGTTGGCTGCTTTATCTACATAAGTGATTATAAAGTCATCTTGTAATTTTGTTATAGCATCTTTCAAGTGTTTAAAGGAATTATTAATGTTATTACTATTATTGGGTAGTTTATTATGTACAAGTTTTAGTAAATTAATTTTCCATTGGTTGAAGGCTTCTGTAGGTATAGAATAATTAATTGCTATTTAGTATATAAATTTATCTAAATCAGCATTTAAGAAATATATTATTTTTTTATTAGTAGTAGTACTAGGTAATCTATACTTAGTTCCCAAACTCATCAACTCTCGCAGTGCTAAATTAGCCACTATTTCCAAATTGCCTGTTATTACACGACCATGTGTCGTATCAATATAACTATTGTAATTGGGCAGATGACATACACAATTTAAATTTATTGATTGAGAAAATTTTTTGAGACCTGATTATAGTTAAATATACGTCTACCCATAGGCAGAGTATATTTAAAGGCACGTTTTACTTTTATATCATTTATAGGAAACATATCATGAAGTTTATCAAATATAGTATTGAAGTTTATATTATTTAGTTTATGGTTGGTAAAATTTAGTACACAATAAGTGTTATTAGCTGTATTTTGTTTTTTAAATAAGTTTATTTTTAAATTATTAGTCCGTGTTAATATTAAATCATATACCAGATGCTGATAATGATAATTCTTTATTTTAGTACTTAAAAATAGTTGATATAGCTTAATGATATGTTTTTTAACGATAGAAAAAATCCAAGCTTTTAATTTTTTATATTGATAATGAATAATAAACCTTTCCTGAAAATTTATTAAAGCATTTTTATATAAGTTACAATCAAAAGTCTTACGTTTATTATAACTTTTACCTCTTTTAGTTCTTTTTGATGTCTTAGTATCTTCGATTAGTTGAGGGTTAATAGGATGAGCTGACACACCAGTAAAATTGAAATTAACTATATTTTTCTGTTTATAAATTTGATTAAGGCCATATGGAAAAATAGTTTTATGCTTTTGCATATATATATTTTCATAATATAACCTTTCAGAGGGTGATTTAATTATATCTACAATGAAGATAACAATATTTTCAAAATTATTTTTTTAAATGATCAAATTCAATGTTTAGTGGTTGACTATTTAGTGCGTTATATTTTTTTACATTAGAACGGTGTAAATTTATTCTAATATGTAGTGGATTAGAAGTTTGTCCTATGTATTCCATATGACAACAACTACAGGTGATTTTGTATACGCAATTATAAGTTTTACAGAATTTTTGTTTTGTGAATTTACTTGAATTTGGGAATTGTGTGCTAGGGGACAAGTTTTTCAAAGCTTATTAGAGCATTTATCAAAAACCAATGTCTTTTGCCTGACTTGATAACATGGAGAGGGCACAGAGAAAGAGGATGAAGATGATTGGTAACTGTTTGACGATCCATTGATACTCCAATAAGTATCAATGTACCGAGCATTGACTTCATTAGCATGAAATGCCAATTTGCCAGTCGCTAAAATTGATTTACTATAACTTATGATATGATAAGAAGAAAGTATAAGTTCAATTGAACAAACATATTAGGTTAATTATAATTAATATATAAAAAACCAAAGCATATTGCAAGTATTAGAGTAGCTTAGTAAAAAGCTAAGAGAATATATAAATAGCTATTTATGAACCAAATAAAACAAATCAATAGTAGAAAATCTTGAGTAAAATAATTTTAAACACCAATAATGTTTTTAACAAAACATAGAATATGAAGATGATAAACTTGAGTAAAATAAAAAATGATTATACCAATAAACAATTCAAAAGAAGATAATGTGGATAAAGTATTATAGAATAATTGTTTATAATAATAATCAAATCAATAAAATAAAATGTTGATAAACTTGAGTAAAATAAAAAAATGTATAAACAGAAGATAATGTGGAAAAAGTACTATAGAATAAATGTTTAAACTAATAAACAAATCAATAAAATAAAATGTAGATATTCATGAGTAAAATATAAAGTATCATCCAATAAACAATTAAAAAAGATAATGTTGAATAAGAATTATAGAATAAATGTTTAGCTAATAAACAAATCAATAGTATATAATGTTGTAATTCTTGAGTAAAATAATGTGTAAAAACCAATATACATAACTATAGAGTATAATGTTGAAATATTTTTGAGTAAAATGAATAATGTATTAACCATATTACAATTCATTAGAAGATAATGTTGAATAAGTCATATGGATTAAATGTTTAAAATATTATACAAATCAATAGAAAATAATGTTGAAATTCTAGAGTAATATAATAAATGTATAAACCAATAAACAATTCAAAAGAAGATTATGTTGAAATACTTGAGTGAAATAATAAATTACATAACTAGTTTAAACCAAATTAAACTAAAGAATCTCCTGTGCCATACAAAAGAAAAGGGGCTAACTAAGTTCAGGCAAAATACATCATCAGTCTCATAACAAATGCAATAATAATGAGCAAAAAACAAAATTACTAAAGAAAAGGCAAAGATTAAAATATTATAGTGATTAAGTTATTCAACTATACCAAGTGTCATTCAACAACAGCAAGTCATGTTACAAAAAGGCAGAAATTTAACCCAGACATCTACCAAATTTTACTGTTTTTTTAAAAATAGTTTTAGACATTTTACAATTTTTTTATACATTTTTTATATTTTTATTACTTTTTTGTACACTTATAATAAAAACTATAACAGTAATAAAATAAGTGCTAAGATTTATTAAATTTTTATATATCATTTTTTCTTACATTTTTTAACATAATTAGTTTACGCATTGGTAATGAAAGATTAACAGTTGCATACAAAGTTTAACTAAACTTTTAACGTAACATATTAATACCACAGCCACAGTGCATAGCAAGCAATTACAAGAAAATCATTATATATATATATATATATATATATATATATACAGTGGAATCTCGATCGATCGTTTTTCCGTATGTGTCGTTCATTTTATCCAGTATCAAAGATCATATTTCTTTGTTACGTTTCCGCATCTATCGTTTTCCCGCATTTACCGTTCATTTCAATCGGTCCTTTGAAAAACGATAGATCGAGATTCCACTATATATATATACATACATACAGGGTTATCAGGAAAGAAGCATCCGATTGCAAAATTTAATATTTTCCATAATTGCAAACAGAAAATTATATTTAATATGTCATTCTAAAGGAAAAATGTTAATTTTTTCACATGTGTTCGATATGACTTCCTTTAGTCACCCGTATAATATCATTGCGATAGGCTATTTCTTGCGATAGGCTATCATTGCGATTGCCAAACACTTTGTAATGTTTCACTATTAACTACTCGTAAAGCATCACAAATGCGTTGTTTAAGTTCGGGCAAACGTGTAGGCAATTGTGGTATGAACACAAGATCTTTGACATATTCCCAAAGGAAGAAGTCGCATGGGGTTAAGTCCGATTACCTAGGAGAGTAGCTGTGTAGAACCAAATCATCGGCAGCTCTGCGACCAACCCAATGGTGTGGTCAAATGCCAATGGGGCTAAAAATTTGACATTTTCCCTTTACAATGACATATTATTTATAATTTTCTGTTTGCAATAATGGAAAATATTAAATTTTGTAATCGGATGATTCTTTCCTAGTAACCCTGTATAAATATCAAACTGGTGCCTTAAAAGTCATACCTTTTCCCAGCATAGTCTATAGAAATGTCCGTACATCAGAAGCTCATTCCATGTGACTTTTTTGATAAAGTTTGCGAAAATTATTTTTTCCTGCAAAATTTATTTTTCATAATCTCAAATTCAACCGTTTATCTATATTAATAAAGGAACAGCGGGGGATGTCGAGATCACATGAGCGTAACGCAATGGCCGACATTCGGTGTATTTTTTTTTCTCATGAAAGTACATAAATGTTACATATTTGGCAAGTGCTTTGAAAAATGATAATTTTTTCTGCGTACACTTATTCTGTTAATTCAATAGTTTTAGAGATATTTTAATTCTAAAATCATTCACTGTTGAGAAATCAAATCATCTGGTTGGTGCTGCCATCTGTCGGCAGCGACGGGAATGAAAATTGAAAGGAATTTATTCACTTGAATTTAATACATTTGTAGGCCTTTTTTTTCTTTTGTGTCCGAAGTACATAAATATGTTTAAAGGATGGCTTGAGCGTAGCTAGGCGAAGCCCGGCTAGTAAAAAATAATCAAAATTTTCCCCTACATTTGACTCTTTTTAGCGAATTTCGTCCTATATTAGATTAAACTACTGATGTTTTGTCTTTATTCGTTAAAAATTTCGTATTTTTATTCTATTTTATTCTGGCGCCTATTTCAATTCGGCCCTCGACGCCTCACCTATGGGTCCAGTTTTTTATCTGTCTACGCCACTGCCTTCTCGACTACAGTTCGACTAAAAATAAATAAATAATAACAAACAGGTGTGTTATACTGAAGAAAGTCAATAAAAACACACTTCAAATTTCGACTCGCATAGCAAAAAATAGCTTTAAAAATATGAAAAAAAAATTAATGTAACTGGCTAGATTAGAGTAATTAGCTCCTAAATGCACCGAATGTAAAAAATAAGGTTTTTCAAACAGATTGTTAATATAGTCTATACACATAAAACAGTTCCGTAACTGACTGACTGACTGACAGACAACGCACAGACCGAACTGCTGGACCAAAAGGGCTGAAATTTTGCATGGCGATTCTTCCTAGTGTAGGGGTGCACTAAGAAAGATTTTTGAAAAATTCTTCTTAGATTTTTTAAGATTAAATTTTTAAGTTGTTTTAGTAACTTTTTTTAAGTTTGCATTTAAAATAATAATTTGAGGGTTACAAAACTTATATCACTAGAAGGATCATAAAAATTCCTTTAAAATGAAATCTTTTTCGAATGTTTACTTCCATTTTCCGATTTTTGGTGAATTTTTAAAGATTAATTTTTAGAATTTAATTTATTGAATGCTGATCACGTGATTTCTTTGTCTGGTACTTTAAATTAATTTATCGTCACGTGCATAACAACGAAATAGACCAAAAAAGATTTCTTACTAATGCGGCAGACGATTGGACATTATCCAAAAAAATATTAAAATACAGTAAATGTTCCTCAAACTGTACTATATTAACTGTACTATATTCTTTCGTCTGTTCGATTAGATTTAATTTGAATATTTTTTTCTACATTACTTTGTCTTTAAAAATATCCGTTGCAATTTTTTTATAAATATATTTTTTCGTTTTTTTTTTTTTTTTTTTTTTTACATCAATTGCATACATTGATCGGTGTATTTATTATAAATATATTTATACATATTTTTGGCATTAACTGCATACATAGACCGTTGTATTTAATTTGAATGTACTCCGTAGCGAAGTACGGGTTTTCAGCTAGTCAACCAATACAAAAAAAAAGGAGCAAAACGATTAATAAATTGTGGTAACAGGTCGATTCTTCGGGGTGAAACGTACTCTGGTCCGTCTATACGACCCAAATATGGCGTAATACACGGTCATTGTCCCATCCTTGAACTTCGTCGATTTACCCCGATAAAGCAATAAAACTCCCTTACTTGAAACAGCTTGGCGACGTGGAATGAGGGAAGCTCTGCTCCCTCGGTTTTGACCCCGTGGAAATAAATGCCCGCATCTATGTCATACACACACACCTATCCTCTCTGATGTATATCCGCGACGAAATATCCCTTGATTAATGTTCCCCGCCACTATTGATTCCACTTGTAACAGCTGAATGATTAGTCCCTAAGGTTTTCAAGGCCTGGCGGATACGTGCTGGGGTCACACACACCCGCGCCGAGATGGGAGTGCGCAATTTATTTCTCGCAGTAACAGAAATGGATCGCGAAACCTTTTGTGTTTATGTTCTCCATTAACTCGGCCCACGTTACACGCTCGGGATATGAATGAAACACGGCAGCATTTTGCAGGTGGAATCCAACCTTTTCTCTTTCGCCGGAGCTTTCTTTCAGTGGTTACGCGAGTCTTTTTAAATAATTTTTAATATCTCATTCAGTTAATGCGTTAAGTTTCTGGGAGAATGAGCATTTTATCCTCATAGCATAAGCTCAGTGGCGTAGCGAGCATAACTGGCGCCCGGGGCACGATACCTTTGTGGCGCCCGGAAAAACATATAGTAATATAATATATAGACCCTATATTGGCGCCCCCCGATAAACTTATAATAACATAATATATAGACCTTATATTGGCACCCCTCCCCGAAAAGCATATAGTAACATAATATATAGACCTTATGTTAGTGACCTCCCCGAAAAACATATAGTAATATAATATATAGACCTTATATTGGCGCCCCCCCCAAAAAAAAATATAGTAATATAATATATAGACATTATATTGGTGCCCTCCCCGAAAAACATATAGTAATATAATATATAGACCTTATATTGGTGCCCTCCCCTGAAAAACATATAGTAATATAATATATAGACCTTATATTGGCATCTCCCTCGAAAACATATAGTAATATAATATATAGATCTTACATTGGCGCCCCTCTACGAGTGGCGCCCCTCTACGAGTGGCGCCCGGGGCATGATAGACCCCCTTGCCCCCCCCCCTTTGCTACGCCACTGCATAAGCTATAAGAAGAACTTATAGAGAATCGAGCACATATATAAAAAAGTATTTTTAAAGATTTTAAAGAAATAGAAACGTTTTGAAGTTCATAAAAATTGAAAATTCGATTTTTCTGACCGCTAAATTTCCACTACGGAGAAATGAATGTAGAAAGAATATTACATTGAAAGTTTTACTGTAATAGGACCTATTCTTCTAATATATTTCGTCATATTTTTGTTTCGAAATGTAGGTAAACAAGTAATATAAAAACAAAATTTTTTAAAGTCAATTCCTACTTAGGTCAACAAAGAAAAATTTGAGTGTGAACTAATAGTAGGAATTGAAAAAAAAGGATTGCCTGCCAGAACCTTGCTTACTGTGCGAGATTAGGAGGGGGGGAAAGAGAGAGAAAAAGTTTGTCAGGTTGGGGATTCGATCCCGCAACCTACAGGACGGGAGGAGCCTGCGCTACCGCAGTGCTACCGTTTACAGAGTAAAAAAAAAGGGAAATTACTAGTCAAGAGCAAGAGACGCTCTAGGTTTAAAACTAAAATCGATTAATTTAATTTAATTAATGAATTAATATTTGAAAAAACTGTATTAACATCAAGTGTCATCCACTACAAGTTTAAAAAAAATGTATTTGAACTTGAGTGGATGAATAAAAAGTATTTTATTAACCATTGAAAATTTGATCAAGATATATATAGGGAGAGTGTGAACTAATAGTAGGAATTGAAAAAGAAGTATGGTTGCATTGGCATTTATAGACTCTTCCTTCCCTTTCGGAGATTAATTATAGTAGTTCTGTTTATATGTAAAAAATACAAAAACGAAAAGGTATGGACTGTTTATGAGAAATCTATTAAATAGGTATACTATTGAGAAGTACTAAACTCTTCAAGGCCCGAGGTAGCTTAGTGGTAGCGCGTTGGCCTTTCGGTGCTGCGAGTGCTCGGATCGAATCTTGACAAGCTCCATTAAATACCTTCGTGTCTAGGCCGGATATAGGCACATTAAATCCGTAGACCGGAAAGTCACTCTATGAGATCACAGAGGGTAGGAGAGGGTGCGTTCCCCAAAAAAAAGTTACCCGTGTGAGTGCTCGGTCAAAATTGAGGTGGCACCTGGCTAAATCGGACTTTTGTGATGCCATTATAAAACCGGAGCCGCAGCCCTCTGCCCGCTATCTCATGTGGACCTGGTCTGGATTACTTCCGACCAGGGGGCATCAGAAACAACAGCAACAACAACTAAACTCTTCAAGGGCGGATACATTGTTCTGTCTATACATTGCATTAAATCCTGCGCATAAGTTATCTATTTCATTCAAACTCAGTCCTGTTAATGAAACGATTTTTGAACAAAATTTTCGACTACATTTTTGTTTTAAAATGCTACAAAATCCCGTGATTGCTTTATAAATCGTTGTTTTCGAAGATTTCTTGTCAGTTATTAATTCAAACTGGAAATAATTTTGGTATGCTTTTGAATATTTCCTCTAATAGTACAATAACTGTGTAAAATGACACAAATGAAAAACCTACACCTAAATTCCTACAGGATCTATTGATACTTCATCTTCTGATTATTCAGAAAATAACTTTTTTTTTGTTGTTTCTAATTCAATTCTCATGAGAGCTGTCTTTAATACTCATGCTGCATGCTATATTCTTCGCTTCAGCTACGAATTTGGCAAATTGTGGTGTAAATTTAGTACCTCATTTTTATTTATTAAACTGAAAGCTGGTCACGTGTAATTGCTTTAGTTTGCAATAATTTGTTAATATTATTAATTTTAGATAATATTTTAAACCAGACCATTAAACTTAATATAAATGGCATCTTTTGCGATGAATCTAATATACTTTGAGCTTCGGATGCCACTGCGTTATCATTACTTGGGTCAGTAAGTTCCTCAAGTGCACTACGAATCCGTTCAAATTGCTTTTACGCAGCTTTAACTGAATCTATTTTGGCTTCCAAACGAGTTTCACGCAATGATTTTAGCGTAATGTTTAAACTGCTTTTCCATAATTTCCCATCTTTTCGTAGATGCATGTATAAACAGTATAAGAGTTGTAATTAATTATTTGTTTTTTTTTACAGAATATATTGCTGGAAACAGCAACACAAATTAACAAATTATAAGAATGTAATAAGCAAGGCATATGAATTCCACGATGGCTTCAATTAATCACTCTGGGTTGCATACCTTTATATTGCTCCCTCCTGAATTGTCCTTCACTATTCACAATACCTAACTGAAGCTCAGGCAATTTTTCCTTCAATAGACCTTATAAATAATTCATTATTGATTAGTTTCTTGACTGTAAAATTTAGGTATCTAATTATTAATGTTGATGTGTGTTACGTGTGGGGGAAAAAGGGGGTAGATTTCATTTGGATGCAACAATATGTTTATTGTTTTACATCAGCTTTAATTTTATTAAGCATTTCATTCCTTAAAGCCACAATAAATTCTTCCTGTGATCTATATGCCCAATGTTGCATAATTTATCTTTTTCGAATTTTTTTATTCTATTTACACGAACTATTAACACAGAGTCATTGTTGCTTAACAATGCGATTAATTTTTTTTTAAACCATTATTTATTTCTCTTTGTTAGTGAGTCCCTCGTAGTGGACGATTGTTATTAGACAACAACAAAACCACATCTACAGTTCCTCGGAATAGTAACCTAAAACGTTCCGTTTCTTTATTTACATTAATTTCATTCGTTTAATCAGCAGTGGAATGTAAACTAAATCTTTAAAAGATTCTTACCTTGCTGTAAGCGAATTAAACTGACAAGCTCAGAATTGCCGATGCGAGTTTTCTCCATTTATTAAAACTATCTATATGCCGTGTGGATTTATTTATACTTTTAGAAAATAATTGGCAACGTAAACAGTGTATTGGGTCTTGGGCCTTGGGTCTTGGACCCGTCGGACGGGTTTGTAACCAGTTGCGCTGTGTGCGTGGCTCCATTCAATTACATAGGTTACGACTCATCACGGACTGGTTTGTGATTGGAGTCAGTTATCAGTTTCTTTTCAGTTGCCCCGTGTGCAGACGGCCTTAAACGCGCTGTCTGTTCAGTCTTTGAGACGATGATCTGATTATGCATTGCTTGAGATAAGTCGAAAGCAACTGGAGATCACAACTTCGTATAAATACTTCTGTCATCGAAAAATATCTGTAAAAATGCTCTTACCCACATAGCTCTGTCGTTACTTTCTGCGTATTTCGTGGGGACCATCAGCTATAATTTTCAGTGTGAGTAGTCACGAAACACTGACATCCTTCGAAAACAAGATAACGATAGGAAATTTTAGAAAGTCTTGGCGTGTGTATCTGCGATGAAAATAGGTCACTTATTTACTTGCACAATCTTGGGTGTTAAAAGGAATTCCAGGTGTAAATTATGTCCTACTGCTGAATATTTTATTTGTATCGCCCTCTTGCATACTAAACGCAGGCATATAAGGATTTGTGGGGGAGTTTCGCAGCGGTCAAAATGTTAAACGTGAAAATTTTTGAAGAAAATGAACTGTAAGTGATAGGCTGAAATTGTACAACAAAATGTGCGGGTGAACTTAGCGCCCATTTCAAATTAATTAATACAGTGTGCACTATGCAAAATGTTCTTTTTACTTATTATTACAAAGGAAAGTGCTGAGTAAATTCAGGACCTAATGTTAAATTATACTTCCTTTGGAACAGATTAACTCCTAAATCCGAAAGTCATCCTAATACAGGTTACAGTGCTTTGGACAACATACTTTCATTACTAAGACTCAAAAGAGGGTTAGAGTTTTGATGAGCAAATTTCTCGAAGTGACAAAAAAATTAAAAGAGAAGTTATATTAAATTTACTCCACATGTTAACAGCATTTGAACTCAGTTCTTCGATAATTAAGTAATACTGTAAAAATTCCCTTACGTGTGCTATCACCAGGATCAGTGAATTTTTAAGTGTAGGAATTCATTTATACTGATTCCAAACAATGACAACTAACTATTAATGCGGTGCTTCAGCTGACATCGCAAATCATGCATTCCGATGTTAAGCTACGGAAAAAAATTTTTTTAGGTATTTTCCTTATCAAAGATTAGCTATTGCATATTTTAACGAAGGATTACGTTCCTCCCTAACGGTCCTCCGGAAAGCAAAATTTCAGACGCTAAAACCGTCCGTCCGTACCTCGCGAGTTATAATTTTGGCAGTGCGCCAAACCCAGTCTGTATCGTTTGGACAAACATTAAACAGTTAAACAGAAGAGTACCAAAATGCGTCAAAATTTTGACACACACACACACACATATATATATATATATATACACAAAAGGGGTAAGCAACGATAAGTAATCCTACGTTAATAACCCGCGGCAGTTTCGTTAGAAGAGACTACATGGCATTTTTTTAACTCTGTTTTTTGCATTTGCAAGTAGATTTTAAAAAGATAGCGTGCGTTTTTTTTAATTTAAATATAATATTTTTATAGAACAATTTTAATTTTTTTTCGCAATAGACATCAAGAATAATCTAATACCCTCTAAAATATTAAAAATGAAAAAGTTTTATATATATATATATATATATGTATGACATGACGCTTATTCTACCCACTTCATTATGTCGTCTTATCACACGTTATTCCATCTTAACCTATTCCTAAATAATTATTAATGATATAGCAGTCAGTGATTACAGGTCTGTGGCAAAGAACTACAAATTAATTAATTTCACTTAAGAGTTTATTTCCGAATGTTAACCTACCCCGATTCAATCTATTAATTACCTGCCAAGTCGTCATCTCGAATCCTCGTGACGCGTGACCAAACCGATTGAAAATCAATCCCGCTCTGCGAAAAATTCTATTGTCTCAAAAGCTGTCTAAAGCCATGCGCCTGGCGTTTGCACTGGACCCAAAGGCAGTGGACCCAAAGGCGGAGCTTAAGTTTGATACTGTTAATAGACTATCTCTTTGTTCGTTCAAAAAGGGAATTCCCCTAAAATCGCGGCGCGTTTCGAAATACGATATGAAAATAGTGGCGTTTTACCCCACGAAATTAACTACCCTGAATCCCCCCTGTAAAGTATTTAATTATTGTTTTTTTGACATATATATGTATGTATGTATATATATGTATATGTATATATGTGTATATATATAACGAATCCTCTACCTTCTCCTGGAAGATTCGCAGTTTGGTTCGTGCAAGAAATAAATCACTTGGCAAAATAACTGATGAAACACAAAAACAAAGCTTTAATCTGACTTAATAAGGTGGGAAGCTCAAACTGTAAGATTTCTAACTTCAATATCTATATCTATTAAACCCTCAACACAATATTCTTTGTTTTCCTCGATTAAACTTTCCTGACCACGGATTCCCTAAAATAATTTCAACAAGCAGCCCCCGTGCCTCTTTTCCGCACGGGACACTCACGCCAACACGGCCTTGTCGTCTCGTGGCTAAAAATCTTCTGCGTACAGACCACACTCTTAACCCCCTTGGGGTCGTTGAACTTACTCCCTCGCACCCCTTCCAACAAGGAATGCGCTACAGAGGGTGGCTATCAGTGTTCCTGGAAACACGAACCAGGCGCTGGGAGAGGAACGTAATTCTGATATCACTACAATATATATATACTAGCATTATTGCCCGACGTTGCCCGGATAGATATATAGATATAAAATTTTTCTTGCAATCCATCAAAAAAATACTGGGCTGCACCCCCCGCTCTTCATGTTTATCTGGCCAGAGAGATTACGATTAGCGCGTTTGTTTCTACTGAAATGATATACCCAGTATTTTTTATGGAAAGCATGAAAAATTTTATATTTATATATTTACCTGGGCAATCATTCTTTAAAAATAATTTCATTAATTTTCTTATGCATTAATATAACTAATGGACTAATAATTCGGAATGAAAGTTATGTGTCGTTATGTTTCTCTGTTTAAAGAGCTTTTCCTCCCACTGCTTAAAAAAACCCAAAACTCTAAAAGATTTATCTTATATGATTTCACGGAGTAAGTAATTCAAATACATATCGTATGTTAACTCTGTTTCGCAAACTTAGGGGAAAAAACCCGCAGAACTCTTAAACTTCTTCCCATTTTATGATCCTCAAACAATTAATATATTTAGATCAACAGAAGGCTTCCAAAAACTGGCCATGGGACAAATTAATTTTTCTTTTTTTTTTTCTTCCCTTTTTTTTCCAAATTTTATCAAGTTCTATTAGTTAGAACGTCATTGTCTAAAATTGTCTAAAGCAGCGGTTCTCAACCTTTTTAGACTCACGACTCCACTAAAGTAAGAAAAATAAAATAAACACTCCGCCCTCCCCCCCCCCGTTACCCCCAGACCAACTCTCAATCACCCCAGATCACCCCTCAGAACAAACTTTTCCCCCGCGTATCGAATTTGACTGGTTGTGGTGAAGGGGATGTATCCACATTTAAGAGGTGCGCTTAGGGGCACAAAAATCATTAAAAAATTAATTTAAAAAAAGCTAATTGAGCCCCAAATTTCGTTTTTCCTGATTTAAGTTTCTCGGGTCCTAAACATTAACTGCGCCGAATTTGGTCCCGGTGGGTGAAACAGTCTATGATTCTATAACGGACAAACAAACAGACATGCTTTATATATATATATATATATATATATACAGTGGAATCTCGATCGATCGTTCTCCGAACCATCGTTTTCCCGTATGTGTCGTTTATTTCCCCCAGTCCCCAACAATCATATTGCTTTATTATGTTCCCGTATGTATCGTTTTCCCGCATTTATCGTTCAGTTCAGTCGGTCCCTTGAAAAACGATAGATCGAGATTCCACTGTATATATATATATATATATATATATATATTTATTTATTGCTAATGCAGTAGACGATTGGACATTATCCAAAAAATATTAAAATACAGTAAAAGAAATGTTCCTCAAACTGTAATATATTCTTCAGTATGTTCTATTAGATTTAATTTGAATATTTTCTTCTTCATTATTTTGTCTGTAAAGATATCGGTTACGATTTTTTTATAAATGTATTTTTTCGGGTTCTTTTTACATCAATTGCATACATTGATCGTTGTATTTATTATAAATATAGATATATGTTTTGGCATTAATTGCATACATATGATTCATTTCTTCTTGGACCATGCGTGAAAAGCTTCAGTGCTTCCCATATCCATACCGAGGGTAAAGGGCTTTCTTAACCCTATTTGGAACCCCACGAAAACTTTTTGTCCATATCCATGTCCATGCATACATTGACCGTTGTATTTAATTTGAATGTACTCCGTAACGAAGTACGGGTTTTCAGCTAGAAATGATATAAATTTGACTCTATACCATTTATTCAAACCTTTGTAAAGAGGTCAGTAAATTTCGATGCTGCAAAAACTCCCGAGCAGTGATTCCTCAATGATAAAAAACATTGCAAGACAGAATCGGTGCAGTGATTTAAGAGCAGCTCTAAAAAAATTGCTTGTCGCCATTTATCCTGCTGCTAGTCGGTCTCTTGTCGTGACATAGTCATCATCAAACTTATCATTAAACCCACGAAAATAATGCCGCTACCGTTACAGTTCTCGCACCGCCAGAAACTTCTAAAAATATTCACAGAGTGAATTCTAAAAATATGAATTTATAGCTTCATTAAGGGGTGACAAAGTTACAACAGGTGTATTACATCTGATAATGAAAAGAAATTGTGAGATGTCTGCCGACTGTAAGAAAAAAAAAGTTAGAATCTGTGGAACATCTGTAATGTCCGATACATATAGGTAAACAACCTGGACAATTATTCCCGATTTTTTTTTTTTTAATAAGCGTTATGCTCAAGAGAGTCATTTATTTAAACTTACATATTTTACAAGACTAAATAGATTAAACCAGAAAGTTCTCATATACACTCACTCACCTCTTAAAGCTTATTCCCTGCCTGAAGTTTGTGAAACAAAATGAAAAGCGAGTCACTAGTTGGAGAAAATGACGATGCGCCGCGATAGAATCGAAGATTGGTCAATACTACTGATAATTTTTTTTGATTTCTCGATACGCACTCATTCGTCCAAACCAAGAGTTAGAAATGTGCCACAAAATTTCTCGTTGTATGATGGGAAATCGAGAAATGCGATTCACAGCTACTAGTTTATCTCATTTAGAAAGATATATAGCAATAGTGGTAGAATTATACTAACGATCCCATCATAAGTGTAATTATATACTGTATGATATATCGACAATTTCTGCTTATCGCAAACTATATAGAACATTATTATCTAAGTAATTAGTGAAACGCTTTCAAGCAAGAATGATTGTAAAGAGGTGATATTCGTCAAAAATGACACTAAAAAGATCTTAGGTTATGAAATATATAGATATGTTTTACATGCGTCTCAGCTGAGGGGGGGGGGAGAAACAGCTGTGCAGACGCACCCCTTTTGGCGAAAAGTTGGCGCCAAAATCTTTTGGCGAGAAAATCCAATTTTCGCAGATCTGTTAGGCTTAAAGTGCGAAATGTAAACAAAAACATCAATGACGACCAAGAAAGAACAAATAAGTTCGTAAAAAAAAAACCTACCGCTGGCTGTATGAAACTCGTAGGCGCACATGTGATCTCCGATTAGCTCAGATACCCTACTCCGCTCCACTGCGCACCTTACCAAAAACAACATTGAAATCCTCAACCGGCGGCTTCGCCTTGAATATACTGGCTGTAGCGGTCAGTAAAAACAAACCTACCGCTGTGTGAAGTCGTACGCGTAAACGGCAGTTCCCCATAAAAAATCTATTACACACCTGCTTCCCATAAAATCCATCTTAAACAACAATCTCAATTCAATCGTAACTCATTTTGCCACAAGCTACACTCTAGAAGACACAACACAACATTTAAAATCAACCGCCACGTTATCAAAAACTCAAACGCAGAAACACAACCAACAGGTTAGAAAATCTAACGACAACTAAACCGTTTAAATTAACAGTTAATTTCAAATAAACCGCTAGCTTCACCTCAGTTAGCCAATAAATTTGCTAGATTACAAAAGAGCAATAACGCGTGCGCGAGAATCCAATATTATTATTATTATTTTCAAATGCGGAGAAACTTGTCGCTAGACATTCGCCCGAATGTGAATTACAACGACTTGCAGACACCAGACCAGTAGTGGTCAACATCGAATGCGGACGGCTGCCCTAACTCACAACGCAAGACTGCTGGTCATTCATTTAAGAGGGCACCATATAGGCGGCAAGCACTACCCCCTACAAGCCGGTCCCGTTAATTTAGAACCGAGTCAAGTGACGAGACTGGAACACTTGACCCGGCACCTCCAGAGGTAAAATTAAGGACATGGAGGACATTGCAGCCACGACAGATTTTATGTGCACCAGCCGCCATTAGTGTACACGGCGATGGATTTGCAGCGACGGACATCAAACCAGAGACGTTTAGATCACTGGCTCTCTGCCCTTGCCAACTGGGCCATCGCGACCGAATCCAATAACGTTTTACGGCTTCAAAATATAAAGGTTGCCATATTTTGGCACATTAATCGCCAAACTTGGTAGGGGGTGCGTCTGGCACATCTGTACCGAAAAAAGGGTTGCCTTATTTCATTCTTTTTTTTTTTTTTTTTTTTTTTTGTAAGTGCGGAAAGCAATTATGCTGTAACACTCGCCCCATACATCGTAAATTATGCATGCAACTACATAAAGAGAATACTCAATTGGTGAACAAACACAACGGGTACATCGATGACCGATGCTTTTTGTTCTTAGGTTGAAGCTAAGCCTCATACGCTAACCACCACACAATGTGGCCGGTCTTGTTTCTAACGTAGAAATAATGTAAAGATAAGCAGACAAAAATTATGAATAAAGTAATAATCCAATTAATCGAGTCTTCTTGGATTGGTTTGGAGCGTTACGGTTTTTTTTTTTTTTTTTTTTTTGCTACACGAGAGCTAATTAGACCGGGACCTACAGTTTAAAGTCGATTCCGAACGGCTACAAACACCCATGCCAATAGTGAGATTTGAACCCCCAGACTCTGGTACCGAAAGCCAGCGCCCTATTCATTCGGCCATCATTCGGCGATAGACCTCTTGGGGAAATGGTGATTTTCTTGAAAAAAAAAAAATTGTAAATTTTAAATGCATTCTTTTCAAATCTGATTAGTTGTGAGCTCAGATAACCATGATCAAATTTTGGTGTTCCATTATTGAAAATATTTTCAATGAATAACAATTTAAAAATCGGAAATATATTATTTATGTAATAGAAATTGTTCCTTGAACATTTTCCCCCCCAAGCAATGCAGGAATTTTTATTTTTGAGACACTTTTTTGTATACAAGAGTTAAACTTAGTAAATTTTATATTATTCACTAAATTTATAAAATAATAATAATAAAAAATAAATAATAAAAAAAACTGTACAGCCATTTTTCTACTCATTACCAAAACAGTCATCCAAATTTGCGTAAAATTTTACACAAATTATATCCTTTTACAACTATGTTTAACATTTATTTCATATTGTATGTATAGTAATTAGTTTAGAATGAATACGATTATTTGAAATGTGCATAGTACCATTCAAACAAAGTGCATGAAATTTTCAAAATTCTAAAAATGCTATCTAAACTGTATGAAAGAATTTAAGAATACAAATTAGATAGAATCATAAAAACCTGCTCATTTTGGATAAGTGAATAAAACCTTTACCCCACTATACTCATATTTAGATATGCATTTTGAAAGTCCACAATCCTTTTAAACTTCTTTTAGTATTTTAAAATAATATTTTGACGTATCCTATCGCTAATGTTTGATATCTCATTATCTATATATATAAAACAGTTCCGTAACTGACTCATTCATTCACTGACTGACTGACTTACAACGCACAGACCAAACCGCTGGACCTAAAGGGCTGAAATTTTGCATGGCGATTCTTCTAATAATGTAGGGGTGCACTAAGAAAGATTTTTCAAAAATTCTTCTTAGATTTTTTAAAATTAAATTCTTAAGCTGTTTTTTAAACTTTTTTTACGTTTGCATTTAAAATAATACATTGAGGGTTATAAAATTTATATCACGAGAAAGATCATAAAAATTCCTTCAAATTGAAATTTTTTTCGAATTTTTACCTCCATTTCCTGATTTTTGGTGAATTTTTAAAGATTAATTTTTAGAATTTAATTTATTAAATGCTGATCACGTGATTTCTTTTTCTGGTACTTTCAATAAATTTATCGTCACGTACGTAACAACTAAATAGATAAAAAAAATATTTTTTTCTCTTTCTAATGCAGCAGACGATTGGATATTATCCAAAAAAAATGCATATCCCTTACGATTTTTTATAAATATATATATATAGATATATATTTTACATCAATTGTATACATTGATCATCGCATTTATTATAAATATATATATTTATTTTTTGGCATAAATTGCATATGTTGACCGTTGTATTTAATTTGAATGTACTCCGTAGCGAAGCGCGGGTTTTCAGCTAGTCTTCCATAAAAATTAATAGAATTGAAAGAAATTCTTTTATATAGCCTGCTAACATCAGAAGAAGCACCACTTTGACTAATACTATTTGTTTTTAATTAATATTGGTTAAGTAACTTTTATCCCCTTTTAAAACTTATGGACTATGCGCTAAAAAAGCCCTTCTCATATCAATAGTGATCTAGTTTATTACGAGTGATGGCCACTTCAGGGATGACCTTTAATGCCCATTAAAATAATGAGAGAAGCAAAGTAGTCATAAGCTTTCTTTTTGAAGTGGAACTGAACTCTGGAAAATCTTGAAATTGAAAACTTCCCCTTATTTAACTCTCCCAATTAGTTTTATTTAATTGTGATTTAAACAAGACTGAACACAAATATAAAATTCATGATCTTTTATATAAAAAAAATACTCCAAGAAATAATGCAATTAAAATTATTTCTCAATATAGTTTTCGAGCTTCGGAAGCCTTTTTGAGGCTAAAATTAACAATATATGACTGGGAAACTGAAACTTAAAGGAAAAGTATTCCCAAAATTATTCATAATGTTTTGAATTAGAAATTATTGCACATGAAGTTTCCATTGTCAAATTAATGCTCCGTTACAGACATTAATGCAGAAGCTTTACAAGTATACTTGCTCAAGAAATTCTAAACTTTTCGATTACTGCTAAAATTGTACTTTGTGACTTTGCTTATTGTTATTGCATCCTGTTCTTTTAGAGATGATAACTTTTATTTTCCCTTTTCAAAGTGACCATAGCATACTTTTGCATTTCATTTTGTTCATAAGTTCAAATTTTTTTAAATAAGGAATTTTTGTCCATAGAGACAATCACATCTAATGGATGAATCCCAGCCTGATGATAAACTATACATTAGTTTAAAACTAGTCATGCCCCCAACCCTTTATTTTTATTGTGAATATTCATACATTGTTGGCCAGCAATTTCCTTTAAATATATACACAAGTCACCAGCAAAGACTGAAATTTTGGAATAAAGTAGTACAGCATTTTTATTTTCTGAAATCTGGTTTCTTTCTATGGGGATCTGAGATTCACAGTTTTAATGATAATATGTGAGGATTTACCCAAACTTATTCAGATCATAGTAAAGGTAGCAATTTCAAGGAAAACAATATCCAATGCATACAAAATTTCTCTTTTATCCTAAATTGTCCTCAACATTTGCATGTAAAAACACAAGTTTACTCGGTACCAGTCAATAATGTGTTAAGAAACTATGTTCCTGTTATACATTTTCCTCAAGTTTTTTGTAAGTTGTAAGAAATTTTTTGTTTATATTTCATAGAAATAGCAGGCTTGTAAAGAGAATCTGGATGGTGTTTAATGATAACAGTGTTATTTTTTTAATCATATATTCAGGAATTGATATTACAGTTTTAAATGACTTTACCAATTTCTTTTGATTTTAATAAAAAAACAAATATTTTATCATTAATGGTTAGCATTGATTACTTTACTTGCCCTTTAATAACCCTAACTCCTTTTATATTAGTTATTTCTCAGTGCCCTCTTAGTCGCCTTTTGATATTAAAAATGTCGTAGTAATAATATATTATTTCTAATTACATATGACTGCATTACATTTGTTTGGTAAAAATGTTTCAGATTTTTACTTATAGTTTAGTTAGTTTGTGAACAATCACAAAAAAAGTTGAAAGAAAAATTGCAAGGTATGCAAGTAATTTTTTGTACAGCTCAGATTCGAAATATTAGAATAATTGAGAAAAAGTAATAAGAAAGAAATTATTTTCCATATATTTATTTTTGATACTAAGTAAATGCAATTAAATTTCTTATAAATTAAATCTGGAATGTTTAGATAAGATTTTAACATTTACAAAATATAAAATACAATAAATTAGGTATACAACAGCTTTCTGAAACACATCAAAATATTAGAATAAAATTTAGATTGGTAAAATATATTAGAATATTTTATTTTACGCAAAAATATTACCTTATGAATATGAAGTAAATGGTAGTTAATATTTTGTAGCATCCCCTTTAGCTTTAATAACAGAGTACAATCGATCTTGCATACTTTATACAAGGTGTTTACAAACATTTCTATCAATATTAGCCCAAATAGACTTTATACGTGCCACTAACTCAGTTTTACTTGAAGGAGGATTTTCTTGGAGTTTTTTCTTCATTATACCCCATAAGTTTTCGATGGGATCAATGTCTGGTGAGTTTGGTGGCCAAGGAAGTACCTTAATTTTACGTTGGCGGAACCAATTCTTAGTTGACACCGAGGTATGCGGTGGCGCTAAATCTTGTTGAAAGATGAAATCATCTTCAAATAAATCTTCTGATGATGGAATCATGTAATATTCCAAAATTTCTTGATATATCAGAGAGTTAACCTTTTCGTAGACTATGCATAACTTTCCAGGTCCTTCTGCGCTCATGCAACCCCAAACCATGACACTAGCAGCAAATATTACCGAACGTTTAAGGCATTCTTTATCAAATGCTTCTTGCTTCTTTCTCCAAACTCGAATACCTTGATTACCATATGAAACACAAAACATACTTCCATCACTAAATAATATTCAAATAATATTCCAATCTTCTTCGCTCCATAAACATCTTGATTTACACCAATTCAATCTTATACGCTTTTGTTTTGCAGTCATGAGAGGTTTTGTTTTCGGTACACGAGATTCAAACTTAAATTTATGGAGACGTCTTAATGTTGTTGATTTAGAAACTTCAACTCTTTCTTCTTTCCATTTTCGGCACAAGAATCGCACACTTTTAAAATGGTTTTTCTTAACTATACGCTTCAGTTTCCTGTCATCTCTAGCAGATGTTTTTGGTCGCCATTTCGGCGATTATTTTGAAATTTTCCATATTTTAAATATTTGTGTTAGTATTTTACTAACGTTTGATTGCGAACAATGTAAATAATTTGCTATATAACATTGATTTTTACCGTGCCGATACAAATCAACCATACGTAGTTTAATAGATTCAAGAATATCACTCACACGACCCATTTTAAGACGAAAAAGCAAACAAACTGCAAAAAGAATACTGATTTTAATTAAAATCATCTAAATTTAATCAATAATGCCACCAATTATGAATTGGTGATAATTAAAGGAGAATTAATGTGAAATATTCTAATATTTTGAACCACTTGAATAAATATTCCAATATTTTGACTTTTCAAAATAATTTTTTTTTCGATTAATCTTTTCAAAAATGATATTAATTTTACGATAATAAATAAGTTTAATCAACAATAAGTACTTAAGAAAAATATTGTTTGCATATTTGCATTAAAAAACATTAAATTACCAAAAAAAAATTTCAATTTGTAAAAAAAAATGTAATTATTCTAATATTTTGAATATGAGCTGTAGAATTATATTGAATGCAGAAAAAAAAGTAAGTATAGGTTAATTTGCAACTACTTGGTTGCTATTTATCACATCGGACACATTTTACAGTACATTTATTAAGTAAAAGAATTTTGTACATAAAAATTTAGGTGAGGCTGAAAATCCTGTGACTTAAAGCAATGGCTGACTTAAAGAGTTCACTTTTTACCAATTAACAAAGGTGCATTGAATACTGCCCTTTTTTTAAGAAAGCTTTTTTCAAAAAGCTATATAATTGTCACACTTAGTTGATAAATGAATATAGTATTTTCACATTTCTGGGAAGAACTAATTAATTAAATATACAAATCTGGCTACAAAGAGTAAATTCTTTATCTGCACTATCTTAAAATTTTAAACAGTATACAGTAACATGCAAAAATCATGCTGCCAGTTCCTCAAAATTTTAAAAGTAAAGGAGTACATCACATGAATTTTACAGTTGTAAATAAGGAGTTAAAATATTCATTTATGAATGTATAATTAATAACTTTTGGCTCAAAAAAAAAATAAATATTTAAAGTGCATGCTCGTTTTTTTTGTGTCTAAAAATATATAAGAAAGGAAAACAATTTCTATTGAAAATTTTATTTTTCATATAAAAATACTGTTATAAAGAAAAATATATACAACTTTCAGTACTCAGCTTTCAACTGTTGCCCAACCACCATAACCTTAACGAATTATCACAATTGTCTATTTTAGGAGAAAATATTCCATCATCATCATCATCTGACAGCAAGCTGGGAAATTTCCTCTGGCCAGAAGTGGAGCACAAAAGTGGAAGACTAGGATGCAAGCTGAAAAGACAAAATTACTTCCTATTTTATACAGAAGGTAACATGCCTGAGTCTATAATTTTAAATACAAAATTAAAAAATAATGCTTTATAGAATAACAAAAACTTAGAAATATCTATAAAAAGCCCCAAGAAATTATTTCAAGTAGAATTTCAAAGGTCTAAAACTGCCTTCTTTGAAAGACAAGGCAGACAATAAGATAAGGAAACAATGGTAAACATGAGATTCACAGGAAGAATGTTGCCATTCTAGAGACAAAAATCAGTGATGAGTGAAAATTTACAAAAGGGGAGTACCAGAAAGAGAATGGAAAAGCCTGGAACGAAGAGAAAATAAAAAACAAGGAAAGGAAAGAGAGAACCAAAATAAGTAAAAATTTGTATGTATTAGTAGTCTTCAAGCTAAAACACTATACTGAGTAGAACAAGGTTTATTAATCAGTGTTACAAGTTATGAGGGAATTCAAAAAAACAGTCCAATTAGAAATCAAACTGAGATTATAGAGAATCAACACTGCTGAAAAATTATACCTATCACACTATATCTAGGACAGGGAGAGAAAAGAAGACTTAGAAATTCTTTTTTAAAACATGGCCTATATGCTTTTTGAGCCAAAACTTCTTAAGAGCACTTCAAATCTGACTAATACAGCAATGGCCACAAGGAATAAGATAAATACTCCATCAATCATCAAGAGGAATGTGATCCTTTCAAAAATGTAATTGTTAATTAGTCTTGAAGACAATCCTTAAACCAAATCAGGCAAGCAGTTTGTAAATTTTAAAATATAAAGGTAAGAAAAAAGGTAGCACAATCATATGGAAAAAAAAATCCTTAGCCAAAGAGGTCAGTTTTTTAAACTTCTCTGACAAAGGCAGGGGATTTTAGTTAAGACAGCAAATTAATTAAACTTAGACGTTCCAATTCTCACGTCAAAGCTATAGCAAATTTTACTGCTCTGTATTTTTCTAATCACTGATAGTTATCAAATGCATATTTTGGAATCTGTATTTGAAAATGGATCTTGAAGTGCCCATTTAAATTTTCTTACAATTTAAATTATCAAAAATTTAATTTTGTAGCAATAGGAAACAATATTGGGCAGTAAAAATTGGCAACATTTTAAAAATTAAAAATTTTAATAAAGCTCTTTTTAAGTTTGAAAAATCAAGAATGATCTCAGTAGTCCAGGAAACATTATCTTACTTTACATTATCTTAATTTTTTCCTTTATATAATAAAATCTCCAAACTGCTAGCTCTGTTTGGTTGTAAGGTTGTCTTCAAACCTACCAATGAACTTCATTTTTGAAAGGGCATGGTGGCCCAGCTGGAAAGAGCAGCGGGCCAGTGATCTGAACGTCCCTGGTTCGATGCTCGCTGCTGCAAATCCACTGCCGTGTTCACTAATGGTGGCTGAGGCACGTAAAATAGGTCGGGGCTGCAATGTCCTCCAAGTTCTCAAATTTACCTCTGGAGGTGCGGGGATCCAGTGTTCCGGTCTCGTCACTTGACTCGGTTCAAAATTATGGGACCAGTCATTTAGCCAAGTCGGACTCTGACCCTTGTGGTGCTAATTCAAAACAGGAGCTGCCCCTTGCAGCCTGATAGCTTATTAGGACTTGGTGAATGGAACCTCAAACCAGGGGGCATTAGCAACAATAATAACATTTTTTGAAAGGATCCCATCCCTTTTGATAATTAGAGGGGCATTTATTTCACTCTTTGTGAGAGCAATCTTGGCTGTATTTATTGACTCAACTAGGAGGGCTCTTATGTTTTCACAAAAAGAGCATATGAGCTATTTTTATGTTTCTATGGTATTGTATTGTAGGAATGTATACATAATTGCACCCTAAATATTTGAGGTTAAACGCCATGTACTTTCCAACCATGTGTATAAATTTTCAGTGAGTAAGCTGCGTGTGCCATTTTGGTGATTGAGACTTGATATGGAACAATTGTGCAATAGTGGTTTTCAGTAAGATAAGAAAGAATGTGGGATTGCTTCACAGAAAGGTACATGGCAAGGAAGACACCTGTTATCTTATATAGATGCTGCCGACTGCACCTGTACCAGTTTTTTTTTGCCTCTTCAGTGTATATATCTTTGTATATGTGTTTAAGAGAGAGAAAGAGGTAGAAGTCAGAAATACATATTTTGAGGATATTAGTTAAAAACATGGTGAATAGTTTGAGATTAATTATGAAACATTTTACAGAAATCTACATATGACTGTAAATACTGAGATATGCAAAAATGGTGAAAAGGTCTTTTCATGTAAGAATTTTATATGGGATGTTGAATGTCTTATAGGATAAACAGCTACAGTAGTGGCCAAATTATTCAAAATTTTTTAACACTTGCTTATCCATAACTGCAATAATAATTATCGTAAAGCAAAATTTAAACTTCCCAGTGATTTAGCATATATGTGCACTACATTTCAGATCATTTTATAGAGGGTGCTGCCAAAGAAATTTTGTTAAAATATCTAGCAACTGGTATGTGGCAAAAGTGGAGCATTTGCAGTGGAATGTTGTAGTACAGAAGGTTTCCATTTTTACATTTTTAAGTAATTCTCTAATATATTATTTTTGTATTTGCATTTTAGGACACTCTTTTGCTCCAGAAATAAGATTTAAAACTTATTTGAGTGTGGCAAGGCCTCTGTAAAAATATGGGAAGAATAGCAGATTGTTGCCACGAAAATGTGGCCAGTTACAGACTTTACTGGAGAACTGATCGTTGAAACAGAAGGAAATTGTAAAAAAACTATCAGTTTCAGAAGCCGTGGTATCACGTGTTAAAGTCTTTCTAATTTGGTTCATTTGGGTCCCCAAAGCGAAAGGGGAGGTGTGGTAGAAAACGTCTAACAATGCCTCAAGATGACTGAAAACTGCTCCAGTTTTGCCGTTCCATCAAAAAGTTCTACTCTAAACGGCTTGCAAGAGAAATGGCAAAAACAGGTGTCATTTTAAGCTCAAGAACTTTACGACAGTGATTATATGACTAAGGATATAAGGCCTACTGTCCTAGAAAGAAACCCAAGGTAATGCCTGCAATGCGGTCTAAAAGACTGACGTGGGCAAAAGAGTTGCAAAACTGGACCACAGAGGATTGGGAGAGGGTAAGTTTTATATTTTAGTATCTATATCAGGGGCGACTCCAGTCCAGAGTTTTGGGGGGAACAACATCAGCTCATATATATAAAAGAAATAATCATCTCATTTTAAATTTAAGCTCATTTAGTATTAGGTCTACGATATATAATTTTAGGCTATGAAAAAAAATATGCCGGGCTTTTTTCGGAGGGGCACTCCTTAAAATTTGGTGGCAGAATATGATTCTAACTTTTATATAATGACGGCCTAGAGAAAGAAGCATATGGTATTCATTTAAATAGGTTTTTTTTTCCCTATTATGCCTTTTTTGAACACTAACATGGACAAAGCTCCTTATCTAACTTTAGAAAGGATAATGTAAGGAATCATTTCTGTAATACTTATGAAAATCTGGTTGAACTGTGTATATGTTTGTTGGAAATTGATCTGCGAAATCGACAACTTCAGAAGGGCTAAAGCAGATACAAATGTTCATCACTGAACAGAACAGGCCTACACTAGCTGAAACAGGGATTTTACTGCTAGAAGTAACATAATTAAAAACAATATGTAATGAAAAAGGTCATTAAGGGATAGTTATGGATTTCTTAAAAAGAGAAAAAAAAAGTTACAACTTAATTTTCAAACATAAATAAAGCTGATAAAGTCCAATAAAATTTAAACCAATTATTTGAAAGTTTTGTAAAAAATACATAAGTAACAGATTTTATAAAAAAATATACTTAAATTACAATTCATAAAAAATTAGGAATCTACTTTTAGAAAAAGAGAGATATGACAGAATGTAGACCTATGCAATTTTTTTCATACAGAAAGTGTCTAGATGCAGAAACTTAAAATCTTAAGTCATATTTTCAGGATCAATCAGTTTTTAATTTATCTTTTAATGACAAATAAAACCAGCATTATTCCCTCCTCAGCTCATCCAATCTACTATTTCCAGTACTGATTACATTTCATTATTTAGCATATTGATTCCCACTTTTCAGTATCAATTTTTGTATACATTTAGACATCACAGCAGCGTGTACTGAAATTCTCATTCACACAGAGCTTATATTTTTTGTCGTTTTTTCAAAAGCATCTATCATAACCAGTTCACACTGGCCTATAAATCAAAAATTCAAACATTTCTAATATTTTGAATGGTAACATTTTAAACATGCATAACTCAAAACAGAGATGGACAGTAACATCTCAAATAACGAAAGGAAAAATAAAACTATTTCACAAAAATTTTCATTCATATCAAATTTTAAAAATTAATGGTAAAATCTCACCTGATACCATTGACACAGTCATTGTGAGCCATGAAGAACTGAATAGGTTCTAGAACAGAAAATTCATCCTCATCAATAACTTTGGGTTCTTTAGTGACATCCCAAACAGAAATGACACCATTTTGATGGCCTGACAAAACATATTTTCCACACCTATAACAAAAAAACAAAACAAAAAGATTTCAGTATGCAAATATCAAATAATCTATTTTCATAAAGTTACAGGTAAAATGCATTAATTATAGCATTCACAAGGAAGAATTACATGTCAGCTTACTATAGATTAATGTGAGGCCAATAAAATGATTTTTTTTTTTTTAAATACTGCACTATACACTAAGTGATATAGTACATTCAAGGGCAATACATGGTCATTTTGACATTATCATACTTAACACACTACATTCAATCTTTCCTCCAAAAGAAATGGATTAGTAATGAAGAGATTTTGAGGCAATTATATCTTTTGACATTTACAGTTTTTTTTTTCTTTTACATTATGCTCCCCTTAGCTCTCTTGGGCAAATGGTGGTCTGTTGTCCAATATAAAATGGAAACAGAGTTTGCAGGGAGCAAAGCAGAAAATTCAATGTCAGAAACAACTGTATGACAAAAAAGATGTTTACCAGTAATAGTCTTTACAAAAAGTTTGACAGTAAGAGAGTAAAATACAATATAAGCTGGTATGAAGGTGGTCGTGGCCCATCAAAATTCCAAAACCAGTCACTTCCATGGGTGTTGAAGATACCAGAAGAGCCAATTAAGTTTATTTAAAAATATTTCTTTCCCTCTGGCATGTTGCCATACATGGAAGATCGCTGAGCATGAATATTCTTCTGAATCAATTTCTTTACATTTGGTAATAATAGCCAAGTACAAGAGTCAGGTAAATAAGAAGCAAATTTAGGCAATATGTCAGCTTTTACAGGGTGTCTACTACTTTTGAGCAAGTCAATTTCATGACTTTTCATGACATTTCATGACCTTAAAAATAAAATTTCATGACCATTGAAGTACATACTAGTTTAAACGAAATTAGTCTCCCCCCCCCCCCCCGGCTCGTCTTTAAACAATATTCACCTTATTATTTAAGTTCTTATCAGGAAAACCTTATTTTTAAAAAGTTGGGATTACAACCATGCAATACCTACTAGTCTTATTACTGTTATAAAAATTCCAGATATGATTGTGACTCAAACACCCATGGAATTTATTGATGCAATGTAAAACACCTTGAAAGTGAATGATGCAAAAATTAATCATTCTCATACTTGTTACAGTTACTACAGAAACCCCATTAAAGTAAATAATATTTAAATAAAAAATTTTCATTAATTCTACACTGATACAATTGTAAAATAGCTGTATCAATGTTTAATTTGAGTTAATTTTTGCTTAAATTGAGGAACTTTCCTAAATTGCTCTGAAAACATCAAGATGAAGAACAACTCACACTGGACTGAGCCTCCCCGATATTTCACTATTTTTTAACTAAAAATAATATAAAATTTACTAAAATTACATAATATTTAATAATAATATTAAGAAATTATAAAATTTAATATTATATAATCTAAAAGTCCATGCACAATCTTGTGTAATGCATTTCAGTAAATTTATAAAACAATTCGGAGCAAAAAAATTGAAATTAAGACAGTAAATAAAAATTTAAAAAATTTGAATTTGTATTCAAAAATTAAATTTTGAATAAGTATGCAGTTTTAAAAAATTTTACATTTAAAAATGTACTTTTATTTCGATGTTAAAATGCAATACAGTAAACTCCAGAATTTCGGGGGGGGGATCCTGCCCGTCGAGCTCCCCCCCCCCCCCAAGGCTACGGTCCTGGGCGGAGGAATAGCGCCCTTTACACGTACGTTCTTTTCCGCGTGAAACCACGATTCCGCGCGATTGAGTGCACGTGTGAAGGTGTCGGAGAGGAAGGGAAAGCTGCTTTGGAGCGTACTCCAAATTTTCCCGCGCGCAATCCCGTACGCTCCAAGCATTCCAAGAGCGTACGTGTAAAGGGCGCTAAACGTACGCTCTTTTGCGAGTGCTTGGAGCGTGAGCGCAATCCCATACGCTCCAAGCACTCGCGAAAGAACGTACGTGTAAAGGGCGCTAATATCTCCGGTGGAAGAGAGCTTCATAATTGAATGCATCGCCCGTTACGTCATTGGCGGGAGAAAGCTTCGCCTTCGCCCGTTACATAACGTATACTCGGCGGGAAATCTGCATATATCGGACATAGTCTGTTACGTGGGGAGAGAGAATACCTCGAGCGCAAATAATGACAAGAAGCCAAAATCTAAACGGTAATACTAGAGTTCACTGAAAGAAAAACCGATCTGAACTACACTTCTCTATTCAGGATCGACGTAAAAATTGAAGCTCTATTCTTATTTTTTTTTTAAAAATGTGTTTTTCCGCTGTCCAACTTCTCTCTCTTGTTAGCATTGTGCACCACTTGTTCGTGTTAATTTTAATGCTTTACCATATGTCTACTTCCGCTGTGTGTTTCTTATCTCCTCGTATTTTCGTCGCCCGAGGAGTAGCCCCACATGACGACGTATATTCTCCTTTCTGTGAAGGGGAGAAAGAGCGTTCGTTCCCGCAGTGGGGAAGAATACAATGCATTTTCCCGCGGGAACTCTGTTATCTCTCTTCCGATGCGGCGTCACAAAGTAGGCAAAAATTGATCTTAGTGTTTTTGTACCAGTTAGGAGCATATTTTCTATTCTACATTATATCGATAAAAAAATTTTTAAATTGAAAAAATTCGTGACCTTTTCTTTCAATTTCGTTACTTTTCATGACTTTTCGTGACCATTTTCCCATTTCGTGACTTTTCGTTACTTTTCATTACTTTTCATGTTAGTAGACACCCTGTTTTACAAAAACAGAAGAGCACTCATAGACACAGTTATACTCAGTTGAATATTTCACACTGTAAAGCATGTAAACTATTCTACTAAAAATTCACATTTGGCAAACAGATTCTAAATAGGAAAACCTTTAAATTCATAGATGCTTTAAGCTTGAAAGAAGAAACAAGCAGGAGAGATTATGGCTAGTGGTCAATAAATGTCTCCCCCTTATTTCCACTTTCAAGCTTCTTCCTTTTCATTTGTCTGCTTCTTTTGCAACCTATCACAACATTCTTCTGAAATTTTTTTGTTTGCCCTATTTACATCAAAGAGTTTAAATGATCCTGGCATTTATGAACTGCCTATAAAGACATTTATACCAAATAATGCTCCTCAGTTTGATGAATTACTAATTAGTTTGAAACCAGATGCTACAGCTTCATTTTTTATTGTGGACATTAATAAGCTATGTGCTTATGTTAGTTCAATAAATGGCTTGAAATGAATGCATGTTAACAGCTAGCCCATGCATTTAACACTAGAATGCCAGATGATGTCAAAATTATCCTTTTCAAATTTTGGCTTTACATAACTTTCATTTTATAAATGTTAGCAACCTAGCTTTCTATGACATTTCCTAAATAATTCATTTATTTAAAATAAAGATAAATTTTTCTTTTTATTTTGGTGTTTTTTAAAGACTAAAACCAAATTTACCTAGAACACTGGAAAAGGATCAAAATGACCCATTTCATATTTTATGGGAAAATAAATATAATAATCTGGCGTGAATGTTCTAATAAGTTGTTAATAGTTATATAAACCTCCATTATTGTTTTCAGCAGTTATTAGAGTGATTTTGGGAAAATAAATATTCTAACTCAGGTAAGTTCCTCTGCCGTCCTACCAAGTCAATACCTAGTTGTCCCATATATACTGTTACAACTTTCGGAAGGATTTATGAAAATATTTTGAAAGAAATTTTAACAAGCAACAGAAGTTTTGTTGAATAATTCTGATGTTAAACAAAAATTCTACTGATATTCAGCTAAATGATGAATATCAGCTTACTGATATTCAACATAAACTTAAAAAAATCATTTGTTAAGTATTAGGTCAAATACATGTATATAACTATTTATCTATGCATAAAAACTATAAATATATATATAAATGAATCATCAGCCAACAGACTTAAAACTGAAATGAGTAACAACTAAAAATATGTCCAATTTTCTTCCGTTTAATTGTTACTCATCAATAGTTCAATCATTAGCCTTTTAGCTAATGCTTCAAATGTAATCTCCTCATGGCTTTGATTCTAGATGCATTTGCTCGAACTGAGACTATTAGTTTATCAATATTTTTTCTTTTTAATACCATTTCTCTATAAAGCTGCTTTCCCTTTATGTTTATATATATATATTGATTGTATTCAGTAATGCTTACCGTAAAATCTCGAGTATAACACACACTTTTTTTTCACATTTTAGTCTGCAAAATGAGGGTGCATATTATACTCGAGTACAAAAAAAAAGAAAGTTTTAAACATTGGATAAATGAACGTACAGCAGCAGTAAGACATTGTCGCAACACGGGTGCATGCGCATCTGCACTCTGTGATGCATCCACCCATTTACTAAGCAGGTATTTCTTATACACAAACGGAACTCACAGTTTGTGTCACCAAGAAAGGATTGATGGTGATATATATTACAATGGCAACAATAATTATGACATGGACGTAACAACAATAGATGAGCTGTATTCTAGTGAAAGTGATTAAGACTGATAATTTGACAGTATTGTTTGTACTGAATTAACAATTTAAGTTTTTTTTTCCTACCAAATTTAACGTTTTCATTTCTTTTTATTACAAATTTCATTTATGTTAATAAATATTTGTGCAATTTTTAAATAAAATATTGAAAAGTTATGGGTGCGTATTATAGTCGAATTTTAATTTTTTCCGAAAATTTCGTGCAAAATCAAGCATGCGTATTATAGTTGAGATTTTATGGCATATATATAGTCAGATAAAATTTTTGTGGTCAAAGCATGCCAATGACTCCAATGAGTAATCAACTTTTTTTTTCTGACTGTCAAGTGGCAAAAATACATGTACAAGACTATATCAGCTCTTTTTACTTATAATGCTCTAATATAGGGGTGTCCAACCCGTAGCCCTTGACAGCTAGTAATGCAGCTCCACAAGATCCCAAACTTTATAACACTTATCTTCCCTTAGGAAAATAAGTGTTATAAAGTTTGTTTAACCCTTGTTTTACAATCGCACTTTACTCATGTCATCGTAGTTTAGCACTTTGTACATTTGCAAACAACTGTTTTCAAAGATGAAACTCATGAAGAGAAAAATTAAACGAAAAATTTCTGATAAGCATTTTTAAAACTCACTAAGATTTGTGACCACTTCCTTCAAACTAAACATTAATGCATTAGTTCACAATAACATGATATACAACTAAATTATATTTATGTTGCCTTCTTTATTTAATTGTAAGATAAAAAAAATTAAAAATTAAACAAAATTTTGCTATTTTTAAACATTAAGTACATAAGATTTTTTTAAATGTAGTCAAAGACAATTCCTCGTCTCTCAATGCAGCCAAAAGGTTGAATACCCATGATCTAATACATGGTTTCAAATGGATATAAGTTTAATATTTTTCTTGAAACCTCTATTTTACCCATAACTTGCTATTCTGTTTTGACTTCAAACATTTATCAATATAAGACAATTACAAAATTACTTGTTAAAATTTATTAATAAAGATCAAATCCCTTTAGGAATTTTGCAATTCTTGTGAAAAAATAGCATGCTTTAGAGAATAAAAAAATAATTTAAGCTATCATAAAACTTTAGTCATTAATCTGACCTACCACAAAAGCTTGTGCTACAAAAAGAGATAGTTAAAAAGAATCAGACTAATTTTTGTGCTTAAATGAAATAATAGAAACCAAAGTTATAAAACTTAGAAATAACTACATAACATTGATAGAAAGATTAAAGAAGGTTGGAGATTGAGAAGTTAATAAAAACTTCTGATCGAAATATTTGAAATTTTCCTAACACAAATTGCTATGTCTGAGGTTTATTTTCTAGTGTCTTCATCAATAGGATAATATTAATTGCTTTATTTTTTTTTAATATTTTTTAGGACAAAGCTTATTCAGTTTATTGGAATTTCAACTTATTCACCCATAAAATTCACTAGATGGTAGGAAAAATTCACTGGATGAAATCGATAATTTAGTGAGATAAATACTTAAGATAATTATTCCAAAACTTTGACTCATCAGAATCCGTGTAACACATCAAAGTTAAAAAAAAATTTTGATTTCCTCAGCTAAACAATCTACCACCAGATTTCATTCTAATTGTACTATGCAAGTTCACTTTCAAATAAAAATCAAACACCACATTTACTCAAATTATGAAAATAAAAGAAATAAAAAATATACATACCTACTAATGTCAAAGTACATACGTTGATTAGTTGTGCATGATCTTCGCAGTGAAAATAATACAGATCCTAAATTTCTGAGATCCCAGCAAAGTATTTCTGGATCCTGTATAAGTAAGAAACATTCTATAAGAAACATAATCATAAAATACATAGATAAGTATTCCATCTCTGATCGACAAATTTAATTGCTTAAATTTTTCTAATTTTCAGACAGTTTTTACTCAGCTTTAAAGTTTAACACATTATATACATTTTAAGTACTTTTAAAAATTATTTAAAAGTCACAATAACAAAAATATATGGAAGTAAAAATAGTAATAACTTTTACTTCATATATTTATTTATAGGTATAATTTGTTCTGATGTGTATATCAAGTTGGGAGGGGGTGGGAATGCTAATCATACACTCAACTCAAAAGTAGTATACTAATATCAATTTCTCAAGCATAAGTTCGCTTACAGAGAATGCAACGTAACTCAGCTTTCAAACAGGGGTGACAAAAGTCATGACTTTTTTTTAAAATATTTTATTTAATCAGATTGTGAGTTAATTCAGACTTTTTTGAAAGTACAAAAATAGTCTGAGAGATGGTATAAATGAAAACAAAATGACAATAAGTACACAAATATTGAAAATATATAATATTATATATAGTTTTATTATGTAGCTAAAACAGAATAATTACAGTTACAATTTTCTTTCCAGAGATTTTAAAGAGAATGCAGTCTAATTTTGCAGGAATAATCATCTCACTGTTACATAATACAAAAGTAAAGGAGTATTACTCTTGTGGTATGTATTTGTACTGATATCAAACAGTTAATAAATTCTTTTACAAACAGCTTATAAGGATTCATCTTACTATTAACAGCTGCAGGTAAACAAATGTATGTTTGTTAGTGAGCAAACACGAGGACGGGCTAATCTCACGAACTGAGCATAGCAGGATATCACGACTGGTACCGATGGACGTCGGCGGACAAGATACGTGCACTGATGCCATCCTCAACTTTCAAAACTTTAAACTTTTTTAATTATTAAATTAAAAGAGCCGAATTGAAAAAAAGCGGACAACAGAAACAGCTGACATTCTGGGTGAGCCAGCTACTTTCCGTTTCGCAAATTTCCACTATTTTCATGCATGCAAAATTCAACTTTTCCATCCTCCAATCAACAAATGTTTTATTTCCATGTGTTCTACAACTCTCCATCTTTAAGGATATACACATTTTTATAAAGTTAAAAATGTTTTTCATTGCAAACGAAGCTTTTTCCCCAAAGCAGTTTTCTGAATTTCATGAAATCGACAATTTTGATGGACAGATATTTCGGTTTTCTGCACCTATTAATGTCAATTTTACGATTTTCTAGATGTTCAGCTTTCAAAATATACCAAATACATTTAATAAAAAAAAATTTTATTCTAAAAGGGCGTACTTACAAAACCCACTTTTGAAATTTCCCGCGATGATCGCCATAGTATCTTAATGTCACTGAATGACAAGTTCGTAATTTTTCGACTTATTAGTTTACTCACTAATAATTCCAGCAAATTTGTGAAATTTGTTTCTAATTAATGAGCAACTGATGAGGATTCTTCTGCCACCAATTCTGAATTCATCAGAACTGTCTTTCTATTTTTTTTAAGCACTTTTTCCTCCATGAGATTTAATATTTACATTCGGCCATGTTGCCAAAAGGAAAAATTATTAGTTGAGAATGAATCTGAGAAAAAATCATTTAATAATCGAAATTCAGAAATAATTTTAAAGTACCAGGAATAATTTTAGTTTTAGGAAATGAGAAGTTAAAACCTTTAGAATTTTTTCTAATCGAATGAACTTTTTTTTGTTTAAAAAGCAAAATTTGAAAACGGAAATTTGAAAGAATTATTTCAAAAGCCAAAAACCAAAATTTGAAAAAGAGAATTTTAAATAATTATTTTGTTTTTAAAAATTCTAATATATTTTTAAAAGTGATTAAACAGTTTTTAATCTTTAAGAAATAAAACCATTTCATTTTAAATCGAAAAAGCAACACATCAGGTTGCCACTCAGCTAGTAGTTAATGAAAATCGGTGATACTTGTACAGGAATACTTAGCTCTTGAAAGCATCTATTTTTTCATCTGGTATTTGTCCTCAATTTTTGACAAAAAAAAACCAAGTATCTTGAAATGTTTAGCCCCTGAAGCTGTGCATTAAAAACCTCTTTTGAAATAATATCTCCAGGACAGGATGAAATAAACAACACATACATGAAAACAATGATTCATGGAATGATCGATTGATATTCCACTGTATTAAATTCAAAAAAATTTTGGAATGCATGTCTTGCTAATGAATTAGTTAATTGTACGATTAAATATTTCAGTCATATTTTTAATAAAGAGAAGTGAACAGTACCTTTCTGCCTCCACTATATAAGCACGTGCCATCAGGTGAAAAACAAAGCTGTGTAATACCACCTTTCTGCCCTTCAAGAACGCATTCGAGATTTCCAGATGGTTCCGAATAAATACCAACTGTGAAAGATAAATAATGACTTTTGAACAAATGCAGTGAAATTATATAATTAAGAGTCACCCATCAAATATAAGGAGTTTTAACTCTGGAAGGAATTGCCCCTGTCATACTGTATTAAGGTGATTTATGGAGAGAAAGAGTTTATTTCCCCTAGAATACCATTTTTAAATGGATCATGCAACTATACATGTTAAGATAAAATATTTTAGTATAAATTAATTATTCTCATACGATGAGAAGTTTAATTCAATTTATAAATTAATACCAATGCCAATAACAAGGTACTTAAAGAAATAAGTTGCCTAAAAAATATTGTTTTTTTTTTTTTAATTTAAAATATGCAGTCAACGTGTTTCCTTTTAAGTGATAGGTTCCCAAACCCACTATCAATTCAAAAATATCAACTCTAATTTATAGTCTAACAGTACTTTAGTTTATAAAAAATGTTTGGTACCATATACAACATAACACTTTGCATTCAATAAGTTAAGTTTTCTTAATGGTTTTCAAGATGATTAAACTTATAACTTAATAATATATTCCAAATAGTAAACACACTATTACTTCAAGAAAAAAATTTCCAATTATTTTCACATATATTACTGAAAAACACATTTACATTTCCAAAACCATCATCAACAGATAAATGGATTTATTGACCATTGGTAACAACAGAATCCTGTTATAATAAATAACCACTTTAATCCCTATAACCTCAGATTATTCTATTCACAAATGTGAATAGAATAGTCTGGAGCTAGTTGGCTAGTTCTCGAACCCACCCAACCATGAATCAAACAGTTGATCCAACCTTGAATTTATCATTTTTACCACAAAATGAAACCACAAAAGACCAATCAGTTAGATGTTATACATCATGTACAGGTAGTAATTCTGGTAAGGGGTCTACGATAAAATTGTAACGTATACAGTGTACATCTGGGGCTGAAGGGTTAATAATGATTCACACAAAAATGAAATATATCATTAAGGGCGGTGTTGGTACACTTTTGATTTGAGATAGCCCCACAGAAAAAAATTTACAAGCACTCAAGGCAGCAATTATGTATGAAATCACGGCGATTCTGTGGGACATAATAAACAGATCCATGCAAAATTTCTAAAAGAGACTTCAAAACTGCATCGAAAATGATGGTCGCCATTTAACTGATGTAATCTTTAAAACTTAATGGATGACAATGACATACTGTGTACTTCTCAGGTATAAAAGATTTCTTTCTCTATCTTGCTTTGTATTTTTGTTATTAACGTTCCAAATCGGAACATTCTTTCTGCCGTACACTGTATTTAAAAAAAATAATAAATGTGCTATTCATCAGATTTTTATAAAGTGATTAAATAAATTTAGTAGTATTATAAATTCAAATGACAGCTAGTAAATTTCCAAGACTTGTTTGTATAACAGACAAAAAAAAAATTTTTTCCTTCTGAATATACAGGGTAGTTCAAAATTATTGAGCGCACTTCAGGTTAAAAAAAAAAAAGGAGTTTGTACATGTTTATTGTTTTCTTGGAAAGACAATCTAAAACAGTTTTAAACAACAAAATTTGAAACATTAAATAACTTCCACATAAGCCAGTAGATGGCACAACATTTCACAAGAAAAATTTACTAATTGCATCAGTCTGCAAATGGCTACCATACAGGAAAAAGCAATGTGCATTTTGTGATTCCATGAAATCAAATCCATTGTAACTGTTCAGAGATGTTTTCGTTTACTTTCTGATTTTTATTTATATCGATATTTTGTGTGCCATAAATGGAGCTCATGTGGAAGTTATTTAATGTTTAAATTTTTTTCTGTGTAAAACTGTTTTAAATTGTCTTTCCAGGAAAACAAACATTTCCATACCTCAGTTTGTTCTTTTTTTTTCAAACATGAAACACACTCAATAATTTTGGATCATCCTGTACAATAAACTTTAAAAAGAGACAACTTTATGTTTCTTTCTAATTTTATGCAATAACATCAATCTAGTTTTAAAATATTATAACTCTTGAAACAAATAATAACTGCAAAGCAATAAAAATTTTGCTGTAAATATGTCTTACTTGTCTTGTGGTAAGATCCTGCAGCAGAAATACTCCTGTTAGCAGCTGTAAAAGCAAAACATGAAACAATCCCAGACTGTCCAATCCTTTGAGCTATGAAAGAAAAATATTAAATCTTATTTGCTAATACAAATAATATATTTTATAAACTACTGAGTACAAAATGGCTAGTGTACAGATAAATTAAAATTTTTAAAAGTGCAAATGCATGGAGGAAAAACTTATTGGAATTTAATGATTGTCTCTTAGTCAATGTTCTGAGATTTTAATTACATGAAGGATTGTTTTTGAAAGATATATTTAAGATAAATGCAGTTTCCATTGGACAATCCCTCAAACAGTAAAGGAAAGTTGTGATACCATCTGAAAAAAGGAATAAGAATGAAGCCCCAAATTCACCAACTGCAATGGCTAAAATCACAATAGGGAGACATGGAAGGACATGGAGTTGAAACTGCAGGTGATTGAGAAGCAATTGGAAAAATCCCTGAATAATTAAAAATAAAATAAACTTAATACTGAACTATGAATCTATGAATTATTATCAAAGTACTTTGAATTATTTTCCATTTGAATTTTAAAAGAGATAAGCATTACTTAAACAGAAATATATATATATAAAACGCGTAGGTATGCGGCACAAAAATCGACGATATTTCTACACTCCGAATGGCAACGGCTGCAACAATCAGATGTAAACATTGGCGGCGCAATTTGCAACCGCGTGTCAACATGGGTTTACGCACTGAAATCAGGAATGCTCGAAAGCGAGCTGCACGATCAAGTGAAAATTGGGAACAGTCTCAAGAAAGAAAGCGAAGAATAAATAATTCATTAAGAGAACGTTAAAGAGAGAGCATAAATTATCGCGAGGTTAGGCTTAACCATCACCGGCATAGCAACCAACAGACAGTAATAATTAATTTCTACACTTTTTTCAGTACTTGCTGAAATTTTACTCCATTTTATAGGCGAAGAAATTTTCCCAACAATTTATTGTTTGATATGATTAAGTATAGATTTCTGAATTGTGAACAATAGTACGTGCAGAGAGTGATGTAATCCACACTATATTTTAATACTTGCTGAATTATTATTCCGTTTTTTAAGTGAAAAAATTTTTCCCAACGATTTCTTATTTGATGTAATGATAAAGTGTAGATATCTTAATATTGAAAAATAGTACATACAGAGAGGGATGTAATTTTTAAATCATTGGTGTTTGGTTTCTCAGTCTTAACTTTAACTCTGTTCTGAAGTAATTTAAATTCATATTTTTTTAATCACGATGTTTTTGAATCAGCCTGATGGAGAATACCCCTTAATAACGTATATTTATGATGAAAGGTAATGGTAACAGTCCTTACATATGCTACTTTCCATTGAGTTGTTTTGCAAAAGAAAATATGAAACTAAAAGCGACCATGCTGGTCGCTTTTAGTTATTTTCTTTGTGACAATATGTCTTTTATGACAAAAGCGACCATGCTGCCGCGCAGCGGCTAGTATAGTTTAAATCTCTTACCATTTTTAACAGGTCCTAAAATTTTAATCAGATTTCTTTCAATAATAAACACACACACATATACAGTGAAATCTCGATCTATCGTTTTTCAAGGGACCGACTGAACTGAACGATAAATGCAGGAAAACGATAGATGCAGTAACATAACAAAACAATATGATCATTGGGACTGGGTTAAATAAACAACACATACGGGAAAACAGTGATTCAGAGAACGATTGATCGAGATTCCCCTGTATATGGAAATTAAAGCTAGCCCCCTTTCAAACTTTTTATTAACTTTCGAACATTTTATTTGTTTTACAGTGAAAGAACTAATTTTTGTCATAATTTTCATTTGCCATCAGACTTAGGATGACTTAAAAACTCCAATTTTAAACACATTTAACCTTAAGTTTAGGTAAATCTGGCCAGTGGATCTATCTAATATGTCAATTTAGTTCTTCCTCAATAAATGATGCATAAAATTTTAGATGATTAACAGAATTTCATAACTTTAATAAATGCAATTAATATCTAAGAACTTACTATCCTAATTCACAATAATTAAATATGTTTATTCCCTTAACTGAATATTTAAGTATTCTTTTAAGCTTTTATAGATAAACTTGACCATGCAGATACAAGAGCAAAAGATGAAATTGATCAAAGTTTTCTGACTGATAGGTTATGAGCAGAAACAAATATTAATTTTCTAGGCAATATTTCTGTTCATAAAAATTTAATTGGTTTTTAATAATTGTCTTTTATGACATATGAGATAATCACAAACAGAATGAAATTAAATATTTCTATTTTAGCAGTTATAAAACTGTGAAATTTAATCAATAAAAAATTTTGAAATTCAAGAATTCCCCTCTGAGTTATTAAAGAAACAAAGACAAACTGGAATTTAAAAAAACTCTATAAAATTTTTGATATGAGTTCTATTTCTATGAAGCTTACTAAATGGAACTGCAGGTCTAATACATATCTATGGTGCCTGGTATAAAGGGCTTAAGTCAAAAAGTGATTTTTAGATATCTTTTAGTATTGATAAAAAAAAAAAAAAATCTTTTGACTTGTATAAAAGGCTTAAGTATCAATTTTGTATACAAAAGTACATTTCTTTGTACAAAAGATTCAAGTCAAAATTATCGTTCTGCGATTGGTATAAAAGCCAATAATTTGGTATATTTAAATCACTGTTTTTGACTTAAGCTCTTTATACCGGGCACCATAGATATAATATGCCCAATACATCAGTCAAATGTTTAAGGCATATTTTCTTTAAATATTTCAGTTTTTTTATCCTATAAATCATGCCTTAGAAACAGAAGCTTTTTGCATTAAAAGTTAACACAATCTAACTTAGAACTTCAAAACTACATATTTTTTTTTTTAAGTTTAAATATAAATTACTTCAGATAAGGTCAAGTAAAATATGCATAGAATACACAAAAACAAAAGCAGTGAAGTAAAAAATAAAAATAAAAACTTAAGACAACATTGAAAACTCTTTAATTACCAAAAATATATCGCTCCTCAAAATCTCTGCCAGGTGTATCTACATTGAAAATTCTGACTACTTTCTCAAATCCACAAAATAATTTCTGACCATCTGCATCAAAACTAAGACTATGAGGAGTCACAATTTCATCCTAAATGGTATAATAAAACTGACTGAGAAACATATACTTCAGTGAAACTAACATAATATCAGATACAAGAATGCAGTGTGAAGTAGAAATGATGACTAAAACTGAACCTGATGCTTTGTGGATATATTTTTATTAAATGTATGTTGTTGTTTTAACTGGAATGTTAGCATTAGAAAAATAATTTAGAAATCAAACAATTAGTACTGATTATCTGAAATGGCCATAAAAAATATTAACATCATTGATTCTTTTCTATCTAACAGCCCTTTTCATGAGTAATAGTCGGTAACTAGAAAAAAAAAAAAAGCAGTTGGGAAATATTTTAGCACTGACAAACAGAACAAACAAGAAAAAAATACTGAAATTTGGCAGATGTAAAATTTAGAAAAATAAGGGAAGACAACTGAGTAGGGCTGGAGTAGAAGTAAAGTAATATTTAAAACAGAAAAAGCCAGATGTTAACAGTATATAAAAATCACATTGACAGGCACATAAATACTTACTAAACAATGTTTTGCTAATAATTTCATTCACTGGCAAGAGGTACATTTTTTACAGACCTTAAACTGATGCTGAGCAAGGCAAAACAGAAGCAGGTGGGCATAATAAAAAATTTGTAGTCAACTTCATAACAGTAGGAAACAACTTCAATAATAACTTTTGGTAGTGGGTAAAGACATGGACACCTCAAAGTATACAATATAGTCCCCATATTTTCAGCCTTCAGCTGCATATTTAGATAGGAATTTTGTATGTGTACTCTTTTAATACAATAAATATAAGGATTCACTGTTTGTAGGCAAATACATAGTTTCTATGGCATGCATTTTTAAGATCTGCAGAGAAATGATCAACAATATTAACAAATTCAATTATATTACAACAGATATAAAATATAACTCAAATAACATACCATATGATTATATGTTCGATAACTGCATCTAAGTTCTCCTGTAAAACCATCCCATAAATGGACTGTGCTATTTTTTGAAGCACTAGCTAAACTTCGAAATAAAATAAAACAGTTAAGAGTATGATAGATTTGTGAAAATAATAGAACTGAAAATATTGGTTCTCAATGGTTTTCAAACATACAGTATAAATAAAAATCATTGCACATTAACTAATTATGATTTTTTCTTCCCCAAACCCTGCTCCATTATCTCGTTGTCATATTAATTATAAACATCATCATAACTCTTTTTACAGTCATATATGAGAAATAATTTGATGGCAAAATTTTGAGAAATACAACTGATTTATTCAAGCTCTCAAATTATTGTCATCCAATTCCTTTAATGCATGTAAAATTCATCAGAGAACCAGAATATACATGACTTTTAATATTTTCGGCAATGGATAATATATAATACAAATGTTACATATTATCCATTATATATAATATATAATGGATAATATAACATTTTTCAACAATGCTCAGCATTATTCAAAAGTCCTAGAATTTTATAAACCCTCCTCCATGAATATTTTAATTACTATACACACATTCAGTATTAAAAAGAAAAAGAAAAGATACTTCAATAAGCAATATTAGTACAAACAAGTTTTCTGGATTACGCTTTGTATAATTATAGTACAATATAATTATATATATTAACTATCTTCAGTTAATAATTTCATATTAAAAGCATTAAATAATTTCATGTCATACCAACATGTTGCAGGATCAGTAGAGTTCATTAATGGATACCAAGAATAATCATAAATTATTTCTCCTTCTGGAATCTTTACTACAGCCTCCTAAAATAATTTTTAAACATAAAAAACTTATTTTTCTCACAGATTTTGATTAAAAGTTTATACTTATATTCAGTTGTGGGATTCAAATAAATTAACAACAGGTTCTATGTCCTAATTAGTGGTGGGCTTCAGCCGGTTCCCACCACTGCTTATATTACTCATAGAAATGTCAAAATATTACTTTAAAAACCCATAACTAACCTCACTGATTTCTAAAAAGATTTAGCCAGTATTTAAACTCAAGGTGGAAATAAAATTTAAAGCAGTAAAATATACAGACCATAATTTTTCTGATTTTTTTTTTTTAATTATCATTTACAATGACAAGGCAAAAGAGATTAATTACAAAGGAACGATGAAATAAAAAAAGAAAACCGAAGTCATTGCCGTAGGAGCATTCTTGCTTCCCAATATCTCGACACCTCTGTAGATCCACGAAAAGCCCCACATCAGAGCTGGTGATCCCTTTCCATTACTTCTCTAGAATCGCATAGTGGGCAAAAAGGTTCGGTTGAAATACCTATGCGGTAATTCAACCTATGCCTATGCGGGTGCAACATAGATCCACCTCCTTGTGGTACATCCTGGGCAACGTCCCTGGCGGCTAAGTGATCTACAGTTTTGGCATGTGATCTCCTTGCTCTGTTTCCATGAATTTTTCTGATATAAAGGCTAATATTTTTTGTTTAAACAGTTACATTTAATATTTTAAATCCACATTATCCACATAGTATGCTCATTAAATTTATAGGGTGAAGTGAGATAAGTGAGAACATGGACTTAAAACCCTAAAAAATTTAACTTAAAAAAAAAATTTCAAGTGTAACAGTAGGGCAAATTCTTGCTCTACTGTTATGCTTAGTTTTTATTTACAAAAAAAATTTGTAAAATGAGAAATTTTTATGCCTACCAAACTCTTGTATTTTAACTAAGGTACCTAAGTTCAAGTGCTAGCCAAAAAAATAAATCATAACTAATTAACCACAACACATAGTAATTTTGAAAATACCCAATTATTCATTAAGAAACGAAGAATACAGATAAAATATATAAAAAACATTTTTTTTCTTTTTTTGCAATATTACTTCAGTACTGCAGGGTTTTCACTTGCAAACTTTAGGATAAGCTATTTCAAATCAACAGAAATATACAACAGTAAATTGAAAAAGAAGGTAAATTCATAAAAAAATTGCTCATATATTAGCCTTCAATCACTATAAACAATTTATAAACCTAAAATTTCAGACCGAAAATTACAAAAAATATCCATACTGATATAGTAATATGAAAAAGATTAAAATTTACCATTTCTGAAATATCTTGCCACTGTGAAGAATCCCATAACTGATGAGGCAAGTTAAAAATTCTCAAAATGTTATCATCACTGTTTGTTAAGATACAAGAACCATCTGGAGCCCTATAATCAGTAATAAAAAAGGATTAATAATATTCAGACTCAATCTTTCAAATCATTTTCATAGAATTTTGCAAAATGGCTTGACTACTTAATCGCTGATTTCAGAAAAATAGAATGGGTGTTTGCATTTGAATTAGCCTTTTCTGCAGAAATTATCATCATTAAACTTCATTTTAAACATATTAAAGAAATGAGCCTATCTCACCCATGAGGAATATCTGTTGCAAAGGCTGGTAATCAATATGAAAAGTCATTAAAAACTTCCAAAAATGGCTGAGAAATTATACAGGTATATGCTTCTTGAGATATTTTAAGGTCAGCACATTTACAAGATCTATTTTTGTCTAGATATTTCTCTGTCATTCTCAGAACACTTTTTTGCTCACAAAATATTTACCAAGCCTTTTTTTCACCAAGAATCTTTTTGCTAAAACTCAATGGAGCTAGGATAATAATTAAAAATATTGCTTTAAAAGTCAGTTTTAATTACAAAGCAAGTTCTATGTTATTGAATATGAGTATGAAAAAATATGGTACAGTCCTGATACAGTTGCTAACCTGTGGCAATATAGCATCAATATGATGATGACTGTAAATTTCATAAAACATGTTTATCACATGATTTTGTAAGGTGATTTATCTTGACTAATTAGCAGAGACTTGCTATTTTTCATCAAACTATTTCAAACTTGCAGTGCTTAAAGTTCCAAGTAAAGTAAGTAAAGTTGCAAGTTAAATGTTTTGGAGTAAGTACATATTTTTATTTTTTCCTATTGTGTCTTCTAGAGTAACTCTTGCAAAATGAGTGATGTTATAGATTTAAGTTTTTTTTTGTTTAAGATAGATTTTAAAGGAAACACGTGTCTGATTAATTGATGTATGGAGAATGGTTTGATATTTCGGATGGGTTTGAATGGAGTTGTGTGCATGGAGAGAATGATCATTTTATTTGAACGTCAGTAAAGACTGGTTCTTGGTTTAGTGTAAGTTGTTGCTGAATATAATTTTGAAACTAACATATATGAGGGTATATAAGTATGATAGTGAAAATATTGAAAGGAAGTTAAAAGTGAATAGTTTGTACTGTGTGTGATTGGTATGGTTCTATTTAATGTGTTCTTTTTTACTGATTACATAGCCAGCAGATTCATGGCATAGCCAGCAGTTGACAGATCCATGTGAGGTAACAATATTGCTATAGTATAGCAGAAGCCATCGTGTCAGTAGTATCAAACATGACCAACTTAGGCTACAAGATTTATATAGCCAGAGGTAGATTTGTTTTACTGCATACCACTGCATTTGCATTTGATTTTGGGAGACATGCCTGCAATACTTGGCTTTTCCGCAACACAAATGGAAAAAACATGAAGGGAAAATTAACAATCTTTCTAGCAAACCCAGAAATGTACCAAACCATCTACAAAAAAAATGACTTGGCAGGAAACCGCATCATATCATGTTCTTTATGTTTATCTAAATATATTATAACTACAGCTAAAAACCATAGCTAAATTTAATGTGATAATTTATCAACAATCATGCCAAAGTTTAAACATGTCCTTTTGGTTAAAAATTCCTTTTTTCATTCAGTTACTGCACTTCTTTATGAATAAACATTCTGCCTTTTTCACTGTTCTCTGACAGATTCTAATAAAATTTAATTCAATACGATTAATGGTTTCGGATTAACCTACATACCAAAGAGAGCTTAAAAAACTGCTTAATAAAAAAAATTAAGCAGTTATTTTAGCTTTTTTAAATTCAAATGCCTTCTAACTAGATTTATTAGCACAGTCATACCAAAGTCAGACCTAATTTTTCTTCTCTCTTTTACTTGGACTACCTAATTTTTTTTCATATTCAGATGCTGTTGGTCTGTACAACTAAAAGATTTTAAAATCTCATATTGGTTGACAGAGATGCTTCTAAGAGAAGCATTATGAAAAGTTTTGGGCTTAATACATTTTAATTTAGAGGAAACACTACATTTTGATGTTATAACAGGCATTACTGAAAAACAATCTCATGAATTAAAAATTCTAATCAAAATTACACAGAGAAAAAGTTTAAATTCCCGTGGAAAATGAAAATCATAGTCCACATATCTGAAACAATTAAAATATTAATAAAATTATGAACATAAAATTATCATCATAATCAACATCATATATTCAAACTTCAATAATTTTATTATACTTGGAGACACAAACAGACATTATCAAACTTCTGTTTTAGGAATTCCTTTCCCTCCAGCATACTCATTTGTTAAGCTTTGCTGAGGAGCCCATGACAACGGTGAAACATAGGTTCAAGGCCAACTGTCTGCTGCAGATGTATATTTTTGCATTATAAATTTAAATTTTTTCTTGTAAAAGTTTATAATTTTCATCTAATTAATAGTGAAAGTCAAACAAGAAATCAGTTCAATGCTTTTAATAATATTAATAATGGTAAAACTGTTATGCAGTAAAGTAATTCTTATCAGAGTTTTGAACCAGAACTTAATGCCAGTCTTTACGGTATCTGAACAGACATAACAGGCTAGATTGGTAGCATATTTGCTGGATCAATGAATCTTAACTAATTTGCATAACTACATAATGTTTAGGTAAAACTAATGATCAGTAAGGTCAAATATAAGCAGGACATTGAATTTATATCACATGCAGGCTTCTACTGTAATCACACATGTAAAATCAGTTTTCACAACACAAACAAGAATGTTGAAACACAGTGACACAACCACTGAAAGCCTTGGCTACCAAGATAGTCAGCCTAATATTCTTCTAAATTTTTAGTCAGATTACCTCCCATTAAATTACACCTTGTTATGTTTTTTAATGCACGACTCCCCCAGTAAGTGACAACACCATCTTTCTCTCTAGAATGTAGTTAAGTTTTTATAATACATACATTATTATTAAAACAATTGAACATAAACCTGAACTTTAAACTTGAATTTAAGTTCAAACTAATTTTACTCTGGTCTCGTGAGAACTTAACTAGGGTTTGACGGTTTTTCAAACCCAGTTTTAAAAAACCGGTTTTTAAAATAAATTTGTCACATTTGAAAACCGGTTTTTAAATTAAGAAAACCGGTTTAAAAGAATTCAAATTATTATGTAAAAATTAATTTTTAACTTATTTGATTTGCTATTCATTCTATGCAACGGGCAGCAGACACATTTTTTTCAACGTTGCGAGTTGCGTTGGTCAGTGCTTGTGCATTGTGCACATGGAAAAGACTTGCCTAACCGACTTATTTTATGTTAGTACATATGTACAATCCATCACGAGTCACGACAGGTTCACTTAATCTTGTAAAGTGAAAACTGGACACAAAAATATAAAGTTGTTATAGTTATCTGGAAAGATATTGTCTAGAATATTTCCAAATTCTTTTGTGGAAACCGATTCTGATGAAGAGCAAGTCGAAGAAACTACTCATCAGAGTAATGCTTTTCTAAAGGAAGCCATGGAAAAATAAATTCATAAGATTCTTGAAGATCCTGAAGAAAAACTTACAAATCCAAAGACACTGAAAGCTGAACTTTCATTATTTGAGACAATGAATAAAAGAACCAAAAACTTAGATTTGTTATTTGATGCCCTGAAAACTATAAAACGAAGCTCAGTAGCTAGTGAACGAGTATTTTCAATTTCAGGCAATATTGTGTCCAAAATAAGAACAAGACTTAGCCACCATTCAGTGGATATTTTATGTTTTTTAAAATCCTATTTTCTTAGGAGAAATTAAAATTAGTGAAATAAATATAAATATTATTTGAAATTTGAAATTTTTGTTTGAGTTTTCATTATTTTGTGTAAGTAATGTGTAATCCTTATTTTTTTTTATATTTTGACTTTGATATTGATTTCGATTTTTGCTATTTTATATAAATTAAATAAAATATTTTCCCTATTCTATTTTTTTTGACAAAAATTCGAAAACCGGCTAAAACCGGTTTTTTTTTAAATCTGGAATTTGAAAACCGGTTTTTCAAAAAGTCGGTTTTTGTATAAACCCTATACTTAACAGAGGGCTCATTTTTCTTAAGCTGTGTTTTAAATTATATACATTTTGGTACTTCCTTATCTTCACGACCCTTGTAACTGATAGTGCCAAGATAGAAAAAGCTAACATTGTGATGGCCATATCTCTGCAATAGCTTTTAATATTGCACCAAAAGCCTTTTCTCTTCCCAAGAAATTCCGTCACATAAACTCGACACGATATGACTGAAGATGGTGGCAAGCAGTACCTCATTTTTTATATCACCACTTAGCAGAGCCCTACAGTCTTTCAAGATTTTAGTTATGTGCACCTATTATGGGATCAACAAAATGATAGTTATTGACAGTGAAATGCCTTTAGCCTATTCTTTCTAGTTCCTCTTTTTTGTTGGCATGCCAACAGTTCGAATAAATTATAGATCACTCGTCCACATACTAAACGATCTTTGCCACAATCTAATTAGGACTGTCTGCCGTTTGGCAATGGTTTGCAACATCTGGTTATTCATCACAGGGGCTATGAAGATAAGGAATTAACTACATTTTTATCAACAAAATGCCCTAAAAATATGACCAAAAATAACAAAAATCAACTGGGTTATCTACTACTTATAAGATACACTAAAAAATCAGGAAAAATGACATTACCATTTGCAACCTCTTGTATAGTTGTTTCTTTTCACACTGTTGAATTCTTTCCATGACCCAGTAATCTGATAGGGTATGTGTTTGAAATCATACTCTATTTCAAATAAACTGTTTTGATTAATGGGCTCGTCTAAAATTTCTACGTCACCATCAGAGTCAGCATTATCGTTTGAATGTGCTATTTTATCGCCTTCTAAAATGCCAGTTTGAGCATTATCTGCATGATCAGGTATGCAATCTTCTAGCGCATTCGGAGATGCTCTTTCGGAAATGTTAGTTTCGTTAACATCCTGAACGAGCACGACTTTGTTGTCCTCCTCCATATTACAAGTATTTGCATTATCTTCCAAACTCCTACTGGTATTAGGATCAGTCTTCAGACCAGAATGAAGTTCAACTGCATGATCAGGTATGCAATCTTCAAGCGCATTCGGAGATGCTCTTTCGGAAATGTTAGTTTCATTAACATCCTGAACGAGCACGACTTTGTTGTCCTCCTCCATATTACAAGTATTTGCATTATCTTCCAAACTCCTACTGGTATTAGGATCAGTCTTCAGACCAGAATGAAGTTCATCTGCGATACAATCATTTAGAATTTCTTTGCAAAGTGACTCCATAACTATTTAAAAGGATAACATCTCAACGTAAATTTAAGTTTGAGAACATTATATCCATATTAAATGCACAATTCACTCAATCCAGCGTTGATTTAAAAGATAAAACTAAATAAATTGTTAGATAACTATGACGACATTTCTATGTAACTACACATTAACTTCTCTCGTTATTTGGTTATCAACAACATAAGTTGATTACACACATTGGTAAGATTATTATATTTACTAAATGCAACAACGCTTCCAACAGCCTGCGAAATAATTTTGTAAAACATTCTACGACTTCACGGAATTTAAAAAATTCAAAACAAACGCGGTATTCACCACATTTTTCATTGCTTTGGCTTTCGCATAGATACACAAGTAAAATAACTGAATAAATATAATCGAAAGTTTTCGATTTACTATGGAAAGTACGAAACAAGGAGTTTAAAACATTAGCTTTCCAATAATCCGTCTGCGATGTGATGACGTCACGACCACCATGTTGGACAGCCCATGTTATTCTCCCTTAGGATGCGAACAGAGATAATATTCATTAGTTTAAGAGGAATTACTATCTCTCTGCACAACTAATGAATATTATCTCTCTGCGATAAAGAAGCAAAAACTACTCTAGCACAAAAATTGAGTAATGCGATTTCGTACAGGAATAAGAACAGATGGTGTTTTAAAATTTCATTCTTCTAAGCTGTGAAAGATGATAGGTTTTCATCTTTCACAGAGGAAGTGTAAGGGCCTGTTCACATAGGAGTCCGTTGCGGAGCGTTAAAATATTGAAATATATTTAACCAATGACAAACCTCCAAACGATTAGTAATGAAATTTTTAACACCTATGATTGGTTTATTTTCGTCTCAACGTCATCTTTCCCTTAACGCAACGCATCGGACTCCTATGTAAACAGGTCCATAATCTTGAAATTTTTTATTAAATGCTTATGATTAGTTTCTTTATGTTGTTTCTGTCTTTATGAATAATGTAACATAAAAGTACTATATACTTTATTGTTCATTCGTTTATCAAATATTTATTTGGTAACATACTTAAAGCAGTATAATCCACTCTGTATAATACTGTTTGCCAAATGAAATGGTTCTTGAAGTTGATATAGTGTTCGTATGGGATATTGTATTGCAATTGTCTTTACGTATCATTTAACTGCTGTACATTTTTGGAGATTTCTACTCTGTTAGATGTATACTTATTTGTATTTCCTTATCTTTGTACTTAATTCACTTCCCTTTACTATGTCTTTTTCTCTGACAGATCAAATTTTGTTATACTAAGTGTTTATTGTGATGTGCTTCCAAGTTGGTAATAAATCACTGTTCTGTTTTGGGAAAAAAACTGAATGGGTGTCTGAATGGGATAGATTTATATCAATCTATTCTCTCTGTATTCATTTTCTATTAAAAAATAGTTTATTTCAAAGTTTATTCACTGTTTATATGTTACTGTTTGTGAATACTTCATGGTACAATATTGTTTCATTAAGACTTATTTATGTCTAATTCTAGTGAAATTATTGAGAATTTTCACTTATGGTGATGGCTGTGAAAGTATGAATCTACTTGTGTCCGAGGATACTAAACACATTTTAGGCAAGAGAGAGAGAGACACCGCTGTTATGACTCTTTTAAGAGTACCTGGGCCAAAGGCTTTAACTCCAGTGATGACTACGATTAATTTATATAAGGGTGCTCGTAAAGATAGTTAGTAGAGGTTTTAAGATCAAATTCTTTACAACGGATTTTTGTGCTGAGTCAAGAGAAGTTAAATTTATATGAACTATTAACTAGGAGTAGTTCATTAAAAGTTAGAGGAACCTAAAAAGTTAGGAAACACAGAACATATTTTAAATTAATGGTTTTTTTCAATTCTATATTATTTGTAATTTTTAATATTGATTTTTATTTATTTTTAATTAATGTTTTAATTAAATAAAAAGACGTACACACACAGAAAAGAAGAAAGGAAAGAAAAAAGTGCCTTTAGGAAGCTATCAAGAAAGAAACAGTTGTCCTACCTACAGGCTACCCCGAGACTTTACGGGGCCTGGGGCAAACTTCTTTTTAAAGCCCCAAGAAAAATAAAAATTGAAAGAGACGGAAACACACATTCAAATTAAGTTACTCATACTTAAAATTTGATTACATGCAGTGGCGTACCTAGACCATCTGGGGCCCGGGGCGGATTTATTTTTGGGTCCCCCCCCTCAAAAAAAAGGTAATTTTTAACTTTTTCTAATGACAGATAGCCTTTCTTTGCCTTAATCAGACAGTCTCCTCAGGCTATTGACCTGTGCAGGCAGTGGCGTGCTCAGGATTTTGTTCTGGGGGGTCAAGGCCTCCATGTGCTAGGGGTCGTCCATTTTTCTGACGCTCTATTATCAGGGTGGACTATAAGGGGGTGTCATCCGGGGGTCTGGGGGGTATGGAATACCCCCCCAGCCGAAGGGGGGGATCCGGGGGTCCTCCCCCAGAAAATTTTGAAAATTAGGTGTTAAATAATGCCATTTTAGGCTATCTAGAGTACTAGATGCCACTTCTTAAAAATCATATATCTATGAATTCGGATAAAATATTTAAAGCAACGCCCCCGTCATTATTGGAATGAAAATCTAACAAGAAGAGCTTTTTAAAGCAGATACGCGACGAAACAGTGCGTGCGTGCCCTGCTGAAAAAAAGACGCCTTCAATACTTTGATAGGCAAGGGTTCGGTTCACTCTCGCGGTTCGCGGATAGTACTGTAGAAGTGTATAAACAGCGCTCGGCACTTGGCTTTAGAAATACTGTTTCTGACACTGTATAGCGCTAAAATTGTAACAATAAAGATCGCTAAAAATGTAAGTGCAATAAAGATCGTAATGGCAAAGAATAAATAACACAATTATTATTAGGCCTATACGAAATATTTTTGCATTATTTTGTAAATTTAAAAAATTTATTTTAGCTCTGTGGGGGGGGGGGGGGTCCTGTCCCGTTCCCCCCCTTCGGCACGCCCCTGTGTGCAGAGGAAAAAATTGACAGAATAAGGGAGCGAACTCGTGCAGTACGAGGTCAGCAATGATCATTACTGTTTAAGCGTTAAATTAATAAAAAAGGTCTTACGTCAAGGCCTGGGTTCGAGCAATCGAACCAATGATGTACCGCACGGCACAGTTCCGAGACCAACGTTCTAACCGCCTGAGCCATGAGCTCGCTAACTTACTGTTCGGTACAAGGTTAAAATCAATTGTACGGCGCTGGTTTTCGGTGTATGAATTTTTCGTCAGGCCAAGGTGAATGGTAAAAGGCTTAGCCGTTTTATTAATAAAAGCGATAATAGTTAAAGACAAAATTCATATTAAAAAGAAAAGGAGCCATTTTGGCGCCAATACTTACTTATAATATTCAGGTAGCTTCAAGGAAAACCAGAGAAATACCTCACTTTGATCTACGTTAACTTTATTGGTAATTCAACTTTGAACGTGTGTTTTCGTCTCTTTGCATTTTTTATTTTTTTGAGGCCCCCAACAGAAGTTTGCCCCAGGCCCCGTAAAGTCTCTGGGCGGCCCTGGAACATGAACATCCTTAGTTCTTCCTGTAAAGATAAACGCTCATCTTTAGCTTTTTCACCCGGCATCATCTTTTTCGATCTTTTTCTGCCTCTCTTTTCAATAGCAATTCCCATTTCTTCACATTTCTGGGAAGCGAAGTCCAAAGCATCACTAACTAAAGATTCTCTGCTTTACTTAATAAAAAGCTCCAATGCTCTTAGTTTATTTAAAGCCTTGTCCAAGGAAATCCCCTGAATTTGCAGGTAGTGTTGAGTGTGGTTGATTTCCTCCAAAATGTCTGACCACAGGCGTAGAAACGCTATAAACTTAAAATCGCAAACATTTGCCATTATAATCTGAGCTGATCCTCTTGTATCTAGGTTTTCAGACTCGTCGCACAGCTTCTCCACAGCATCGATCAATTTTCCAAATTTTCCAAACACACAACATTATTCAAATTTTTTAGGCCAAAGCCAGAATCTGACACAAAGAATCGGTTTACCTGTAATTTCCAGGCTCATCGTCGTCATCCGTCAGTCTTTCCTCAACCTAATGCTTAAATCAGGACTTCTGACACCAGAAAAACTAACCAGTCTATAACAGGGCCTGATTTAGAAAATTCTTGACTTTAGGCACAACTCGGGATGGGGCGATGGGGGCCCCCTAACAGTGATGTGGGCGTAAAATTTCCAAAATTGACACACACAAAAAATAATCATGAATCATTGTGAAAGTATCATTTTACCGAGAATAGGCTATTTGAAACGCAGAAGCCTAGAGCATTATCAAATAACAAAAAGCAATACAACATTTTAACTTCTTCATTAAATTAAAACACCAATACAATGCAACCAGAAAAACTTAGTAATCCCTTATATACACTATAACATACATATGAACTATACATATAACTATACATATGATGAACCAATCAATCAAATTTGAAAGGATATATAATAAAAATTGATATTGAAAAAGGTAAAATTAAAAAAACTGAATTGGAAATTTTCTTTTTTTTTTTCTTCTTTTAAAATAAAAGTTTTTTTGGGCCCCCAACATTCGGGGGCCCAAAAAACTTACTAGTTCCGGGCCTAATGGAAAATCAGGGCCTGGTCTATAAGGACTTTGCCTAAAATAAAGACTATCAGCCTATTTAATGATTTTCATGTGTTTATTGCACTTCTAGGATAAATACGGTTACGTGCAAAATTTTAAAATGCATCAAGAAAAGTTCGTGGGTTCTGGAATACGACGAAGAATGTCGGGCGATTCTCAGCAACTCAGCGTCAGATCTATGGCATCTCTCAGCACCATAGGCGTAGCCTGCTTCTAACTTTTCTTTTTTTTTTTTTGGGGGGGGGGGCACGAATTGAATTCAGTTAGGGCCCTCCTCAGCGCTTTGACTACCGGACGGTCCTTAAAATATGAAATATTGGGATTTTTTGAAATTGAATAAAATTAGAATTGGTGTTTGAGTAGTTAGTTATACAATGAGAAAAATAAATATAATATTAATAAAATCAGAAAAAATATAGCATCGAATTTATGCTATGGATCATATCATTGTTAAAATCTATGTTAAGGCTAAAGACATAATCGGAATCTTCAGTTTCACAGTTTGAAAAGGCGGCAAAAACCCAGCTTTCTTAAAAGTTTTCTACAATTTTATGGTTTTAACTGAACTTCTATTAACGTTTTAATTTATTTCAAGTTAAGTTGGGGGGGAGGGGCACGTGAAATGTTGGAAGTCGCTAAAATATGCAAGTGTAATATTTTATAAAAACAATAACGTTCTTGTCTGATTTTTAAAAAAAAATTAAAAATGTAATCTTTTGTAGTAAAGTTATCATTTAATTTTAGAAAAGGCCCCTGTCGTGGGGCCCCCTTAGTAAGTGAGGCCCGGGGCGGACAAAAGTTAATCGAGAGCTGTTGAGCGACCTTACGGAAAGTTCGGATATCGAAATCCCTCCTAATCACCGCATTAGGGAGGTATCTGAAAGCCTTTCTAATATTCCTCAGAGTTTCATTTTGGAAGCGTTCAATGATATCGATGTTAGATTTGGCAGCTTGGGTCCAGACAGGCGCAGCACGCAGAAGTGGTGGTTCATAAGAATTAGATTTATAGAGTAGCACTTTATTCCTATTGTTAAGGTGATGGCCGAAAAGGAGGGAGCGTTGGGATTTGACTTTACCGATCTTGTTTTTGACATTTTGAATGTGGTGTTTAAAAGTGAGCCATCGGCCGAGTGTTACACCCAGGTACTTAACAGAGTTCTCCCACTTAATAGCGAGTTGGAAATGTAAAGGAGGTTTTTATAACTTAATGAGAAATAGAGGGCTCGGCATTTAGAGGAGTTAACTTATTTTAAGCAAGAATCTCACTTCTGACCATTGTTTTATTATTGATGGTATTATCTATTTTTCAGAGAAATTTCTCCGAAGGTACAGGGGAAATCACCAGTCCATCCTGCCTTTTATAGCAATGGCATATCTCGCTCTTAGATACATGGTTTGTTACTGATTCAGGTGACAATCGTGAGACAAATCAGTATGCTCTGTATAAACTTTTGAATGTATAATCGATACTTTACAACTATACGATGTTTAACGCAACTTAAAAAATAAATAAAATAGTAGTTAAATAAAAATTCGTAACCGAGAAAAGCATTTTTTATTGTTCCTGAAGAGTATTGTTAAAATAGTACAAGCAGTAATAACTAACTAGAAAATAAACTGGTTTTTAACATGTAAAAAACCCTGATAAATCATGATTACAAATATTTTACGCTATGAAAGCACATTTTTTTAATCAAAATAAAAGAAAAAAGACCGGGACTGGGATCGAATTCATGTTCTTTCTTTATACCAACGATTGTATTCTACCAGCTGTATATCTCAGATGTAAGAAACTGTCATTTTTAGAATTCCATCAGCCATAATCTCCCATTTTTCTTTGTGATCAGCTCCACAGGGTGCTGGTCCGTGTATATTTTAACGTAGGATTACGTTCCTCAATAACGGTCCTGCGGAAAGCAAAATTTCAGCGTTGTCGCGAGTTATAATTTTGGCAGCGCGCCAAACCAAGTAGCAGTAAAACAGTTAAACAGAAAAGTACCAAAATGCGTAAAAAGGGGGGGGGGTAAGCAACGATAAGTAATCCTACGTTAATAACCCTCGATAGTTTCATTAGAAGAGACTACCTGAATTTTTTTTTCCATTCGTTGATAAATTTTTTGAAAGTGCTGAATTTTTTCCACTATGATTATTTGTCATAGTGTATATGTGTTATCACTATGACAATTAATGTCTTGCTCACATTGTGCCTGTTAGAATCAGCGTTACTTTCATCGAAATATTTTCAACCAATCTTAGAATCAAAGCAATTTCATACTAATCGGTTGGAGGTCTGTGATTGGTTAAAAATATTTCGTTGCGAGAGACGCTGACACTCCGCTCCATTCCGGAAGCAATGTGAACAACGCCTAAGTTTAGTTAAAAACGGCAGGTCATGTTTATATAAATATTCTGGTATATATGAATATCATCTGCATGAATAGCTCTCCCTGTCATGATTTTTGTTTTACTGAGGTATATTTTTTAGGATATCTATCCACTTTTGGGTAAGTTTTGCTTGAATACGTGGGACAAAACGGAGCGAATAACTACATGTTTTTGACGGCACCAGGCAGCTGAACTCTGCATGTCACACGTAAACTCGGCCATGAGCTAAGGGTGAAGTTTTTAATAAACACGCATGAATTACTAAAACTCTTATAGAAATACATACCAAAGCTCAACGTGTAAACAACATGGCATCCATTTTCTGCAATTTTTTTACGTGGTTGCGTAAGTTACGTTGCGGGAAACTGCTTTATTGGAGATCAGTAAATACAGGAACAGCGAAAGGAGAACGATAACGGTCCCTGATCGGCTTTTAGCTATATACATAATAAAGTAGTTTTATGAACGTCATTCATACAACCTCGTGAAAAACGAAAGGTATAAAAATGGTTACCATCCGTTTTACTCGTGGAGCTCTATTGTCTTCAATTTGCTATGGCACAATTGTTAAGGCATGCGTTTCCAAATGAATTTTAGTAATTTTAACACAAACTTTTAAAACAAATGTTTTGCCCATCCTTTTTGCAAGAGTTGCAATGTGACATTATACTACGTGCACCCGCCTTATTAGAGCAGTTCAATGCGCCTATTGGGAAGCGTCCCTATTGTTTAACAATTCGAATCCACTGAGTAGATCATCTGAAACCTCCGCATATCTTGATGTTCTGATTTGATGACTACATGATCTAAAACAGTTCTTTTCTTAAACCATGATATTCGAATAAGGTGCATTATATCAGACCATACCTCTGAGCTTTCAGAGCTTGGGACGGTTCCAATAGAAGGACCACCGTGAGATATAGATCAGCCCCACCCCGACTTCTAAAACATGCTATTCTGGATGGTAGTAAAAAAAAAACCTGAGTACTTGATATGTGAACACTGTGGTGGTGGTATCAAGTCAAACCAATGGTCAAACTAACTCCTTAAGGCAAGTAATGACGGATGCATCTTGGGTTTGTTTATCTGAGGAATTGTAAAACATATTAATAAACATTTTGCTATTTGGCTTTGAGAATTTCAAAACATGAAAATTACTGCATTCTATCTTTCTAACAACTGGAAAGTTTAAGATACACTTATACAACGCTGACGTGAGAGTAACATTTACTATCTATTTAACTGTTTCTACTATAATTTCAGAAAAGGAAAGAAGAAACAAATTAATTTAAAATTTAATTTATGTCTGACACTGAACTTTGAAGCAGTGAGCAGATTTTGTTGTTGCTGCTTAGTTTATTACAAGGACTAGGTCTCAGTGGAAAGTCAAGGAGATAATTTGAAAAGGGATATATTATAAACACTTGGCTGCGTTTATGAAATCATAGCTGTAGTAGAAAATTCGGTACTTTTCCGTTAGCCGGGCGCATTTGGTATTTGTCCTATTAAATATCGCCATTGGTGAGTATGAAAAGTCGCCAACATAACAACCTTAGGAAATCAGTTTAATAGGTAATAGATGGACTAAATTTTGAAGAAGCATTATCACACACGAAACGTTGGAAGAAAATGATAGATCAACGGGTATGAATCCTGTGAGAGAATACGAATAAGTTCAGAGACCCAGCTATATAACCACGAAATTTACATGAATAAAAATTGGAAACAAATTAACCACAAACTTTATTAGCTTTCTTCACAATCGCACAAAAGATTGAGCAGTTGTGATGAAGAACCGTATGGCTACATGAGAAACACTGAGGAACGCACGCCACCATTTATAATAGTACTGGCTAAATTTCTTAGGCGACGACAAAAAGAGGGTCCTTTTGAAGACATATTGACATTAAAGATTTTTTGCCTCCCAACTAATTATTTACTTAAAGAACAAAATGAATGCTTTCTTATATATTTTGCTCTTTCACATACACGTATCACGGGAGTTATAGTTAATTAAACAAAATGTGAATTAAGAGCCATATTTGGCGATATATAACTTGCGCCCGTCTAACGGAAAAGTACCGAAAATTCTTATAATATCACAATTTTCTTTCAAAATTTCCGGAATTGTTATCTGCTTGACGAAGGTTTGGAGATTATTGGACGTTTAAAAAATTGATATTAGCCCTTACTCGTACCATGAACGGCAAAATCTTCAGGAAAATGTCTTTTGTAAGTGATAAGTAGCGTGAATTTCTAGGAAATTACAACATCAACAGCAAAAAAACTGTCAGAACCGTTGAACTCGTACATGTAAGAGGCGAACCTCAGCAGAATATGACATGCGCTTCTTCTCATTGCGAAAACTATGTTCGCTGAAATAAAAGTATTTTTATCCAACACGGATAAGGATGGCCCGATAACGTCGCTGACGAAATTTTCAATGCTTGGACGATTTTAAGAGAGTTCAGCCGAGTCACTGGTGTTATAGACACTGGATGGTCTTCCAGATCAATTATTGGCCCTCTGCGTTACAGTGAAATATTTGTCAAAAGAAGTTGCCCCATTGAACCCAGGAAGACCCCCCCCCCCCGTAAGAAATATTCACCAAAATGACGGTCAAATTGTCTGATACTAATTTCTATCAATTTCCATTGAACTTTAAAATTCTGCATTCATGATGGTTAATATTTGAAAAAAAAACTATTCATGGTACGTGAGGAAATTCGATAAAGACTGTTGATTAAGAAATATAAAGTATTCTCGTCTATGGTATGTTAAAATTAATAAAACGAAATTCAACAATATTGTTCAAGAGAGAAAAATTTAGAAGAATACTGTTGTACATTCCCATTTAAGAGTTTTTTCCCCTCTTGAATATCGTTGAATAAAGAATGTACCTAAATCAGCATGTGAGACGCTGGAAATACTTGATTACACATTTGCATTGTGCATTAGAAATCCTGAAAACCGAAAAGCTTTAAAAAATGAATGTAGTCCTGTCTGGCTTAGGTGACTTCTCTCTACACACGATTTAAAGCGTTTAATGAATATTTTCATTACAAACTGTAAATATCATATAAGTTTATTTAAATAAGACTTTAAAATACTAAATTGTTGTACCTTAAGTTCATTTCACTGCTACATCGTGTTTTATTGTCTACGAGGCCTTATGTATGTGATATATATTAAAGTAAATAAAATGTAATGAAATTGAGTTATATGCTACGAGTACAATACTGTACAGTGTAAAATTAATTGTATCTGAATTATAAACAGTACTACTATTCCGAATTTAAATTAAATTCAGAAAACTGAAAAAATATCTGTATTCAAGAAAATAGTTTGTATACACTGGTGTGAGAAATTAAGAGAATTTGCAGACTTGGTCGAATGAAATTTGATATGTACATACATTGATACAATACAAAACAAATAATCATTCAATAATTGTAATACACACGCATAATCGTGCGTAACACTCGTTGGAGTCGGAAGGTATGAAACAGCGGTTGCAGAATAAACAAAAAAATGGGTTAATAGATGGTGTTATTTTGCAGCAATTGGTTAATTTCAAATTGTAACAATAAAAATGAGTAACCACCAACGCTTAGATGATGGAATGAGGTGGCGAATTGTGGGGAGGCTAGAAGCAGGCCAATCTCAAGTCCAAATCTGTAGAGAGTTCAATTTAACACCCAGCGTAGTGTGTAACTTATGGAAACAGTTCCAGGATACCGGATCCATCGAGAGAAAGCCTGGGCAAGGTCGTCCAAGAGCCACGACGGCCAGAGAAGATCGCCATTTGTCGATTATAGCGAGGTGTAACAGGAGTGCTACAGCTTCTCAGCTCTCTCGTGACTTGTATGCAGCCACAGGAACCCGTGTATCAAGGGTGACTGTTTCCAAAAGACTTCATGAGAGAGGATTGTTTGCAAGAAGACCTGCTGTTTGCGTCCCGCTCACTTCTACGAAAAGGAGAATTCGTTTATCATGGTGCAGAGAGCATAGAGATTGGAGTATGGATCAATGGGCGACCGTTCTCTTCACTGATGGGTCCCGGTTCAGCCTAAACACCGATTCTCGCCGTACGTTCATATGGAGAGAACCAGGGACCCGCTACCTACCCTCCAATGTCCGCGAATTCAACCATTATGGCGGAGGAAGTTTAATGGTCTGGGCAGGCATCATGTTGGATGGCCGCACACCTCTCCATATCTTTGAAAGAAGCACTGTGACTGGTGTGAGGTATAGGGATGAGGTCTTGGAGCACTATGTTCGCCTTTTCAGGGGTGCAGTTGGCCCTGAGTTCATTTTAATGGACGATAACGCGAGGCCACATAGAGCTCTTCTGGTCGACGAATTTCTAGAGAGTGAGGATATTCTCCGGATGGATTGGCCAGCCAGATCTCCAGACCTTAACCGTATAGAGCATGCCTGGGACGCTCTGGGGAGGGCAATTGCAACTCGCAACCCCCCCCCCCCCTCCGAGAACCATCCAGGGAATGAAAACAGCGTTGCTGAACGAGTGGGACCAATTGCCACAGGAAATAATAAACTGCCTTATTTCAAGTATGAAATCACGCTGCGAGACCTGTATATCTGTAAGAGGGGACCATATCCCCTATTAACCCATCTATTAACCCATTTTTCTGTTTATTCTGCAACCGCTGTTTCATACCTTCCGACTCCAACGAGTGTTACGCACGATCATGCGTGTGTATTACAATTATTGAATGGTTATTTGTTTTGTATTGTATCAATGTATGTACATTAGGGTGGCCCTTATTTTTCAACTTCGTTTTTTTTAATGTCTCACCACCTCAGTTTTTTTAACTGGCCTCAAACTAATGCCCAAAAAAAATCGGGTCATTCGCATAACTCTAAGTGGTGCCGCAGAGGCTGTGAATGTCGCCATTTATACAGAAATTACTGTTTTTCCCACAAGTTTAACAGAAAAAATGAAATAAGATTTTATGCGCGTTAATAAGCTAAATAATATCAAATATACACTAAAACATAGTTTTGCATAGCCCAACAACACGTAGGACGCACGATAGGGGGCGCTGTGCAGGCGGCGTCAGCAGTCCTGGTTGTCGGGAAAACTGACCACGGCGCTTAGTCATAATCAGTATTACGTTGTCTTCCAAACGAAGCGGTAACACGTGGTTTGTTAAAAATGGCGCTAAAGAGTAAACTTCGCAATCATATATATGTGATTGAAAGAGAATCAAATCAAATATTAGGTAGCAAATTACCTTCTAACAAACAAGTAATGCAAGTGCTATTTTATAATATGAGATGCGCAAAATTAAGTCTCCGTGAAAGTGCTCGTTTAGTAATTTCTGAAACTAATTTCTTGGCCAAAAGCACGAATACCATTTAGAGAACCTCTGCATTGTTAAACTGGAAGCCCTATATAATGAATGGAGAATGCTTCAAAAAAGTTCTAAAAGAAAGAGCGAAACTCAGGAGCAAAAAGAACAAAATTTTAAAGAAAAACTAGAGGACCTATTTGATAGTGCTCACTCTAATGCCTTGGACATTATTACAATAGAAGAAGACAGACAATTTCTCATCTCCCAGAGGAAGAAAGGACGAATTGGTGTTTTAGGGGACATTGATAAAAGAACTGATGAAAAGGAAAAAAGAGTTCTAAAACGTCTTAGTGCAGAAGAACAGTGACGAAAAAAAATTAAAGAGGATACAAAAATGAGTGAAACATTGGAAGACATCGACTTGGACATCGAAGAGTCGTGTAAGTTAAAACCATTAAGTACTTTTGAAATTTGTTTTTGTCCAATTATTACATTCTTAACGAAGTATTTACAAAAAGTTTTGTTTTAGTGTCAGTTTAGTCTGAAAAGGAGAGTTCATCTGAAAATGAAATTAACCGTTAAGATAAGTTGTGTCCCACTAATAAGCCAGGTCCACCCAAAGAATGTAAACGTGGGAACATTAATTTTATTAACACCAAGTTGGTAGCAGCTGTTGATAAATGCAAGTTAAGTGAGTCCACATTTTAATGGCTACTGCAGAAGCTTTGAGGTACAACATTGAAGATCTAATTAAAAATCGAACCTCGATACAGCGATGCCGTCAAAAGCTTCGTGCCGAGCATGATTCAATAATCAGAAATGAAGTATGACGTTACAGTTCGAGTTCACTACCGTCCACTGGGATGGAAAGCTGCTTCTATCAATAACTAGAAACAAAAAGTTTGACAGGCTTCCAGACATTATTTCTGCTAACGGACAAGAGCATCTTATAGGACTCCCTCAATTCGATTCTTGCATTGGAGACGATATGGCAGAAGCTATTTACAACTTGATTGCTGAAAATTAACTTTTGGATACAGTGCAAGCCTTGTGTTGTGAAATACTGGAAGAATAAGAAGTGCTTGCGTCTTATTAGAACAAAAACTGGGTAAAGATCTCTTATACCTACCTGGCAGACACCATATATATGAATTGGTTTTAAAGTATGCTTTTGAAGCATGCATTGGTACGTCGTCTGGACCCGAAACAGGATTATTTAAACGTTTTCAACAAGCTTGGGCCAATATAGATAATTCTAAATATACTGTTGGAATTGGTGATCAATTTGTTGTGGACAGTATCGGTAAAGACATAGAGATTGTGCTTCATTTTGCCAAAGCACAAGTTGTTATTAAACAGACAAGAGACGATTACAAAGATCTGATGCAGTTAGTTATGATATTTTTAGTAGAACACGAAGCAAAGGAAATTACATTTCAATTACCTGGTGCTTTTCACCATGCCAGGTGGATGGCGAAAGCTATTTATTGCATGAAAATATTTATTTTTTTAAATCAATTTCATTTGACTCAGCAGGAATTGCAAGGAATAAGGGATATTTGTATATTTATTGTAAAAATATACATAAAAGTTTGGTACGCAATGCTCCCTTAGCCTGAAAAGCACCATACCAGGATTGGATGTTTTTAAAAGATCTTTATTTTTACAATGAAATAAATGAAAAAATTTCCCAAGAAACAACAAAATAATTTTGTGGACATTTGTGGTGTCTTACTGAAGAAATAGTGGCTTTAGCATTTTTTGATGACACAATTCCTGTCGAACAAAAAGTAAAAATGGCCAAAGCATTTAAAGAAAAAGAATAAACTACTTGTGACTCTAAGCGTTTCCATTTTGATTTAAAGGAAATCGCAAAATTTACGCACAAAGAACTACATAACTTTGTGTAAAAAAAAAGCACATCCAAATTTTTTAAGCGGTTTAAAACATCGTCCGATTTTATTGCTCGTGATCCTGCGATCTGGAATTCTCTTCCTGATTATCAACATGGCCTTACAGTAGTCAGAAACCTCACAGTTGTCAATGATATCGCAGAAAGAGGTGTGAAGCTTATGGACGAATATAACAATATTATAACACACGATGAGGAGCAAAAGCAATACCTATTACAAGTCGTAAAAGACTATCGGAGCCATTTTCCATCTTGCTCAAAGCATTCATTATAAAAATTATTGAACCTTTTATTATTAAAATTTAATGTTATAAAATTTTGTTTTTAATGGCAGTTCAGGCTAGGCATTATTTCCGTTATTTTTACTCATAAATATTTGTTTTAAAATTAAAACAGAATTATTAAAAGTGTTATTGCGAAAATTTTGGAATTTAACTCATTTATTTCAATTTTCACCCCCCTTGCGGCACGTGTTATTATTAAATAAAATTTTCAAAATTTTTACCAGTTACTTACTAGCCCAAAAGGAAAAGAAATAGGAGGTGAGACTTATAAATATATAAAATTTATTTTTTGCCTATATGCTAAGGGCCACCCTAAAGTACATATCAAATTTCATTAAAATCGGTACAGTAGTTCTAGAGATAATCGACCAAGTCTGCAAATTCTCTTAATTTCTTACACCAGTGTATGATGGGTGTAGTGATATCAGAATTGCGTTCCTCTCCCAGCGCCTGCTTCGTGCTTCCAGGAACACCGTTAGTGACCCTCTGTAGCGCATTCCTTTTTGGAAGGGGTGCGGGGGAGTAAGTTCAACGACCCCAAGGGGGATTAAGAGTGTGGTCTATAGGCAGAAGGTTTTTAGCCACGAGACGGCTAGGCCGTGTTGGTGTTTTGTCCCGTGCGGAAACAGGCACAGGAGCTATTAGTTGAGATTATTTTAGGGAATCCGTGGTCAGGAAAGTTTAATCGAGGAAAACAAAGAATATTGTGTTGAGGGTTTAATACTCGTAGATATAGATATTGAAGTTAGAAATCTTACAGTTTGAGCTTCCCACCTTATTTAGTCAGATTAAAGTTTTGTTTTGTGTTTCATCAGTTATTTTGCCAAGTGATTTATTTCTTGCACGAACCAAACAACGAATCTTCAAGGAGAAGGTAGAGGATTCGTTTTACAGTGGCGCAGTCGACAGGATCTTTAAAATAAGGTGTCGATCAAATTTTGGAAACGACAGAAATTCGCATATAAGGTGTATTACCATTATCATACAAGTGTGGTGTTGTGTTGTGCGACAGAAATTCTCATATATGGTGGATTATACAAGTGTGGTATTGTGTGATGCTTCAGAAATTCGCATATATGGTGGATTATCATTATTATACAAGTGTGGCGTTGTGGTGTGCTTCAGTGAAAAAAAAATGCAAAAGTGGTCTACGTGTTGAACGATCTTTAACGGTAATTCGTGGGTACTGCATCCGAGACAAAGTAAGAGATTTTATTATTTCCTTTTTTTTAGTGAAAATTTGATTACCAACATGTTAAATGTGAAGGGAATTAAACAGGAGGATTTGCGAATTGTCGCACAAGAACTTTATAAATCTGTAGAAGAGGATTTGAGAGTATCTGAATTAAATGAATTAATAGTTAATAGTGATGATTTTGTTAAGGACCCGGATTTCGTACTGGAATTTCTGACCTCAACGGTAGCTGAAAGGAAGCAGAGAGAAGAACAGGAAAAGATTCAAGTGGAATTAGATAAAACTAGGTTAGAACAAGAAGAAAGGGAGAGAGAGCGTCAGCACGAGTTGGAATTAGCACGTATTAATGAGAATAGTCTAAACAGGAGAAATGATATGAGTTCGGTCTCTACTGATAGTCACCCGAGGGGCGAAACCGAGACGCGCATTGAGAAATTAATTAAGAGCGTTAGAACTTTGACACTACCGGTCCCAACTAAGTCTGACAACTGGAATTTATTTTTTTCGTCCATAGAGTGAGCTTTTCAAACAAAAAATGTCCCAGAGGAATCAAAAACGGAAATATTGATTAATATTTTGGGAGAAAAGGCTACAAATATTTTAGTTTATATAATGGGAGAGGAGTTAAAAGAATATAAAAGCGTAAAGAAATTAGTGCTACGAGAGTACGAGCCGTCAGCTCAGTGTTGTCTAGAAAATTTTCGAAAAGCTAAACGCCGAGCTAATGAAACTCATATGCAGTTTATGTCCAGATTAGTAACCACTTGGGAGTACTACTGTGAGTTGCGAAATGTTAAAGATTTTGAAACCTTAAAACAGTTAATAGTTTCAGATAAGATGTTTCAGACGTTAGATTCCGACACCGCTGAACATATAAGCATTCGACAAGGGGAGAGGTGGTTTAAACCGATTGATATGGCAAAGGAATCCGATTTATATTTTGAAAGTAAAGGAAAATCGTTAGCCGAAACTCAAAATAATTTACAAAAATTGCAAACTAATCCCAAATTCCAAAATACAGGACAAAAATATATTCCTCCACCAATGAGGCGCGATGGATTCAAAAATGAATTTAATAATAATCAAGGAGTAAGGCGTAAGAATGTTTTATCTGCAGGTCAACGCAGCATATTTCAAAAATTTTCCCGCAAAAACCAAATTTTTTCCTACAAACAATAACCGTACTGAACAACAGCCAACAGATTCAAATCAACACGATGACGTGGTGGTAGCAAAGGTAAAATCGAAGTACTTTGGAAGTAAGAAGGAATTTTGTTCAAAATCAACAATTGATATTCAGCCACTGCAATATGTAACTATAAATATAAACGGTCGAGATATCGAGGCTATTATAGATTCCGGTACTCAAATACCAGTTTTGCACCCTGAAGATATTACTGAGCTAGATAAGGAAGATTATGATGGGACGATGATTTTAAGTTCAGCATTCGGGGAGGAAACTAGGGCTAAAATCGTTAAAATCCCTATGGCTATCAGAGATCACCGAAACGGGAATTTATTAGCACCTGTAGAAGTAATGGGGGCATTGACAGAGAAGTTGAGGGGTCCTTGTCTCATACAGCCAGAAACTTATAAAATGTTGAAAGAAGAGAGCAAAATGTTCACATGTGCTGAAATTGAATATTAACAATAACGAAGTAGAAAATGGAATTAGGAATCGGGAAAGTGAAGGAAAGCATGTTACAGTAGAATATGAAGAGGGAGTGGAGGATATGTTTTCAATGGAGGAAATGGGCGACGAGAGTCAGTGTTCGAGCATTAATGTTGAGGGAGTAGATGAAAATTGGCAAAAAGGGGTGGTATATGAAAATTCAAGTGCATAAAATTTGAAGAAAGAACAAATGGAATGTAAAACTTTAGAAACCGTTCTCAGGGAATTGTCACAAAATAAGGGTAATTTTGTTTTAGTTGATGATTTAATATATCACAAAGATAAAATATTGGGAGAGCCAGTTTTTCAATTAGTTTTACCTGAAAATAGGAGTAAAAGAGTTTTAGAATTAGCTCATCAATCAGTATTTGGGGCACACATGGGGGTAAGAAAAACAAAAGAGCGCATCCGATATAGTTTTTATTGGCCACTTATGTCACAAGATATCGGGGAATTTTGCAAAAGTTGCGGAAGTTGTCAGTTGAGGAGTCCGGAAAAAGTAAGTGACAGGGCACCAATAACTCCGGTTTTGAGGCCAGAACTTCCATTTGAAATTGTAAATATAGACGTAATCGGACCGATAGAACCGCCATCAGGAAGGGGCCATAAATATGTGCTTTGAATCATGGATCAGCATTCGTGTTGGCCGGAAGCAGTTCCCATGCGTTCCCTTAGTGCAAAATCAGCTTGCGAAGCTTTGCTTCAAGTATTCTCCAGAACTGGAATACCAAATATTATCGCCAGTGATCAAGGGACTAATTTCACTTCCTCCTTAACGCAGGAATTTGTGAAGCGCATAGGCGCAGCTCCTAGATTCAGCTGTCCAGGATATGCTGCGAGTAACGGACTGATTGAATGATGGAATAAAGTCCTAAAGCAAATGCTTCACCATGTCATTCGAGAAGATCCTAGAAATTGTGATAGACAAATTCCTTTCTTGCTTTTTGCGTACAGGGAAGTACCAAACTGCACAACCGGGGTATCTCCATTTCGACTTCTGTATGGAAGAGAGACACGAGGACCTCTTGCTATCTTAAAATCTACTTGGGCAGGTGAAATTTCATTTCCCCTTAATATGTCTAAATCAGCCATAGACTATCTGCAGGATCTTAAAATTAGGATGGAAACGGCAGCAGAGCAAGCAGCACTGACAGCAAATGATAAACAGAAAGCGTATGCTGAATATTTCAATCGCAGATCTCCAGTAAGAAACTTTGCAGTAGGAGATCATGTCCTTTTACTTATTCCAGATTCGAGTAACAAAATCTATGCACGGTGGACAGGTCCTGAAGAAATTGTACAATTTTGTCCTCCGCATTCTTACAAAGTTAAATTACCTGAAGGTAGCATAAAGCAAATTCACGTGAATAAAATCAGGAAATATCATCCTAGAGTGAACGCAGTCGGAGTAATTTTTGAACACGAGGAAGAGTTTGGAGAAATACACCCCACTCCCAAATCCATCAAAGATATAAATATCGAAGAAGTGCTCTCGAGTAAACATTTCGATCATCTTAATGATCCTCAGCAAGAAGAAATTAAAAATTTGTTGAGAAAGCACAGGTCCTTGTTCAGTGGAAATGTCCGTGTTGGGAAAGTGGGAGAGCAACCTTTCATAATCCAAACTGATGCGTCACAAATTGGAATTTCTGCATGTTTATCTCAGCGGTATCAGGAAAAGATATGTCTAATATCTTTTGCCAGCCAAAAATTGACTAAGGCCCAACAGTCTTGGTCAACTATAGAACGTGAAGCCTACGCCGTCGTGTGGGGGTTGAAAAAGTTCGAGACTTGGATTTTTGGTGCACACACCGACAACAACCCATTGACCACAACTTCACACCGACCACAACCCATTGACATTCTTGACAAAATGTGCTCCACAATCTGCGAGATTACAACGTTGGGCAATCGCGTTGAAAAAATATAATGTCAACGTTAAACACTGCCCTGGTGCTCAGCTGAATAACGCTGATGCTCTTTCCAGACTATTTTAGGATGAGTGCATAAGACTTTTTTTACGTTTATTAATGACTCTTATAATCCTTCCATTATTTTTTTTAATTTTTAAGGTATCTAATATGGAATACTCGAGTATAAATTTTAGATGGGATGATATGTTTGTAAAATGCGTTTATCTAATATGCTTCTATTTTACAGTGAATTTATGATCATTATTTGATATGTTATTTTGGATTTGTTATCTGTGAATTTCTAAATGTTATTTTTGTATGTACCTGTTGTATAACTCCTGTGGAAGCTCAATTCTGATATGGTTTCTGTTTAGGTGAAATCCGTGTTTGTGTTATTACCCTAACACTTATCTTGCGCCGGGGGTGTAGTGATATCAGAATTGCGTTCCCCTCCCAGCGCCTGCTTCGTGTTTCCAGGAACACTGATAGCCACCCTCTGCAGTGCATTCCTTTTTGGAAGGGGTGCGAGGGAGTAAGTTCAACGACCCCAAGGGGGATTAAAAGTGTGGTCTATAGGCAGAAGGTTTTTAGCCACGAGACGGCTAGGCCGTGTTGGTGTTTTGTCCCGTGCGGAAACAGGCACAGGAGCTGTTAGTTGAGATTTTTTGAGGGAATCCGTGGTCAGGAAAGTTTAATCGAGGAAAACAAAGAATATTGTGTTGAGGGTTTAATACTCGTAGATATAGATATTGAAGGTAGAAATCTTGGTTGTGATATTGTATTCTTCTCCATAACCAACACAGTGATCCTCATCAAATTCTATTCCCTCGGAATCTGTAGAATCTGATAATTTCAAATGCATTTCATCTTCTTCGCTACTGGAAGTGTCGTGTTTTTGTTTTTTGTCACTTGTATCGTTAAAACGGTTCTTTATATCCAGTTTTCTGGCAAATTCAAAAGAGAGAATTCTCACATCATCTCGAGCAAATGGGAATCCTTAATTCTGCATTTGTTTAACGTGTTTACTAATCTTTCTTCGTTTTCTTTTCCAAACGTTGGACCAGGACCCATGCTGCCTTTATTGGAATTATTGGTCTTCAATCGACGCTCCAAAGTCATGCGTGGAATGTGAAATGCTACAGACGCTCCTTTTACCGAATATGATCCCATTTGCACAGCCTCCATTTCCTTAGACAAAACATTTTGACTCCAGGACCCTCGGTTTGAATGAGGCATTTTTATGTACTTATTCGGCATCTTGAAAAACTGGAAAAAAACATCGTTCGGCATATTATATAATTATTCTTAGTGAAATATTTATATTTGTTAAAATTGAAACAATTATATCCATTAATATAACTTTAAACATAATAGATATATAATTATTTTAAATATAATTATATTTAGTTAAAAACCTCACTCCGTATAATTTTAAAATATTGATTAAAGGTAGTCATCTCTCCTCGGTTTTATGTGGCCATCTATCCTGAAATTGAAGGACAGATGGCCACCCAATTTAAAGCATCACTCTGCCATTGTATTTCTTTGTTTTAGGCTTAGAAGCAAAGATTGAATTACATATGTACCTTAAAAGTCCGTAAAGTAAAAAAAAAGTAACGTACGTATTGCAAAACATTCAGATACCTAACTCAACAAAAATATTCAACCACTAAATTAAATAAACATTAAAATTTCACTTACATTTATAATCGAAAAACACAGCTGTACCTTGCAATGAATGAACTCGTTGAACATTTCCTACGAAAAAAGTTTAATCTGCCATATATGATCAAGTTTTGGAAATATTACGATTGGCCATCTCTCCTCTATGGCCATCTCTCCTCTATGGCCATCTATCCTAGAGTTACCCTATTCTATTCTAGCAAGGAATCTGAATAAAGCTCAAACTAATAAATTCCTTTATCTTATTTTATTTTATTTATAAGGGCATATGAGATATATTATTTACGTAAGAAACTTTTTATTATAAAATATGCATAATTTTCAGTAATTTTGCTTAATCAGAGTTAAACTTTATAAATTTTTATTGAAATTGCAACATTTCAAAGACTGGAAAAAAAAATAATATTAAGCAGAACATATTTGTACTGTCGACGAACTTTCTCTTTTAATTAAAAATCTTCTTACTTAAAACTCATTTTAGCCCGACAAAAATCCCATTAATATTACGTATCTATCTTGTTTTTTGTGTTTCTTTTCTATAGCCAGAAGGTAATAATAACTTCGGTTACTCAGAATTCATTAGGGACGAAAAGAGAACATTACGATGATTCATCATTTTTTACTTGATTGGGACACGTGTAAATTATTACCACAAGATAAAACCATTAACGATTAAAATGTAAAAAAAAAATTACTAATTATATCCTTATTAAATTGTATTTATTGTGCAAAAAATAAAATAAAGGTATGAACTTCTGAAACCTTTAAATATACGAAAACTTGTCACTACACTTGGTAATGAACATCCAATTTTCTATTATAAGTAGTTTTCGATTGATGTACTATGATAATTGTATTAGTTCTATTTATATTTCATAAAATGTGTAAAAATTTCTAGATTTTGATAGACATTCTCATATTATTCTGATTGATAAATGTTTAGGTATCGCTAAGTTTCAGGCGGTTTTTAATTCTATCCTAGCAGATCAGTGACAGTATATCCTTTAAAAAATTATAATGGGAGTAAGTGAATAACTGGAGATGAGAATTTTGAAATTTGGTTCACTCACACTAGTCCAGGGGTTCCCGCAAACTGTGGGTCGCGACCCCTTTGGGGATGGTGAAGTGTTTTCTGGGAGGTCGCTATGATTTTATTCAGTTAAAATAACTTTTTAGTGAATTTCCCAGAAAAAAATGTGTCAGTATGTAGGGTTCGCGTGTTGCTCAGATGCAAATTTCTGGTAGCTGCGCAGTGCAGGCCAGTCGAAGTGAGTTCGGAGCAGGTGTCTGGGCTATTTAAGTGACACACGCTGAGTTGGCAAGGGCCCAAGAAGGGAGTGGAGATTTGTACGGTAGTGCGTTACGCTATTAGTAGAAATACGAAAGAGTCGAGAAAAGTTAGATTGAAGGTGATAGCGGAACTTAACTGATAAAGTATGTATTAGTATTTAGCCTAGGTGGCTGCACGATTTCGATAGTTATTTCAGAGCCCGATGGTTACGGGTATTGTTAGTGAACGTATATTATGCCTGAAAGGGTTCGTTATGACTTTAAAGTTCAGTTTCTTAGTACCGCAAGTGGCGGTACTGTTGTGTTATTATTTGAAGCCCCAAGTCGGTCTATGTTAGTCTACCTCTACGTAAAAAATAAAGGAATTATTTATATTTATGCCTCTTACTTTATAGTGTGCCTGGACCGTTAGATGATTCACAGGGTACTTAAGAAATAGAACCATATAAGTATTTATTTAGTATGAAACTGTAGGGCAATGATGTACAAACGTCTTATTCTAAACGCAAAATCAGTTCGTTGGAAATCTTCCGCCTCTATTTGGCAGTTAATAAAAATGGCGGCACAGTACACAAATTCTAAACGTCAGTTTGTCTTTCACAAGTTTGCTGTCGCTTTTGGCATTACTGTTGCAGATTCCCCAATGGAATAAACCAATTTTATTTAGGCACGGAGTTTTCTATTTTTATTGTTATATAATTCTGAATCAATAAGGTGCATTATTTTCCTTGATTGTTTGTTCTGTTCTGTTTTGTCCTGTTTTTGCTTTTACAGACCTTTGACTGAGGGATGAGTGTTCCATAATACTTGTGAAGAATTCTTGTATTTCAAAATAATACTACAAACTTTCAATAATGCCGAAAACACATTTATTTAACAAATTAATTTAACATACCAACTAGAGCCCAAGGCTCACCTAGTTCAAAAATATTCATGGAATACTGAAAAACAACAACTAGAGCCCAAGGCTCACCTAGTTCTAAGATATTCATGGAATACTGAAAAAACAAAGTTTTTCTTTTGATAAAAAGAAACGAGAGTTTCCTTGTTGCCACAGCGTAAAAAGAAATATTTTTTCATCTCGTTCAGTTCACGGTGACAAAATTAAACAATGATAAATAAATTCGCGTGAACAAAATAATAAATTTAAATAATCGTTTTGTTTTTAACATAATAAATTGAAACTTATGAAGTGGATTTCACAATACTGTTCTCAATTTCTTACAAATTTCATTTTTGTTAGATTAAACATTTAGTTGAATTAAATTGTGGAAAATTAAACAACAATTAAATTCAAGCAAAGGCATTTTAGCGGTTTTTCTTTATGTTTCAAAAGGCCTTTTTTATGAAAATATTCAGGGTGAGAAAGAGAAGGGGGGTCGCAGGATGCGTAAAAACCTTTGAAGGGAGTTGCGACTCGAACAAGGTTGAGAAACACTGCACTTGTCCATTTAAGACTGCACTCCATTTAAGACTGCACTTGTCCATTTAATAATATATACGCGCGCGTGAAAATGGAATTGCAGGTCAAATTCAAGACTTGGAAAGAGAAACTAAAATTAGGAACAACGATTTTTTGACTCATGAGCGAAATCACAAATTTGACAAATGGAACAAGAGAATAAATAATCCTGTTAAATTTCACAAAGGATATCATCATGGAGAATCATTACATAAAAAAAAAAATAAAAATTGGAAATACAGTGGAATCTCGATCTATCGTTTTTCAAGGGACCGATTGGAATGAACGATAAATGCGGGAAAACGATAGATGCGGAAACATAACAAAGCAATATGATCGTTGGGACTGGATGAAATGGACGACACATACGGAAAAACGATGGATCCGAAAACGATCGATCGAGATTCCACTGTATATATCAAAATGAAAGAAGCAATTTCCAACACAGTGTTATTTAAAAAAAAAAAACAACAAAAAAAAAACAATTTTAAAAGCAATTTTAAGCTTAGGTCAATGCACAATATTCATTATAGATATAAGGTGCATTATGAAAAGTCAAAATTCTACAGTGAAATAGCTTTTATCAAAAGGGAGAAAGGGGCTGGGCACAAAGGCTGTTTTTTCTCAAAAGCTTACGACGCGAAAAATTGAAAAAACTTGCTTAATGTGGTACTTTGAAAATCATATAAAATTATTCTTAAAATAGATTTTATTTAATCCTCGCTTTAGATGAGCAAGAAAAAGTTCGAATGATCTAGTGTTTAGATTTTGGAGACAGTGAGAGACTGGACAGACAGACACATCAAATTATCAGACATATTACGGTTTCTTTCGCTGTCGAAACCTTTCAGTACAATGTGCTTTTCTTTCATTTACTTGTGTTGTGGCTACTGATGACTGTATATGAGTGTGAATGAACCAAATTTTTCTTGTATGCTCATCTGCAGTGTCTGCCTTAATGCTAACGAACCAATAGTACATATCAAAAGCTGTTCAGCTTTCGATGCATTTAACTCAAAGCTATCGGTTTTTTAATTTTTCCATTTCCTTCTTAATTATTTTTTGGCTGTTTTTAATTTGTTATATATATACACTCACTTCCAAAAGTTAAGCACGGAGCGGTAAAATGCGAAAAAATGGACAAGTACTGTTTTGATTGACATGAAATGCTGCAAGTAAGTAGCTCTATGTTTATTCATGAAACAAAACAAAGAATTACATACAGAGATAGAAAAAATATTGAATTTTCATAAATTATAAGATGACGTCATATTTGCGTCATTAACAAAATGATGTTTAAATGCAAAACAAACGACAAAAACCGGCATTAATACGGTATGTGAGCACCCCTCACCTTCATACAAAGTGTACAGCGTGTGATCAGGCTTTTTACTAGGTGATCAACCACCGGAGAGTTCAGTAATCGCCATTCCTCCTGTAGGGCAGTTTCTAAATCTCTGAGAGTGGCTGGAGGTGGGAAACGTCTACATACAGCACGGCCGAGGGCATCCCAAAGATTTTCAAATGGATTAAGGTCCGACGAGTAAGCCGGCCACTCCATACGCTCAATCCCCTCACTCTCCAGAAAGTCGTCAACGATGGAAGTTCTATGGGTACGGGCATTATCGTCCATTAAAACGAAAGAAGGACCAACTGCTGCAGCGCACAGTTTCACAGTGGGGACTAGGACTTCATCTTGATACCGTACAGCCGTCACAGAACCTCGCCTGTAGATGTGCAGGTCGGTGCAATATCCCAAAGAAATCCTTGCCCAGACCATGATGCTTCCCCCGCGGAATGAGTGATGTTTGGCGATGTTCTCTGGCCAATTGCGTGTGCCTTGTTCCTTCCTGACCCTTACACGCTTATCATCGGGTTGTAGGGGAAATCTGGACTCATCTGTGAACATAACGTTGCCCCAATCAGACACAGTCCAATTCACATGCTGGCGACACCACTTTAATCGTGCCCCTCTGGATTGGACGGATAAAGGAACACAAACTCGTGGTACCCGGGCGTACAGACCATTCATGTGTAGCCTTCGACGAACAGTAGTGGCAGATATCGTCTTACCAATGGCCGCTGCAACCATAGATGTCACACGTGTGGAGGTCGATCTTCGATTCCGCTTGGCTACAACAGCAATATATCGATCTTCCGAGGGGTTCGTAACCCTTGGACGACCGGCTATAGGTCTTCGGACAACTGTTTGGCTGGTTTGGAATTGTTTCCATAATCGTGAAATGACGGAATGATGAACGCTGAAGAAAAGAGCAACTTCTGTGATAGACTGTCCTGTTTCAATGCGTCCGACAGCCCGACAGCGCTCAGAATCTTCCATTCGTCTTCTTGAAGCCATAGAAACACGTCTAGCTTGAAAACAAATCGTACGAATGTTCTAAACACCTTTCATCAGCACTTACATGCAACTCCTGTAACCCTTCACAATGACGGCTTCTTATAAGACTGTCTGTTTTGCATATTTCTCAACCCGAAACCGTGATTGGCTGTTACCTAGCATATTTGCATACTTCCTTCTACCTTTGCAGCAAATTTCATCTTCTTTAATTCAGATTGGCTTACGGAAATTAACATTTTCCTCTCCGTGCTTAACTTTTGGAAGTGAGTGTATATATATATAGGATTTATGCAAAATCTCTTCTTATGCCCTAGTAATATTCTATGTTGCTATGCGTACAGAGACGCGTCAAACCCTTATTCTTGCGACATTCTTGAGGGGACAGTCGAGGGTTGAATGACCCCGGCTTGGAGGCAATTCGAAGCGTGGTGAAAAAATGCCCTGTGCACGGGCAGAGAGAGAGAGAAAGAGAAGAGAGGGTTTCAGACCTCGATTGGAGGGGTTGTGTGCTTTTGGACTCCGTGCGATAGGCACGAGAGAGATTGTATTTTTCCGACGGGAGCGAGAAGCTGCCCGATCTTTTGTTCTGTTGAAGGGAAGCGAAGCATTGCGCTCCTGTGATTATTGTAATTGTACCGGAGACAGTAACGTAGTCTCTCTGGCATATCATAATTGCTGTCTACATTAATAAACAGTATTGTTGAGTTTTTAAAAATATAGTTGATTGATGACCCAAGTGTGTTCTTCTTATACACCCTCCCCCCCTAGACGTCGCCACGTAGACAGGAAAGTCTACATTTTTGGGCGCCCGGCCCAGATGAACTCTTTGGATAGTTAATATCGTCATGTTGAAGTGAATTCGTGATACCTTCTGTGGAATTTTTGAGTTGCTTGAGAAAAACAAAATGTTTGAAAGCGCCATAGAAGAAGATTTGTTCATAATATGTTATGAGCTCTGCTTAGATCCAACTCCAGGGATGGATTGGAATGATATTAAAGGCTTGATTAAAAATTGCGAGGACTACGAAACTGACCCTGACTTTGTCAGTAGATTTATACAGACAGTAGTGGAAGACCGTGAGGAACGCGAATACAGAGAAAAGGTTAAAATAGAGATGGAGGAAAATAAACTCGAGATACAGAGAATGAAAAAAGAGCTTCAGCTAGAATATAGGAGGATGGGGTTGCCGATCCCTGATATAGTTAAAACGGAGCCCTCTACAAACGGGAATACAGAGAAAATTCTTGTGGTGGATAAAGAGCTGCCTGTTAAGTCTAAGTTAAAGTCGGGTGTAGCACCTGAAATTCCTGATAGTTCCGAGAAGCGAAGCCATGAATCAAAGAGTGATTTGCGCTCCTTCAATACGTGTGAACACGAGAAAGATGTGAATGACATAGGGAGTGAAAGTGGTGTTTCGAAGCCTCATGTTATCGACGTGGAGGAATCAAAGAGTGATTTGCGCTCCTTCAATACGTGTGAACACAAGAAAGATGTGAATGACACAGAAAGTGAGATAGGTGCTTCGGGACGGCATGTTAGCGAGACGCAGAAGTCAAAGCCGTCAAAAGACAACTTATCTGTTTGTAGTAACGGGCTAGATAAGTCCAATATTGAAACTAACATTATGTACGATAAATGTACGACTTCAGTCCGAGTGTGTGGTCAAACCGCGGCAGAAACTAGTGGAGAATCACAAAACTTAGAGACTCAATGTGATAAAATTCGTGCTGAAATAGAGGAGAAAACTGCTGCAATCGTAATACTCGAAAGAGCGGTGAAATCAATGGCTGTAGTGCATTATGCAACTCAAGAGTGACCTAAAGTTTTTTGTTGACCCTACAAACTTTTTAGTTCTAAAGACTAGATCACGAGCATAAAATGCTCGCAATGAATGTCTAAAATTCGAAAGGAATTTTAGTACGAGGAAAAAGAGAAAACTGATTAATTGATAAAAATTTGACCAGAATCTATTCTTTTCATATTCTTTTTATTATTCTTTTAATATTCTATTTTTAATATTCTTTTATTCTTTGGGTTATTAACAATTCTCTTACAGAATAATTAGTGTTTAGTAATAATTTTCATATGGTATATTTTTGTGTAGTAAGTTGTACTGGTTATCGTTTAATTTGTTTCTTTGATATACTTAATATTGATTACTGTGTTTTTTTTTTTAGATTATTCAAGGGATGATTCTTCTTATTCATTGTGTAGTGAGAATTCTTTAACTAATACTAATGAGTGATAGATAATATTTTTTAAATAAGGCTTGTTTTTGTGTTTAGATCGTTCAAGGATAATATTTTGTTGAAGTTTTAAATTGGGTACACGGGGTAGTGAATTACGGTGGTATTTGTGATTAGCCTTTCTTGGTATACTTCATTAATATTGGGTAGAATTTAATTGTTTTTTGTCATTCAAAGGTTAATTTCATTTTATTTTAGCAATTCTTCGAAAAATTAGTGTTTTGGTAATATTTTTTTTTAGATAAGTTTTAATTTTGTGTATACTGTGTGGTGATTTGAACTGATAATGGTTGTTTAGTTTTTCCTTTATATACTCAGTTAATAATGATTAGGCTCTGTTTTAATCATTTGAGGGTTAGTTACATTATTTTTGTCTCAATTCCTTGGAAAATGAGTGTTTTAATGTTTTTATATGTTTTATTTGAGTGTACTTTTAACTGGTGTGCTATTTATAGACGTGAGGACACGTCTCTTTTTGAGCATAGGGTGAGAATGTAGGATTTATGCAAAATCTCTTCTTATGCCCTAGTAATATTCTATGTTGCTATGCGTACAGAGACGCGCCAAACCCTTATTCTTGCGACATTCTTGAGGGGACAGTCGAGGGTTGAATGACCCCGGCTTGGAGGCAATTCGAAGCGTGGTGAAAAAATGCCCTGTGCACGGGCAGAGAGAGAGAGAAAGAGAAGAGAGGGTTTCAGACCTCGATTGGAGGGGTTGTGTGCTTTTGGACTCCGTGCGATAGGCACGAGAGAGATTGTATTTTTCCGACGGGAGCGAGAAGCTGCCCGATCTTTTGTTCTGTTGAAGGGAAGCGATGCATTGCGCTCCCGTGATTATTGTAATTGTACCGGATATAGTAACGTAGGCTCTCTGGCATATCATAATTGCTGTCTACATTAATAAACAGTATTGTTGAGTTTTAAAAAGTATAGTTGATTGATGATTTAAGTGTGTTGTTCTTATACACCCCCCTAGACGCCGCCACGTAGACAGGAAAGTCTACACACACACACACACACACACACACACACACACACATATATATATATATATATATATATATACAATGAATTATTCGATATATATGCTGCATACTTTAGAGCAGTGGTGCGCAAACTTGTTTCGACCGCGACCCACTATCTTTGAATAAAAAGTCACTCGATCCCTAATGAACATTTTCTGGTCATAACAAATTTTTTTTTAAGTTAGAAAAATGTTCAAAAAGATAAGAAAAAAATTAGCAAATTTTGACAAACTATTTTTAAAATCAATGAACTGTAGATTATGGGTATATATTAACTTTGCCCAATAACAATAAAAAATGTCTACATTCGTTTTTGCGAAATCTGCTATAACAAAAACTTCATATTGAAATATTAATATGTATTTGTATTTCCTTTGGGTAAAAATTAACAAAAATTTTAAAAAAGAGAGAGAATGCTTTCAAATTGATAAGCTACATATTAAAACATCGAAAATTATCAACTTCATTTATACTTATATAAATTTTAAATAGCAAAAAATGAATAAGAAGGGTGAGCCTAGACCTCGATTAATATTTGTTCAATATTTGCTGAAATATTTGAGAGTGCTACTCTCGTATCATATTCCTTGTCCTAATCGTTGCATGGCTTTTATAACAAACAACTCATTTTGAATACCCACTCCCACGCAGAGAGGTAGAAGCCAATAGAAGCAATGTAAGTATATTCTTGCAAGACTGTTTGACACCTTGTATAACAATGTCATACAATATATGTTTTAACCTATAAAAATATTAAAAATGCGTAATTATAGAAAATTTAAAGATTATTTTTAATTAATTAATTTAATGATATAAATTTACTTCAAAATATCCGCGACCCCTTTCATATTTTTCGCGACCTCTCCTGCCTTAGAGAGATAATTGAATGTATACGAAGATGAAGATATGGAAACTAACATATGATGCAAATTATCCATTTTGTGGAAAATAAAGGATGTGAGGGGAGTGTACAACGTTCTTTTTCTAGCAACGGAACTCGAACTTCGGTAGGCCCGGACTTTGGCCCAGGGCCCCTAGGCACTTGACATTTGGGCCCCCCACCATCTCGTAGCTATTTTGAAAATTTAGCAAATTAACTGCACTAGTACAGAACATATAATTTTTAAGGGGATGGTGGACTTTCAAATTACCAAAAATCGAGCAAAAATTGGAATTTTTTTTGGGTGTGTATTAATATTTTAAAAACATGTAAATATTGGAATGAAATGCATTTAAAATGTGTAGTGAAAAGAAAAATGAAAAATTGGTGGCTTTAGAGTAGTAAGTATTAAAGGTAGATAAAAAATTATCTTTTAAATGACTTTTTCTCAAAATGAGAAATTTCCAGATTTGCAAGTCTTTAAAATGCTCCTCGCGTCATAATTTTTGACGAAATTTTATGAAATTTATAATAAAGATTCCTGTAATACATCAAAATAAAGTTATGTATCCATTTTAGGATTCGAGGTCATTTAGGTTATAAAAGTTTAACTTTAGTGTAGAAAAGTACAAAAGTTTCGCGAAAATTCAGAGTACAAGCATAAAAATATTTTCTAAAAATTAACTATTCAACGAAAGTACAAAAAAATACATAACTTTGTTTAGAAAGTATTTATAAGCAATATAAATGCAAAATTAAGGGGGAAAGTTTAAAATTGAGTCGCAAGGAGCATTTTAAAGAAGGGTAATTTAATTTAAATTTTTTAATTATAAAATATTTTTTTAAAAATATTTATAAAATTTTATAAGGTGTTTAATATTGTTATACTTTAATGAATATATATACAAAATTTCATATCTCTGTGGTAAAAATTTCAAAAATCGTTTTGAAAGGTCCACTATCCCCTTAATCGACTTTAATGACTTTAATAAACATCAGAATAATACAGTCTATGTTACTATAGTTACGTTATTCTAAAAAATTTACAGAATCATACGACGAACTTTCTTCTGTGCAAAAGAATGAATGACGTCATCATAGTCAATTGACTGCATTATTTCTGACTCTATGTACATTACAGAGAGTGAATTGAGCCTCTTCTCTCCTATGTTAGATCTTAAGTAATTCTTTACTCTCTTTAGCGCTGAAAACGACCGTTCTGCTGATCAGTTGTAGTAAAAATATTTATTATAATATTATTTTCGATAAAGCTTTTTGATAAGACAAGCCAGGCTTTTGAGCTATTGTAAAGCCACCGGGGCCCCTTGGCTGGCTGGGCCCCTAGGCCGGGGTCTTGTAGGCCTAGGCAGAAATCCGGCACTGAACTTCGGACGTTCTCCTTCTTTGCAGATGGATGCTTGCAGATGGGGCACAGGACCTTGAAGCTCGACGAAATGACCATATAAATGGTCAAATTCTAACCACAAATAATATTAGAAAAAGAAATTTTCTTTCTTTATACATATAAAGTACATATCTTTAAATATGTCATACATAAAAATGGAAATTATAAATCTATAAAAATTTTTCAAATTAGCAGTTTAGAATTTTATATGATTAACTGGTGATTAAAAATCATAAAGTGCTGTGCGCATCATAAAATTGAGATATATGCTTACAGAAAATAATTAATGGTCAGAATACACTTGTAATACGCATATTTACCTGTAATTTAAAACCAAATAAATTGTAATAAATATTTAAAATAAAAATTTAGCATAAAATTGGTAAACTTAAAAAATTATCACAATTTTTTTGCATAATTTTCCTACATAAAAAAAGTATTCCAGGATTGCACATTTTTCTGATTTTAAAATGTAGAGTACCATGAAATACACATATGAGTGTAGTTTTATCAGTTTCCTATCGATAGATTAAAAGTAATGCAGCACGCAAACTCAAATTAGCAGTAAATCATATAAAATTCTAAACTGCTAATTTGAAAATTATTTATATATTTATAATTTCCATTTTTATATATGAGATATTTAGAGATATGTACTTTATATCTATAAAGAAAGGAAATTTCTTTTTCTAATATTATTTGAGTTTTTGTGGTTAGAATTAGACCATATTTATAGTAAATTCGTCGAGCCTCAAGGTCTTGTGCCCCCTTAAATAATAAGCTAACTTTTGTCATGTAATGAAGTCAGTTTCGAACAATAATCCAAACAAATGCCTGTGGAAAAATCGAGATATAGTTCCAATCAGATTTTTCTTCTTTTTTTTTAAATGAATGTTTTTTTCTCTCTTGCATGTATATGTAGTAACTAGCTGAAAACCCGGGGGTACATTCAAATTAAATTCAACGGTCAATGTATGCAATTAATGCCCCCCAAAAATAATTATATATATTTATAATAAATGTGACTATCAATGTATACAGTTGATGTAAAAAATATATACAGTATATTTATAAAAAAATCGTAAGGGATATTTTTTTTTTTTGGATAATATCCAATCGTCTGCTGCATTAGAAAGAGAAAAAATATTTTTTTGTCTATTTGCTTGTTATGCACGTGACGATAAATTTATCGTCACGTCAAATTTAAAAGTACCAGAAAAGGAAATCACGTGATCAGCATTTAATAAATTAAATTCTAAAATTTAATCTTTAAAAATTCACCAAAAATCAGATAATCGAGGTAAAGGTTCGAAAAAGATTTTATTTTAAAGGAATTTTTATGATCTTTCTCGTGATATAAATTTTATAACCCTCAAATTATTATTTTAAATGCAAACTAAAAAAAAGTTACAAAAACAGCTTAAAAATTTAATTTCAAAAAATCTAAGAAGAATTTTTTTTAAATCTTTCTTAGTGCACCCCTACACCATAAGAAGACTCACCATGCAAAATTTCAGCCCTTTAGGTCCAGCGGTTTGGTCTGGGCGTTGTATGTCAGTGAGTCAGTTAGGGAACTGTTTTATATATATAGATTAAATACAAAACATTTATTGATATATTCAAGACATCAATTTCCATTACTTTATTTTGTTCATAACTGATCATACACTTGAAGTTTCTAAACAGCTGAAACTAAATCTAATTACTAACCTTTCATCGACTGGCGCATGTAGGCTTTAACTGTGTGCGCAACTGAGCATATGGCCCCAACTGTTATTCCCGATGATGAGATGGAATTTACAGCTCTGTATGCATTAGATAAAAATTTAATCGCACGTCCATATGTTAAGTTTCAGTCAAGTGTATTATGGAATGTTCAAACCCGTGCTTGTGTGAATGAATATTTGCAACTCTTTCAAATCTGAATCTTATTTTTCAAATGAAATCTCATCAGCGAATTCAGTGCAACAGATCATTTTTTGAAGGAAAAAAATATGAAATGAAAACAGTGAGGTATTTATTTTCGTATCCATACTTAATTCTTTAATGGCATAAAGTAAATAAATTCTTAGATCGCTAGAAAATCCCCGAAAATGGCTCAAGGTATTTCGAAAGTAATTTTTAAGACCCCCTATAACAGGGGTCGGCAACAAGGTGCCCGCCAAACAGTTTTAAAGTGCCCGCCTTTCAAATATCTAAATTTTAGGTATTTGAGATTAGAAATTTGATTTTAGATATTTTTGATTGTTTTATTTTAGATATTTGATTGAGAGAGATCAGTAGAGGAAAATTATTTGAGCGGTTTTTAAATTTGTTACCACAGGTGAAAGAATTTCTATTATCCAGGCATGAAATTTGTTTAGAATTAGAAAAAAAAAAACCTTGGTTGATTGAGCTAGGCTTTCTAACTGATGTAACTGTAAACTTGAAGGAAATAAATATGAAACTATAGGGTAGAAATCATCATATTGCTTCTATGACAAGTACGAAAAATGCATTTAAAGCTAAATTGGCGCTCTGGAGAATGCATATGGAGAAAGATAATTTATCACATTTTCCAAATTTAAAAATGGTGATAGAAAATTATTACGATGGAAATTCTATCAACTATCAGTTTGCCAAACATTTTGATTCCTTATTGGAAGAATTTAATACCAGATTTGAAGAATTGTACGAATTACCTTCCTCTGCCAATGTTGCTGCCAGAGCAACGTCAGTATTAAAATCGAGCAGCTGTTCATTAGAAAATAAAGCTTAAATACATTTTCACGGATTTGAGCTCGGCTCAGTTTTGTTTATACCTATCTACACTAGCTCGGAAACCAGGAAAAATGAATTTTCTTACTGAAAGCACGGTTTGCTTGAGTCAAACTGTGAATAATTTTTAGCAACAGTACCTGTTTGCTCTCACGCGCGACTGAGGCACATTTGAAGAGAGTGTATTGTGTATGATTTTCAACCTCTGAAGTCACAGCAATTGACTGGAGATGAACGGATGTACACTTATCCCTCGTTTTACACGATAGATGCATTCCACGACAAATCGTGTAAATCAGAACCGTGCAAAACATGACACAGCATTCATATTAAACAAGGGGATATGTGCAAGCCGTAGTTATGTTTATAATAACAGCGTAAAAATGCAAAGAGTTTATCCGAAGTGAAGACAAAGTAATTTAAGTAATATTCAATGATAAATTATTTATTTACATATGTATTTCAAAAATTAACATCTTACCTCGTGTAGAACGGAACTAATAATGACAGTATGGAAATGAAAAAAATCTACTTTAATGATGCAATGCAATGCACTTGTGACGTCTGTGCAAATAATTAATGAGTGCGTTCAATGTAAAACACTCAATCAAATAATACATCAATTTTTTTACTTATAAAATTTAGAAACAGTGTAAAAGCGAAACCGTGTAAACTGAGTCAAACAAGTCTCTAATCCAGCAAAAAGGACAAAATGATTAACCTAAGACTTTTTAAATCAGGTATGATGATAAAATGAAAGAAGAATGGAAGATACTTTCTATTGTGATTATTCAGGGGACCAAAAATATAGCGATTCATTCACCAAAGATTTAGATTTTATACTTAAACGTAAATGCGTAAGTTCCAGAAAGGACAAGATGTGCCAAATGCAAAACAACAGCAGAATAATTATTTAAATAAAAAGGTGGTAGATTCCAACGATGATTAAAAGACGCATAAAGGGGATAAAACTAATGATATACAAAGATGATAACAACAGTGAGGGAAGATGATAACAAAATGATAGTCATAAAAATGTGTAAAAGAAATCTAAAATATAAATATGGTAAAATCAATGATATAATACAAAAGTGATAAAGTCGTGTGAAAAGGTGCTGAAGATAAAAAAAAAAAAAACCTCTGGATGAAGTTTATCCATCCAGATTCCAGTCAAACACTAGAAATCAATAGAAACACGGGTAAAAAAAAAGGAAAGATTAGATCAACGGATAAAAACCAGTTTTCCGGAAAAAACGCAGCTCTAACTTTGTAAACCGGAAAAAAAGCAGGATGGGGTGTCATTTAAAGAGAACAGATCGTTTAAATGTTTCTGCAAGTATGCTTTCATTGGATTTTGTTTTAAAATGTCAATGTGGAAAAGCAAACGACGATTTCTCGAAACTTTCCATTTTAAATGCACTTTCTATCCAATACGCATTGCAAAAGCTGATAAACAAGATCACTATCTCAGTAAAAGTTAGAGTTGTGGTGGTGGTGGGGAGTTCTAATAGGGTTTTCTGTACATTACCCATCATGTGCGACTCAAACTCTACGTGGAAGCTTTACGCGGGAAAAATCCAACCAAGTAGTTTTAGTTGTCAAACATAATTTATAGACGCATTCTCTCTAAGGGCCTGTTCACATAGAATCCGTCAGCGCCAGCGTTACTCGCGTTGAAATATTTTTAACCAATCGCAAACCTCCAAACGATTAGCCGCGAAATTGTTAAGATATGCGATTGGTTAAAATTATTTCAACGCCTTGACGCTGACAGATTCTATGTGATCAGACCCTTAAAGCAGTAAGGATTTAAGAATGACCATGCTGCCACCATAATCAAAAACAAAATTTTATTAATAGCCTAAAATAAACAGAGTACCGAAAGCACTGTAGCAGATACTGTGTTTTCCCATTGTTGGGTTAACACTAAGCATTTCTTAGCTTTGTTAATCATCAACAGTATTTTACATTGTTACAACAGAACTGCTACGCAACAGACGTTTTCTAACGCCGCCATTTTAAACCGAGAGCTCATTTGTGACGGTTTAAGCACTAAAACCTCGTTGAATTTTCTGCTGTTTTATACGACAGTGCTATCAATTTTTACTATATTTTTGGCGTTTATTTTGATTTATTCTCAATTGTTCACAAATACATCATTCGCCATGCTATTTCTTATAACGGCTGTGTTCTTGTATGCTATGTGGGACGCATATTGGTTTTTGCTTGCAGGAATTGCAATCTTCTGTCTGTATGCTTTTATCGCAGAAAAGAAAAGGAAAGAAAATATTGTAAAGGAGGCTGGCCAGGATATTACTGAAGATGAGTCCGATCTTTGTTATGAAACTACCACACAAAGTTCTAACGACGAATATTTCATGGCCAGACCTCCGAAACCTCCACGAAAACCCCCAAAAAAGCCTCTTAAACTTCCTAAGCGTCGGTACAAGCTCATGAACCGGTTCTTAACCGACTGTCTTGACTATATCCAGACCGAAGACGTTGCGGGGACCTCGGATCCTTGTAGCAACCTCCAAACCGAGGAAAAGGAAATGAAATTTGAAAAAGAACTAAGATTTCGACTTCGGTTTAAGAGACGAATCAAGCGTCTCATTTTCGGCTGTATTTCGTCTGGAATTAAGGACTAACACAATTTACGTAAACGGACAAAATTTCTGAAGACATTTTTATATATATATATAAAACGAAATTTTGAAACAGCATTTTTCTTAGCGTGTAATAAATCACTGTCCGTTTACAAAACTTTGCATCTCAGTACAATTTCTGGTTTATGATGTTTTTGCTCATCGCTCCCTTCGGTCAGTTTTATCATCCAGCAATTCGAAATCACCATTTTCACATGTCTTTCACTTACTATCTGTTTCTCCGGCACCACTCTGAAGCCATCCTCTTCTACACAAGAGCTGTAAACATCAGGCTCAAATCTCTCTCTCAACCACAGCCGACAACACAAGGCTGAAGCTATCCTCTTCTCCCCAAGAGCCGTCAACATCAGGCCCAAATCTTTTTCTCCACCGCAGCTGACAACACCAGGCTGAAGCTATCCTCTTCTCCACAAGAGCCGTCACCATCAGGCTCAAATCTTTCTCTCCACCACAGCCGACAACACCTGGCTGAAATCATCCTCTTCTCTACAAGAGCCGACAACATCAGGCTCATTTGCTTCTCCTCTCCATCAAAGCCAACAACATCAGGCTCATACATGCTTGCCTCTCCCAGAGCCAACAACATCGTGCTCTAAACTACAACCAGCTTAACATCGTGCCTCTCCACACCATCAAAAAGGCGAGAAACACGCCAGCACACCACCATCGTGCTGCGCGGATGGTCTCGCTGTAAAGGGGAGTGTTAAACAGCCTGCCTCCAAGTGGTACTCCCCGGGCAACGTTCCTTCCTGAAAAAAGAAACGGCTAAAGGGCTGAAGTAATATTTCATAGGCACGTCAAATCGAAAAGGAACTTAATCTGTTGAACTGAGTGAAACCTTTCACAAAGGACTACATCGATGAATTATCTGTGATCGCTCGAAGACCAGTTTCTTTTCACGAAAGACTCTTTGAAAAAGCTTTTACTAACTGCAAATCATTCTTTTTTTTTCATTGTGTCTTTGGAAAACATTGTATGCACTGTGTATTCTTATCAGAAATTGCCAAAATAAAAGTTTTTGTACGTTTGTAATAGGTTTCTGAAGTGAATGAATTTTTTGAATTTTTGTTGTGCTGTGGAAAGTTTTGACCCACATTTACGAATCCACAATAACGAATTTAATGTAAAAATAAACTTAATAGTTAATGTAAAAGCGTATGAAAGCTCAAAAATGCATGAGGTTTTTTTAGCTTGCATTTGCTTTACTGAATGTAAAATTTCTGAGACACTAAGAAATTGTTGTGCCGCGTCGACTCACCGTCACAGAAAATATATTGGGGACTTTAAAGCAGAACAGGGTTTTTTTCGTACTTGAAAAGGCAGGAAATGGAAGAAATACATGAGCAATTAAAATCGAACAAAAAATTGGGAGCGAAATAAATTTTTTTGTTCCCAATTTTATTATAATGTTGAATTTTTGGTGGTTTCGAAACTATAAAACATTTTTATTTTATTTTTTTTAAATCACTACCGACTTTGCTGATCACTTCTTGTGTTCAGCTGGACCAACGGTTAAGAACCAATGTTCTAAGAGAAAGGAAAAGATCTGGAGACATGATTCAAAGGTTTATTTTCAAGCTGAGACTACCTTTTATTTCCAGATGTATTATTCCATGATAAATTTCAAAATGTAAAATTTCAAAATGTTTCAAGCTTCATATACATTAGGAAAAAAATAGATTTACAAAAGAAATAATATTAAATAAATACATAAGCGCTTGCAAAGCTTTCACTGCTAAAGTGTGCAGGGCTCGTTGGTCGATAGGGCTAAATTTGAAAATCTAGCCTTTGTAAATTATCTTAAGGTGGCCATGCACGTGCAGGAAATCTCCAAGGAAAAAGTCTGCAGGATTTCCTTGAGAATTTCCTCAACTGAACCCACGAGTACACACGTGCAATACACACGTGAAATGTTTTCAAATCGAAATTTCGGAGACTGTACAGTCCGCCACCGGTTTCAAGGTTTCCCCAACACACGACGGGGAAATCCTCAAAGTTTGGACTGCGCAGTCAAAACCTCAAGGATTTCCTCTACGTGTGAGGTAACTTTAAAAGCTATGAAGGAATCCAATTAATAATGATAAAAATTAATTTGTTTTTTGGCTGGCTATTATATTCCGTTAACTCAGTCTTTTTTTTCCCCGCCTCGTATTCTACGGTCTCTTGTTCAAGCATTATCTCATTGGTCGAAATTATGGTCTTTGATTGGTTTTTGAAACCAGCCCTCGGGATCCGATCATTTCAATTACCTCATTTTACACACTGCGTTCATTTCCTATTGAACCATGTGACTAGTGTCCGATTCTGTTTGTGTTCTTTGTACTACGTTTTACCTTATTATTCTTCATTATTATTATTATTGCCACAATTTATTTATAATTATTTGAGCTTTCTTTTATTATTTTAAAAAAGTAGTTATTACTTTATTTTGTCTTTTGACCATGAAGTCTCGAATCGTCTTCTTTTTCGACCCTCTTAAAATTGCCTTTCTCTGTTATTTCATTCTGATGATCGTTTTGAGATAACCATGCTTTTTAGAAGTGTCCATGAGTGTGCCATGATTATGTTTTCACCTACATTTAGTGTAAAACCCCAATTACACGTTTTCCACAGGACCATCCAAAAAATCGTAAAATCACGGATGTATTTATTCTATCGCTCTCTTGTTTTCAAGTAGAGAAACAAAGTGTCCGGAGAGTAAACCAAAATTTATCAGATATGTAACGAATTTCGAAACAGGTAAAACAGTCTTTAAAAAAAAATAGGGACTAAACAATGAAGCAAACGCAATCAAAATGAAAGTTGAATAATTAAAATTTGCGAGTTTCTTTTTATTAATTTTGAAACAAAAATCTATATAAAAAAATATTCGGTTCTAGATTTTAAATACGCACCAAGTTGTTTTTGATTTTTGTTATTTCTTCTTCCTCTGTTATATATCGCTAAGGCTATATAAATTGTTTTTCTCTGTTAAACGTCACCAATGCATTGCTATATGACTAGTTTTTTTCTTCCTCTGGGGAAAGTCCTCCTTAAATGTCACCAAGGCATTGCTATATGACTAGTTTTTTTTTTCTTCCTCTGTTAAACGTCACCAGGCATTGCTATATGACTAGTTTTTTTTTCTTCCTCTGTTAAACGTCACCAGGCATTGCTATATGACTAGTTTTTTTCTTTCTCTGTTAAACGTCTAAGGCAGGGGTCTGCAACGAGGTGCCCGCGAAACAGTTTTAAAGTGCCAGCCTTTCAAATATCTAATCTTTAGATATTTGATATTAGAAATTTGATTTTAGATATTTTTGATTGTTTGATTTTAGATATTTGATTGAGAGAGATCAGTACGGAAAAGGTATTTAAGAGGTTTTTAAATTTATTACCACAGGTGAAAGAATTTCTATTATCCAGGAATAAAATTTGTTTAGAATTAGAAAAAAAAACCTTGGTTGATTGAGCTAGGCTTTCTAACTGATGTAACTGTAAAATTGAAGGAAATAAATATGAAACTATAGGGTAGAAATCATCATATTGCTTCTATGACAAGTACGATAAATGCATTTAAAGCTAAATTGGCGCTCTGGAGAATGCATATGGAGAAAGATAATTTATCACATTTTCCAAATTTAAAAATGGTGATAGAAAATTATTGCGATGGAAATTCTACCAACTATCAGTTTGCCAAACATTTTGATTCCTTATTGGAAGAATTTAATACCAGATTTGAAGAATTGTACGAATTACCTTCCTCTGCCAATGTAGCTGCCAGAGCAACGTCGGTATTAAAATCGAGCAGCTCTTCATTAGAAAATAAAGCTTAAATACATTTTCACGGTTTTGAGCTCGGCTCAGTTTTGTTTATACCTATCTACAATAGCTCGGAAAACAGGAAAAATGAATTTTCTTACTGAAAGCACGTTTTGTTTGAGTCAAACTGTGAATAATTTTTAGCAACAGTACCTGTTTGCTCTCACGCGCGACTGAGGCACATTTGAAGAGAGTGTATTGCGTATGATTTTCAACCTCTGAAGTCACAGCAATTGACTGGAGATGAAAGGATGTACACTTATCCCTCGTTTTACACGATAGATGCATTCCACGACAAATCGTGTAAATCAGAACCTACGTAAATCAGAATTTTATACCAGATTTGAATAATTGTACGAATTGGAGGCATTCTTGATGTTTTTTATTAATCCTTTCTCTCATACAGAGGACGATGTGACTAATAAAATCGGAAATTATAGTTTGGTATTTCCAATACAGAGGACTGCGAATTCGAAATTATAAATATACGAAATGACATTGATTCAAAATTACATCATAACGAATAAAAATTCTGGAATTTTGTGAATGGAAATGGCTTTCCCTTGTTGAGAAAATGTGCTCTGAAATTGAACTCTCTTTGTGCGTCGACAAATACTTGTGAATATTTGTTTTCTAATACGAAATTCTTAAAATCAAAGAACCGATCAAGCCTCACTGGCACTCATTTGGACCATTGCCTGAGAACTGGGAATTCTACTTAAGGGCCACATTACAACGAGTTGGTCGCAGATTTGCAATGTCAAACATTGCACTAATTATCAATTTTAAGATTAAATCGTTTAAATTGAAATTTTAATTTATGTATTAAAAAAATATGTCACATTAATATTTTCATGTTTAAATATTAAGACCCCTCCTCCTCCTCCTCTTAATCCAGGGGTGCCCGCCGAACTCCCGCATTTCTGAAATATGCCCTCCTAGTAAAAAAAGTTGCCGACCCCTGCCCTATAAGGTATCACGATTGTCGTTCTCCTTATAAATTCTGCTGTAACCCTTCAGCGGGCGCGCCCGTGTACAAAGTGCAACATTTTCGTAATTTTGAATGGTTTGTTTTTACATGTAAGGTTTGAATGTTCTAAGCAGTTTCTATTGATAGCTACACCCTTTCTAATGCTGGTCTGATTTTCTGATCCATGTATTCCTTTCCATTCATTGTTAGTCGTGATTTATCCGTGGTAAACCAGTGATTACATTGGATTACAGAACGACAAAAGTTGGAGTTGATGTAGTCGATCAAATGTGTAGCTATTACACGGTATCCCGCATATCACGAAAATGGACGATCTTATTGTTTTTTAGGGTTTTGGACATAATAGGAATGAATTCGCAAGTTGTCTTTAGATCCAAAAAACCGAACAGTTTTGAAATAAGGCGATTGTATCTGCATTCTTTGCAATGGCGCCGGAAAGGGGGGGGGAAGGGAGGGCACTTGCCCCCCCCCCCTAGAAAATTGAATTTTTTGTTTCTACCTAGCTAGCGCTCGTAAAATATTAGAATTTTCATTTAAAACCATAAGCCTAACAAAACTGAATACTAAATTGCAACCTCACACTCGTTAACGCAAGCGCGATAAACGTCAGTCCATATACGCAGGAGCGATTAATCGCCATTTCAGGTACGTAAGCGCGTTTAAACGCCAATTCCAGACGTTTGCTTTTGCGATTCAAAAGCAACCTTACACGATGTTTTTTCATCGCGAAAGGGAATCTTGAATACGATGCATTTGAAACGTGTACACGTTGACGTGTGATAGGGCATAATGTAACATAAAATAACATAAAATAACATAAAAGTTTATTTTTTATAACCGTATATATGTATTTTCAATAATAAAGGTGTAAAAGTTTTAATCTATTTTACTTTGCCCCCGTCTATATTTGACTCTTCCGGCTCCACTGATTCTTTGGTGGCCTTTAATTATAAACATATCTCAATATTATCAACAGTTTACATCTTATCATAAAACGTAGAATTATTATTCTCAATTTGAAAAAAAAAAGTCCATTACAAAAGGAATAATCAAGGTTGAAACAGATGTTGCACTTTGTGCCACGCGCGCCTGCTGGTGTTCCAAAAATTGGCGCGCCCGCTGAAGGGTTAAACGTTACAGTGTCTGTCATCTGTTTCGAAATACGAGCAATTTTGAACGATAATTTAATTCCGCAACAGATGAAATTAAAGCATTATGCTTACAAAGGATGTGGTATTTTTAAAATTCACGATGAGCATGGCTTTTGTTAGTAATTTGGCTGTTGTTCTTTGTTATCTCATTCAATCAGATAACATGAGAAGCATTTAAGTTTGAAATAGACTTTTCTCACTTCTTAAAGAAAGGGGAAAAAAAGCGAGAAAGCCTTCAACCGATTATATGTTGTTAGACAAGGAGAGCCTTAAAGAATGAAAAATGAAGGGGTAAACAAACAACAGATTAAAAAAAGTGCAAGTCGTGATTGTTTGCCTAATGTAAGGAAAGGGGCGAGAAACAGGTTTGATTTTGAACGGTGAAATGAGTTGCCCAGACTAATGTGTTTTAACGGGGATGATTTTTTTTTTTTTTTTTGTGATAAATGGGGGAAGCGGGAAAGGAGGTTTGAGTTTCTCAGGTAAAATAATTATTACGATCATGTTATAACCTTGAGGCTGCATGTTTTTATTCTCTCTGCAGTGAGTCAGTCGGGTGGGGAAAATAGCACCCTACAGGTGCTTATAGCAAATCTTTTGTAGAAAGATTGGGGAAATCTGAGCGACCATTCGATCCGTTCAGAGAATTTCCATCTACTTTCGCGTAACGGATTAATTCTCTCTGCAATTACAAAGGGGCGCGAGTAATTCGATTAAGCAGGAGTATATAATTTTTTGAGACAAAGTTTGTATCACGAGAAACCAATTCGGGTACAGAACAGGAACCTAACCAGAAGGAGGGGGGAGGGGGGGGGGGCTAATCACACCAACAATCTTTTGAGACCATCCTGAAAAATCTCAGACTATAAAATACATTAATGTAGTGAATCAAAAGTTTTTATTAAATCCTTTTGCTGTTGGCAAACATATTATTACATCTAAATTTTCTCTCAGTCCTCTTTTCAGTGGATCGCAAATATTTTGTTAACTTTGAGAGCTGTGAGATCGTTAATTTTAGCCTTTTCAAGCTTTCTTTTTAAAGGAACAACGGACCTTCAATCTCGATCTTCTTTAATGTTCGATATTTTTCTCTATATACCCCATGAACATAATTAATATTCTTTTCTATTGCATTGAAGATACTTAGAATTCACAAATTAGTATTTTGTGGAGGAATAGGACCTGCTTATCAAAAAGTTCTTCAAAAATAATAGAATTTTTCAAAAGGCTCCATGCGTATTCATTTTCCTCTGATATCTTTCAATTTTCTCAGAATTGTTATGTGGAGTGTTTGTCACAAAACTGTGCATAATTCTTTGAAATCACAAATATTTTTCAAATTTATAGATAAAAAAATAAAGTAAAAACATAAAAAAATAACAGAAAGAATAGAAAAAAAATTATTTAAGACGTTAGATTCATATAAAAAAATTAAAAGCACATTTATATTTATATACATATGGTAAACTTATAATTCAAAATTTAAGAATTTTAATTTATATATAATGCGCATAGAGCATTTTGAAAAAGTTAGCATTTTTGAAAATTTTTTTTTGAAAAAACGGGCATGATTCTTTCAAAAATTCCTTATTTTGAATTCTAAGGGTTTTCAATGTAGTAAAATAGAAAATTAATTATTCTCATTTTGTATATGCAGTTAAAAATTGAAAATTAAAAAAATTCGAATTTGAAGGTCCCTTGTCCCCTTAAAGGAAAATGAACTTTTAAAGTCTGATCGATTCATTCATTAGCATATCTCTCTATTCCAAAAAAAAGTAACTCCCGCTGCCGCTGTCAAAAGCTTGTCACGCTACCTCCTCTGAAACCGCTGGGGGTATGGGGTCGAGAGCGATACCAATGGATGCAGAATAATTGCAAGATAAAAAGAACTTTTTATATACCATGTTTTTAAATTTTCTGTTGAATCATATAAACTTGACAATTCTATGTATTAATAAGTACTTTTTAAAAAATTTTTTGATGATTTATCCCATCAACTTCACAGAAAATGAAGTTAATTGGATATAACTTTACGTTCCCGTTCCCGCCAATAGATGGCTGCACCAGTCTACAAAACAAAATTAACTGAAAATAACTGAAAATTAATTTAATTCTGCTTAAAGATGGTTAAAAGTATTAAAAGAATACATTGTCATCGTGTTCTGAGCTATTCTAAAAGTTTCAAATGTCTAGCTAGTCGGGAAGTTAGTTAAAATTCGATTGCAAGATTTGTACAAAATTAACTGAAAATAACTGAAAATTAATTTAATTCTGCTTAAATATGGCTAAAAGTATTTTAAAAAAATGCATTGTCATCGTGTTCTGAGCTATTCTAAAAGTTTCAAATGTCTAGCTAGTCGGGAAGTTAGTTAAAAATCGATTGCAAGATTTGTACTGGACAAACACACACACACACAAACAAGAAAGCAAATTAATAAAAACATGGTAAAAATGAGGGGACCAAAGTAAGACATGTCTCATCTTCGTCGGACTTTAAGTTTTTTTTAAAATTTTGTGGGAAAATATGGACCTTTTCATCTTCAGATTACGATAACTCGGCAAAAAATGATCGTAGAATTTTGATCTTTTTACAGTCTAAGACTACAGACATTTCTCTTTCAAACTAGACCTCATTTATTTAAAAATATTTTAAAACAGACTAATATTTTCATCAAAAAATGAAACAGTTTTTCAAGAAATATCGTCCCCTATGTGTATGTAATATCGATGCTCCTCGAGTTTTTATCTTACAAAGAAAGTATTTACATCATCTGGAAGCTGAAAGCTTTCTTAGTCATGATAAACCTCATTTCAAGTCTATATCTTAAATTTTCGATTTTTGATTGAATTTTAAAGCTGATAATTCAACAGTGATGAAACGCCCTTCGCATTAAGGGTGACAACAGTAAATGGATGGAAGCTGCTACATTGCCCGAGAATCACCCCTATGTATCTCGCTATTAGCCATAACAGAGGAGCGAGCGTAGGGACGAAGCCCCTAGTTACTTATAAAAATAGTATATTAATGATAATAAATTTTTTTAATACATGAAGGTTCTCTAACATTTAAAGTCCTCCCTTTATAAGACAATTAGTCGTTGTCATTAATATCTCCTTCTGAAGTATGGTTTACTCAGGGTGCTTAGAGTAACGTGGATTTTAATTTAAAAATTAAAATCCCGTCAAACAATTGGAAAGGAAGCATTAAACTCGGCTTGATGCATCAGAATATTTTATGTCGTGTCGAAAAAGATAAATAATAGAAAAAAAACTTGCCATAAAAACATACATCGGGAGAAGATTCCAAAGGAAGGTTCTATTGGACCAATAATTAAAAACTAAAGGTGATGTTGCTGATTATAGCATTAAAAAAGTGAGAAAGGAATGTTTTTTCTAAGAAACTATTTTAAAAGCAGGTCGATTATTTCTGTGTTACGCAAACACACGCACACACATGTGCATGTGTGCGTGGGAGAGAGAGTGTATACGCTCTGGAGGATAAGCGGACTGAACTCGAATACTGGCCTGAAACGTACTGGGAATCCAAATTTTAGAATTGACTTTCGGGCTAAGCAGGATGTTCCGATCTGACAGAAATCAGGCTAAAAGAAACAGAGCTTTAATTGGAACGAACTTTTAGTGATCTGTTTTCCCATATTACAAATGAAATATTTTTTCATCGAAGGCAGACGTAATTCATTTACGAAGTTTGATTTTCTACGAACATTATAAAGAAAAACCTTACGGTGGCTTAAGAGGAAAGGACAACTTTTAGTTTATTTTTCCTCTAATAGATGGCTGCAGTATAGCAAAAAACATTTTTTTTTCTTCCTCCAAGAGGGAAGGATATTTACGAGGAATGAGAGGAGGAAATTTTTAAATATTTTTTTCTAGTCTAAAGAGAGGTGAAGTTCAGAGAACCCGCTGCTCTGTTTAAATTGTATCTAATGAAAAGATTAATAGATATAGTTGTCACAGCAGCAAAAAATTCAATGAGGTGTTCTTGATTTTACCCATACTGTTAAAAAAAGAAGAAGCTGCATCGTTATGATCAATTAGCTGAATTTTTTGATAATCAGTCCTTTTTAACCGAAACCCAAAACATTTTTAGTCATATACAGAGTATGGAAGCTATTGTTCTAAAAAAGTTTTTACTTATATTACCTCATCTTATAAGACCTGTTAACACTGAAAAGTAAATTTTCCTCGAAGAATAAATACCCTATCTGTTTTCTGGCTTGTCTGAATGGAGGCTAAATTCAGAAAGTTTTTTAGAGAGTGAAAAGAGAAAACGAAATTTTTTTGTTAAGTTAATGGGTCCATGTGATATTCCCGTATGGAGGGTTTCCTACAATGAATGTGGACGAGAAAGGAAAATATTTCCAAATATCACTATACAATGCATTTCCCCAAAACAAATAAAACTATCCGAGAAAATTTTGCCTGATATAGCTCCATTTATTGACCATAGGAGTTATAATCCTTATGTAGTAAGTAATATTTAATATACTCTCAAATTATTTTACAGCGCTAGATAGAGGAAAATTACGCTCTATAAGTTCACTTTGTTCGAACTCTTACCACCCTTGTTTTAATTTTATTTATCCCATAATATTTCTATCCTTTTCAGTCAAGAAGAGCAGTTTGAAAACTTCAGTGCATGTCACATGCACTCCAACCCTTGGCATTAATATCCTTATCACACCGTCTAAAAACCCCCTTCTCTTCTGTGCCAAATATGGTGCATTACAATACGGAATTTAAAGCTATTTGCTGACCGTTGAGAGCAGTTGCACGCAAACCGCCCATTACTCCTGTGATTGTGAAACGATCTTCGGTTGGCTGTCAAGCCTCACGTGTGTGGACGTTAGATTATCGTAAATTATATTGCTTGGCGTCATGAATCGCTCTAATCATTGATGGGCGAATTAAGGATTCGTAGACAGTCCATCAAAGACTGTATTCTAGCTGTCAATTGGGGAATAGGGTCCCTAAATTGCGTAGTGGTCCATTAGTTGTTAAACCTGGGAACTTAAAGTCGAATACCTATCTATATGTAACGGATAATTCTACCCTCTTTACAAACGGATACAATTATGCGTGCCTTTCTAAGCACATTAAGGTTCGGTGCACACGAGCCTATGGGCCTGTTCACATAGGTGTCCGGTAGCGGAGCGTTAAAGTGTTGAAATATATTTAACCAATGACAAACCTCCAAACGATTAGCAACGAAATTTCTAACGCCTATTATTGGTTTATTTTCGTCTCAACGCCATCTTTCCTTTAACGCTCCGCTACCGGACTCCTATGTGAACAGGCCCTAAGCTCCCTTCCTCGCAGCTCAGTATGGGCAACAGTGGTTTGCGAAAAATGAAATTCAAATGTTAGTTGATCTCGAATCTAAAACTGACTAAACATCTCTACGAAGAACTTGAGCTATAACATCAGTCCACACGACTTTCGCATACACAAACCATAGAAGTTAATCCACAAAATGAATACAGGCAGTTCCCGTAAAGTATACTTATATTTGAATACCTACATGACGTCATCTCTAGAAGAGTTGACGTAAACATCAAAAGTGAGTGTAGTCCTACTAATTACTAATACGCGAAAATAGCGGGTTTTTTTCTCTTTCAGCGAACACTTGTAGCATTACTTCCGTTTATATATCGCTGATTGATGTACACCCCATCGGAATTTGAGTACAGTAAGCTATCTAAACCAGCGTTTCTCAACATTTTTTTGGTCCTCGGACCGGTAAAATTTGTGAAAAAAATTTCGCGGACCGGCGAGTTTTTTTTAACAAAAAATCTTTACTAGGTATTAAAGAACTACTACATAAGTTAAATGCAACATTTTTATTATCATTTACTTCCAATAATATTCAAATGTGAAGATAAGCAATTATTGTAATTATTATAAATAACTAACTAAACCTTTGAGAAAAATCACAGAAGATCATAAGAAAATGATCACAAAATCATTGCATAGAGTAACAAAAATAAATAAATAAATAAATAAATAAAAAAATCAGTCCTCTGATTACTACAAAATTAAATATCTATAAATTTTGTTTATTAGGAATATAATGTTAATGAGAAAATTGCTGCCGCTCTTCTTCAATTAACTTTTCAGTTGTGGGTTTTAAATTAGTCAAGCTAAGACGGAGCATTGAAACAACTGAAAGCCGATGTCGAAATTTATTTTTTATTACCGTCATAATATTATTGCAACCCGATGCCTGCTGTGAGCGATCTGTCCAGTTAAAATAAATGCGAGGCGTAACAAGCGAGAAATGTGAACACACTCCAATGTTGCCAAACTTCAAAGACAAAATTTTTCATTCTATATCCTAAAATTATGGCATTAACGTAAAAAAAAAAATCCTACAGAATTTTATTATTATTATTATTATTATTATATGAATAATATTTTTAACGCGGGCAGGTAAAAATCTCCGAGGACCAGTCAAATTTTTCCACGGACCGGTGCCGGTCCGCCGGACCAGCGGTTCAGAATCATGGATCTAAACCGAATGAGGGACACCCAAACAAATTCTTTTTAAGGGAACGGTGGACCTTTATTTCAGCAAATCTCGTCATAGTAATACTGATTGTGTTATTGTAAATAATATATATATTTCTGTAGATTATTAGTACCAAAATAATTTTTTTCAAGTAAAAAATCATTTATGAAGCTTCTACAAAGTAATTTATAATGGGTAAGTGTAGTAATAAATTTTAAATCTGTATTTCTCAAACCAGATTTTTCAAGGTTTTTAGATTTTTTAAATGCTCCATGCTACTTAATTTTTCTTAAAAATTCATGAAATTGATGAGGAAGAATTCTGATGCTGTTTAGAAAAAAACTTGGTATGCATTTTAAAATTCGACTTCATTAAGGTAATTAAATTTGATTTATAACTTTTCAAAAGGCAAAATTTTGATGAAAATCGGGATGAAATTCAGAAAAAAATCTCTCAAAAATTAACTATTCCAGGGATTAAATAATTGATACTCAGATTTGTTTGTTATACAGTTTAAAGAGATTAAAATGCAAAATCGAGGAAATATCTCAAAAATTAAGTAGCAAGGAGCATTTTAAAATTTTGTTTATAAATTTCAAATTTTTTTAAAAATCTTAAAATTATATTGAGATTGGAAATTTCTTTTAAGGTATTCTATTTATTTATAATGAAATGTGTATATGTACAAAATTTCGTATCTCTATGATAAAAAGTAAAAAAAGTAAATTTTAATGTGCACCGTTCCCTTAACACGTGTTTGTTTGGACTCTCATGATGTAGAAGCGGCGTCCTTACTCTCAATTCTCCGCTTCCTTTTCATCCAGCCGAAAAGTAGGCTACCGTTATTTTTAAAGATGAAGAACTGAATAGGAAATCGGGAATGCTCAAATATGTCAAAAGAATCTCCGATGTAGCTCTGAAGGCTGAGTAATGAGAGTTATTATCGGTATGACGCACATTTGACACCTTCTACGAGGCACAGATGAATAAAAACGAAACCATTATGTGCCGTGGAGAAGGCCACTTGGGTGTAAAAGCTGAAACGCCCATTTTCTTCTTTCCTCCCTCCACAAAAAAATACGGCACAAGCCCTCCATTAAATAACACTCAAGGGGAAAGTGCTCCCTCGACAATACACTACGCCTGGCTCTTAGTCTTCTTTGGGGATCCCACCTTTTCCTGGTGATTCAGAAACGGGACGCAGGACTTCCCATGTTTTAGAAAAGTGGGCACTTTTTTAAAGTTACTTTTTTTTTACAGGTAACAAAGTTCAGATGTAATAATTAATAATGTTTAGATACAAAGTACATGAAAATGAATGTGAAAATTTTGAAAAGGGTCTATTGTTTGATGCAGGTATAAGAATTTTAAAAAAAATTACATAGATTGGTCTGAAATTGGTTGCTAAATCAATGCTGCGTACTAAGTCTGGATTATAATTATAAAATGTATTTTTGTTCATGCATCTGTCATCTTATCCCAAATTAGCTGAATACCCGTGCTTCGCTACGCAGTACATTCAAATTAAATACAAAGGTCAATGTTTGCAATTAATGCCAATATATATATATATATATATACAGGGTGTCCATAATTAAGTCCCACCATAAATAAGTCCCACTTTCAAAAGGCTGCAAAAAAAGAACCACTGGTCAGAATGACTTCAAATTTGAACTGAATATACTGGAAGAAGGAGGAAACGATTTGGAATAATTAAAAAAAAGTTCCAAAATGTATCAATAGATGGCGCTGTAACATTTTCGAACTCTTTTTTTATTATTATTTCTTTATTTCTTTTCTTCTTTTCTTCTTTATTTCTTTTCTTTTTATTTCTTCTCTTTTTTTATTTCTTTTATTTATTTTTTAATTATGGACACCCAATTATGGGTGTCCATAATTAAAGTCCCACTTTCAAAAGGCTGCAAAAAAAGAACCACCGGTCAGAATGACTTCAAATTTGAACTGAATATACTGGAAGAAGGGGGAAACGATTTGGAATAATAATAAAACAGTTCAAAAATGTTACAGCGCCATTGATACATTTTGGAACTTTTTTTTATTATGCCAAATCGTTTCCCCCTTCTTCCAGTATATTCAGTTCAAATTTGAAGTCATTCTGACCAGTGGTTCTTTTTTTGCAGCCTTTTGAAAGTGGGACTTTAATTACAGACACCCTGTATATCTTTATATATATATATATATTTCTTCTGTCCGTGTGTATGTCGCTGAACTCCTCCTAAACGGCTGGACTGATTTTAATGAAATTTTGTGTGTGCGATTAAATTGATTCGAGAATGGTTTAGATTCACAATTTGATCCGATAGAATATGTTTTTTTAATCATTTTATTTATTTATGTGTTGTTGTAGATCTTTGGTTAGTTTAGGTTCACAATTGGATCCGGTAGGTAGCTGCAATCGCGTTTCAGAATTTTTTTTTTATTTTCATGAATTTTAATGCTGTATACACATGCATTGAATAACAACTTAATCTACAAATTTGAATTGTCAATACTCATTTGATTCTATACTATGCAACTTATGAAGTATTGAGCGGCTCATTGATTAGTCATACTAATAGCCATATTAACGAAATTTCGTCGACATTTTTGCTAATTTTAAGATAGATCGAGTTGTGATAACTGTACGCGTGCTGGTGTAAGGTTTTTTAAAAATAATTTTTTTTACGTTATTTTTTCGTCAAAACGATCCAAACAATTTATATATTATTAAAATAATTTTAGGATTTTTGGATTTACAACGTTTGAACTGGACAACATCTGTTGGGTCAGCTAGTACATATATATATTTACTAGCATTATTGCCCGGCGTTGCCCGGGTAGATATATAGATATAAAATTTTTCATGCATTCAATCAAAAAAATATTGGGCTGCAACCCCCGCTCTTCATGTTCATTTGGGTAGACAGATTGCGCTTAGCGCATTTCTAGTGAAATTATATACAAACAATAAGAAAGAAAGAAACTTTGAGGCTGCAGACCACCTTCTGATTATACGTCTGATTTTATTGAGAGTTAATAACACAGTTTTGTGTAATTCGCACGTTTGGATTGAATAAAATTACTGTTTAATTATATTTGTTAGATACTGTTTAATTAGATTCAATTAGATTTGTTTGATCCACTGTTTAATTTGAAATAAGTTTTTTAATTTACATTTGCCTTTATTTTTTATTTTTCCCTTAAAAACACAGTTTTTACCATATCACCCTACAGACGCACTTTTTTCCACCTCACCCAAGAGGTAAAGTGCAAGATGCGTTATTCCCTTTATTTAATCAAATTAAGGCGGGATTCCGCATGAAGCCTAGGCTCAAAGTTTCTTTCTTTCTTATTGTTGGTATATCATTTCAGTATGAACTCTCTAAGCGCATTCTGTCTGGCCAGATGAACATGAAGAGAGAGGGGTGAAGCCCAGTATTTTTTTGATGGAATGCGTGAAAAAATTTTATATCTATATATCTACCCGGGCAATCATTCTTCAAAAATGATTTCATTAATTTTCTTATGCCTTAATATAACTAATGGACTAATAGTTCGGAATGAAAGTATGTGTCGTTATGTTTCTCTGTTTAAAGAGCTTTTCCTCCCACTGCTTAAAAAACCCCAAAACTCTAAAAGATTTATCTTATGATTTCACGGAATAAGTAATTCAAATACATATCGTATGTTAACTCTGTTTCGCAAACTTAGGGGAAAAAACCTGTAGAATTCTTAAACTTCTTCCCATTTTATGATTCTCAAACAATTAATATATTTAGATCAACAGAAGGCTTCCAAAAACTGGCCATGGGACAAACTTAATTTTTCTTTTTTTTTCTCTTCCTTTTTTTCAGTTTTATTAGTTTGAAAGCCATTGTCTAAAATAGCGGTACTCAACCTTTTTAAAGACCCACGACTCCACTAAACGTAAGAAAAATAAAATAAACACTTCGCCCTTCCCCCCCCCCCACCGGTCACCCCCAGATCAACTTCTCAAACCACCCCCAAATCACCCCTCAGAACAAACCTCTTTTCCCCCGGGTATCGAATTTGACTGGTTGTGGTGAAGGGGCTGTATCCACATTTAAGAGGTGCACTTAGTGGCACAAAAATCATTAAAAAATTAATTTAAAAAAAACTAATTGAGCCCCAAATTTCGTTTTTGCTGCATTAAGTTTCTCGGGCCTTAACATTAACTGTGCCGAATTTGGTCCCGCTGGGTGAAACAGTCTATGATTCTATAGCGGACAAACAAACAGACGAGCTCTTGTATGTGTGTATATATATATATATATATATATATTTATTTATTTTACATATATATATATATATATATATATATATATATATATATATATATATATATATTGTAAGAATCCGTTACGACCTTTCCGAATAAATCACCCAGACAGCCGGACCTCCCACAGCAGGTGACCTGCGAACAGTTCTATAGATCACCGTCAAGGTGTCTGGAAGCAGAGAATAGAGTTGCTCCTAGCCGCCGTCCCTGGGGAGACATAAACTAATGACTATTTCGACGTGAACTAATGATTTTCAGATCAGCTGAATTATAAGAACCGACCACATGGTTTCGTTGTCAAGCGAATCACAGCCAACTGATATGACGTCACAAATTGTGCCAGCCAACCTAAACTTTTGCAGTCACGTGACCGGAAGCACGTTTGCCAACGCCGCCAGAAGAAATTCAGTTTTTGGGCAGACTTGGTCGAGACTCTCATCTAGAGAGCACCTTTCGTCTACGTTGTCCTGGAGCGACCGACTTCATCCTGAACTTTACATTTCAGAGCAGCCCGCTCGAAGCTTCTCGTCAACGTATATATACTCGTACTTCACCCTGAAGTATAGCTATCTCAGAGCATCCTGCTCTACAGGCTTCTGGTAGCACGTTACTTCATCAAGAAGTTATTTTTATATTTCAGAGCAGCCCGCTCTATAAGCTTCACGTTAGCTAGAACTTCCTTACGAATTTATTCTATTTTCAGAGCTGTATGCTCTAGAGGCTGTGTACCGACCTTGTAGTTCAGCTGTGACTGTACTTGCATCTTCTCAACGAAATTATTTGGCTATTACTAAGGCCAGTTCCCTCTATGTCTAGAGGTAGATTAACACAGGTGTAAATAGTGTAAAATGTTTCCGACTTAAATTTAATAAAACTGTATTTTAATGTAGTAGACTGACTCTGAACATTTTTAGCTACCTGGAGTCTGAAGTTATCACAATATATATATATTTATAAAAAAATCGTAACGGATATTTTTATAGACAAAATAATCTAGAAGAAAATATTCAAATTAAATACAATGGTCAATATATGTAATTAATTTGTATGTTTAATATCCATAAAACATACTAATTTGAATTAAATTCTTAAAAAATTTCCATCTCAATTAGTCTAGTGATTAAATTTTATCTTTTACCGTATTTCAATATTTCTTTTGTCAATTTATTTCGTTGTTATGCACGTGACGCAAAATTAATTTAAAGTATCACAAAAAGAAAAGAAATCACGTGATCAACATTTAATAAATTAAATTCTAAAAATTAATCTTTAAAAATTCACAAAAAATCAGAAATTGGAGATTCGAAAAAGATTTCATTTTAAAGGAATTTTTATGATCTTTCTTGTGATATAGATTTTATAACCCTCAAATTATTATTTTAAATACAAACTTAAAAAGTTGCAAAAACAGCTTAAAAATTTAATTTTAAAAAAATCTAAGAAGAATTTTTCAAAAATCTTTCTTAGTGCACCCCTACATTATAAGAAGAATCGACATGCAAAATTTCAGCCCTTTAGGTCCAGCGGTTTGGTCTGTGCGTTATCTATCAGTCAGTCAATCAGTTACAGAACTGTTTTATATATATAGATTACAGCTTCTGCCTACGAATTCGAAGAATTTTGAGGACGTGCGTAAATGGAAATTCAAAATACTATAGACTAACTTTTAGAATTGAATAGTGAGAAAATGAACAGGGCATAAGGGAAAAATATTATTGTGTCTTAAAATACTATAAAATATATTTTTGTCAACATTCCGCCAAGGAAGCAATGGGCATTACATCGGTAACTGTCCATAATTTTTCCTCTTTTTTACGAAGTTGACGATCTAGTACAGTTCTTTTAAAACAGACTTTTTACTAATTCGTTTGACATCGTAGCATAAACATGAGAGATCCCTTTCATGTATGTCATAGCATCCCTCTATGCTGAGATGTTAATGTTGAAGATATTGGTTTTCTTTATAGGGACGTTTTTAATCAAATAAGATCAAAGTCACTCATGCGAAAAAAAAAAGGAAATAATGTTTTTATGGGAATCCCGATGCATCTCTGTGGGAAAATTTGAGATACAATCTAGGATAGCAATGAAGGTAAAAGTATTGGAGATTACAATTAGGGGAAAGTATTAGAGATTACCCTTTACAAAGTAAAGGCGAATACGACAAGTACCTCCGCATTAGAAAAAAGAACTGTTAACCTTTATGGTCGTGATCCGATAAATCATTATCTTGTAGAAGTAATCATAACTGTAGAACCAAGTCTAATCTGGTTTATTGAAACATTAAAATCTTGGTTAAATAAATCATTTACAAAGGTTCGCTCCGACGAACGTTAAAACACTCATGAGAGCAAGGCTCATTATTCAAAGTCCGTCCGAGACCCTCTCTCTCTCCGTACGCTTGGCGACGTTTCAACAGTCTAAGTCTATTCTCCTCCTCATTCGCAACCGCGTCGTTATTTATGCATTCATCTCAGCCCTTTCTCGAACAATCTCGAATACCGGATCTTTTCCGTTTCCGCCCCCTGCAGACCACCTATGGTGAATTTCTTTCCTGACGGCTCTTCCCTTGGAAAAGCGCGCCGCTAGTGGGTTTCACAAATCATTCTAAATGACTTGCATACCTTTACCTATTATCGCACATCTCCAAAAGTGTATATCGTTCGACACCTGTTTGCGTTTATTTTGGGCTTATTGAAGACGCTATTACTCACCTTCATCAATTCCACTTAAGAATGGGAGATGAGAGTCTGACAAGAACCTTTTCAAAGTTAAATGTTAAAAACTTGAAAGCTCATTATTATCAGTTTATGTCAATATATCAGTTGGGAATAATGGAATTCCCAAGGACCGAGGAATTTAAAGTTGCTGTAGCTCCATCGTCAAAGACTTTGTGGCGCAGGTGTAAATGATCCGACTCCAATATATAAAAACACTACATATTTATTCTCATAATCAAAAAGGTAATATAACAAAATCAGCTCAAAGAACACGCTGAAGAAGAACGAAAAGAACAAGTTGAACGAGCCACTCAAGGTAGTAATTGTGCATACGAGTATATAATTTTAGAGTCCTTGCGCGCAGTCAGTGCACGGTGTGACGTAAATCTGTAGACTGGAAATTTGCATGATGTGATGCGGTTCTGCAAACGAGAATTTGCGTATGTGTGTTGCCACAACTTAATCTCCAGTAACTGAGTAACAATTGAGATCAAATAATGCTCAACAAATTAAACCCTGATAATATCTCCTGCTAAGCTCATTGGATCCTGTTTCGTCAACCAATCAGGTTGCGGGACACATTTTGCTCTCGACCAGTAGTTAAGCTTGATCTTTTTTAACCTCTGTAATACAAATTCATCATCTTGCTTCCTTTTTCGGCCTGTCTTCAAGCACGGGTTGCTTGATAGTTCTTTCCCATCCTGGGTTTGTTCTCAGCGTTTAATATCTTTGCTGCTCGCGGTCCTCTGTGGCTCATCTTCGACTTTTGAGAGTTTAATCTTTATATTTTGCTTTTTATTTTATCTTATACTAGCGGCCCATCCCGACTTTGTTCGGGTTGAACAAAATATTATACCAATAAATTTCCAGTTGATAGCCAATAAATTGTAAATTCTTTTTTTACCTTAATAATAACCTAAATAATACCTTAAATTAATTTTATGTTAGTTAATAATTAAAATAAATTTTTTAAAAGAAAAAGGCGTGTCGGAGAACGGCTAGGTTCGAACCGCTAGCGTCAGAACAGAAGCCCACCGCGATAGCACCACGATAAGGATCGTTGAAATCTTCGGAACAAAAAGCGGTAGAAGACAGTAGCGAAAACAATGGAGAATGTTAGGATTAAGCCTTTAACTTTATTTCTACTGATCAGATATACATAATATATAGCCTATGTCCATCTGGAATAATGTACCTTTCAAACAGTGAAAGAATTTTTCAAATAGGTACAGTGGTTCTGAAGATTACCCTCCACTCACAAAATCGCTCTCTCTTTATATATAAGTATAGATTGGAACATTTTATTTTGACAAGTCTTGCTGATTTAATTTTTGTGTGTTAACTTAAACTTACTAAATTCTGAGGTTTTTATTTTTATAACTTCTTTAATTTATTTTGTAACTTGACTTTATTTTTTTAAATTTAATATTATAATTATTATTTTATTGATTCATTTCTTCTTGGACCATGCGTGAAAAGCTTCAGTGCTTCCCATATCCATACCGGGGGTAAAGTGCTTTCTTAGCCTTATTTGGAACTTCACGAAAACTTTTTATCCATGTCCATATCAACAAATTAAAAAGTCATAAATTAGGCCTTTTTCAGAAAAAATAATTAAAAATTAAAAATACTGTTGAAAAATTAGTAAAGTGAACAACAGAGAAAAAAATAGTTTCAAAATGAAAAAATTCAATAATAATAATTACAAGATAAAAAGAACTTTTTATATACCATGTTTTTAAATTTTCTGTTGAATCATATAAACTTGACAATTCTATGTATTAATAAATACTTTTTAAAAAATTTTGATGAATTATCCCATCAACGTGAAAGAAAATGAAGTTAATTGGAAGTTAACTTGCTTTTAACTTTTCGTTCCCGTCTCGGTCGATAGATGGCTGCACCAGTCTACAAGACAAAATTAACTGAAAATAACTGAAAAGGAATTTAATTCTGCTTAAAGATGGCTAAAAGTATTAAAATAATGTATTGTCTCGTGTTCTGTGCTATTCTAAAAGTTTCAAATGTCTAGCTAGTCGGGAAGTTAGTTAAAAATCGATTGCAAGATTTGAACTGGACAAATACACAAACAAACCAGAATGCAAGCTAATAAAAACACGTAAAAAAATAATAATAATACAAGAGTCGCCGAGTTTTGAAACTGGGACGAATAGTTAAAAAACCGTGAGTGAACTGACAACGAAATTAATGGCATTCCCGCCATTAACAAAAACATCATAAAGAGATGATGAACAGTCAGTTTCCGGCATGTTAAAGCTAGCTACTTGTAAAGTGCAAGAAATGTTAGATTAGTATTTTAAATTTTTAACTGGTGTGTGTAGTGTCGAGCTATGTTGAATCCAGGTCTAATTATTCACGTTTGTGATAAATAAGTGCTTCGTAATATGTCTTCGATCGAAAATCTTCCTATTCCACTTACTTTTATTCGCGATTACCAGTTTGAAAAACAAAGAGTTGCGGATAAAATGACTATTGCAATCATTTTCGGCACGACGCAGTTTTGAAACTTTAATCTGACTGAATAAATGAAAGTTTTATCTGTTTTCTTATCAAAACTAATTTATGAAGAAATCAAAGATTTTTTAATGCCTTTGAATAAACTAAACTCCCGATTAACCGTGACATCACCATAGTAGTATAGTAGTAGTAGTAGTACTAGTAATAATAATAATAATAATAATAATAATAATAAAGGATAAATGAAATACAGATTGACTGGGAGATTATCAAATATGATGCACCAACAAATGAACATAAACTTTTATTATAGAAGAAAAACTGAATATCAATGTAGTTTTTTAAACTGTTTTGACTGAACATTATTTCAAACGTTAAGTGTAATTTATTTAAAAGCCCTGGAAGTATTATTTTTCACGTTTTACAGAACGATTTTCAACCATCTATGTTTTGCTTTTCCCACATTAATTAGCCCGCGAAATCCGAAATTTAGTGTTTTAATAATTCTTTTCTATATCTGGCGGTATAGAATAAAAAATATGTTATATATTTTAGTTTATAAAAAAGATTAGTTGACATTCTCCTTCTAAAAGAAATATAATTATTGAAATTTATAATGATTACTGTTCCCTATAAAAAGGATATATAAAACGCACGATTTTTTTTTTTCAGTTTCCTAGTTGTTTTTCAACACATTTCGCTGCTCATGAGCATAAGAACTAAAAGTAGCCAAACATCTATTTCGAATGACGGGGCAAATGCAGTCTCTTTACTCTCCAGCTCGTAGAGTAAATACTGCATCATCGAAATGCTTCAAAAATAAAGTCGTTTATTTTTAAATACAGTGAAATCTCGATCGATCGTTTTCCGAATCATCGTTTTTCGTATGTGTCGTTTATTTCACTCAGTCCAAACGATCATATTGCTTTGTTATGTTGTCGCATCTATCGTTTTCCCGCATTTATCGTTAAGTTCAGTCGGTCCCTTGAAAAACGATAGATCGAGATTCCACTGTATATTAGTTTGGGAATTTCAATTTTAAAAAATCAAAAATTATTTGAAACATTACCTGCAAAAATTTTTTCCACTAAGAATTTTCTGTAAACTGAATTAACCTCTAGCTTACGGGGCCCATTTTTCCGGTTCCCTCTTTAGAATAGGAAATTTCATACTCCCTTTGTAAGAACGGCCATTAAGGAGGTTATATAGCTACCTATCTATCTCTCTCTCTCTCTCTCTCTATCTATATATATATATATATATATATATATATATATATATATATATATATATATATATATACCGGGTGGCCATAATTAAACTGACAGTGCTCACAGTGTTCTGTAGCGCGATCTATTTGCGAGAATGACGCCACATTTTGTAGGAAGATTAAACAAGACGGGGGACGAAGGATTCCGCGAAAAAATAAATTAGTTCCAAAACTCACCGCTAGGGGAATATTTGGCGCTGTGTAATAGAAAATAGAGTGTTAACAAATGCAAATCAATACGGAAATTACCTTTTATTTTGCATTCAAATGAGGTTCAATGTGGCTGCCGTTGTTGTGGACCACATATTGCATTCTGTGCACAGTATGCACAACAGCAGAAAGTAACATGAATGCAGGAATCTCCCGTACAGTCCGTGATATGTTATCCTTCAACGTAGCCAGGTCCTGGACCACTCCTTGACAGACCTTGGACTTAAGGTAACCCCATAGCCAGAAGTCGCATGGGGTAAGATCAGGC
>OU015500.1:122589333-122914333 GCA_907164885.2 Dolomedes plantarius | reverse complement strand
AATTAAAAAAAATCACAGTCTTTTTAGTGCTGTGTTATTTCTGCTTCACAAACGTAGAATGCATAAACATCACATTATCTCGACTTGTTTACATATAAAGAAAATTAGTTCTTTAGTTACATAATAAAAATCACAGTTTATAATAAAAATCACACTTTCAATAAAAATCACAAGTTTTAAATATATCAATTGTATATGAAAATTACAGAACAAATTACTCATTATCTAGTTTTCGTATCTTTATCTCATTATTTTTTTCTTAATAACCCTTATCTCCTTTATTTCAATATTACTTATTATCAAAAAAAATTCTCTTTTCAATATCCTTATATTTCTTATTACTCTCATTTCAATATTCATTTGTTATTCCTTTTTATTCCAACAATATTTATTCATTCCAAAATGCTATCCAATATTCTTTAGTTATACTTTTTTCATATTTATTCTAACTTTATTTATTTATTCTCAATACTTTTCACTTTATTTTCAAATTATTTACTATTCATTTGTGTACACTTATTTTAATTCTACGTGGATATCCAATTTTTGTGTTGAAGGTACCTTGTTGTATGTGTGTTACCCAAACTCTTAATTTCAAATTCTTTAATTCTATCTCTAAGTAGTGAGGGGTTGTGTTTATGTTTGTGTAACAAGTGGGTTTTCTTTCTCCCTATTGTTCTCTGACTAATAAGGAGGAAGAGTCTTTTTAGCCGTACAGTGGACTAACCGTGAATCTCCGACAGAATATGACTGCATTAAAAAACAGCATCTTGCATAGTACAAAGATGGAGAAAAGGGAAAAGGTGCAGTTGTCATACCTGTGGGAGTATAATATATAGAAATGGGAGGACAAAAGGAGTGGCCATCCCAGTCCTGTTTTAGCCATTACTTAAGCATATGATCTTCAGCACTTTAAGTGACTGAGTTGATGAATTAAAAACAAATAGCAAAAAAAATTAAAAAAGATCTTAAACAGTTGGGACGACATCCAACGCGCTTGTAGAGTGGGTAATAGGAAAGTGTATTCAAGAAATAGAAAATTTACTGAAAGGTTAAAGAAGTAGAGTTGTCATAGTCGGTGTTTAAATTGAGATCCAAAAAAAAATTCACATATAATAGTATTCTTAAGAAGAAAGTTTAAGTTAGACAGTTTTTTTATATATATATATCTTTAGTAGGACAACACATAATTAATTATATCAATTTTTAAAAAAAATATATTGATGTTAAGCATCACATAGAAAAGGAAAAAAAAATGGATCCAATGTTTGTCATTATTCGTGGTGTAGTTTTAAGTTCTCTGGTGCATTATAAGATCTTAATCTGCAAGCATGGACAATTTCAGAATCTCGTTTAGTGTGAAAATTTGGTTTATCAATTTTATATTCAATAGAATTCAAAATACACAACATATGAAAGTATTAAACACACACTAATAAAATATTTCTAATACTAATAATAATAATACCTTAATATTCTCTATCAATTGCCATAATTTAATGTTAACGTCCAAATTTCAATTTCGAAACTATTATTTTATCAATTGACACAAATAATCAAAATTCTTTTACCAATACCCATCTCAGTTTTATTAAGTTAACCATGAAATCGATAAGCCAAAAACAATTTTTCTTTTCTTATATCACATTTTGGTATGAATCCTCGCTGTAAAGTTCCCAAATATTCATCATTTGTATTTAATATCTTAAAACATATTTCTCATTATAATATTCTCTTTTCTATTTATTTATTATTCTTCATTATTTCCATTTCGAGAATTTTCTGGGGCGAATGAACCAAATATAACATACAATGGTTTTTTAATTCTCCAATTGTGGTTTTTTGGCACCCTAAGTCATGTTATAAAGACGTTCCGTTTATATGAAAACCGCAATACGCCTTTTAACTGTCGACTAAAAACCTCCGGAAATCTCCTTTACTTAAATTCGTAGAACAATTTACGAGGTTTCAACATCAAATGTAATATTTCAATATACCAAAAAAAAAACACTTAAATTCTTAAAACACTTATAATCTCTATATATAGTAAATATTCATGTGGCTAGCAATGAAATTTAAATACACAAAACTTAAATTATAATCCTTCACTTGAAATCAAAACCCGAAATCAAAACCAAATTTATAACGGACGAGAAAACAGAAGTACATCATGATTAAAAATAACTGAAAACATTTAAAAAAATATATACGATTCATGTTTACAGAAGCCAGATAACTAACCATATCAAATTTATATTAAGCAAAATCATTATTAAATTTCGTTAAAATTTGTTCTAATTGTATCAGAGTATCAATATCATTAAAATCCCAATATTTAAACATTATATACAAGTTTACATATAACATTCTAAGAACTTTTAAAATTTCATTGACAATCTGTCTTACCTTTAATTTTTGTTGATTTAAGACCGAATTTTATTATATGGCACAAAATAAATTTACTTTAGTGAAGATTTACCGCAGATTATTACATATTTTTCTGCAAATCCAAAAGCTGGAATAAGTTGCTGATGCAGGAACATTTTTCCTCTTCTCTGAAGCACCATTGGAGAGACACACAAAATAAATTTTTATTTAAAAAAAAAAAGAAAAGATGATCACGCTGTTTGACAAAACACCGCACGATAGAACGCTTTTCACTAAGGAGAACATGGCTGGAAATTAACTTTCGATTTCGCGCACACTCTTGTTGAAGATACTCGCGAAGAATTTAAATCCGCAATCACTGGTCGTCACACGGCAAGAAAGAAAAAAAAAAAAGAGCACATTTTGAAATCCGGATAGAAGAACGATGAATTTAAATCCACATTCACTGGTCATCACATGGCAAGACGAGAGAAGAGAGAGAAAAAAATAGGAGCGTCGAAGGCGCACAAAATTTTACGATGTACCCCCGCTTATTTCGTTGGAAAGACATTGGGAGCTAACGCGCCACATCTCACGGCTGACGGGAACTCCGAAATTATCCAGCGTAGACGAATGTTGTTGAAGACATGGCGGAGACCGGGACACTCTGATTCTGTAGTTTTCGCTCGGGTTGAATAGGAAAAAAAATTACTGCCTGTGTCTGATGGGAAGGTAATCCTGCCGACTTTCTTGTAATTTCGGCGACGTGGAGGAACAAATAATAGGCCAGAGTGGATGACGTCGCCGCTACACATTATGACTAACCGAGCATTTTCCCGCAAAGACTCCCAACGCAGACACAGGAACCACAGATACGTAATTGAATCTAAAGCATTTTATTAAGTTTTTCCAAGTCGTCCGCCCGGGATTATATGGCAAACCGATTCTTACAGAGTGTGTCTAATTTTAGACACCAGATAGTTTTAAAGGTTCATCTCATCACGTGATAAAAGGGTGTGTCTTAATGGTTGATTGGTTTAAAGTTAGTATTGATGCGCAGAACTGATTTACTCTCGTAGTGACGCCACGCAACTTTAGTTTTCGAGTCAACAGGCAGCCATTTAATATTTTCTCTCGAGGTTATTAGAACTTTGAATCAAAAGTGAAATTAGTTTCGAACGCCGCAGGGAATTTAGAATAATGTTAGATTTTAAAATGGAATTTAACGCGAATGCCCAAAGGGAATTACCTGTTTCAAGGAATTAAAAAAGGGTTTGGAATTTGGAATAGTAAAGTGAGGAATTAATAGTTTTTAAATGTTAAGAGTGTTGAATTAAGAAATTACTAGTTTTTAATATTATATATATATATATATAAAACAGTTCCGTAACTGACTCACTGACATACAACGCACAGACGAAACCGCTGGACCCAAAGGTCTGAAATTTTGCATCGCGATTCTTCTTATAGTGTAGGGGTGCACTAAGAGATTTTTGAAAAATTCTTCTTAGATTTTTAAAAATTAATTTTTTAAGCTGTTTTTGTAACTTTTTCTAAGTTTGCATTTAAAATAATAATTTGAGGGTTAAAAAATTTATATCATGAGAAAGATCCTAAAAATTCCTTTAAAATGAAATCTTTTTCGAATCTTTACCTCCATTTTCTGATTTTTGGTGAATTTTTAGATTTATTTTTAGAATTTATTAAATGCTGATCACGTGATTTCTTTTTCTGGTACTTTAAATTAATTTATCGTCACGTTCATAGCAACGAAATAGACAAAAAAATATTTTTTTTCTTGCTAATGCGGCAGACGATTGGAAATTATCCAAAAAATATGTTAATTAAAATACAGTAAAAGATATGTTCCACAAACTGTACAATATTCTTTAGTATGTTCTATTAGATTTAATTTGAATATTTTCTTCTACATTATTTTATCTATAAAAATATCTGTTACGATTTTTTTATAAATATATTTTTTCGTTTTTTTACATCAATTGCATACATCGATCGTTGTATTTATTAAAAATATATTTAAACATATTTTTGGCTTTAATTGCATACATTGACCGTTGTATTTAATTTGAATGTACTCCGTAGCGAAGTACGGGTTTTCAGCTAGTATATATATATATATATATATATAAATCTTAACGGATAATTTTATAGACAAAATAATTCCGAAGAAAATACTCAAATTAAATCTAATAGAACATACTAAATAATATAGTACAGTTATTACAGTACAGTGTGGGGAACATTTCTTTTACTGTACTTTTTGGAAAATGTCCAATTGTCTGCCGCATTAGCAAGACATTTTTTTTGTATATTTCGTTGTTATGCACGTGACGCAAAATTAGTTTAAAGTATCACAAAAAGAAAAGAAACCACATGACAAGCATTTAATAAATTAAATTCTAAAAATTAATCTTAAAAAATTTACTGAAAATCGAAAATGGAGATAAAGATTCGAAAAAGATTTTATTTTAAAGGAATTTTCAGGATCTTTCTCGTGATATAAATTTTATAATCCTCAGATTATTTTAAATACCAACTTAAAAAATGTTACAAAAACAGCTTAAAAATTTAATTTAAAAAAATCTAAGAATTTTTCGAAAATCTTTCTTAATGCCCCCCTACATTATAAGAAGAATCTCCATGCAAAATTTCAGCCCTTCACGTCCAGCGGTTTGGTATGTGCGTTATCTTTCAGTCAGTGAGTCAGTTACGGAACTGTTTTATACGTATAGACTATTTCTGTTGTAGAGTCTTGGAATGACAAACGTCTATTCAACGAAATTTCTTCATTGTACGACATTTACGAGGAGGTTCAAATCTCCGAAAAGCACGTCTATCCAATGAAGTTTTTTTTTCGTGACCAATAAAAGTTTTGAATTCCCTTTTAACCATTTTTGAGTGTAAAATGCTTTGCTTTGCAATATTTAACTCGCATCTAGGTGTTGTGTGTGTGTGTGCTGTGTGCACATATGAAATGGAGAATTCATAAATTTCTCTTAAAATTTTTTTATATGAACAAATTGCTTTTACAAAAAGCCTATACAGAACAGAATTCCAGATTTTTTTTTGGTTTAGAATTGTTATAGGAAGGCTGAACATGTGAAAGTTTAGAATTATCATGTTTGAAATTTCAAAAATAGTTTTTCTGTAGCAAATTTCAACTTTTTTTTTATGTAGTTTAATTTTAAACTGTGTGTTTTAGTTTCTTTTGCACTTTCGAGAAATAGACGTATGCATTTTATGAGATGACATGTTTATAGAATTACTTGTTATTTTATAATTTTTGCGGCATAGCAAAAATCGCATTAGTATTAATCGCATTTTTAAACAGATGAAATGAATTAACTTATAATTAAAGATTCATTATTATAAATACTATCTCAGTTTAGTTTTTTAATATTTTTTTTCAATTTATTAAATTTTCGTTTTTATAACTGAATAAATTTGTATTTAATATAATTGTTCTTCGCCTGAAAATTTTTAATTGGAATGATGGACTTAGTCTGAACTATATGTCGCCCGGACAATCATTAAAGAGCATATGTCCGATTTCTTAAGGAACAGCGAAAGTAATTTAAATTGTAGTGTTAGTCCAATATATTTAACCGATAGAAAAGTTAAAGAATAATATTCATGAAAGTGCGATAAAAATATTTTTTAGCATTTTTTTTTCACGTAATAAGATATTACTCTCATGCATTTTGAACCGTGTCTTAAAACGAAACCCAAAATTTTGACACTTTTGTAGTCACATAACAATTGAATTCCCGTTTAAGGATTTATGACAAAAGTAATTTAAATTGTAGTATTAGTCCAATATATTTAACGGATAGAAAAGTTAAAGAATAATATTCAGCAAAGTGCGATAAAAATATTTTTTAGCATTTTTTTTCACGTTATAAGATATTACTCTCATGCATTTTGAACCGTGTCTTAAAACGAAACCCGAAATTTTGACACTTTTGTAGTCACATAACAATTGAATTCCCGTTTAAGGATTTATGACAAAAGTAATTTAAATTGTAGTATTAGTCCAATATATTTAACGGATAGAAAAGTTAAAGAATAATATTCAGCAAAGTGCGATAAAAATATTTTTTAGCATTTTTTTTCACGTTATAAGATATTACTCTCATGCATTTTGAACCGTGTCTTAAAACGAAACCCGAAATTTTGACACTTTTGTAGTCACATAACAATTGAATTCCCGTTTAAGGATTTATGACAAAAGTAATTTAAATTGTAGTGTTAGTCCAATATATTTAACCGATAGAAAAGTTAAAGAATAATATTCATCAAAGTGCGATAAAAATATTTTTTAGCATTTTTTTTTTTCACGTAATAAGATATTACTCTCATGCATTTTGAACCGTGTCTTAAGACGAAACCCGAAATTTTGACACTTTTGTAGTCACATAACATTTGAATTCCCGTTTAAGGATTTATGACATGCTCAAGCAATGCTGGTTTTCCCTGTATAACGATGAAGCAAATTTATTTTAATGGTTCAGTTTTTATTCAAATTTCCTCCCACTCCTTTTGAACGAAAACCGAATAAAATGGAACCGACTTACAGTTCTTTCAAATTTGTCATGGGCTGTGCGTTAATGATTTCAAACAAAAAGTGATTATAATAAATTTGCATTTGACTGCCCTCATTAGCATTTTAACTTCTATTTGTAATTAATCACTAATATGCGCCTATATACATATGCATGTAATATAAAATAGCTTTCACAGCTGCGTCAAACGAACAGAGCCTTTCAAAAGAGGATGCTAAAGTAGCTTTTTAGCCCACTTCCTTTGGATAAAGTACGATTTTGTTTATGAAATCTTGGTATGTAGCCAAATTTACAAGAGTGTCTTAATATTTTAGAAAAGGAAGATTACCCTTTTTATTTTCTTTCAGCTCTAAGTTATTAATACGCATGTCATAAATAAATAATCGCTAAAAAATATTTATTTAAAAAATGTGACTTGCTTAAATTTATTTTCATTCTCAGTTGAATTATTGCTGGTTTAAAAGTTTTCCACGTGGATTGAGTTCATAACACGGAAAGGAAAAGAATCTAAGTGTGTGACTGTAGCTTTTAACGGGCTTATTTATTTATTAAAAAATCTTAGTTAAACCATAGATAGTATAACACAAAGGAATTCTCATAAGAGCTTTTACCAAATGTGATTTCAGTGGCCACACTTATAACAAATATATTAGAAGAAGCTTGAAACCGAATTTTTTTTTAAAGAATTCCCTTTTCTAAATGATCATCCTATTTACAAGTGCAGGTAGCCCTCCTACAGCACGGCATCTTACAACACGGTTTCGCTCTAATACGATAAGATAGATTGCGGGAACCCTCGTATAACACTCCAACCTGTAACACAGTTTCGCTCTAACACGATAAAAAAAATTGCGAAAACCTTTGTACTATACTGTACTTCTACAGCACTAGATAACATGATTTTTGTTTAACACATTTAAAAACTAAACCTTAAAATAATGACGGGAAGGAATAATGAATTATAGTAGCTTTACATGAAAATGTATAAACAAATTATAATTTATTCATTTATCTATCTATACTAATAAAGAGACAAGTGGATGTCGAGAGATCACGTGACCGTAACTCATCCGGGCGGGCACCGATCCTCGAAAAAAAATGGCCGACAAATATACAGGAAACGGTGTAATTTTTTTTCTCATGAAAGTACATAAATGTTACATATTTGGAAAGAGCTTCGAAAACTGATAATTTTTTCTGCGTACACTTATTCTGTTAATTCAATAGTTTTAGAGATATTTTCATTCTAAAATCACTCACTGCTGAGAAATCGAATCATCAGGTGCAGTGGTGCTGCCATCTGTCGGCAGCGATGGGAATGAAAATTGAAAGGAATTTATTCACTTGAATTTAATACATTTGTAGGCTTTTTTTTCTTTTGTGGGGCCCGAAGTACATAAATATGTTACACGGAGGGCTTGAGCGTAGCTAGAGCCTAGCCGGGCGAAGCCCGGCTAGTAACTCTATAAAATTACAAGAAGGCCAAAGTTTAGCTGAAAATATTGAATCATTTTTCTTGAATGCAGACCCTTTCGCTGAAAGAAGCCGAAAATTCAAAAAGGGAGCTGCAAAATTATCTATTTCTATACCGTGAAATCTACAATGACCTTGTAAGAATCAGGTAACAAACCAAAATTACAGATTTTTTAAAGAGGATAGAAGGTGAAAAAATCTAAATGAAGAAATAGGTTCTGAAAGTGACGTTGATATCGTTCAACTGAAAAAACGTTCTCATTTGATTGTACTGAGCAGTGTTGAGGAAGAAATTTATTAAATTAAGGTCGCATTAAATGAAACTAATATTTTTTTGCTTTTTTTCGTTTTGTGTTATACATACATTTATATTTTTAATAAAAATTAAGTTGCTTATATGGAGTTTTTTTTAAAAAAGTTTGTTTTTAATAAGTTTTCGGAACGTAAATCCCCTTTTTGTACTGGCTCTCGGTTTCATATAACACGGTTTCGCAGAACACGGCATTTCCTAGGCACCTATCTACCGTGTTATAAGAGGGTTACCTGTATAGAAAAGATAGAAATAAAGTTAAGCTTAATAATCCTCTTTGGTTCAGTATTGGAGTTGCATATCAACTAGTATGTACTCCAAAGGATTAAAAATCTTCTACCTTCATCTACACAAAAATGATACTCTTAAAATTATTAAAAAAATTAAGTCAAGTGAGGAGATAGAAGCATGTGACTGCGGAAAGCCAAAAAAAAAAAAAGAAAAAAAAAAAGGAATTGATATTTCTCACTTCTCCATCATAGCACAGTTGGGAGAAAATTCGGCTTGAGATAAGATGACCCTGATTTGATTGAGTCGGCCGTTACACGAGTAAAGGCATCCTAGCATTGGAAATGCTTCATGGTTGACCTTTGGATAAATAATGTGTAATAAGTTGACGGTAAACCAATATGGGTGAAGGAAGCGTGGACTTCCTCCCATCCCGAGGTTATCTCAGCATCCGTCCACGATCCGGGGACGAATTCCGGTCCAAGCAGTCCGTTGTTGTAAGAGGGTAGAGAAGGATATCTATCAATGCTGCTTTCATATATATTCGCAAAAAAATTTACAATACATAAAATTTTGCATTTATTCGCATAAATAAATAAAATGAATAAATTATATTATATATATATATAAAAAGACAAAGTTGAAAATGAAAAACCAGTATAAGCTCTAAAACTACTTGCAGCCAGGAACTAAAAACATGAAAAGATAAGTATTAAATAGGTTTCAGACAGCATCTCTTCATCAGCGGTGCCGATACTGTCTAAAAACCAATGGATTGTTTCTGATAAGTATGATCTAATCAATAAACATACTTAGACGCCGTACAATTCATAAGAAACAGAAGAATTGAATAAAAAGTTGCTCAATCAAAGAACACCAAGCCCTTATATTTATATATATATATATATATATATATATATATATATATATATATATATATATATATATATATATATATATATTAAAAAATTTCGCATTTATTAAAACAAAAATCACAATTTTACTTACTTGGTTAGGTAAGTATTAAAATTTTCAGTTTAAAGCTAACATTGTAGTAGGCTCCACATTCTCTTCCTTAAGACTTTAACAATAAGTAATAATCAAATTTCGAGAGTGAGATCTCTCAGTTAAAGACCGTGAATGGTCTTAGATAAGCAATTATGTTCATAAATTATTACTATTATTACCTAATTTCGCTTAAAAAGCCGTTTATCACCGAGTTTTCGCCGAAAAGTAGTAAAAAAATAATTTTTGCATTTTTTCACTTATATCGACAAATTTCGTATTTATTCGCATCTATTTCGTAAATACGAAAATTACGTATCCCTAATCATACGTTTAATTGTTATGACGTGTACTAAAAAGGTCAGAATTACAAGAGACAACATATGAAGCAACTCAAGGCCTCACAGTCCGACGAATCTGGCTATACGTGTAAAATATGTGTATGTGATCACATTATTATTTATTGTTGATGTTGTATATTGTATTAAAGGGGAAGTGAGAAATTTAAACTAATAAATATTAGTTCTTAGATCTTGTGGATTGCATTTTGTATACATCCCCAGTGCCTAAATTTGCTTCCCAAAGTTCTTATTTTCACCAATAACAATAATGTTAAAAGTTTGAATACAGGATGGGAACGCTTTTCAAAATATTAGAGAGGAATTCCGCTTATAAGGAGTTCAATCTTTCGGTAGCAAATCGGACAATTCCAGTGGAAACAAAATGTTTCTTTACTCTCATCTGAGAAAAGTAAGTATAAATGAACATTAAGATAATATGAATTAAGGGATTTTGTATTATTTTATTAAGGATTTCCGGACCCCAAATCCCCTGTCCTTCCCGTAAAAAACAAATTTAAATTTTCTTTGATTAAAAGAAGGTACACAGCTTTTAGAATCAAATAACACTATCCAGACACTATAACACTAGCCAGATTCTACGATGATTGCATTGACGGATTCACCATTTATCTGCTGAATTGTCTGTTAAAAGTTTTAATCAATGTCTAATTACGTCAAAAAGAAATTTTTCATCATTTACCACTTTTAAAATTCCTAGAATGATATTGTTATGAATTTTTTCGGCGTTCCATAGTTCCGTTTACAATTAACACTTATCAGACAGTTCGATTTAGAGGACAAATTTTGAAAATATCTTCCCCGAAGCAAAAATTACTCTGAAAAATTACTATTTCACCCTTTAAAGTGTTTGAAAAAATTTTAAATAAAAGTTTTAGGGATTCTGCGGGCAGATTATTTCGAAAATTTTCTCTAAACAAAAATGAAAAAAATATGCAGACAGGGCCACTGGCTCTGCAAATATATCAAAAACCAAACATGAACTTTGAAATTTTACTTTTTTCAAAAACGAAATTTCAAACTGGGCGAGTATTTTAGAAAAAATATGTATAATTATACTAGCTGAACACCCATGCTTCGCTACGGAGTACATTTTAGGATAATTGCATTGAAAATTGTAAAGGATATTTTTATAGACAAAATAATGTAAAAGAGAATATTTAAATGAAATCTAATAGACCATGCCAAAGAATACAGTACTGTTAATATAGCACAGTTTGAGGAACATTTTCCCATCAATAACCAAAATTTCTTCACCCATTTTTTGACGGAGATCCGCACAAATAGACGCCGAGAATAGTCGCATAGAATACGATTTTCCGCACAAACGCATTAGAGTGTCACAATTTACCTTCTTAGGGATGAAAATTTCAAAAAATTCTTTCTTAGCGGCTATCCATGTCATTATAGGAATCCACTGTCAAAATTTCAGCCCTTTAGGTCCAGCGGTTTTGGTCTTTGCGAGGTCTGTCAGTCAGTCACGTAACGTTTTATATATAGGTTTAATTTAGCATCCATAAAAAATACTAATTTGAATTCTATTCTTAAAAAACTTCTATCTCAATTAGTCTAGTATTTAAATTTTATCTTTTACCGTATTTTAATACACTATCACAAAAAATATATGCACCCAGAAGGAAACGAGCTACTATCACGAAACTTAACATGTATGTAGTGTATGAGGAGATAAGCAAATGATTACAAATTCAGAAGAACAGACCGTTTTTATAAGAAGATATGGCATGAAAAAGGTTACAAAACAGTAAGTAGTAAATCCACCGTACTACTTACTACACCGTACTACTTACTAATCCACCGTACATCGAAAGCCGAAACACGGCGTGGCATCGAATCAATGAGGACACCTATGACCTCCTGCGGAAGATCATGCGATAATCTTCGCAACTGGGCAGTTAATTCACCAGTATTCCGGAACGACTGCAGTTGCCTTCCAAGCACGTCCCAGACGTGCTATATTGGTGAGAGGTCTGGGGACCTGACAGGCCATGGGAGTACGTGATATCCTTGAAGACATTGTTGGGAGAGTCACGCAGTATGTGGACGAGCGTTGTCATGCTGATAAATGGCACATGGGAGACTTGATAGCAGAGGCATTACAACTGGCGTTAAAATCCCGTCCACGTAACTGCGTGTGGTCAAAGTGCGTTGAAGGACGACTAGAGGTGATCGTGTGTCCCAACAAATCGCTCCCCACACTGTCACACTTTGTGTAATTGCCGTATGACAACAAATGCCGGATCGGAGCGGTGGCCTGGCCGCCTCCACACGCGTATGCGCTGGTCATCAGCATTGAGACTGAATTGGGATTCATCGCTGTAGATCACACGCCTCCAGTCGGTTACACTCCAGTTTACCCGAGGTCGGCCAAAGTCCAATAGACACTGCCTATGAAGTGGGGTCAGTGGTAGGCGTCTAATTGGGTGTCGGCTCCTTATACCCGCGTCGGCCAGTCGTCTCCGAATGGTTTCCCTTGATACCACCGGATGTCTGGAAGGTGTTAAATGGCGTCGAACCGATTCTAGAGACGTTGTTGATGCGAACGTGGCCGCTCTTATGATTGCGCGATCCTCGCTCGCACTTCGGTTCCTGGGACGCCCTGACCCTCCGCGACGGTAGACTATCCCTTCCGTGATCTATTGTTGGTAACACCGAGCAACTACCATATCGCTCCGACCGAGGTGGCGGCCGATAAGCCTGTTCGACCAACATGCTTCTCTGAGGCCTACTAAACACCCCCCTCTCAAAGTCCGACAATTGTTCGTACTGTCGCCGGTTACGTCTCAGAGGCATCTCTAGTCACAATACCGTCCATCCAAGTCGACAGATTTGTTTGAATAACCCTATGGCACGAGCAATAATGCTTTTAAACACTCCCAGATGCGCATCTCATATGCGCATAGCGCGCTTACCCTTGTCTCATTGTCGTCGAAATTTTAATCATTTGCATATCTCTTACCAGACTACATTCCTGCCAAGTTTCGTGACAGTAGCACGATTTCTTTTGGATGCATATATTTTGTGACAGAGTTTATTTTTCTGTCAATTTATTTCGTTGTTATGCACTTGGCTCCATATTAATTTGAAATATCACCAAAAGAAAAGAAACCACGTTATCAATATTTAATAAATTAAGTTCTAAAAATTAATCTTTAAAAGTTTACCAAAAATCAGAAAATGGAGGTAAAGATTCGAAAAAGATTTCATTTTAAAGGAATTTTTATGATCTTTCTCGTGATATAAATTTTATAACCCTCAGATTATGATTTTAAAAGCCAACTTTTAAAAAAGTTACAAAAACAGCTTAAAATTTAATTTTAAAAAAAACCTAAGAAGAATATTTCAAAAATCTTCCTTTTTGCACCCCTACACTATAAGAAGAATCGCCATGCAAAATTTCAGCCCTTTAGGTTTTTCGGTTTGGTCTGTGCGTTATCTATCTGTCAGTCAGTCAGTCAGCCAGTAAGTCACGGAACTGTTTTATAGATATAGATTCATAGAATAACACAATTAAGGGGGAAAGCATACAGAAATGCGTTTAATAATTAAAAATAAATTTAAACATCCAATGTTCTCCCCTCCCCCCAAAAAATATTCTGGAGATTAGGATATGAATACTTAACTGAAAAAACATATGATCGAGAAACGCAAGATCGACGCTCTGCAGCATATATAAGTTCTCACAAAGGACACTAATTGTTCTACGGATATGTTTGAATATTCATAGCTTTTATGCAAATATTTCTAATCCAAATTAGAGATACCATGACACGCATTCAATTGGTTGTGAAAGAAAAGACTGATGAAAATGTTTCCTTGGTGAAGGGCAATTATTAATAACAATAAGAATAATCGATTAATAAATTGCCTGCGCGTGATGCCAATCAAAACATGCACTTCATTACGAGCTAAAGGATTCATTCATTATTCACAGCTAATTAAACGAACACTTGTAAGACATCAATTCATCTGTAATGGTTTTTGTCCTTTCTCTCGGCAGATTTATGGTGTGCAAAAGGAGGAGAAATGTTAATCGAAATTTCTCTGAGCGTCAAAACTTTTCTGTTTAAAGTAGCGTGAAAAAGTATTTGGGATTTTTTTTTTTTTTTAAATTTTTTGAGTTCTCAGAACATGCAAACGAATCTTGCTGTTAACGAAATTTCTCCATGTTACTAGTACTTAAGTTAAATAGAGAAATTTTACATAATGTATGTTTACTAATAATATAATTTGAGGCAGAAAATCTCTATTTGCGTTATTATCACAGTGAACACAGTGAATTAGAGAAACTGTAATCATTTATAAAATCAGCCAGATTACCATACTTCTGATTAGATGCTTGTATGTATATATATATATATATATATATATATATATATATATATATATATATATATATATATATATATATATATAATAGTCCTAAAATACGGTAACCATAGTAAGTCTGTAACTGAGAATCCAAAATCTCCATGGTTGCAAGTTTTGTGACGTCAGTCATCTTGCGGTTACATGTTCTTAACTTCCACTCTGTCTAGCGCCAGGCTTGGTGTTCTTTGGTTAAGTACTTTTATTCAATTTTTAATCAATTCTTCTGTTTTTCATGGATTGTACGGTGTCTGAGTGTGTTTATTGTATAGATCATACTCATCGGAAACAATCCATTGGTTTTTGGACAGTATTGACACCGCTGATGAAGAGATGCTGTCTAAAACCTCTTTCATACTTTTCTTTTCTTTTCTTGCTATTTGTTCCTGGCTGCAAGTGGCTTTAGGGCTATTACTGGTTTTCTCTATCATCTATTTCTTTATATATATATATATATATATATATATATATATATATATATAAACATATCAAAGACCTAGGGTTTGGTGCCTCTAGAATTAAAAGTGCATACTTCGTAAAGTCTTACGAGATATTACGGTGTATTGACCAAAGATATTAAGTATCTAAATTTACGAAGATGATTTTCGTTAAAATAAATCCACATTTCCTTGTCGTTTTTGTGTTTTGTCAGTAGCGTACGCAGAAATTTTCAAAGGAGGGGGTTATAGTCCAGTCAAATTAGGTTTTCATTTCGCATTAAATGAAGGGGTTGAGATTTTTTCAGGAATGTGTAGGGGTTGGTCCCCTGAACAACGTCTAATAAAGTCCCCTCGATTTCAGGCTCCGCGGGGGGTGGGGTGGGGTCCAAAGGTCACTTTTTTCAGTTTTCGGCGTTTATCTCGAAAACAGGGTGTGGCACAGAAAATTGTCAAACCCAAAAATTAAAGCTTATAAAATCCCCTTCCAAATGGTATATCCATGTTTGTACCCAAGTGTTACAGTAGACATAGACATAGACATGGTACATTAATGAGGCACCAGAGAGCAGGGCTCCATATCCTCGGTATGGATATTTTTAGTGGCTATATTTCCGTTCTCAGGATTAAAAGAAAAGTGTTGACTTGAAAGTTAGAATAATAATAAAAATATTAATAATAATAATAAATAAATAAATAAAAATAAATAATACTAATACTAGCAAAAAATAAATAAGTAAATAATGTGGCAGGTTTTATTTAAAAAAAATCACGGTAGCAGACAATTAAGCAAAAATTAGTAAGGATAGTCTTGAGGTCGATCCATCAAAAAAACGCAGGTCAGAACCAGAAGCAACGGCAAATGTAAATTAAAATTTAGAAGAGGTTGGAGGGAGAGTTAAGAAAGGGGAAGGAGACCAGGGTGAATAATCAAAGTGGCCTTAGGATCCCTTGGGTAGTAGTCGGGGAGGTTAGCTATTTCTTCGTTGTCTATTGAATATAATCTTTTGTAGAAGTTAGATGCGAGATGTTTAATGTGTTGCCGAATGGGTTCGATTCTCAGATCCCTGTGAATAAGTACGTTTATAAGGTACCAGGGCGCCTTCCTAATACCGCGGAGTGTTTTATTTTGAATTGTCTGCAATAGCTGGATATGGGTGTCATCCGCTGAGCCCCAAACAGGAACGGCGTACAACAGGATAGGACGCAGTACGGTTTTATACAAGAGTAGTTTGTTATCTAAACCCTTTTGATTCTGGTACAGGAGGTGGGCGATATCCTTACGGGCTTAAAAAAATTTTTCTAATGTTATGTTCAATATTTTTCTTCCATGTCAGTCGACTATCGAGGTAAATTCCTAGGTATTTGCCCTCTCTCTCAAAGTGAACCAGTTGATTGCATACTGTGACCGGAGGAAGTGGAATTCTATTGAAACTGAAAAAAATAGCTTTAGATTTTGAAGGACTTAACTTGAGCCTCCACCGTTCGAACCATCGTTCAAGAATTCCAATATGTCTCTGTAGGAACTTGTGCATATATTTAGTATTTTGATGCTTAGGTAGTATTGCCGTGTCATCCGCAAGCATGGCTAGTGTAGTGAATGGAGAGTTAGGAATGTAATTCATAAAAATATTAAAAAAGATAGGTGGTAACTTAGAGCCCAAGTGTTACCGTTTTCGAGATATGAGCCGTTGAATATGAAATTTTTTCAAAAATAGTGGTAGCGGTTCAGGTATCTCGTCAAACTTCTTCTTCTAACTCTTTCCCCTTCCATTTCTCAGAAAACTCGTGATTGAGAAAGTTGTAGAGCGAAAGATTTCCTTCAAAAATGTGTAAAGTTATGCTAATTTATCTTCACCAGGTAAATAGTTAGAACGTTTTGAAGTTTAGGGGTACTTTTCAACATTTTGCTAGTAAAATGCTCGTCACTCAAGTTTCGTTTCCAAGGTCAGTAACTCTTTTAATCACTTTGTGTGCTGTTTAATTAGATACGTATAGCATTCATAACCCATATAAATAATAAATTATTTATACCTGTACGTATAATGTATATCTCATAATATACAGAAGAACACTTGTAGTACAAAGGAGGAAGTAAGAAAACAAACCAAAATGTATAAAAGTGTCACTTTAACTCAGATCATTTTGGAAAATTTAGATACCACACCATATGAAAAAGAAGAAGTAGTTCAGTTACTTCTGACCTCAGTAGAAATTACTCCACATCACATTTCCACAAATACCTCCCTTGCCAGCATTCAGTGGAAATTGAGCAACGAATTGTCATGTCTCAAAGGTAATGGGCCAACAGCAGCTTTGTGGGTCCAGTACTTTGAAATGGTGGTGTTGATGAAAAATTCATTGTAGCACAGCGCAACTGAGAAGATCATATGACAAGCGCCCAACTGATGATACCTTACTTCCATGCCAGCGGCAATTTTCATTATGCAAAGTGTACTCACCTATATGTACAACACAAGCTGGGACTAACAACTCGCCAGCTTCAACTTAAACAGGATTTTATAGATCGTGGATACTTCACTGTCAACAGAACTGGAACACCAATGTCTGGTGTGTGGTCTGACATGGCAATTGAGGTGACACTCAAGTGTGACATGAAGAGTGAAGGAGAATTAACAAGTGGGCGGGGCTTTAGTGATTCGGTGTTGGCGAAATGGGTTGGGAGAGCACGCACTGCTACAGCAATATGTAATTCACTTGAGATGTTTTGTGGCGTCCATACTGCAAGAGGAGAACAACATGTTGAGTTTCGAGCATCGCGAATAACCACAGATGATCTAGACAGAAGGAAGCTTGCTCAATGGTTGGCTGATCACCCGCCTTTTGCTGAACGTAATTGTTTGGTGTCACTTTCAACGGGAGTAATTCGAACAAGTAACGTCAACTGCTACCAGGCCTTGAAAATTGGAACCCGCACAATGAGCACTTTTGTTGGAATGAATTTCTCAGAAGTGAAACAATCCAAGAAGGACTCAGTCGTTCCTTTAGCTGCGATGAGCAATATGATCAAAGTTAATGATGAGGTAGTGGTGGTAGAGCCTCTGATGAAATTTCAAAGAACTCTGATCACCAAGAAGAAAGAAGGGGATATAGAGGAGTTGCTAACGTACGAGTTAGCCCCATACCCTAGGTCTCTATTCGCCGAGGGGATAATGAGAAAAATCAAAAGGTCAGCACTGTCTGATACTTTCCCAAAATGCAATCAACTGATCAATGTGAAGAACAGTTTCACGGTAATCCATGGCGGCTTCCTGCTTCATAGAGTAAAGTGGAACACCAACACCACCTTCGCCTCCATCTGCAATCAATATGTATCATAAATAATCAACCATTACGGCAGCAGTTCAGCTGTGGTTTTTGATGGTTATGAAGACACGAACTCCACGGAAAGAGACGAACAACATCGGAGAGCATCAAGTAAAACATCAGTGGATATTGACTTCAATAAGAATATGGTGGCTGCTGTTCATCAGGAAAACTTCCTTTCCAATGAAAGAAACAAAACCAAGCTCATTACTATGTTAGTTCAGGCCGTGGGTGCAAGAGGTATACAGTCTACTACAGAAAAAGGAGATGCTGACTGCAGTATTGTCAGAGGTGAGTGGCAAAAACCTCTCATTCAACTTTGGTGATAGTAGATAAGTAAGACCTGCTCGTCTAACTTGTGGCACTCACCCCACGAGACACGAATGTGTGTTTCATGAAGGCCGGACTGGGCAACACAGAAGACAGGCTCTACTTTTCCCAACATCTTCAGGTCTTATCATTCAGCCAGTACATTCTCTGCATCCATAGTTTCTCAGGATGTGACACTACGTCAGTGATTTATGGTAAAAGCAAAGCAGCAATAGTACAATGTTTCCAGCGGTATGCCAATGAAACAACAAACATCGCCAAAGTGTTTTATGACCCCAAATCTTCACCAGGAGACATTACTGGAGCTGAGGAACGAATGTTTCTGCTCATGTTCCAGGCCCCGCCAAATGAGCATGATCTCAATCACCACAGGTACCTTTCATTTTTCTTTCCTCGTACTGACCCCATTAAGTAAGTTTAATAATTCATATAATTCATTAATATCCAATAATGCGTTATACACTATCCGGCCAAAAAATATCCGGACACCCCCTTAAAGAAGTGGATCTAGCAGGTGACGTAATTTGATGCGTAACCGAAAGCTATAAAAGTATTGGTAGTGGTTTGTCAGGTCATATTTATGCTTTTGTGAGACGATGAGTAAGTCAAAGGAGCTTAGGGACTTTCATCGTGGCATTATAGTAAGATGCCACCTTTGTGGGAAATCAGTTCATGAAAATTCGGACATTCTACAGGAGCTAAAATAGTGAAAACTTTGACTTGTTTGAAACTTTTTCTGAAGTATCAGATTGACAGCTTTTAATATACAGGAAAGCAGTTGATGAAATAAATTGTATATAATATATTTAATGTAACTGTTGTTTGAACTTACTTTTGATAACCATTTTTTTATTATATGAACAACTTTTATACATTTTGGTTTGTTTTCTTACTTCCTCCTTTGTACTACAAGTGTTCTTCTGTATATTATGAGATATACATTATACGTACAGGTATACATAATTTATTATTTAAATGGGTTATGAAGACTACACGTATCTAATTAAATAGCATACAAAGTGATTAAGAGAGTTACAGACCATGGAAACGAAACTTGAGTGACGAGCATTTTACAAGTAAAATGTTGAAAAGAACCTCTAAACTTCAAAACGCTCTAACTATTTACTTGGTGAAGATAAATTAGCATAACACTATATATTTTTGAATGATTTTTTTCTCTCTACAACTTTCTCTATCACGAGTGTTCTGAGAAATGGAAGGGGAAAGAGTTAGAAGAGGAAGTTTGTCGAGATACCTGAACCGCTACCACTTTTTTTGAAAAATTTTCATATTCAACGGCTCATATCTCGAAAACAGTAACACTTGGATACAAACATGGATATACCATTTGGAAGGGAATTTTATAAGCTTTAATTTTTGGGCATGACATTTTTCTTTGCGACGCACCGTTTTCGAGATATACGCCAAAAAACTAAAAATGTGACCTCATAACCCCCCCCCCCTCCCCGTGGCGCCTGAAATCGAGGGTACTTTATTATGCATTGCTCAGGGGACCATCCCCTACACATTCCTGATAAAATCTCAACCCCTTCATTTAAAGCATGATTCGCCGCCATTTTGAGCTAATTTGACTGGACTATTACTATGAAAGAGTAGTTTTGAGCAATCAGTGCAAAACGTAAACCTAACTAAATAATATATGTAATCAGAACCAATGGGGGGGGTTATAACCCCCATCAACCCCCCCTTGCGTACGCCACTGTGTTTTGTATTGACACTTTGTTAACCACTAAGCAATATATTTGGAGTGTCCATTGACAGAAATCCAAAACGAGATTATCTGTTGACGGATCTTTTCCAGGGCTCTTTCATTTATCAGTTTCAAAAGTTACAATTGATCAATAATTTTCTTTTTCATTCCTTCCATTGAAACCATTTTTCTCCAGCTGGAATAAACTGCAGCTAGGTATAAGATGTAACCACCCACGTCAAGATACAATCTCTCGCAACTAGCCCAAAATTACGGAAGTAAAGAAAAAAGCAAAAGCACCAACCCCAGAGCTTGAACTTGAAGCCGCAGGGGTTAAGCCCTCGCATTTAAGGTCCTGACATTAATCCGACAGCTGTTCTACAGTACGATTTCAACTCCCCAGCAAAATCCCTTAATGTCTTCTGTAACACCTATTGAGGGACAGAACATGCTAGGAGGTATTTTTCCTCGTCTCGCATCCTGTTCGTGGGGGGAGAGGATGAATTATTTCTCCTTCCAGTTATTATCATGTGTACAGCGTCCCATTTAGCATGTTCAGAGGGATATGAATTGTTGTCAAATGTCGTAAAAGCAAATGTTTCGCTGCTTGAGGGATGATTAATTTTCTGTGATGTTTGGGATTTTCGCTGGCGCTTTTGGAAGAGGGTTCCCTGAGAAAATATATACGGCCTTTCATACGTCAGTTTTAAATGGGATGCGGGGCGTCTGGAGGGAACATGGTATTCTACAATAGAGTTTGGAAGGAACACGGTAAATAACCAATAACATAAGGAATTAAGCGAATTTAATTTCTGCGAGAAAAACAATGTTACTTGAGGCTACTAACTGAAATGGACGAAAATATTTGTTAGGTAAATTTCGAGGCTTAAGATTTGATTTCGATTTTTTTATGTTATTTCCTAGGTACGCAATGCAAAGCGAATAGAATTATTTGGGCAGCCCGTTGGGAGGGATAATGTATTTCCGATAATCTATGCTGATGGTCCCACTCCGATTTTTTCAGGCGCAACGTCACTTATCACTTAAGGATCCTCAGTTGTGTGAAATTTTCAGCTTTAGTAATCCATCGCTAACGTATCTGAAGTTTCCCACAACCATCTCAAAATCAGAAAATATATCCTACCACAATGAGTCCATTAAACTATTTTGTATGAAAACGATACATTATTCCTATGTAATTGTAAATTTTGTGACATCCCGCCATCTTGGATCCAAAGCTTTTAATTCTCATCCTGAATATGCAATTTTAAGCTGATTAATCATATCTAAATGGTATTACCCTAAATTTGTTTGTATTAATCTGGATTCGAAAGCATAAAATGGCAACATAATGCAGTTTAAAAGGCTAAACATAATGACATAAATTAGGCATTTCTACTTCGACGATACGTTTCTGTCACACAGCAGGATATAAGTCGTATGTAAAACAATTTAGAAAAGTGATGTCATCATTATCTTGCCTAAAACAAATAGGAAATATTTTCGCAATGATACAGCAGTTCAAGTTCAAAAAACTACCATTAATTAAAATTTAGTGGAAGTGAAATGACCTTTAATTAAATGGTTTTTAATTAACGTATTAGCTTGATAACCAACATTAATTTTTTTCCTGTACATAAACATAAAATTAAAAGAAAACGCAATTGATAAAAATGTCTTCCTGTTGCTTTTTTTCCGGCTAGACGGCCTACTCACTCCCTCTGTTGCGTAACTCAAGGGCGGTAACAGCTTACTGATTTTTGATTAGATCTGTATCCGTAATTCGGATACAGATCTAATCAAAACGAAATATAATAACATAATAATAAAATATAACGAAAATACTTAGCTGAAACAATGAGCACTTTTTTATCTTATGTCTCTGGAATGTAATTAAAACTCCACGGATTTTTTAGAGATATACCTGTAGTATATTAAAGGAAATTGAATTTTAGGAAAAAGTTAATTAAAGAATTGAAGCAATTTTTCGTGACAAGACTTTAATGAGAAATTATTTAAAAGGAAACTATCTTAAATCCATTTTGTTTCTATCAGCAGAATTTTGGCTTTTTTCTATGTAAAAGGGAGTTACTCTTTAGATATATGTTATATTCTCATGATAACTAACTTATGAATTCGTGTGATTTAAATGATGATATAAATTTTTAATGATATACAGTGATATCTCGTTTTTTTGGGGTGGTGGTGGTGGGAGGTGAGGGGCTGGTTCCTGCTGAACTTTATAATAACCTTATCTAAGAGAATCATAGATTGACGAAATATTTACTGATGTTCAACAAATATCGTTATTTCGCTTAAAACTGATTTTGTTAGACACTTGAACCACGAAACTGACCATTAAGTTTCGTGGTGTACAACTTAATGGCCAGAAGAACCAATTGTTTTATCTCAACCGCATGTTGACCTGAAAGTATGATTCTTAGAACATCCACATCCTGGTTAAAACTAAAACAATTATATCTACCGAATTTCTTCGTGGTAAAAGATGACAGTCAATCCTTTGTCCTAAACTTGATCTCAACTACAACTTTGCTAACTACAACTACAACTACAACTTTGAGCTCAACTACAACTGAAACTTTTGTAATCGGTAAGCTTAACTCTCAATCCTATCAAATTCCATTGAAATGTGAAGGAACTTTTGTGAAATAGAAATTGAAAAAAAAAAGTACAGTAGATGTGCATCATTATTTCCAGCTTACTGACAAGTTTTATAGATATGCTCGTTTGTCTTCAGCTAAGAGTTTCCGCCACCTATTGTTTTAAAAACCTTGTACACTACTCTGGAAACCCGACGGAAAAAACAAAGCCAACAGATTCAAATACGGAGGGATGATGCAACCAGTGGCGCACCCAGGATGTTTTCTTGGGGGGGGGGGGGGGGGGCTAGATGAACGGATAAAAATATTTATAATGCATAAGGGGGGGGGGGGGGTCCGAGATAGACGGATAAAAATATTTATAATGCAAAATCAATATTCATAATGCAATTTCTATTTCTTTTGGGGGGCAGGGCCCTTTGCCCCCCTGGGTGCGCCACCAGATGCAACAGAGATGAAGATAATCATCTGTCTATCCATACTTTGACGATGTTGACTATTGTCGTAGCCATTCTATGAAGCCAGGTTAAGCCTGCAGGGAAATAGAACCAGTGAATAGGAAAGTTTAGTACCCTGCATTGGAAGTAATCAGAGAAGCTTAGATCGTCGGGTGGGAGAAATTAAAATTTAACGGTATGGTATACACTAGAGTTAACTCCAAGTAAGTGCATATTTCGCAAGACATCTACATTTTCTACAGTTTTGTTCCTTTTTTTTAAAGCTGTATTGTCATATCGACTAACAATACTCATTAGTTTGTTAATGGACTTCAGTTCAATTTGCTTTATCTCTAAACATCAGTGATCTTGTCAGTTAAATGAAAGGAAATGGGTGACGAATTACAACTTCAATGTAAAGTCAAGAAAGATAAAGACGTTCAACCTTTGAACGTCCTTCTGAGTTAAATAATATTAATAATATTGTTAGCAATAATAATTTAATAATGATAATAAATGAAGTATGAAAAGAAAATATCATTTTCCATTTTGCTTTCCTAAGTAGTTTTCCTCAAAAATCAAATCTCCGATATATTCTGACGAAGATATTGAGTAAGTTACAGTTCGCGCTGAGTTTTTGTCTTCCAAATTACTAGGACCATGAACACCAAATGAAAAATATTTTATAATCTATATATATAAAACAGTTCCGTAACTGACTCATTCATTCACTGACTGACTGACATACAACGCACAGACCAAACCGCTGGACCTAAAGGGCTGAAATTTTGCATGGCGATTCTTCTAATAGTGTAGGGGTGCACTAAGAAAGATTTTTCAAAAATTCTTCTTAGATTTTTTTAAATTAAATTTTTAAGCTGTTTTTAAAACTTTTTTTACGTTTGCATTTAAAATAATACATTGAGGGTTATAAAATTTACATCACGAGAAAGATCATAAAAATTCCTTCAAAATGAAATTTTTTTCGAATTTTTACCTCCATTTCCTGATTTTTGGTGAATTTTTAAAGATTAATTTTTAGAATTTAATTTATTAAATGCTGATCACGTGATTTCTTTTTCTGGTACTTTCAATAAATTTATCGTCACGTGCGTAACAACTAAATAGACAAAAAAATATTTTTTTCTCTTTCTAATGCAGCAGACGATTGGATATTATCCAAAAAAAATGCATATCCCTTACGATTTTTTTATAAATATATATATATGGATAGATATATATTTTACATCAATTGTATACATTGATCATCGCATTTATTATAAATATATATATTTATTTTTTGGCATAAATTGCATACGTTGACCGTTGTATTTAATTTGAATGTACTCCGTAGCGAAGCGCGGGTTTTCAGCTAGTTATCAGATATTTCTCGTACTATCTTACAATGTACGGGGGAAGTGATTCCATTTAACCAGAATGAAAAATGACGAGTTTTCCCACCATAATACACGTAACAGAAATAAGGCTTTCGGAAATATTCTCCCACACTCACTACCCCATTTTTATGAAAGATTACACAAAAGTGCCAGAACGTACAAGTCACCCACTTTGAGATGATAAACGACAAGCAATTTATTTTCGCCGGGACACCCAAATTGTATCAAAAAATTCTCTCCGGCCTGGATATATGTAACATTAATTTCTTCCTCTCCTTCCACGTCGCTCACGCTTGACAGGATTCCATAAGCAACAAGCATATTGTTAAGAAAACATTCCAGTAGGAAAAATTAATCAAACATTTTTCTCGCCCAAGACAAGATCTCAGCTCCCCCCACACGTAGCTTACTCTCACCAAAACGTGTCAAGGGAAATCGAATGGTATTCATATGAGAGTGTAAAACTTGGGAAAGGTTTTCCCGGGAAGATTTTCGCTACAAATTAGCCTCGGTTATTAAAGTTGATATGGCTTGAAATCTTTAAGTGGGGGTTCGAGATTTTGTTAAATTTGTCGATAATCTTGACAGTCGATAGCTGGAAAGTAAATTCAATGAGATCAGAAGCCTTGATAAGAAGCATAGAATTTCATACAACTATAATGGTTTTAAAAATGAATAGAAATGAAATTTATTACATACACATCATCCCTGTCAATAAATATGACATAATTCTTAAACTAGTCAGGTACATAAAAGTATACTCTAATTTTTAAAGGGCTAAAATATTTAAATTATGTCTTCACCAGGCGTTATTATTACCCGACGGCTAACATCTAAATATAATACGAGATGTTCACAGGCCTATAATTCCTGTTGTTAGAATAATTTTACAGTAACTTTAAGAATCGGCTGGGTGCTAATAATTTTGTACAGTCAGATCAGAGACCGGACTTTATAAGAATTGTTGATGATCTAACTCAGGAGTTCCCAAACTTATATGGCCTACCGACCAATAACTCGGCGCCCCCGTGGAAATTATCCATCCTAAGCGAACAAGCAGAGATGCAGTGACAAATTTGCGTCCTTTTATGTTTCTACATTTCTACCAATGTCCTTTAAATGTAGAAAAGAAAGATGTTAAAAAAAACACTTTGAAGCTTAAAATTATAAAATTATTTATTAAAACCAACCACGTTAACATTCGCATTACACATAGAAAATGAAGATAACGAATGTTAATATTAAAGTAAAAATTACGAATAACATTCAAGCTAATCCTCATGAGAAGGATGAACTTGGTGCGCTGCTATCAGTTTATTAATGTTCGGCTTCATTTTCGTCAGCAGCATTTTTAAATCATCGCCATTAGCTATATGTAGTCGGTTTCTGTTTTTAGTAAGCAGATTTGTGACTACACTGAACCTATGTTCCACTTAATAGGATAAAGGAAATACAATTAAAATATTTTGTATTTTAGCTTACAATAGCCTATTGTATCAATATTTGTTTTTGCAGCCAGAACTATTGCTAGCTGAGTTTTAATATAAAACCCTCCCGGATCTTTCCAGTGCTCCCCGGGAACGGTATTGTCCACTTTGGGAAACCCTGATCCAACTAATTTGCAAGAAGCTTATTCGTAGTGAATGATATTATATCTATTTTTGAGCTTATTCCTGATTCTTACCATTGCCTTCTTTTCGGTCCCATAATGTTACGGGCCAAATACAGTAGAGTCCCGATAATCCGAAAGTCCGCTTAATCCGAGACCAAAAGTCAAAAAGAACAAAGGTTACAATAAAACCACAGTGATACTAAGTATGTTTCTGAAAATCACAAGAAAAATGAAATTTATTACATACGCATCATCCCTGTCAATAAATATGGCATAATTCTTAAACTAGTCAGGTACATAAAAGTATACTCTAATTCTTAAAGGGCTAAAATATTTAAATTATGTCTTCACCCGGCGTTATTATTGCCTGACGGGTAACATCTAAATATAATACGAGATGTTCACAGGCCTATAATTCCTGTTGTTAGAAAAATTTTACAGTAAGTTAGAAAATATACTGAACTAATTATTTCTGAACTACACTGGTTTGAAAAAATCTGTTAAATTTTTTTTATCGAAGAGAAGAATACCTCTCCCTTGAAGCCGAATTGCGTTAACGCGTCATGGTGCATATACATTGGTGCAGAGTTCTCTGCCTGTGCCTTGGGGAATCCAGTGATTTATGTTCACTCTGTACTCTGTACTATGCGTGGATCCCCTCCTCTGGCGGTCCACCAAAGAAAGGGTGGGGGGTCAACGGGTCAAATGGTGTCGAGCGGGGTCGGGGGAGACACCAGATCAAAGAGCGGGAATGGGGGTGGTTCTAAATACCGTGTCTAATGTTACCGTGACTAATGTGATGACAGGAGTCGGGGGTCTGCAGGCAGAGAACTCTGCACCAATCTATATGCGCTATCAGAAAAATGGTGTCCTCTCTGGTCGCGGCGGAGTGTTGCTCTACGTAGCCTAGCACTACATCCAATGCAGACGCGGCGTCTGAGTGGGATACACTCTGCTCGCTGTCACCGTCTGCTTCACCTTCACTCTCGTCTGACATGTTGACAGGTTCTTTCAAAACCATTTCAACAATCTAATGATCGTCTAAAATCTTACACTCTACTTAACGAACAACTTGCACTCTACTGTACTGTACTAGGCAGCGTTCCGCTCTCTTATCAACCATTTCATCCGGAGATTTGGTCATGTTTAGACAGACTTTATAAAATAAACTGTTTAATTATACATAATATGTAATTTTTATGTAATCACGTTTTATTATGCAATTTAAGTATATTTTAAGAAGGATTTCGCTTAATCCGAAAAATTCGTTAATCCGAAAAGGGGCTGGTCCCAATCAATTCGGATCATCGGGACTCTACTGTATAAGGAAACAAATTCTTTAGAAAGCATATCCGGCTTATCATAGGTATTGAGAAAGATTTTCTTTTTTTCTTGAACGAATCCACTGTTATAGAATGGTATGGAACAGTATAATAAAACACGTGTTTAGATAAATAAACATTTAAACTTTATACATAACAAAGGGGGATAAATAGTAATCCTTCTCTAACATAATTTCAAAATATTTATAATGATGCTTAACATTCGTGATGTTACTTCGTTCTTCCTTCTACATTTTCGGATTTCATTGCAACAATGTAGTATAAACTCTTTAAACACGAAAAAACATCTGCATCTATTATGTAGTTTGCATAAATAGAGAAAACAACAACAACAAAAAGCCATCATACTCCTTTCTCTTCGAAGATGGAACATTATCCAGATTGGAATGTTAGGTACAAGTTTCATCAGTTCTGGTTCGTTCGTCTCGAAGACATCTCATTCAACAAAAATAAAGTTTTCCGCTTGCTTAACACCAAGCTTTACAAAACAGATGTAAATCAAAGACGATATATTAAAATCACTTGACGCAATGCAGGGGATAGGAGCATACAAGAAAAATCAAAAACATAGTAACCTTTAAATGAAAATATTTTTCTAACTGTAAATAGTAAAAATTAAAAGACAAATTTCAAATTTTCTTGAGAATATGGATATGATTGAAATTTTACTATGGTTTTTATTTTTCAGCATTACTATCATGAAAGTTTATAGAAGTGTGAAAAAAAAAAGTTTAAATTCTTAAATTAGGACCGTTTTATACGATAAATCTGGTATAGGTTGTAAGGTTTTATTTAAAGAGTGAAGTTGAAAAAGTTTTCTTTCTTTTCGCCGCAATTTCTTTATTTTTGAATAATTTTCAGATGTCTGGAATCATGTACCCAACATATATATACATCAATATGTGCATTAGGAATATTTTTTTAATAAGTTTAAGCTTTATGTTCAGCTCCCACTGATCCGTAATTTACAGTTTTATGTTCTCTTGAATGAACATACACGCATGCATATATATATATATATATATATATATATATATATATATATATATATATATATATATACGTATATACAGTCGAACCCCGTTATAACGAACTTCAAGGGACCAAAGGTTTTGTTCGGTATATCCGAACCGTTAAGAAAAATCCAAGAGTTCACAAAATGTATAACTCATTAGTGGAAATGTGCGTTCAATAATGATGTATTAAAACAATGATACAATCTATTAAAATGTTCATTATGGAATTAAATCGACTAAACTCGATCACATTAAATTGACACAATACTAATTAAATTACGTACACTAGGAAAACGGCAGTACCAAAATTTTCGTTCATTATATGCCGGTTTCGCTATAACGGGGTTCGAATATACACTCATGGACAAAATAATTAGCGCACCAAGAAGGAGTCGTCAAAATGAAACGAAATTTTACATACGTAATGACTACTTTGATATAAGTAAATGATAAGAAAATCAAAGAAAAAGGATAATTTATTTCAGAGAAAAAGGCAAAAGAACGGAGGAGTTAATACTCCGTTGGACCCCCTCTAGCGCGAATACACGATGCGATACGATCGGGCATTGAGTCATACAAGTTCTGTATGATGTCTCGAGACATTTCGTTCCATATTTGCTGTAACCTTGCCTCTAGTTCGTTCAAACTCGTAGGATGCCCAACTCGTCGTCCCAAATGATCCCAGATATGCTCGATTGGAGACAAATCTGGGGATCGGGCAGGCCAAGGAAGGGTAGTAACAGTGCGGAGACAGTCTTGTGACACCCTTGCCGTATGAGGCCGAGCATTGTCTTGTTGAAAAATGGCTCCTGGGAGCCGTTGCATGAGTGGCAACACATGTGGTTGCAGGATTTCATGAACATACCGCTGGGCTGTCAAGGTGCCACGGAACAATACTAGGGGTGACCGTGTATTGTAGGCAATGGCACCCCATACCATCACACCAGCTGTGGGAGCGATGTGTCGCTGTACAGCAAAGGCAGGATTGAAGCGTTCACCACAGGCTCTCCACACACGAACACGATTGTCACCACTGCCGAGATTGAATCTGGATTCGTCCCTAAAGACGACCTGGTTCCATTCCGCTGCAGTCCAGTTTCCTCGTGCGCGGCAAAACTCCAAACGGAGGCGTCGATGGGTGGGCGTCAAGGGCAGCACACGTAATGGGCGCCGCGATGCCAACTGTCCTTCAGCCAGGCACCTTCGTATGGTTCGAGAAGACACAGAGGCCCCTAGTGAAGGTGCTTTTGTGCCTGGATGGCGGCCGATGAAGCAGTTGGCTGTACGCGTGCATTTCTTACGATGTGGCGGTCTTCTCGACGACTGGTCTGTCGAGGGCGTCCTGAGCCTGGTCTTCGTGTACATGACATCTCTCGGGTCCACTGTTCCCAACACCTCCTCACAACACAATAAGAGTGGCCTAATTGACGAGCTACTCGCCTAGCTGACCACCCAGCTTCCATCATCCCGACGATTCTCCCCCTCTCAAACTGCGACAACTGCTTATATTGTCTTCGAACACGGCGTAATGGCATGTCTATCTGAGCTCTTCCTTTGTAAATGATTCAGCACACTCAAACAAGCTTTGGTTACCTGTTTTATACTCCACAGAGTACGATGTTCAACGCCCTCTACCGGCTATACGTAATGCGCAGTCACGCTGCATTTCTAATCATTTGCATATCTCCCCGACATGTACCTTCATTGCAAGTTTCGTTACGATCCCGCAATTATTTCTTGGTGCGCTAATTTTTTTGTCCATGAGTGTATATATATACACAGTGGAATCTCGATCTATCGTTTCTGAAGGGACTGACTGAACTAAACGATGGATGCGGGAAAACGAGAGATGCGGGAACATACAAAAAAATATTATCATTCCTTAACGTTTGATATCCCTAAAATATATTTACTCACATACATAAATGCATACATACCCGTAGTGTAACTGAAGATAAAATTACAAAGTTGTACTGAAATCAAAAATAATAATAATAAAGAGAAATACACGTAGATACACAGTAATTTTGATTCAAATAAAAGTATGTAATCTTCGTTTGTTTTTTTGGCCGTTTTCTCTCCACAAGTAAACAATATTTTTTCTGTGTTTCAATTTGCATTACTTTCGGTATCGGTTATTGTGTGAGAGTATATAGAAGCGGCAGCCGTGAATAGTTTGTAACTAGAACTATTCCATTGCACTGGATGGAGTCCGACATAATACCACCAGAAAGTTCTGCCTTCCGGGTGAAACCCTCATCGGCCAGTGTAGAACTGCAGCAATCAAAAACTTTTCACACCTTAGACCAAACACCAGGGCGCCTCAATTCCAAGGCCAACAGAAAAGCCAGAGGGCAGCAGGAACCGCTCAGGTCGGCTCAGTGTGAGCCATTGCTGATAAGAACAGAAATGTTGAATAGTCGGAGAATTTGGAATGAGATTCCGAAAATAGGATACTCCAGGGGCTAAAGAATTAAGGAGCACCAACGACGGATAAATAATGGGAGTGGTACGATAACCCGAAACTAGTCTAAACAGGAGAGGACAAAAATACGAGACCGTGCATCTCAAATGTTCTGCTCATTGTTTAATTAGAGCGTCATTCTAGCTCAATCTAGACATTTATATTTCAGGTTCAGTTATTATAAAAAAAACGATCGATCCGATAAATTAATATAAAGCTGCGATATTCTGAACGAATATTGCGGGTAAACGATGGATCGAGAAACGATCCATGCGGTCTATTTTTGCTTGTTTTCTATGGAATTTATTCGGGACTGGGTGAAATAAACGATGCATACGGGAAAACGATCGTTCGGGGAACGATCGATCGAGATTCCACTGTATATATAATGTGTGTGTGTGTGTGTCTGAGTTTGTACTAAATAGGTGGAAAGGTTATTCTCTACACCCGTGCCAATGTTCAAGGAGTGCAAGAGATAATTTTATTACCGAAAATTCTCCGAAAGTTTGATAAAGACCCTGCAACTTCATTTGGAATTCAGGTAATGCAAGCGCTGTTACCTCACCCTCGGTGACTCCTCAATGGATGCCTATCCCAGAGAGGAAAGGTGTAATCGGAAATGTAACCCTGTTATAGCCATAAATTCAATTCTCATACGGATTATAGCGGTAAAGATCGGACATGTCAGATGGGAAACTGTCATAAATCGTGAGGCCGTGTCAGAGAGTGGTGGACTAGATGAATGTGAGTGAAATGAACGTCCTCGTAAAGAGTGATACGACAAAAGGCCCCAAAAGACAGGATGTCGAGTAGGTGAAAAATATGTAAGAATGGGTGTCAGACAAGGAGAGGGATATCGCAGAGTATTGTTTAGGGATCTCATGGTTTTTACACCGATATGGTGAAATGTTATTTTATGAGCATAGATAATGTACTATCAGATTTCTTTTAAGTGTATTTTATGCTTCCATTTTTTTATTTAAGTAGTTTCGACGCAGAGGGAAATCTTTTAGGATTATAATTTTTTATGGTTTTTTTTCCTATTTTATTATTCTTAGCTGAAAACTAGTAACAAAGTATCCCTTCCTTTTTCATTATCAGAACCTTTTTTTTTCTCTTTTTTTTCTTCTTTTCTTTTTTGAACTTCGTCTCGACATTCCAGGAGCTTTCATGAAGAACCTATCTGAACTCACTATATTAAAACTTTATATGAAATCAAAGACAAATTTCCTGTTTGATACGCCATTTTTCTACTTCTTTACCTTCAAAGAAAATAATTACTTTGAAATTTTATATGAGATACAGTGGTACCTCGGTACTTGCAGGGCCCGATTCAGAAAATTCTTGACTATAGGCACAACTCGGGATGGGGGGCCCCCTAACACTGATGTGGGCGTAAAATTTCCAAAATTGACTCAAAAAATCATGAATCATTGTGAAAGTACCATTTTACCAAGAATTGGCTATTTGAAGTGTAGAAGCCTAGAACATTATCAAATAACAAAAAGCAATACAACATATTAACTTCATCATTAAAACACCAATACAATGTAACCAGAAACACTTATTAATCCCTTATATACACTGTAACATACATATGATGAACTATACATATGATGAACCAATCAACCAAATTTGAAAGGATATATAAAATAAAAACTGCTATTAAAAAAGGTAAAATAAAAAAAATTTGAATTGGAAATTTTTTCTTTTAAAATAAAAAATTTGAGGCCCTAGGCCCGGGCCTAATGGAAAATCAGGGTCTGGGTACTTGTCGTTAATTAGTTCCAGAAGGTACGACGAATGCGAAAAGCATTTTTCTCCTAAGAAGTAATGTAAATTGAATGAATTCGTTCCTGAAAACCAGAAATTTCACATTTTACCAGGCAATTTATAAATGGATGGGGGTTGTTTTTTGACACAAAATTTTTAAACTTGACAGGCATAATTTAAAATGGTAATTAGATAAAATAAAATAAAATTTATCTTTACACTCAACCTCTACTGAAAGGAGTTGATGGGTTAGTGGAGAAATAGAGAAATTATTGCTTTCCAATAAAACATCAAGTGCTTGCAGAGGGATCTTTCCCCTTTCTGTCTCTTGACTCCGCCGATTCCTGTTGTGGACTCAGATTTAGGGAGTTTCACTACAAACCTATCAAGAGAAACTTGCTTCTGCTAGACTTTCAAAATGTTTCTGAAGTGAGGCATTGTTACCATGTTTTTATTAACTTGCTTTCTTGTTTGTGTGTGTGTTTGTCAAGTACAAATCTTGCAATCGATTTTTAACTAACTTCCCGACTAGCTAGACATTTGAAACTTTTAGAATAGCTCAGAACATGACAATGCATTTTTTAAATACTTTTAGCCATCTTTAAGCAGAATAAAATTCATTTTCAGTTAATTTTGTTTTGTAGATTGGTGCAGCCATCTGTAGGCCGGTACGGGAACGAAAAGTTAAACGCAAGTTAACTTCCAATTAACTTCATTTTCTTTCAAGTTGACGGGAAAATTCATCAAAAAAATTTTAAAAAAGTATTTATTAATATCTAGAATTGTCAAGTTTATATGATTCAACAGAAAATTAAAAAACATGGTATATAAAAAGTTCTTTTTAATCTTGTAATTATTTGATCTATAAACAAGTCCACATTTCGGCTTGCTAGAGCGTTGTCAGGGTAATTCGACAATATTACGGCGGCCACGGCTTTCGTCTATACGCCCTGTAGAACCTGAAGACCAGTCGCCGCGAAGCAATACCTGCATACTCAGCCTATGGTTATGCACCTGTTCGGTTAATTAGTATGGGCCTGGGCGCCGGACGGACAGTACAGATCTGTCGACCAATCGGGGCAACCCGGGGCCCTGCGTTGTCAGGGTAATACTTTTGAACAAAATTTTGTAATTCAACCCATTTAGAACATATTTCAGCATGTGTGACGAGTACCGAATTCGACGAATACCGAAGCAGACAAGAACCGAGGTATGACTCTGCTATAAAATTTCGATTATACGTACCAATCTATGAGCAATAAGCCACAAAAATTCGAAAGTACAAATAATTCAAAAATGGCTCTGGATACTGTAAAAACGATTTATTCAAAAGTTTTGAAGAAACTGCATAGACTGTTGTAAATTAGAGTTCAATTAAAATAATAAAGCTTGCATAGCATTTCACACTTTTTTCTAAAAAAATTTTAGTTTATTAACAAGCTTTGAGATAGAGTTACAGATTTTAGAGAATACTTGTTGATACCCATCAAAACATGACGGCTAGATAGTAAATAAATGTACTAATACACAAATTATACTCAACACATCCTTGCCAAATGTTGAAAATCATAATTCTCAGAAACAAATTAATGTGTTTAAGCGGCATCGTGTTTAGTGAGAATCTAAAGCCAGATTTAAAAATGTCACTGAGCATGCGCGGAAAGCAATTTTTTTTAATTGTAAATTATCGCTAATTAAACAGCACGAAATAAACATTTTCCATGAGGTTTAATCTTATATTTCACAAACATAATTATCGTAAAAATGAAAATGGCATAGAGAGATCTAGAAAGACTCCTCGAAATAAATGTGTTTATGATTAAAACATGTCACTGAGCATGCGCAGAAATCAATTTTTCATTCTAAATTATCGCTAATTAATAGAAATTGCGGTTACAAAAACTAAATTTGACAAATCTACAGATTACAATCTTTCTTTTAAGCCCAAAATGAAGTAAACTGATGCAGTAGTTTTCTCTCACGGACCGCCCAAAAAGTCGGCTTAGCAACTTAAATATATAGATAGACTAGTAAAGTTAGCATGATCACGACAAAGCGGGAAATAAAGAAAAAAGTTAGTCTGCTATTAAGAAATTCTCCGCTAAAAAAAAAAAAGGTGTTAATATGGCAGACTACTTTATTGGGTTTTTTTAAAACCATTAACATAATTTTTTTTAAATATCATGTACATATGTATAATATTAATATGTTATACAATATTTTTATTTTAATACAATATTTTTCCTTTAAAGTGGTGTTAATTAGACAAAATTTATATGCAAAGTTGTATTCCGACTAATGGGATATTTCGTCTTTCCGACCTATCCAACACCCCCTAAACAGAGAAGGCCTGAGCACGGTTTGCCAGAAAATGTGATGACGTAGTGAGAGTAGGCTGACGCCGCTTTGTTTCTCTGACCAGAAACTGCAACTTATCGCGTATCGATATGTACTTTTCCAAGTCATTCCGTCGCCAAACACAAAAGCGAGATATGCGTATAACGGTCACGAACAAGGGGGTGTTGGCACGAATGTGCGTGTTGGCGTAATGTTGGCGGAATTCAGTATTCTTTGTTCGCTCCAGATTTGAATGTTTCTTTGTCCGTGCTTTGACAATTTTGAGAATTAAATCTTTAATTACTGCAGTAATATTTCTGACAATGCCGTACAAATGTATTGTACCTTTCTGCAATGGAAATTATGACTCTGAAGATAAAAAAGTTTCCATTTTCTCTTTTCCAACTAACGAATCGTTACTAAAAAAGTGGATTACAAGTATTCCTCGAAAGAACCTGATTGTGAACAAGAATTCTCGGGTAAGTAATCTCTATTATTGTTATTAAATATTTTGTAGCTTAAGTTTATGTAAGATTAAATCAGGACTTAACAACCAGATTATTTATAATATAACTTATATTTGAGTAATTTCTGTAAATATAATAATGAACAGTAAATAAAGAATAATAAATGTATTGCAAATATAATAATGTTGCTATAACCATATAAGAATGAAGAATTTTAATTAAAAATCTCATTAAGAGTAGTAAGTTCTCTAGGAATAAATACATTTTTAATTAAAATATTTTTTTCCTTCTAGAAAAATTATAAATCAGCTTATGCTTTCTATTATTGTGAATTTACAATTGTGATATGTTATTAAAAATTATTATTAAAATGTAGCTGGTCCATAAATATTTTATATATTTCCAGCAAATTTCACGATGTAGCTTTGTTTTATTTTCAGGTCTGTGAATTGCATTTTACTGAAACTGATATTCAAAGAGTCACAGACTTTTGGAATTCAACAAATGGTGAAAGAGTCTATGTTAAGCTAGAAAAACCAAGATTGCGAGAAGGAGCAATTCCATGCATATTTCCCGGATGTCCATCTTATTTGACAAATCAAATAACACACCGTGAAAGTAGAGATGAAAAAAATTTAAGGTAAATATGCAAAATATATATTAAAAATTTTTTTTAGAATTTACAATTTCAATTATATACTGAAATACATTTATATTAAATATGTTTTTTTTCTTTTCTTAATGTAGTCTTGAGAAAAACAGCTTAAAATGTACTAAATTTCTATGCAGATAATTATTTTTAATGCATATAAAAAAAACTGTTTTATTTGTAATATACTAAAGTACTGTCTCTCCACTTGTTAGGAAAGAAGAAGAGGTGTTGTCTAAAGCTATTAAAGAGAGCTTGGAATTTGCTGAAGTTGAAAAATTGAAATTTAATTTCAATTCTTTAGCCGAACTTTCAATTTGTGTATCAGAAAATGAACTGCACAACTACTGGACATTTGTGGATATGAAGAACAATATTATTTTTGCACATATTGAGTTGCCAAATCCGCAAATAACTTATTCTGTTTGTGTTGATAAGGATTTATCTGTATCAGTGTTTTATAAAAATACAAAGTTGAGCAAAATAGGTCAGTATAACTTTCCTTGTATTGTTTCTGATTTAAAAGTAATATTTGATATATTAGATCTGTTGAAAAAATCAGATAATTCTTCTAATGTTGGTAATAAGGAATTAAGGTTAGATATTGTTATTGACATACTGACAGATATAAAAAAAGATTTTGATGAGAAAAAACATATGTTAACATTTTTAATTGAAAAAATTGAGTTAATGAATGTAAGTATCAACCAAAGAGCTTACAATTCTGAAAGTTTAATTTTTTACACACTTTTATATTCCATATCTCCCCATTCATATCATTTTTTGCGTAGTAGTTGTAATGTTATAATCCCACACCCTAGCACAATAAAACGTTTAATTTTAAAATATAATTTAAGTCCAATGACTGAACAAACTGATGATAATTTTTTAAATTACATAAAACAGAAAGCTGCATATTTAAAAGATTATGAAAAGCATGTGATTTTACTGATGGATGAAATTCATTTAAAGCCCTTTTTTGATTATAAGGGTGGGAATGTTATTGGAGTTTCATTTGACTGTAAAGCTGCAGCAAAATCTGCTTATGTTTTTATGATTCAAAGTGCTTGCTCTAACTATAAAGATGTTGTACATATTCTACCAGTTAATACGTTAGATGCAAACACACTTTACGCATATATAGTAAAAATTGTGTGTGGGTTAGAAAATATAGGTTTTAATGTTTTCTGTGTAATTAGTGATAACAATTCTATAAACAAAAAGGCCATGTCATATTTTTCTAAAAACAATACTCATAATTATGTGTACCCTCATCCTGTTGATCCTAATAGGCCATTATTTTTTATGATTGATTCTGTTCACTTGCTGAAATGTATAAGAAATAATTGGCTGAATCAAAAAAATTTTGAAAAAAATATGTATTATCCCAAATGGTTTGATGATAATAATACTCCTGCAGATAAAAATAACATATGCACTGCATCAATGAAAACTCTTAAAAAAATGTATGAAATAGAATCTCACAATTTTGTGAAGTATGGATATAGTTTAACAATAAAAAGCTTATATCCCACAAACTTAGAAAGGCAAAATGTCAAACTGGCTATTCAAATTTTTAATGAAAACCTTGCTGAAGGTTTAATGATACTTGGGAAAAAACATAATTTGGAAAATTATGAGGGAACAGCAAATTACATTAAAATTATAGCAAAGTGGTGGGACATTTTTAATGTAAGAAGCCCTGATAAGGGATTTCACAAGAGGAACAAATTTCAGGAGCCATTGACCTTTTCAGATAATGACATTAAAATACAATTTATCGAGAGTATGATAGAGTGGTTAGATACATGGAAAATATTAAAAATGGATACTGGCCGTCTAAGTAAAGAAACCCATGAAGCTATTACCCAAACATTAAACGCAATGTTAAATATAACACAGTATTGTGTTGAGGAATTAAATTTTAAGTACTTGTTGACAGGCAAATTCCAAACAGATCCCTTAGAAGACAGGTTTGGTAAATATAGGCAATATTCTGGTTCAAATTATAACATTACAATAGCCCAGTTATTTGAAAATGAATCAAAAATAAGAATGCAAAATTTAATGCCATTATTAAAATTTCAGGCCATTGATTATAGTGATTTAAATATGTCAAATGATAATTTGAAAGAAAGTTTTTTTACCTCTTTAATTGTTTCTGTTAATGATACTGATTTTGAAAAGGTACAAGATATTTTGCCAATTCTGACTTACATTTCTGGATATTGTGTGTTTTCAGTTTTAAATAAAATCAATTGTTCTTTCTGTGAAGCTAAATTGACAATAAACAAATCCTTAGATTTCAGTGAAAAATATATTTTAATAAGGAACCTAGATCGAGGATCATTACGTCATCCACATCATAAAATCATTTACATGATAATTCATAATTATATTATTTTATCAAAATTGTTAAAAGAATTTGAATGTGAATTTTTAAAAATAGTTAATCAACGTCTATTTGCAGTCAATAACACTTTAAACATACTTTCGTCAAAAGAAATATGCTTAGATTTAGATGGTTGTCCACAAAACCATGGAAGCGATCAGGTCACTAAACAAATCATTTGGGCTTCATCAAATATAATTTTGAAAAATTTTTGCAAAATAAAAAATAATATATTAGATGAGAAACGCAAAGAAATGGCAGAATCTGAAAGTAAGAAAAGAAAACTCGAAACACTTAAAAATTAACACATTTGAAAACTTAATTTTCTGTAAATACCATGATTATAATTACTCTTATTAAATAATAAATTTTTCATTGTTTATATGTAGCTTTAATATCAAATGTAAAGAATCATGCTTCTGTTTTGTTTTGTTTTGGAGAAATAAAATCTTGTTAAAATGTGTGTTTTGTTTTCCTCATTTATGACAGTTTATTTGAGCATTTTTTTAAAAATAATTCCTTCAAATTTTGGAGAACATTTTTCTATTTCTTGAAGTCAGATGAACTCATTTTAAGTATATTTCCTGGGGTAAATGTGGAAATTTCTTAAAATTTTATCAATGCATTTCTAAATAGTAAATAAAGTATAAATAATAAAAAATTCTGGGGTGCTTCACTTTCCTTTCCTTTTGAAAATTACAAACTTGTTTAAATGTGTGAATCTGTTGGTTTTTAAAAAATCATTTATGACTTTTCATTTGAAATTTAATACAGTAAAAAAATCCTCCATATTTTAGAGGAAATATGTTAAATTTCTTGAGATTATGTGAATGCAAATAGGTAGGTGAAATTTTTTAAATTCTGGGTATTTTAATTCATGCTTGAATTTCCTATTGTACTAGAGAATTTAAAACATATTTGTGTGTATGTTTTAAACATTTATGATATTTTAAGCAGATTTCTTTTAAAAAGGAAAGAAAAATGTTTTGTTTTGTTTTTAATTTCGTGAATGTGACTATCAAATGTCATTAATGTATTTTAAGTTGCTCAAAAAAGAAAAAACGTCTCGTATATCTTGGAGGTAACATTTTTTTAAAAATTTGTATGAATAAATTCCCAAATAATTGATAGAGTAGATAAACAGCAGTGTAAGTTCTGTGACTGAGAACAAATATATGTTTATAAAAAAAACATTAATTTGCTATTAATAACCCTAAATGATAAATCAACAACAATTTTTGATTGTTGTTGAAACTAAAGCACCATCAGTAGCTCCGATCGGCGTTGAAACTCAGCCTAATCTCATGACGTCACACCGAGCGTGCTCGGGCCTTCTCTTGAAGGAGGCGTTGACCTATCGCGTAAATTCGGGGTATTACTGAATACAAAATAGGCATTAATTGATATTACATCAAGAAATTTAACTGATAATAAATCAAAGAAATTAAAGCAAGAAAATATCAATTTATTTCTCTGCTATGAATCCATAACGTGTTTTTTGACTTTAATAAAACATTTTAAATCAAAATAGTTTTTGCGATTACTTTTGCTAACCAGTATTGATGAATCTGACAGGTTGAAGGATGTCGCGAAGAGTTGCCAAATTTTTCGTGACCTCAAAATTCTGTTACGCGACCCCATATGGGATTGCAACCCACAGATTAAGAATCCCTGCTCTAGATTATGATTGACAGCTGTCTAAAACTTAACGAATCGAAATGATTCGCGATAAAAACCTTTGTGGTCCTCATACAGAGATAATATATTAGGTATGAAGCCGACAAATTAGGGCTCTAGTAGTCAGTGTTAATTTAGGGCTGAATTGATAATTGCGTTGGCAGTTAGGTTTTAGAGGTAAAGATTATGTTTTCAAATAGATTAATTATATTATAGAAGTGTAAAAGATACATAACACCCACCCACACAAATATATGTGTGTGGGTATGTATGTAGAGAAAAATAGCGTAATGATGTGTATATTATAGAAGTGTAAAAGATTCATAACACCTACCCACGTGAATATATGTGTGTGGGTATGTATGTAGAGAAAAATAGTGTAATGATGTCTCTTCATCAACAATGACGACATCATCTTAAACGAACTATTGCTTTTGAAAGCGGTTGATTTCGAAATAGACGCAAGATAGCTCCGGATAATATATATATATAAAAAAAAGGAGAATTAGCATGTTGCAAGTTTAAATGAACCATTGCTTTTGAAAGTTGTGGCTTTCAAGATAAACGCAAGACGGCTTTGGATAATATTTCAAAAACTGAGAAAGGAAGAAAAGAAGATCTCTAGAATAGTAGAGGCCGCACCTTGTAGGTTGCCCGCTTTGGTATAAGAGAAGTTACTTTTAAAAAAATCAGTCGTAAACAATGAAGCATGGTTTGGTTTGGTTTGAAGCGCTACGGTCCACGAGGGCTAATTGGACCGAGACCTACAGTTTAAAGCCGATTCCGAATGGTTACAAAGATCCATGGCAATAGTGGGACTCGAACCCACAGGATCTGAACCGATTGCCAGCGCCCTAGCCATTCGGCCATCTCCTAGCATAATGAAGCATGGAGGGAGATTGCAAGTATTTTAATCATCAATGGTACTACGAAGAACATTTTTAAACAAGTTTATTATACATAAAATATAAAAAATAAATAATTTTTATTCCTTTGGAAATTTAATATTTAAGCTGTTAATGCAACAGAATGTATCAGGATGCTAATATCGGAATGCTGTTATCCACAAAATAAACATATTTATATACCTTAGAATATACATTTCCAATCGTTTTCCTTTATCATTTTTAAAGTTAAGCGAAAAGTGTGTCTAAATGTCTCCTCTGTATAATATTTGTCGATCAAATCAAAGTTAATGCTCCTAATCATACAGAATATATACTGGAATAATACTTTACTCTTTTTGAAAAGAATTTATCAACTCGTCTCGCAAACGCATTCATTATCCAGACTTCTAAATGCAATACATGGGAATCTTTATTATACTTAGTTCCTTTGTGTATGAAATCTGTACACGCCTTTAACCCCCCTCCCCCTCCCCCCTTCTTACTACAAATGCACTGTGATCGGCAATGAAACCGATTCTTTATTCGAAAATGGGGGCTGTCTCCCCGCGTTTGGCAACTCTCCAGTGTCAAGCATCAATAGGCCGTCAGACTGGAGACAAAAAGGAGAAAAGAATGAGGACCGAGGGAGAGAATTGAATAAGCACGGAATAATAAATATAACGTCGGTGCCACTGCTAAAGAAATATCATTATTATGAAGAACAATTCCATCCATAAATTCATTGGAAAAAGCGAAGAGCTGTAAAAAGGAAAATGCTTACGAAGTTGTTCAATACATCAAATTCAATGGCAAGAAATACTTTCGTAAAAACATAAGAAACAGCACACATTGCCCGAAAGCTTTCAGTCAGGTTCGCTTTTCTTCCCCATTCTCCCTTCTCGTATGATGCAACGAGGGAGTTCTTATGTTATTTGAAATCAAATTTTTTCCCCCCCTGAGACAAAATATTTTCGCGTGTTCATAAATTCTTTTTAGCTTTTCCGAACCCTGATATAAAAAATGGGATTAATATACATCCAGGAAATTTTTCATCTGCCACTTGATGTTGTACACTCAGCTGTTTGAAAAACAGCTCGGTGTAGGTCAAAGTTTACTGACTATTAAGACCAGACTATTAAGACTAAGGATATTTTTTTAAGGTATGATTTCTGTGGGTAGGTTATAGTCTGAACTCACTTAAGGCGATTTATTAGTTTACCTCGTCGATATTCAGTCCTCATGCTAAGCTGTGGGGACCACAGCAGTTTGCTAAGCTGTGGAGACCACAGCAGCTTTTCTAGTCATAGATGAGCAATGCACAGACAACCTGAAAATAAGGATGATTCAAAAATACCGTTGTATACCATACTAGCTGAAAATCCGCACTTCGCTACGGAGTACATTCAAATAAATACGACGATCAATATATACAATTGATGTAGAACAAAATATATATATTTATAAAAAATCGTAAGGGATGTTTTTATAGACAAAATAATGTCCAATCGTCTGCCGCATTAGCAAGAAAAAAATTTTTTTTTGTCTATTTAGTTGTTATGCACGTGACGATAAATTTATTTAAAGTACCGGAAAAAGAAATCACGTGATCAGCATTTAATAAATTAAATTCTAAAAATTAATCTTTAAAAATTCACCAAAAATCAGAAAATAGAGGTAAAGATTCGAAAAAGATTTCATTTTAAAGGAATTTTTAGGATCTTTCTCGTGATATAAATTTTATAACCCTCAAATTATTATTTTAAATGCAAACTTAAAAAAAGTTACTAAAAAAGCTTAAAAATTTAATTTTAAAAAAATCTAAGAAGAATTTTTCAAAAATCTCTCTTAGTGCACCCCTACACTATAAGAAGAATCACCATGCAAATTTTCAGCCCTTTAGGTCCAGCGGTTTGGTCTCGTTGTATGTCAGTCAGTGAGTCAGTTACGGAACTGTTTTATATATATAGATAAATAAACTAATGACCGGTTTTAGATGAACTTTTCACAGTAATTTAAGTAAGGTTAAGATAAAATAATAATAAAACACATTTTTAGGATTTCATTTTATGGATGAAGTCCGTTACATTTCTTTATTTGCGAGCTATTTCGTATTCTTAAAAAAAAATAATTAAACTTATTTCTGATTACTTTATTGGGGATCATTCAGATCCCTGTTCCAAAGTGGACATATTCTCTTTGCTTGGGATGCTTGGGTTGCTTCGCCATCTATATTACAGTCTGACAATGGCAGGGAATTTGCCAATAATGTGGTGACCAATTTAAAGGAGTTTTGGCCAGCACTGAAGATCGTCCATGGGAAACCTCGCCATTCACAAAGCCAGGGTAGTGTTGAAAGAGCTAATCAAGATGTTGAAAATATGCTCAGTGCTTGGATACAGGACAACAAATCTGACCAGTGGAGTGAAGGACTGCGATTCATCCAATTTAGGAAAAATAGAGCTTACCATTCTGGAATCAAAAGAACACCATACGAAGCCCTTCTTGGCTGCAAACCTAAAGTAGGTCTTACAACGTCTTTTCTACCCAAGATGCTTTAAAAGACATAAATACAGAGGAGAAGCTAGAAAAAATGATAGAAAGCGTCCAAACGATGCAAAAAGATGAAACAAATCAGCTTATGCAAGAAAAAGAGCCTGTTTCAAAAAACATGGATGAGTCGAGGATCATGGATTTCAAAAAACATAGTCGAGGGTGGACTAAACCAACGTGATGATGATATACTTACCGAAGAGATTTCTGTTCCTGCCACCTGTTGTGGGTGTTTAAAGGAAACCAGCGATGCACACGCATTCACAAAGTGTCATAAAAAAATTCATAACTTCTGTGGTAGCGCTAGTAAAGATGATGAATTGGATATTTTGCGCATTTTTTATTTCAAAACTGAAAATGCTATCGAAGGTAAAATTAATTCTAAAATCAATCTGGAAATATAAAAGAAAAGAAAAAAAACATGAATTCGGAGGAGGGGGGGGGGGTTGTTTCCCACTGCCTCTTTGGGAACTGCTGTGAGAGTTTCTATTCCTAACGTCGACAAGGGCCGAGGTGATTCGCGCAGTATTTTGGCAGTTGTAATGAGTGTGACTGAGGACGGTTTCTACCGACTTGCAACTTCTGAGGGAATTTCAAAACTACTATATGCCAGATCACAATTTTCTTTATCTCCTAAGAACTTGCTCAGAATTGAAGATATTCTTGACTACGAAATTCCCCTCCGGTCAGTTGCAATTGCTGAGTCCAGTGGAAGCAGTGAAGGATTCATCAAGTGTATGTGTATGTCAGCGTGCACGTGAAACGAGCACGTCAACAAAAAACCTAATAATTAAATTGCAGAGTAAAATCGCAGAAGAAACGTTGTTTGTTACAATAGGTATACGTTAAAACTATTGATGAAAGCATAGACGACAAGACTTTTTCAACAATAACAATTCAAATTTATTTTTTTAAAATATTAAAAGTTAGTTTAAAAATCTTCAACAATAAAATATCCATATCAATCAATAGCGTTCTCTAAATTCATTAAAAAAAAACAAGTCTCATATGTACAAACAACAGTGTCTATACACTGTGATGGAATTACCTCAAGTTAGGCATAGGCAAAGACTGTTAGCCCCTTATTCTATTTTCTTTACTGCGTCTTAAACTTAAACTATAAATCAACATTACCTTTCTTCAGATTGTCCTCAGCTTCATTATCTATCTATTCAACTATAGTCGAGAAAAGCTCCTCCATCTCCTCTTTCTGTTACTGAATCGTATGTGAGCCTTATATACGCCTCATCTAATGATATTCAACGATCCGGTTTGTTTAAAACGCACCAACTACTGGAAACTGAATAATAAATTATTTACGGTAGCTTCTTCACAGCTGTGGAAATTCGATTAAAGATTTGATCCGGTTATCAGGTTTTATGATCAAACCGGTCTAGAACAAATGACGCAATACCCGGAAAGGCAAGTACATGATTCGTTTCACAAGTAGTCTTTAGTGTAACTCGCTAACAAATGCCCCCCCACTTGTCTTTTCGACATAAACTAGTAATATGAGAATTCAAAACCATCACAGTTTACATTTCGATTTTTTCTGTCAGAACTAGAATACATATAAAACAATTAATTCAAACCAACATTAGTCTTGTTAACAAAAATGCGATAGCAACATATAACAACAATAATACAGTCTTAACTTAGGAATACACAGGTACAAAACAAATTGCTGAGAAGGTTCAAATCTGCAAGTTCTAAACAAAAGTTATTTCTGCTTCTGTACACTATTGTTGGCTGAAAACCAATATAACAACTAACAAACCACAATAAAGAGTTAAAACATACAATGACTAGGACACGACTACATTCAATCATATTCAAATATCAATACATATGTACGTGGGCGCCCACTCATACAAATTCATTCAAACACATAAAACAAATTGGTTTTCCATTGAGAAGTTATCGTAAAATATTTAAATATCTAAAAACACAGGATACATCCCATAATATCGCACTGCATAAATATCAGAAAAACAACTCACATACAAACACTGAGCTTTAAACAAATTTTTCATTAGACAAACTTTCCTTGATTAGGTGGATGGAATAATTAACGTGGCAGTCCCCTCAACAAAACAGGGATTCACCAAAAATAAAAAAAACATACCCGCGACCCAAAGCCCTCCGGTGCCTCGACAAATTTACAAATACACCACCTGAACCACTCTGACAATTACATTTGCACCTAACCCGAGACGGTACGTTAGGCTGTTCGGATCCAGATGATATGCTGAAAAAATGTCACCTTAGACACCTTCAGACGTTTAGGTGGGGAAAAAAACATCCACCCAAAACAAGTAAACAAAAACATTGCAAAAATTCACAATTTCAAACACTAAGTGCACACACCACTTCAAAATAAATTCGTGCAAAAATTCAAGAAAAGTTCATGCAAAAATCTCATCACATAGGTGCCTCAGTTCGAATTTGGTCAGGGGTTTGGTAAAAGGATCTGCTAGATTTTCTTTACTTTTTATATAATTTATGTCAAATATGTTCTGATAAACTAGGTCACGAATAAAAAATAATTTGACATCAATATGCTTACTTCTATGGTTCTCTACTGGGGATTTAACAAAATCTATACACGCCATGTTATCAACATATAGAATTGACCTAAGCTTTCCTCCAAGAACTAACTTTCTGGCATAACATTCTTCTAGAATTCTATCAAACCACATAAGTTCCTTTGTGGCCTCTGTCATAGCGTAGAATTCACTTTCCATAGTTGACAACGACACGCACTTCTCCTTGAAAGTCCTCCACATGACTGGAGCTTTTCCAAGAAACACTATCTGTCCCCCCATAGAAGTCCTGTCATCCTTATTGGCTGCGAAATCTGCATCGGTGTAAACCGTTATACTAGGTTCATTGCACGCAAGTTTAAGTTTAAAATTGTGTGTGTGTATAACATAGCCCAAAAGTTTTATCAAACCATCCCAGTGAATTCTACCAGGATTACTTTGGTATTGGCTAAAAATGTTAACGGCATAACTTATGTCGGGCCTGGTTCTACTAGCGAGGAACGATAGACAGCCTAGTAAATTTCTATAGGGATATTGTTTCATTTCTTCTATTTCAACATCTGATTGTGGACACTGTTTCTTTGAGAATACTGTACCCTTGCTGATTGGAAGTGAGGAAACCGGTACGAAGAATTTTGTAAACCTTTTACGAATATCGTCAATATAAATTGACTGACTCAACAAAACTTCTCCCCCCTTTTCTTCAAACTCAACTCCCAACAGCTTTCTAGTTTTTCCCAAAATTTTTAAATCAAAATGTGTCTTCAACAATCCTATGGCTTTGTCTATTATCTCCTCGTCCTTACCGAACAAAACCATGTCATCAACATATAAAAGTAAAATCAACACACAATTAAAATCATATGCACAGTTACACCAATTTAGTTTGCTAAAACCTAGTTCTATCAATACTTTATGAATCTCGAAGAACCATTCTCTACCACTTTGATGCAATCCATAGATAGCTTTATCCAATTTGCATACAAAATCTTCCTTACCTTCTACAACAAAACCGGGAGGCTGAGACATGTAAATATCATCTTTTAATGGTGCATACAGATAAGCTCCTTTGACATCACACTGTCTGTGGGTCCAACCCTGTAAAACTACTAAAAGTGAGAAGAAAAAACGAATTAGACTGAAATTAATGACTGGGCTAAAAGTCTCTTCGTAAGAAACTCCTTTAATTTGTTTAAAACCCTGTGCCACCAGTCTGGCCTTATACCTGGCCACCTCGCCCTTTTCGTCTCTTTTCAACGCAAAAACCCACCGGCATCCTATGATATCTGTATCTGATGGTAACTCAACTAGGTGCCATACCTGTCTTTCTGTCATGACTTTCATCTCTTCTTCCATGGCCTCTACCCACTGTTTATGCTGTGGTGATTTCAATGCTTGCTTGTAAGTATTAGGCATCTGTATATCGTCTAGTCAAGAACTAGCATAACTTGTGGATGCGGTAGCTGGTTTATCTGATATTTTCCCTTTATATCCATTTTTATCTGAGGAATCGGAATGGATTCTTTCCAATCGACCAAATGGATTTCTTTTCCAATCGCTACTTCTTAGATCTTGGGCTGGCAAGGGACTCTTATCAATTTGGGTTTCTTCAGGACTATCTTTTTCCACCAAATCTTCGTCACTCTCACGGGGTAGATTCTGACCTAAATTGATAATAGAAACGTCTTCATCTCCCTCATGTTTGGAGTATGATTCGGTGTTAGGATTATCACTGGGACCCATCATTGCTCCACTGTCGCCTTCCATCCCTTGTGAATCCTCACAGAATCTGACATTTATGGTCTCCACCACATTATTGGTGTCTGGGAACCATATCCGATAACCCTTGGTGTTAAAGGCATATCCAATCATCACCCCTTTCTTCGCCTTGGCGTCTAACTTCGCTCTGTGTTGTCGTGGTACACCAACATACGCGATGGACCCAAACGGCTTCAAGTGGTTTACCGATGGCTTATACCCTCCAAAAAGCTCAAATGGTGTCTTACTTAGACCTTTATGTACAACCCTGTTCCAGACATAGGTGAAACTTAAAACTGCATCAGGCCAAAATTTTGTCTCTAACCCACTGTCTGCTAACAAGCACTTCGCCCCATTTGATACTGTCTGGTTGAACCTTTCTGCAGTACCGTTCTGCTCTGGTGTATATGTGTTTGTGAGTTCATGTTTTACCCCATGAACATTGCAAAATTGTGTAAAATTATTGTTTACAAACTCAGTCCCGTTATCGGTACGGATACTTTTTATTTTCCGCCCTAGGAACCTCTCTGCACGAGCGACATGATTTCTAAAAATCCGGAAAACCTCAGATTTTTCACACATAGGGTAAACAGAGCACTTACGTGAATGGTCGTCTATAATCGATAAAAAATATTTTTCACCGTTGCGACCAATAGTACTGCAAGGACCCCAAGTATCCATATAGATCAAATCATTGGGATATTTAGAGCGTCTAAAATTTACAGATTTAAAACTAACCCGTCTGAACTTGTTAAGTGTACAGGTTTCACAGTCAAAATTATGATCTTCAAATTTTTCCAACCCCTTTATGGCATGTTTCCTAATTGTATCCCGGACTACATATGGACTTATATGTGCTAACCTTCGATGTACCAGTTCATCGTCAACTTTCCTGGCCACACAAGCACTGCAATCCTCTCTTATTCTGGCAACTCGGGGATTTTTAGGACAAACCTGATATAAACCATTCTTTAATTTGGCAAAAAAAACAGTTTTATCATACCGGTTTTTAATTCTTACCATACCTTGACCGCCTTCGAACCTGAGACCTTGTCTGTCTAAAACAGAACCTGAAATTAAATTCAACTTAAGATTAGGTGAATACATGACATTGTACAAATGGAATGTTCTGGAGCCAAACCGTAGCTGAATTGTCCCTCTACCTGTAATCGGGAATGTCACTCCTTCGATAGCTACGGATAATTTATCGTCCTTTATTTCCTCAAAATCCTGGAACCACTCCTTCACTTTACAAAAGTGATGACTAGCAGCAGTGTCGAAAGTCCATAAATTCGAAGATTCTTCAAAATTACTCACATAAGTTTGCACAAGATTAATCGAAGGAAATCTCACCTTCTTATTTGCTGAATTTGGTTTTGATTTATAACGCACAGGACTTATTCCACGTGCAGGGGAATGACTTCTAACTGCCGTACTCTTCCGATAAGGTGATGTATTTCTTGGTGGAACACGCTGTCTCTGTTGGTACTCGTTAACGGGATTTCCATTGAAACAATTTCTTTTAATATGTCCCACCTGATTACACCTAAAACATGTCATATTTTTCTTGCGTGTGACTGCAGAATAAGCTTTGACTTCATGCATTTTGTTACGGTCTTGTTCTCGTACCGTCAGTCTATCTTCCTCAGCTACCAGTTCTACGAGTATGTCCTTAAATTTAAATTTTTCTTCTGGCCATCGTAATATGGATTGTGAAATGCTATCATAAGTTTCTGGTAAGTAGCGTAATAACTGAAAACTAACGTAAATTTCATTAATTGGTTGGTTTATACCTCGTAATTTTTCAACAATTCTCGTTAAACGTGCTGCAAACAGGCTAATTTTTTCATGTGGTTGAATTCTGCTAGAAAATAGTTCATTAATCAGTTGCATATGCCTCGACCTATTGTCGGGTTCAAAAAATAATTTTAATTTGAGCCATGCTTCTCGGGCATTCTCTATTCCCTCCACTATTTTCCGAAATTCAGGGGAAATATTTAAATAAATCAATGAAATTGCGGTTCCTGCACGGAGATTATAATCCCTAACGTCACGATATGTAACTTCAGGACCCGGATACTCTACCTGAGTAGTTACACTCTTTGTAGTATCGGTATCTTTACTCGCTGTGCTTTCAACTTCCGTTTTTTCATTCTTAATTTTAAGTTTTGGTACTAGCTCTGTACCTGCTACTATGCCCCAACATCCACGCTCCATAAGAATGTACCTCATATCTTCAGCCCAATTCCCGTAATTTGTTGCGTTCAGCTTCTCTATTTGGGTCTGCATTTTAATTGTATCCCCGAAATTCACACTTTTCAAAACTTCAAATTCTTTCAAAATACAAAATAAACTTCACTTGTCGTCTATGTTAATATGCATCAACATTAAACTTACTTCAATTCCATTCAACGCCCCCCCATCTTCAGGGCCACTGATATAGTATCAAAACGTAAAAACATATTATTTTCATGGGCGAAATATTGTAATAACATTGTTGCTAATAATCCTTTCAGTTGTTATGAGCGTATACCGTCAATAACATCTGGTCATTGCCTATTTAGCTTTTATGGTCATATACCTTCAGTAACATCTGGCCCATAACCTCTTTTATTGTCAGCGTGCACGTGAAACGAGCACGTCAACAAAAAACCTAATAATTAAATTGCAGAGTAAAATCGCAGAAGAAACGTTGTTTGTTACAATAGGTATACGTTAAAACTATTGATGAAAGCATAGACGACAAGACTTTTTCAACAATAACAATTCAAATTTATTTTTTTAAAATATTAAAAGTTAGTTTAAAAATCTTCAACAATAAAATATCCATATCAATCAATAGCGTTCTCTAAATTCATTAAAAAAAAACAAGTCTCATATGTACAAACAACAGTGTCTATACACTGTGATGGAATTACCTCAAGTTAGGCATAGGCAAAGACTGTTAGCCCCTTATTCTATTTTCTTTACTGCGTCTTAAACTTAAACTATAAATCAACATTACCTTTCTTCAGATTGTCCTCAGCTTCATTATCTATCTATTCAACTATAGTCGAGAAAAGCTCCTCCATCTCCTCTTTCTGTTACTGAATCGTATGTGAGCCTTATATACGCCTCATCTAATGATATTCAACGATCCGGTTTGTTTAAAACGCACCAACTACTGGAAACTGAATAATAAATTATTTACGGTAGCTTCTTCACAGCTGTGGAAATTCGATTAAAGATTTGATCCGGTTATCAGGTTTTATGATCAAACCGGTCTAGAACAAATGACGCAATACCCGGAAAGGCAAGTACATGATTCGTTTCACAAGTAGTCTTTAGTGTAACTCGCTAACAGTGTAAAACAAAGTGCCAAAATATGAAATGTATTTGCTTGAAAAAAGTGATGAAGTGCAATTTAAAATTTCATTCAAGCCTACCATGTTGCAACAAGTAGGTTAATTTTAATTTTTTTCTGAAAAAATTAATTTTTTTTATTTTCTTTTTTAATGTATTTTTAGTACAGTTCATTTAATGACCCTGATTTACTTTTTATAAGAAATAAAATTAAGTGCAATTCAAAATAAAATTTTTTCCGTTCTTGGTGCAACAAGTAGGTCCACATTTTATTTTGTTTACTTTAATAAGAAAGGTATAAATTTTGTTTTGTTCAACTCTAATTTTTTTTACGTATTTTGAATAAAAGTTTTGTAATGGTACTCTCATTATTTTTTCAACATTTGTATTTTTGAGACATGAACGTCTTTTATATAATAGCCATATCATGACCTTTTTTTCATACTTTGCCAAAATAGCATTTGTCATTCTATAGAATGCTTAGCTATTATATACAATGCCTAGGGTAAGTATATACACTCTTAGACAAAAAAAAAAAATAAAAAAAAAAAAAAAAAAAAGACACACCAAGGGGTAATGCAAATTTTTACACAAATTGATATGCATACAGGTTTCGACCGAAGATGTAAAATTTTTAAGTTTGACGGTCAATGAATGAACATGTGACGCTGTAGCGCATCTTAACTGCGCAACTGGCAGGAAATTGAAGAGGAGATTTTTGATTCCAGGTCATAAATTCTTATCTTTGCGAATTTCATTCTGTGTACTCAGGTAGACAGAAACTATGCCTCGCATACAGGAGCGTGAATAATATGCGCAGATGTCAGCATTTGAGAGAGGACGTATGGTTGGGCTCAAAGAAGCCGGTTGGTCTAATCGGTGAATCGCTCGACATTTGGATAGGAGCGATGCCCCTATTAGACGATGTTAGCAAGAATGGGGGAACCATGGCCGAACACAGAGTCAAGAAGGAAGCGGTCGGCCTAGAGAAACGACAGAATGTGAGGACCGAGCAATCGCCAGAGCGGCACTCACAGCCCCAGATTCATCATTATCATCGACCGTACGGGCAACTGGTGCTTCAGTGACCACAAGGACCATCCATAGGCGGCTCAGAGAAAGGGGGCTGAGCTCACGCCGCCCTTTGCGCCGACTACCTCTATACACCGATAAGCCCATTTGCAGTGGTGTTGGACGTATTCGACATGGAATGTCACTGACTGGAGAATTGTCTTCAATGATGAGTCCCGCTTCGAATTGAGCCCCAATGACCAGCGAATACGTGTCTGGAGACGCCCCGGACAGCGGTGGGATACCAACCTCACTATCTTCCGCCATTCGGGCCGACAACTAGGAGTGATGGTCTGGGGGGCCATTCCACTTCATAGCAGAACCCCTTTGGTTGTCATCCGCGGCACCCTTACAGCACAGCGGTATGTCGACGGTATTTTACGCCCGTTGTGTTGCCTTTCATATCACGCCATCCTGGGCTTACATTTCAGCAATATAATGCCCGCCCGCACACGGCGAGAGTTTCTACTGCTTGTTTTCGTGCTTGTCCAACGCTACCCTGGCCAGCAAGGTCCCCGGATCTCTCCCCCATTGAGAACGTTTGGAGCATTATGGGCAGGGTCCTCCAACCAGCTCGGGATTTTGACGGTCTAAGGCGCCAATTGGACAGAATTTTGCACGATATCCCGCAGGAGGACATCCGCCACCTCTATCAATCAATGCCAATCCGAATAACTGCTTGCATAAGAGCAAGAGGGGGACCAACGCGTTATCGACCTCTTTTTTTTGTGAAGCTCTTTCTCTTGAATAAATCATCCAATTTTTCTCAAATTGTAATCATTTGTTTTTCTGTACATGTACATCACATCTACCGATTTTCGTCCCATTCGGATAACTCCTTCTTTTTACTTTTTTTTTCTTTTTTTTTCTAAGAGTGTAATAATTCTCATATTTCATACTTTGCTTGAAAATGCCAGGCATTCTATAAAAACCTAGGTATTCTATAGAATGCTAGCGTTTCATACACTGCCAGTAACATATACAACGAAAAACACGTTCGCAAAAAAAAAATTCTTCATAAGAATACGTAAGATTCTCATTTTTCCATTGCTACTCACAATTATATACAGGGGAAGCTACCAGATTCCGTTTCACCGGGTGAGAGTTCGGGGCTGTGCTTCAATATAAATTTTAAGTGCGATATCATTGAATTTGGAGTTATTTAAGCACGATAATACCGGTAAAAGAGAAGCTATCTGAGGAAATCGACATGAGAAGAATGATCCGAGTCAAATTTGTCAGGATTTATTAAATTAATTGATCTTATCCCAACTTCTTTCATGTATTTCTGTATGTTATGTATTTGTGCTAAATGAATTCGCGCCATTCTAACTGAAAAACTAAAGTCTCGATAATACATTTAACAAATACTTCATTAAGCATCCACTAACGTGGGAGATAACGATATTGAAAGGAAATATGTTTACTAATTAGCTAGGAATAAGAAAAGAAAGCACTTAAGTACACTGCCCTATTGTAAAATGATGCATAAAATTATATTATTGCTTACTGATGCCCCAAATGTTGCAAATGGTTGAACAATTTGTCGTTATAATATATTGTTTATTTGGGGGTGGGATGTGGGAAAGCGGTTAGAAGAAACCTATAAATTTTGCTGGTATTTCTTTCCATGGAATCTATAAGATCGCATGTAGAAGACGGTACCGTAGAACGTTTTCTTCAACAAGATACAGAGAACACCCGATTCTGACATAATCCTTATTCTGGATTCTCCATGCCAGCCAACATAAATTATTACTTGTAACTATAGAGGGATTGACATTTATTAATGAAGATTTATAATGAAAATACTGAGATCCTCAAGGAGTTGCCTACCTTTCGGATGATTGTAAGTTTGTTTCGCGATATCTATTTTGACTGTGACAAATTCATTTCGTGAAATAAAAGCGACTCTGGCATCAGGCCAGACTCGTACGTCAATTCGTAGTAAGATCACATGCAATAAATAAAATTAAAAGGAAAGACGGAAAGCATGGGGATGAGCGTGAAAAAGAAAAACGAACAAAGGAAATAACAGCGCATCGAGTCGGAAGAAGAAAGGCCGTTATTATCAGGCCGAGGGGAGAGGTTTGACACTTCTCGCGCTTTTGCATAGTCGCCTCAAGGTCTGCCAGCATTCGTTGCTCCTTGAAAAATCTCAGACACCCACACTGATAGGGGTCAAGGGTGCTAAAGAGAGTCAATGGATGACGTAACGTGGATGGAAACACAATGCGTGTGTTTGTTTTGTGGATAGACGATACTGAATTGATGATTACATATTCGACAGAGTAATTGAACCAAATTAAAACTGACGCTTCGTCAGAGTCGCGTAGGGTGTTATGAAGCAGCAGAATGAGATATTTTGTTTCATTAACAATGGTGGGAGGAGAGGAATATATTTTTAAATTTTGTGTCTTCATTTACTCACATATGCATATTCAGTTTTAAACAAAAACTCGCAGCTTCTTAAAATCCATGCACACTATAACATTCATTAAGAAGTTGAGAGTACAGTGGAATCTCGATCTATCGTTTTTCAAGGGACCGACTGAAATGAACGATAAATGCGAGAAAACGATGGATGTGGGGGCATAACAAAGCAATATGATCGTTCGGACTGGATAAAAGGAACGACACATACGGAAAAACGATGATTCGGAAAACGATCGATCGAGATTCCACTGTATTTGTCTTTAGCATCCCTCAAAAGTTTAAAATAAGTAATACTCTGTCAGTTCTAACTTTTTTTTCTAAACTTCCTAAGTACAATGTCTACTTAGTATGAATGTATAATTACTTGATGAAAGCTTAAAATATTTTCAGAATCAAGAGTAAATTTTAAATCCATTTGCATTACCTTCTACTTCCTCCAGCAGTTAGTATAGTGTTTGCAGCCGTCCTGAATCGGCCCTAATATGGCGGCACCAGCACCTTTTGTCCTCATGCAACACAGAATGACTGTAACACTCCCTATATTAAAAAATAAATAAAATAAAAACTCATCTACTTCCTCAACAATTTATAAAGAGAATCTATAATGGAGAAGCTTTTGCAGTCGTATCAAAATTCAGAATCATAATTTTTGAGAAATAAGCCGTTTAGCTCTTAAAAAGTAATATGATCTTGTGTACAGGTCTCTGCGTCCAATTTTGTCTTCTAAATTGCCCTCGTAATGTCGGATACATGAATTATTAAGGGAACCATTGATGACAATGAGTACAGACGGTATCATAAATACATGCTTCTTTTGGAATTCATGACATGCCACTTATACCAGGGATTTCCTGTTGACCGGACACAGTATATATATGAACATTTATCGATGGAGCCAAATTATATCTATGGCCAGGATATTGAAAATCATAGCTTTTATCATAAAGTCCATGTATTTTCTTTAAAGAAATATTTTATTCGGTAAAAAGTAAATATTTCATGTTAACATTCCTAAAGCAATATACTAAAAAATAAATTAATTTATTAATAACTAAGTTAATGCTTTGCCTGCATTTTAAATATGCTTATTTTATCTTTATTGTAATGCAGTATACTTTTCAGCCAATACCATAATTTCGAAATTTTTTCTTTTAAAGAATGCCTTAAAAACTTTCTAAGACATTAGAACAGTGTCCAACATTATTTTTTTCCTCCATTATCGTGAGCAATGCGTTTGCTGCAATTTGGCGGGACCCCAGATTTAGCGTAGATTTACGCTTACAATGCCATCTGACTCGTGAGGGTAATTTGTTAAGAAAAAAAATTTTTTGTGGTTCAAATAAAATACGAAACAAAACAACCATACGTTTTTTGAATGCCTGGAATAGTTGTACTAATCGTCACGGTATTCTTAAAAAAAAAAAAAAATAGTGATGAGACTCTGTTGCACATTTTTGCTCAAGTGCCTTTTTTAAAGATTATTCTGCGTTAAAACAGTTTAGACTAATTTGGAAATCAAAATCGTATCTCCCATTTTCTGGACAGGAGCTCTAATTTATTAAACCTTCAAGAGTAGTACGATTATTATTCTTTTACTAGAACGTAACCCGTCATTTTGACGTCATAATACTAATAATGACGTCATAATGGAAAAAGTATATGAAAGTTAAAAAATATCCCGAATTATTCAACAATATTGCATTTAATCCACACCTTCTAAAAGAAAACCCTTTCATTATTTTTTATTTATTTAGTTTTTCATGCGATTGGAGTAGTAGACTGCCATCCATTTTTTTACAGCTCAGTACACGATATGAATACTTGAGCTACTTGATTCATTCACATTCAAGTTTGTTTACTTTCAGAATTCATCGCAAAAGTAAACAGATTTTTAAAAACTGTTAAATATACAGCTAAAAGCATCCAATTTTTTTTAGTTCTGAATGTTTTATAGAAAAATAGGCTGAACAAACGTGATTTGATGGAGAAAATATCAGTTTTTAGGTAAGAACAAATTCTGATCCACATCTGAAATTGAAATTAAGCCTAACCGGCCGTTTGTTTACTGAGGGCTTCAATTGAAAGATGAGTACAGCCCGGAAGTTTTATACAGAGACAACGGCTATTATATATATATTTTCTGTTGGAGTTTAAAATTTTTTTATTCGTTTAGCCATAGCAGGATGAGGGATGTCAGTACCAATAAATCAGCACCATTGTCTTCCTTAAAATTTTGGCAAGATCATTTTAATGGACTCATTGCGGTAGGGGAAGTCAGGCTGCTTTGAGGAGGACGGAGGAAAATTCAGTCTTGGGCGATGTAAATTGAAAATGTCCCTCAACCAAGGATTCATAAGCGATAAGTAATGTAAAGAAACGCAAAGATTCCTTTTCAAAATAGTTGATATGTGCAAGTTTTAAGGATTTTACGGGTTATCTATTCTTATATAGTGGATTAACACAAAAGAGAATATAAAGCTATAAAAAATGAAGTTTTTAGGCTTAATGGTACAAGATGTAATGTTTTACAATGTCAAATAAAAAAGTCTAAATACTCATGTTTGGCAGTTTTATTCAACCAGTTGTTAAGGGATTGTAACAGCTTGGCCGGTTGGCTCACTATTACTTAAATCCACTGTGTAAGGCAAAAAGCGCTAAGCATGGACGATTAACATCACGCGCATTTTTATTAACCAAAAAAAAGAGCACAACATTTTAAATATAAGTTACAATCACATCTCAGCGCGTGGAAAAAACTCCAAACGCCGTTGTAAACAAACAATCTTCGTCTACTATCCAGTGTCGAGCTATGGCTTTCAATTTTCAACTCTAGCGTTATCACAGGATAAAAAAATAAACCGAGTAAAAGAAATTTGGAAGGAAATATTATATCCGTGGGGATTGGCCATATCTCGAGAGATTTTGGTTACGACCTGTCATGCATATCAGCAACGACACGTTTGAAAATCAGAACTGTGATTATGAATATAACATAAGTGAATAAGCCCAATAAACTACATCTAAAGCAGATATTAAAACAAGCAAACTTATAAGAAAAAAGGATAGAAAATTTAAACACGAAGAAATATTAAAATGTATCATCAAGTTCAGATTAAATTTACTCGATTGGCAAAATTTTGCTGCAAAACTGGGTTCAAACCGGCACATTATTTTTTTAAATTTATAGAACCCGGAGTTTTGCAAGCGCAAAAATTTTAAAATCTATCCGTGAAGCCATTCTTCTCTACTTCAAACATAATTTTTTTCACTCTAAGAACCAGTAACACAGTGGCGGATGAAGCATTTAGAGGCCCCAAAGCGCAATCTAGTTTTGAAGTTCCCTTATAAATACTATTAATAAATATTATTTATTACTTAAGATAATTTTTCACGGAGGGCGTGGTGGCCCGGTCAGCAAAGGCGTTGAGCCAGTGATCTGCAAGTTGCTGGTTCGATACCCGACGCTGACAAAACCGCCGACGTGTACACTAATGACGTTTGGTGCACGGAAAAAATCTGTCGTAGCTGCAATGTCCTCCAAGTTCCCAAATATTACATCTGGAGGTGCGGGGTCAAGTGTCTCGGTCTCGTCACTTGGCTCGTTTCGAAATTATGGGACCGGTACGGGTGTATCGTGGACCCACCCTCTATGGTGCATCCGGGGCAACACATGCAATGCATACGGCAAAGTGGTCACTCACTTCTGGCTTCTCCCCGGAAAAGAGCATCTCTCAGCTCCCAGCCATTGGAATATATACACTGAAGTGCCACTGAATTAGGGATAGCAAAGCCTATGCAAATTGTGTAGCGCTGCGCATCATGTATGCGCAAGCGAGGCCGCTGTGGTAACTGCATATATAGCGCGTACTGTGGTTGTTCTGAATTAGTTGTTGGAATTGCCAGTATGGGTAAACTGCCTGATTTAGACGCCTTCGATCGCGGACAAATCGTAGGTGCGCGACGCATGGGCCATTCAATTTCCGAAATCGTCAGACAGCTAGAATTTTCAAGGTCGACAGTGTCAAGAGTATACCAAGAATACATGGATGGTGGAAAAAAAACTAGCGATCGGGCAAACTGCAAAGGACAATTAGCCATGACAGTGCGTGGTGAGAGACGGCTCAGGCGTATTGTACGTATCCAGCGAAGCCAAACATTAGCTCAAATTACCACCCAGTTTAATGACGGTGCCAGTCGTACAGTCAGTAAACGGACTGTGCAACGCTCGCTTCGCCGTATGGGTTTCGGGAGCCGTCGATCTACGAGACTACCATTGCCCTATACTCGCCATCGGGCTGCACGTCTTGCCTGGGCAAGAGAGCACAGAGACTGGAGTGTAGAGGACTGGAAACGAGTAGCATGGAGTGATGAGTCTCGATTCCGACTACTTAACGCCGACGGGAGGCTGATAATATGGCGTCAGGCTCATGAAGCCATGGATCCTGCATGCCTGGCTGGAACTGTACAAGGGCATGGTGGCTCAATCATGGTCTGGGGTGCTTTTTCGTGGCACAGTTTGGGATCTTTGGTGCGTGTACCAACCTCCCTCAATGCAATTTGTTACGTAGAGTTGCTGGGTGATCACCTCCATCCGTTTATACTTTTCTGTTATCCGCACGGTAATGGAGTTTTCCAGCAAGACAACTGTACCTCTCACAAGTCCCGGTTGGCTACTGGCTGGTTGGATGAGCATTCCTCTGACTTCTCTGTCATGAATTGGCCACCTAGAAGCCCAGACTTAAATCCTATTGAGCATCTTTGGGATGTTTTGGAACAAGGCGTGAAAGGCCATCACACAGCACCAAAGAACCTTACTGAATTATGGACAACTTTAGCCAATATTTGGCAAGCCATTCCCGTGGAACGTTTCCAGAAGCTTGTTGAATCTATGCCTCGTCGTGTGGCAGCCGTTATCAAGGCCAGAGGAGGCCCAACTCGTTACTAGGTAGGTATCCCTAATTCAGTGGCACTTCAGTGTATATATATATATATATATATATATATATTTTGTTTTTCCTCACGGTCTAAAAGGAAATATTATTGGTCATTAGTTTAGTAGAAACTTATTATGCCGTTTATCGTTCGACGAACGGCAAATTTTCTAGATAAAGATGGTATCTTTGTCTAAGGTTAGCAAACTCTATGTCTAATATCTCTATTTGAAGCTGATAACTTTCGGAGGCCCCAAGGGCGCGCCCCATCGATGATTCGCCACTGCAGTAACATTTTTAGTAGACTAGCATTTCTCCGAGGAAAATATTATTCAGATATAAACCACTACCATTTTTTTCATGCATGACCACACTTTTTAATTATCTGAATATTGTTTGGACTTAAGACATTTTTATTGTTAATTTTTTTGTTTCTTATGTTTATTACATTTTTTTTATGTTTATTAGTGCTCACCAACATATGGCAGTGTTTCACTTGGTTGGGCTTTTCACTTTTCTGAAGTGGCAACTGAATAAACTTTAGAATTTTGTTTAAATGCCTTGGCAACTAGCAGTTTAATCTCTCTGTCGTCGTGTAATGTTTTGAGACGATGATGAAGTTTTAATTCAGTTGGTGATTTTAACGCTGGCGTATATTTTTAACTCAAATTTTTATGGTTTTAACACGAAATATATTTTAGCGAGGCTGTGCACAGGGCAGTTCCTCCCATTTTTTAATCTAGGTAATAGTTTTAACCGAATTCGTCTGTTTGGGACCAGTTCTCCCGTTCGTCGATGCCGCTGAGTTAAATTGCTGCCATCTTACAAAGTTTGTGTTTTACTCAACATTAAGCCCGTCTGCACACGGAGCAACTCAAAAGAAACTGATAACTGACTCAAATCACAAACCAGTCCGTGATGAGTCGTAACCTATGTAATTGAATGGAGCCACGCACACGGCGCAACTGGTTACAAACCCGTCGGACGGGTTTGTAACTAGTTGCGCCGTGTGCGTGGTTTGTGATTTGAGTCAGTTATCAGTTTCTTTTGAGTTGCTCCGTGTGCAGACGGGCTTACTGGTTGTGAAAACTTGAATAAACGTCTTCAAGTGAATTGTGTTTGATTCCACTTAACGGATGATGTGAAATACCTCGCATTACAGTGATTCCAGACTACAAGGAAATTGATGTAAGGATGTTTCATTCATATTTAACCTATCTTTAGTTACTTCCAACATTAGTTGCATGGCAGTCTGTGCTGGGATGGTTTGAATAACTTTATTTTAGTTTACCGATTTACATACATTTGGCGTCTCCGCCATTGTCGTTTGTTTTCACATTACATTATACATTACTACTATGCTACTAAATATTTAGAGCAAAAATTGCGTTGTACTTTCGCGTCATGGAAAGGAAACGTAAGAAAACCCATCATGGGCACCGAGAACAACTTCAAAGAAAAAGACAAAGAAGACCATTTAGAACTGCAACCGCAAGTATTCAGAGAAACTACACCCTTCACACAGAAGTGAAGTTATAGGAAAAAAAAGCATTCTTAGAAATATGTTTACTACAGCTTGTGTTTAATTTGTTTAACATATTCTTAGCTCCCCGGATATTAAATTATGTTTTTTTAAACAAAATTTTTTTGTTTACATCAACGGTATGCAAACTGTGGGTCGCAAAAAAAAAAAAAAAAATTGGAGGGGTCGCGGGTAGTTTGAGGTTAACTTATATCATACTAAATTTTTTAATTAAAACATTTTGCTTTAAATTTTCTATAATTACACATTTTTAATATTTTTATTCATATAATTTATATTATGTTAAAGATATATGATATATTCTTAAATTAGTAAAATATAAACAATAGAAATAAACAAAAATTAAAAATAAAGCATAGACTGCTAAATCACTTTAACATAAAACATATCCTGCAAAGAAAACATAAAACATTTTCAATAGAGAATAGCGCAGAAGCTTCATATCCCCATAATGAAAAAAACAAATAATCCCACAGAGATAGATAAAAATAATACGAACATAGACAAGAAACAAACAGAAATCAAGCACTCTGGGCATCCACGCACCAACGGCAAGATTCTGTATAAGTGCCGGAACTGAACCATAAAACAACAGAGGTAACCGACAGGTCTCGTCATCAGGGAGCCTAACCATATCAGTTACCTCAAGGGGAACTTTCTGAATAGGACGCAGGTAAGCCCAAAAGACATCCCAAGGCCCCGAGTCCCCCGAGGAAGCAATAAGTCAAGAAGAAAATGAAAAGACAAACACAACTTACAGTATGGGCTCAACGCACCTTACATGCAAGCACACAAACAATCCTAATGCAAAGTAAAAGATGCGTACACACCCCAATTCCGTAAGTGACGGTTATGGCGAAACAGCAGCCAGTTCTATCCTAAAAGTTACGTCATTGTAACATTACATTGCTTCCATTCGCTTCTGCCTGAGACTGGTTTAAAATATAAATAGCTATAAGAACCAAACAACGGTCAAGGCCTAACCCGGAAAGTTAATACTACAGTAGCACTCTCAAAATTTTCACCAAATATTGAACAAATGTTATCTGAAGTCCAGGCTGAAATCCTTCTGATTGATTTTAACGTAGGATTACGTTTCTCCATAACGGTCCTGCGGAAAGGAAAATTTCAGACGTTAAAACCGTCCGTCCATCCGTCCTCGCAAGTTATAATTTTGGCAGAGCGAAAAACCCAGTCTATCGCTTGGACAAGCAGTAAACAGTTAAACAGAAAAGTACCAAGATGCGTCAAAATTTTGACAGACGTATATGTATATATACATATATACATAACACATACATACATATATACATACAAAAGAGGTAAGCAACGATAAGTAATCCTACGTTACTATCCCGCGGTAATTTCGTTAGAAGACACTACCTGAATTTTTTTTTCTATTTTAGTTTTTTATCAATAAATGAAATGTATAATTTTCAGTGTTTTAATACGAAGCTTATACTTTTGAAATCTTGCTATTTTTATTATTTTAATGTTTGTTATTTTTTTACCTAAATGATATACAAATACATAGTATTACTTATATAAGAAGTTTTACTCTCATGAGAGTTGGCAAAAACAAGTGAAAAAGGCAAGCAAGACTTTTTTAATTGATATTATGCAAAGTAAATACATAGCCGAATTCTAGAGATCATTTGATTTTCAAAACAGTTCTTCAAAATTTGCGTATTTCTTTTTTCGATTATTTTTGTTAACATTTCCCTAATTTTTTAGAAAATTTTGCTATTAACAAAAAATTGTCATTGAGGTCGAGTTATATTTTTATTTGACCCTTCCCGTGTACAAATGTATTTGGCGCTCCAGTGTACAAAATGCAACATTTTCGTAATTTTGAATGGTTTGATTTTACAAGTAAGGTTTGAATGTACTAAGCAGTTTCTATTTATAGCTACACCCTTTCTAATGCAGGTCTGATTTTCTGACCCTTGTATTCATTTCCATTCATTGTTAGTCGCCATTTAACCGTGGTAAATAAGCGATTACATTGGATTGCAATACGACAAAAGCAAGAGTTCTTGTAATCGATCAAATGTGCTATTACACGGTATCCCGCATATCACGAAGATGGACAATCTCATTTTTTTTTAAAGTTTATGGAGATTATAGGAATCAATTCACAAGTTGTCTTTAGATTCAATAAACCGAGCAGTTTTGAAATAAGGCGATTGTATCTGCATTCTTTGGCCATTAATTATAAATATATATATCAATACTAGCTGAAAACTCGCACTTCGCTACGGAGTACATTTAAATTAAATACAACGGTCAATGTATACAATTAATGCCAAATATATATATATATAAATATATATATAATAAATACGACGATCAATATATACAATTGATGTAGAAAACAAAATATATTTTTTAAAAAAATCGTAAGGGATATTTTTATAGACAAAATAATGTCCAATCGTCTGCCGCATTAGCTAGGAAAAAAATATTTTTTTGTCTATTTAGTTGTTATGCACGTGACGATAAATTTATTTAAAGTACCAGAAAAAGAAATCACGTGATCAGCATTTAATAAATTAAATTCTAAAAATTAATCTTTAAAAATTCACCAAAAATCAGGAAATGCAGGTAAAATTCGAAAAACATTTCATTTTGAAGGAATTTTTATGATCTTTCTCGTGATATAAATTTTATAATCCTCAATGTATTATTTTAAATGCAAACGTAAAAAAAGTTTAAAAACAGCTTAAAAATTTAATTTTAAAAAATCTAAGAAGAATTTTTGAAAAATCTTTCTTAGTGCACCCCTACACTATTAGAAGAATCACCATGCAAAATTTTAGCCCTTTAGGTCCAGCGGTTTGGTCTGTGCGTTGTATGTCAGTCAGTCAGTCAGTCTGTGAATGAAGGAGTCAGTTACGGAACTGTTTTATATATATAGATTAACAACATTTTATATCTTGTCATAAAACACAAAATTATTTTTTTCAATTTGAAAACAATTAAGTTTATTGCAAAAGGAATAATCAAGGTTGAAAGACGTTGCATTATGTGCAACGCGCGCCTGCTGGTGTTCCAAAAAATTGACGCGTCCGCTGAAGGGTTAAAGTGGGTCGCGGTCGAAAAAGTTTACGCCCCTCTGGTCTATATCATTTCCCCAGTAAAAACCTGCAACAATTTTAAGCTTACTGCACTCTTTTAGTTCATGAAACAAAATTATGTGTTTGGAAATCGTATTTACTTATATCTGTTTGAATTTGTTACTCAAGTCTCTAATAAAATTTTGGGGGCTAACAACCAATACCCAAATGCAAGCTAGCTTTACTAATTGGGCCAGACTTTTATCAAACTTCATGTGTGTTGTTAATAATAATGATTATTATTTTTATTATTATAAGGTTTTCTACGTTTTAAGTACGTTACCCACGTTTTAAGTTTTGCACCGCAGTTTTAAAAACCTTTCTAAATGGGTATATATTGAAAACGTACTCTTTAACAGTTTTTATTTTTATTATTTCACATTTTTTCACTAAAATTTTTCAAGGAAAAATAAATAACGCTAATTCAGTATTTTAAAAAAAAGATGCTATCCGTAATGCTTTTAACAGTAAAATAGGGTAAACATCTGGTTGGCGTGATATTTTTTCTTGGAGCTGAAAGCAACACACATTTTACATTAACGTTATAAAAATATTTCGCATAGAAATTCTTTTAAAAAACATTACTGCACAAGAAATGATTAGAAGCAAGCGATTAGAAGCGAAGAAAAAAATATTACTATAATAAAAGGCAAAATTAACAGCTCTAAAAGGTGGAGAATTTGATTCGTCGTCTTTAATTTTTAATGAAATCCGTAGTTAAAAGTTAATTTAACTGATTACGTTCAATTAAAATAGTATTCCCGCTTAAGTATTCACAAATAGTCTCTACGTTTAGAATAAATGTGTAGATTTCTTTTTAAGTGTTTTATAAAATACATACCACTGAATATTTATGCGACTGTGTTAGCAAAAAACACAGACATAAAAACTGTTCAAAATAAAAGAAAGTTTAAAATAAAAGCCCTCGTTTAAAAGAGAAATGTTTGTCTTTTACAAACTAGGCAAGTGAAATTAACTATCTGTTAATTGTTTTTTAAAGCATTACTATGCTCATTGAACATTCTAATAAAAGCTAATTGTTCACAGCTAGTCCAGATGAAATATTGCAGATTTTAAAAGTCATCATTTTATATTCTGAAATTGAAAATGTATACATAAATTTATAAATTGCAGATAATACATGCATACTTGAGATGTATCTCAATTTGTACTATACAATAATTTTCCAAAATATATGATATTTATCCAAATAAAAGCTCTAAAACCTTACCGTATTACAAAGTAAAGCTTCAAAAAGTACATTATGACTGATCTCAATTAAAGAATTTCATCTCATTGCCAGCTGTACCAAGGAAATATATTTGTGGCAGACGACTTTTTTTTTTACACCAGTGAGTTTGGATTTTAAGTTATGGATATTCAACCAAATCCCATTAAATAGGCCTCTTAATTTCGAATATCAGTAAAACTGAGTATGATTGGTTCATATCTGCTTTAAATGCAATTTTAAATACGCATATCGCTTCACAATGAATAAAATGAGAGCGGCTGTTCGTCAACTAACTGACTGTTTTATTCAGAAGTAACTATTTCAGTCCATTTTAATTTAGAACATTTATTATATTAGGACATCTATTTTTCAAAATTTAAATGTTAACCGTATTTAAGACAAATGACTAGCTTAAATTCAATCATCTTCTATTTAAAATAATTCTAGCCTCAGTCGCATTACCTAGTTAAATTTCTGTTGTAGTTACAAGGCACTCGTAGTGCCCTGTGAGATTCAACAATAAAACTGCTAAAGTTAAATTTTAACGTAGGATTTCGTTCCTCCATAACAGTCCTTCGGAAAACAAAATTTCAGACTCTAAAACCGTCCATCCATCCGTCCTCGCGAGTTACGGCCTGTTCACAGAGGAGTCCGGTAGCGGAAGCGTAAAAGGAAAGATGGCGCTGAGACGGAAATAAACCAATCATAGGCGTTAAAAATTTCGTTGCTAATCGTTTGGAGGTTTGTCATTGGTTAAATACATTTCAGTACTTTAAGGGCCTGTTCACATAGGAGTCCGTTGCGTAGCGTTAAGGAAAAGATGACGTTGAGACGAAAATAAACCAATCATAGGCGTTAAAAATGTCATTGCTAATCGTTTGGAGGCCTATGATTGGTTTATTTTCGCCTCAACGTCATCTTTTCCTTAACGCAACGCAACGGACTCCTATGTGAACAGGCTCTAACGCTTCCGCTACTGGACTCATGTGAAGAGACTCCTATAATTTTGGCAACGTGCCAAACCCAGTCTGTATCGCTTCGATAAGCAGTAAACAGTTAAACGGAAAAGTACCAAAATGCGTTAAAATTCTGACATCATATATATATATATATATATATATATATATATATATATATACACATACGTACATTTATATAGATACATATTTACATAACACATACATACATATATACATACAAAAGAGGTAAGCAACGATAAGTAATCCTACGTTAATAACCCGCGGTAGTTTCGTTAGAAGAGACTACATGAAAAATTTAAAAAAACAAACAAACTACTTTACTAAGGTGTCTGATATTCCGGTAAAAAATTCTCTCATCGAGATCAACGATTAATGCCTTCAGAAAGTAAAATAGTATCTTATTGTTTCTAGTTTCCATGCATTTTAACACAATGCATAGTGTCAATGGGCCCTTTGCGGTAGGAGTGTTTTTAGGATATTATGGAAAGACTAGAAGGTAACCCGTCATTTTGAGGTCATAATACTAATAATGACGTCATAATGAAAAAAAGTATATGAAAGTTAAAAATTATCCCGAATTATCTAACAATATTGCATTTAATCCACACCTTGTAAAAGCAAACCCTTTCATTATTTTTTATTTATTTAGTTTTTCATGCGATTGGAGTAGTAGACTGCCATCCAACCCGTCATTTTGACGTCATAATACTAATAATGACGTCATGATGGAAAAAGTATATGAAAGTTAAAAAATATCCCGAATTATCTAACAATATTGCATTTAATCGACACCTTGTAAAAGCAAACCCTTTCATTATTTTTTATTTATTTAGTTTTTCTTTCGATTGGAGTAGTAGACTGACATCCAGTTTTTTACAGCTCACTACGCGATATGAATACTTGAGCTACTTGATTCATTCACATTCAAGTTTGTGTACTTTCAGAATTCATCGCGAAAGTAAACAGATTTTTAAAAACTGTTAAATATACAGCTAAAAGCATCCATTTTTTTTAGTTCTGAATGTTTTATAGAAAAATAGGCTGAAAAAACGTGATTTGATTGAGGAGATATTAGTTTTTAGGTAAGAAAAAATTCTGATCCACATCTGAAATTGAAATTAAGCCTAACCGGCTGTTTGTTTACTGAGGGCTTCAATTGAAAGATGAGTACAGCCCGGAAGTGTTATACAGAGACAACGGCTATTATATATTTAACTCAAAATCGTGAGCGACGTATTAGTTAAGTTGAAAAATTCACCAATCATGGACAACAATAGGATAATTGTCGTCACGTCTGAAATAAACCGCAGTGAGAAAAGTATTTCACCCGAATTCTCGAAAGGATCACTCATTTTGCAATATCTTTCACATATCCAACAACTCTGGAAATTCACGGCTACTTTACAAGAGAAGAAAGGCAAACTTAAGAGTGCCTTACCGCCAAGTAGGTAACCTCTCTCTCTGGACCTCAAAGCCTCTTACCCCACACAATGGTGTGGGATAAGTGTGGTTTGCGGAGAAGGAGATATTAAAAGTGGCAGCTTCAGAAACTGGATCTGAACAACACTGTATGAGAAGTGTGATGAACGAAACAACGTAATGAGACAACGCTGAGATAGCTAAATACGTAAAGCGTTCGTCTCGGGTTGAGAAGAATTGGATTTAACCACTCGTCCAGATAGCTGATCGCTACAACTAAATTTTCTGCAATAAACTTGAGCGACGTCTACAACTTCGACGTTTAGCTCATGTGATATGTTCTCTTCAGGGTGAATGGAAGAACCTTTCCCCATTTCACCAGCAAAATTTCATAGAAACTAAATAGATAATTTGTCTACAGGTCAGTGGCGTAGCAATGGAGGGGGGGGGGGCAAGGGGGTCTATCATGCCCCGGGCGCCACTCGCAGAGGGGCGCCAATGTAAGATCCATACATTATATTACTATATGTTTTCGAGGTGGATGCCAATATAAGGTCTATATATTATATTACTATATGTTTTTCGGGGAGGGCGCCAATATAAGGTATATATATTATATTACTATATTATTTTGTGGGGGGCGCCAATATAAGGTCTATATATTATATTACTATATGTTTTTAGAGGAGGGCACCAACATAAGGTCTATATATTATGTTACTATATGCTTTTCGGGGGGGGGGGGAGGGCCAATGTAAGGTCTATATATTATGTTATTATATGTTTATCGAGGGCGCCAATATAGGGTCTATATATTATATTACTATATGTTTTTCAGGGGGGGGGGCGCCACAAAGGTATCGTGCCCCGGGCGCCAGTTATGCTCGCTACGCCACTGCTACAGGTCAGTCCACTGGAGACCCTATTTGTTTCTAAAACCGAACAATGTCGGTAATTTTTTTTTCACACACAACACAGCATTAAATTTTTTTTCGCAATTATGTAAGTTTCATATTCAAAATAAGCAGGTATAAGGAAACTTCATTTAAATTGCTTAAAATAACAGACAGCACTGTGGATTCTGATATTTATCCTATTATTTAAACTGGTTGATATTGAATTTTCTTATGTCTGGGGACTTTCCCTCCTGAGCTTTATATTTTGAATGGTTTGTGAAAAATTTACCGCTGTTATGCATTTAGTTCCAAGCTAGGAAAGAGCTTTAAACTCCCTGCTGCACAAATCAACCTCCATTTGTGTAGTTAAAAACTGCAGTGTTGAAGAGTAAGTTGATGTAAGGAAAGTTTGAAATTGAGGTAGAATGATCTGCAGAGAGAAATTTTCAGCGAATCCAGAAAAGATTCCAATATCTAATGATATTTAATTACGACATTCAAGCTATGCTTTATCTAATCAGTTCATTTACCAATATTATGATCTTTTACTTATTTAATCCTACTTCTTAAAAATAGTTGAATCAGACAGAATTTCTGACACAGTAGCGACAACCGCCTAACAGAAGGAAAGATCAAACTCGTGTCATCAAACCTAGAGACAGACATTCTACTAAATGAAGTACAGCAGCGTTGTGAGGAACTGTTATATCCACTGTTGTTCCCTCGCAATTTCCCCTTTCTTTTTGAGATCAAAGACCCTCATGTTGAACTGAGTGTTTTTTTCACTGACGTATTTTAGACGACAAGGTTCTTTTCCATTGTTAATTTTTACCAAAACACTTGATTGGTGTTCTATAATCGATTTCTCATATTTTCAGGCGCAAAATAAGAATCCACTTCCGAGAGCAAGGATCAATCTCACGTCGTCAAACGTCGTATTCGGTATTCTACCAGCCGATCTATCCCAGTGTTACACAATTCAAAATGGCTTTCCTTCACCAGTTCTTCCCTTCGAAAATATAAACCACGCACACATTTATATGTATGTATGTCTTAAACATTCTTCTCTATATGCCTATAAATATCCTAAATTAATCTGAAAGCCTTAGATCTAATCTTTAATATTAACTGCGCAATTTAAAATTTTTGTCCTAGATCAGTGGTTCCCAACCTTTTTCAGCTGGCGACTCACCTTTCCTTATCGGAATACCTCCAAGGTCCATCGGTCCATGGTGGAGTAAAAATCCTTATTTGCATCGTATCCCTTCCTTATGTATATATATTTTACCATCAAATATTGCAAATTTATATATATATATATATATATATATATATATATATATATATATATATGTATGGGGGAGCCGCGTTGCCAGAGTGTGCACCACCTGTGTGACCGTGTGAGTCGTCTGGGAGGGGTGTAGTGGTGCTGTTGTCTGCCCCAGATTCAAAAATCAAGAAAACAATCAAAACACAATTCGATTTGTTTCGATTTTTCTTATCTTTTCTAATGGTTTATTCGATGGTTACTGATAGTTTTAGGATCGAGTCGCGACCCACCGGTTGGGAACCGCTGCCCTAGATAGATCACCCCATGAGCTTTTATTCAAAGTATATTATTCCTTTATGTGGATTACACAGGTGTTATTATCTAATCCTCCGCCAAGTTTTTATATATTGTCATCTTTAAATCCCCTACTCTCTACAAATTTCTTTCAGTATTTGAGGAGGGCCGGTAATGGAATCAATACTCTTTCTTCTCTATTTCCACTGTCCTGGTAAAATTAATACTCTGTGTCAGACGCTTTGAGAAATCTTCATTTCTTCTCTCGTTGATTTTGAATAAATGCCAATGTGTTTCATCTATCACCTATGGATTAATTGTGGCCCAGTGGGCAAGAGCAGCCGGCCAACGATCTGAACGTCCTAGTTCGATGCTCGTCGCTGCAAATCCACCGCCGTGTTCACCAATGTTGGCCGGGGCACGTAAAATAGGTCGTGGCTACAATATCGTCCAAGTTCTCAAATTTTCCTTTGGAGGTGCGGGGTCAAGTGTTCCGGTCTCGTTACTTGACTCGGTTCAAAATTATGGGACCGATGTTCTTCGAGGTCATGTCAGACTTCAGCCCTAGTGGTACCTCGCCTTAAAATGAAGCTGCTAACTTCCCTTCGCCAAGGACCTAGGATTTGAGGACCTAGGTCCTTTGGACTTGATGTAGGCTTTTCTACACCAAGAGGATTGGAAACAACAACGTGCTTCAATTGACCGACGATGAACTCTTCGAGGTCATGTCAGACTTCAGCCCTAGTGGTACCTCGCCTTAAAGTGAAGCTGCTAACTACCCTTCGCCAAGGGCCTAGGATTTGAGGACCTAGGTCCTTTGGACTTGATGTAGGCTTTCCTACACCAAGAGGATTGGAAACAACAACGTGCTTCAATTGACCGACGATGAACTCTTACCATCGGAAAACTTCTGTGCAATAGAACGTTACGTGAACCTAAATTTAGTAAAAAATCATTTGAATTTAAGATTTAAAATTTCACCATATTTCTCTAGGGTCCGTTCTCCTACAAGAGAAGAAATATTGATTAAAAATGAGAACGACATCAATGAAAGTAGGGATTCAAAACAAAGACAATATCTGAGAAGAAAGTTTTTTTTTATTTTAAAGTTTTTGGCTCACTTACAGTTGCTGACTGGTAGTGTAGTCTTTAAAAAACAATGAAGAAATTTACAGAAAAAAATATATATTTCAGTCATATTTTCAAATAGGAAATACATTCCTGAGACGTGGCAGTGAGGCATAAATGATTTACATCAGTAAGAGCAACGATGTCTCTTAACTACAGCACACAAATCAGTCGAACATTGAAAAACAAAACATTCACGGCATATGAGTGAAAATTCTAAAATGTAGTAGTAGTACATACAGGGATATTTTTATTTGGTGTGTAGTGTCAAAAAAATGCTACTCACATGAAGTACTTAAACAAAATTGAACAAAAATCAACATTTTAGTACTTTTCTCTTCTACAGAACTTGGCATACATTGAGAATCTTGAAAATATATCGAATTTTTTTCTGGTATTCAAATGAAGCTCCAATAAATACAAATAAAACAATATGAATGGTTAAATATAGACTAATGTTTACTGAATAACACAAGAGAATTTAAAAAAGTTAAATATTCTACACAATTTTTCTTCTGAGGAATCATTAACTTATCTCTACCCAATAATTACTTTAAAAAAATCATATTAATTTTTTATCATAAATTAAACAAAAGTCAACATTTTAGTACTTTTCTCTTCTACAGAACTTGGCATACATTGAGAACCTTGAAAAAATATCGAATTTTTTTCTGATATTCAAATGAAGCTCCAATAAATACAAATAAAACAATATGAATGGTTAAATATAGACTAATGTTTACTGAATAACACAAGAACTTAAAAAAGTTAAATATTCTACACAATTTTTCTTCTGAGGAATCATTAACTTATCTCTACCCAATAATTACTTTAAAAAAATCATATTAATTTTTTATCATAAATTAAACAAAAATCAACATTTTAGTACTTTTCTCTTCTACAGAACTTGGCATACATTGAGAATCTTGAAAAAATATCGAATTTTTTTCTGATATTCAAATGAAGCTCCAATAAATACAAATAAAACAATATGAATGGTTAAATATAGACTAATGTTTACTGAATAACACAAGAACTTAAAAAAGTTAAATATTCTACACAATTTTTCTTCTGGGGAATCATTAGCTTATCTCTACCCAATAATTACTTTAAAAAAATCATATTAATTTTTTATCATAAATTAAACAATATTTCTTAGTTTAATATAAAAAGATTTCTACCATAACTACAAAAATGTAATGAATTGTTTCAACATAGGAAGGCTTCTTTCCTCCATAAACGTATGTCGAGCACTTAACAACATATAATATTTACAGCATATAAAGACAACATCGTGGATTTAAACGTCCAGTAAATATTACAAAGTTATTGGCAAGTTATTTCAGAGCAGAAGCTCTATCGTCCTCACACCTTATTTAGATGTGAGCATGAGTCACGGTTGAGAAAAATATTCTCACATAAATATACCTTTATAGGAAAAAATGAAAAAACTCATTTGTTTGTTACAAGAAAAAGCAAAACTGATTTTATTCTTGTCTGCAACACAGTATATTTCGAAATCATTTCAGTCAAACAAACACAATTACGCATATGTACATACAGAATTATATCCACAACTTCATGCAAGACATGCAAGATAAATGAATTAGTCAATTCCTTAGTTGACACCAAAATTTCGTTTCACAACTCTAATTGTACGGTGAAAAGTGGTTTTCGCAAAAACATAAAAAAAACGCATCAAATTACGGTTTTATAAAAAGACATTGTCATGAATGATGGGACTAAAACATTATCAAAATGGAAAGGAAAAAAATTTCAACTCTAGCATTAAAAACATGTAATTAAAGTACCGTTTATCTCATACTTCGTCAATTTTCGCCAGACTCGAAGACAAAACCCGCTAATTTCGCCTTAATTTCGTTTTTAATTTTCTTAAAATTGCGATGCAAAATAAAAATTATACAGCTTCAACTACTAAAACTAGACTAGAAAACCACTGAGAAACAAGGGCAGATTTTTCAAAAGATGTATCAAAGTATGAGGTTTAACGATATTTTAATTAGAAAAGTATTTTTTTTATCTCATTTGGCCCCAATTTCTCACTACATGTGATTACACGAACCAAGATGAATAGAAACAAGTCATTTGAAGCTCGAAATGTGTTACAGGGCAATTTATTCGCCTTCTCTTGCAGGACACATTCATAGTCTTCCCATTGACAAATTTCCTATGAATACAATATTTTCACCCATTTCAAATACCATTTCCTTGCTTAGATGAGGCATCATGTAAACATAAACTATTTCCTTCGAAAGAGAATGGAAAAAGGTTTGATTATCTTGTTAATGTATTAACAATCGCATTACAGTGAAGACGTCATCACATTTTCTACGACAGACTGCCCGAGAACGAAATTTTTACAGATAACTTTGCATTGCGTAAGAATGTAAATTTAAACACTATGAAGTGTATTTAGTTATATTTGAGGTCCCATTTTTTTTCACTCCGTATAATTAATCAAACCAGAAGAATAAGATCATGTCAATTGAAGTTCAAAATTCATAATCACACAAATGTGTTGCAAGACAATTCCTGTTAAAATATAAATCTTTGTTGAAAATTACATTCATAATCAAACTTGTAAAGCAAATTTCCCATAAATACATCGTCTTCGACATAGTTTCAGATGCTATTCGTTTACTAAAATAGTGTCTCATGTTAACAGGAACAATTCTAAGCACATAGGGGAATAAAAGAGAAGTTATTCTTGAAATAAAAGTGATTCAATCATCTGCTTGAAAACTTTTAGAAGTGAAGATAAATATCGTTGTAAATTCCTAAGGCGATCCTTTAAGGCAATGAAGGCATCAGTTAAACACGCAGATTTTCAATTCCCATGTTAAACTACGGGAGATTTTTTTTCTTTCATGTTTTACTTATAACATATAAAAATATATTCTTCAACTACGTTTGTTAGATCTGAAAGCAAATCTTTAAAAGCAATGACATTTCAGAAAATATTTTTTAATTATTCATTTTTTCCAAAAACAATTTTAATTTCATAGCGATATACACAAACTGCTTAAAGTCTTTTTAAAAATTAATTGAAAAAATGCTCAGTGTTTCTAAAACTACAATAACTATAACATTTTGTCTCCTATTAAAAAAGAAATATTGTGTCAAACAAGTGTGTGTCAGAGAAACACCATAAAAAGCAGCAGCTGTGGTTCTCAAAATTGTGTTAACGCGTTTCCTCAGGGAACGCTAGCAGCTCTTAAAAAAATAAAAAAATAAACTTTTCCCTCTAATTTCTTGAAAAGTTTCCCTAAGTGTTATTCTCCTTAAGAAGGCAAACTAGTTATAGTTTCTAGATTATTTCCCTTACCCGTAAGAAAAATTTGCACTGGGAACTCAAATGAAAATTTCATATAGACTACAATAAATCATACAGCTAAGTCAAGCTATATATAAAGAGGCCTAACCCACTTAATAAATAACTCTCAAGGTTCATAACCTCTCATTTCAAGAATCATGATAGAAAATTTTCATTAGAAATATTTATGCTCAGATTTTTTTTGGGTGTGTTTGTGTGTGTATATGTGTGTCTGCTTTTTATCTTTGAACTAATTCTAGATGAAAATATCTAAAATTTATCAGACTTTTAATAATATTATTTTTAATAATTTATCTCTTATCATAACGATACTCAAAAAGGGAAAATATTATGATAATAAAAGTAAGATTTTTTCAAAACCTTGTCCCCAAATGAAATATATTTGTTGCAGATATGTTTCCTTTTAATACATAAATTAATCGCAATAATTTGCTTCGGAGATTTAAACTCCTATAATACCCTGAAAAAAAGGTTTCCGGTTTTTTGCTTGTTTGTTAGTTTTTTTTCTTTGGGTGTGGGAGGGGATAGATCTAAATTAGATTTTTCATCCCTACCTGGGTATGCAGACTGAATCAAATCTTAGAAACAGCGCTCTATAGCTTAACGAAGGAACTGAAAATTTGCCATGAAAACTAGAGGCGCCGTCTGAAGAGAAAAATATTTGCAGAAAATTATGGATTCTGCAAAAATTATGAGCGTCTATTTTAAAAAGACTATTGATGTTTAAAGTACTATCCAAAAGTCATAGTACATGCTTAAAATTATAAAGCTTCAAAAAGCATTATAAAACATTGCGCTTTATGCTGAACAGACTGTTGAAGTAAATATTTAAGCATTTTATGCACTGAAAACTTTAATTTCAAAAATATCACCCGATTACATTCATCTTTTTTAAAACACCGGCAGTTATTTCTTTAAATAACTTATAACTAAACTTTCGCAATGCTTTGTTTTTAAAGATCTTATATCAGAGTATCTGGCATGAGGTTTTTTGTGGTTATGATATTTAAAAAAAAACATTGCAAGTATTTTGCAACACGACAGATAACGCGAAATTTCTAATCGATGCACCTTTTTAACTGAAAAGTAAATAGTAAAATAATAGTCGCTTATCGTACATTCAAAACGTCTTTACTTTCATGAAAAAGATGAGGATACTTATGGCTTTACGTATGGCAGGATAATGTATTTACATTTTAAAGAGAGCTCTATATCTGACGGAAGTTTGATCAGTGCTGTTTCCGCTAAGATAGTTACTCGCTAAGAGAAACTTCAGATATATAAATGGGGCATTAAATAAAGGAGAGTAAAGTACAAACACTTAAAAAACTTAACTTCTATATTCCTGTTTCGTGTCACTCTTTTTCGTTGAAATAACGCATTTTATATCATATATACTTAAAAAAATCTGAGATCATAAGTAATTTGGTACAGAGGAGAAAAATGACATCTGTTGCGAAGACGAAAAAGAATGTAAAAGCAAGTTTTGCCGACTCTTGTTCCCCTTTAAAAAAATCTGTATAAAAAGGCAAGTCGCAAAGGAACAAAATCCACAGTTCTGCAGGTTGCAGCGCTTTCAGACTTAAAAACTATGCGACGCTTTCAAGTCTATCTACAAAATGCGGAAGCAGAATCACCCCGGACTCTTCCCAGACGTTCTTGTTTAAATAAGGCTCTGAAGAGATGCGATTTGCAATTTGATCGTCTCGAATTACAAGGCTTTCAGTCCCTGCCGAAGAAAAGGAGACAGAAAAAGTTCAACATATTGTCCGAGTGGCACATTTCAGAGTACAAGTTTTCTCCATAGACTATAATTTATTTACATAGATTCCTTTCGGAGGACAGAGGACGCGAAATTCGATTTCTCCGAAAAACTACAGACTTCTTTTACCAGATCAGGTTCGTTATCAGCAAAAATCCTTCCTTAGTGGCACATTTGAAAAAGGGAGCACACGTAGGCATACTCTACAAATCAATCTCTTTCAAAATACATCCATCGATGGTTTGGATTCTTGTGATTAGGCACCGGTCTTCTAGCCAAGTCTCCCTCTCGGGGACCCAGATGGTCGGGCCTTTTGGGACACCGACCTTTGTCTGGATCATATGCACCATATTCGCATTCCGGAAGGTTGCAGTATCCAGACTGGACGCACCTGTCGAAAAAAAGAAACAAATATAAACGTTTCTGACAGCTAAGGAAAGAAACAACCAATTCAATGCTATTAGGAGACTTGTACATCTCTATACGACTCGGATCGTTTTGGTTTAAAGGTATGGTCTTGAATCCCGGACGCATATTACCATTCCTTACATGAATTCACGCCATTACATCTTTTGGCGGCTGCTGATTGGTCAATTGAGTTTGCATCCGTAATTGCCATAATATTTGATCCTAAGCGCATTTTAAATGAGATAAATGCTAAAATATATGTCTTAGTTGCTTTCATTTCGATAATTGCATAATATTTGATCCTAAGAGTATTTTAAATGAGATAAAATCTATTTCTTAGTTGCTTTCATTTTTATATATTTTTTTACGCGATATTTTACAAGGAACGAGAATATTTTAAGTGGCGCCAGCTATTAATGTAAAAGTAATTTAAAGTGACAAACTATTTGTAAAAGAAATTTTCGCCATAAATGCTTTCATATTTCTTTTTTGTGCATGAAAAATTTTAAGAAATTACCAATTTCCGTAGTAATTTCACTGTAAAATTTTAGGAGTAGAATAAAATAGAGTAAATATTACTCAAAATTGAATTTTTTCTTAAATTTAAATGTTGATTTTTAAAAAAGGAAAGATATTTTCTTTTTTTTAAAATTTAAATGTTGAATTAAAAGAAATGAAAGCTTTATTTATTTATTTTTAAATTTAAATATTGAATTTTTTAAAAAAAATTGTTTATTTTTTTAATTAAAATCTTAATTGCAAGATGCAAATTATATATTTTTTGCTGTTTTGCACACTTTAGTTTTTTAACCTTACTCTTAAAAAATAAAAATTATAAATACTCTTCTAAAAATTACCAAAAATAGACTGAAAATAAAGTGACTTTATTGTACAAATGCATAAATTTTATGATGCACAAATATGCAATTTTGAACGTTACTGCGTACTACGATACTATTATTTGAAATAGATTTTATTTCGTTCAAAAATAGTGATGGAAGTTTTGATTCTTGAAAAACAGACATGCTTTCATAAGCATCAGCGCACCAAATACACAAATACCGATGTAAACTCATTGACCAATCAGCAGCCGCCAAACGATGTAATGGCATGAATTCATGTAAGGAATGGTAATATGCATCCCGGACAGTTTGCTATTTTGGACTTATTTTGAGGTAAGGATGTACCTATCGTTTCGTGCTTTGCATCTGATAGTACTTCGAGATATGAAATGTATGAAGGCGTTGTATGGCTAAATTTTTTCGTAACAGCTGTTCAGTTATCGTTAGGTAGATTAAATGGTTATTCGGATCAAGTGTAAATAAAATCTTACAAAAAAAGTTTGCATGCGAGGATTAAACAAGAACACGAGCTTTCATGATGTGATTGGACATTAATTTATGCCTCCGGTCCAAAGAACTCGCGCTGTACAGAGACATGTCTCCTGACCATAATATGTTAGAAGAAGTATCCGTATCATACATGCTTTTCGCTTAAAATTCAGACAAAGCGTACCAGCCACCAATAATTATTTGAATTTTTTTCCCTAACAAATAGCAGAATCTTGAAGAAATCTTTCCAAATGAGCAACATACGTATAAATCAGATACACAGTAATAATAATGTAAAAAAAAAATCCTATACTCAGTCGTGGAAAACAAGGAAATTCATACCATCTGTCGTTCTTATCGCTCATGCTTCACAAGAAATCTTTCAACAAGTAACATAATAACGCAGTTTCACGGCTATCTGATTCAAAAACGGGTCCTATCAGCGCAAAATTATAGTTGTCAGGATGATGTGGCTTATGAATTACATAATATTATCCTCAGTTCACTAAACCGTAAGAAAAGCGGATAACAGTAAACACTCTTCTTTTTCCTCAAATGATGGCAATGGAAGGTCGCGAGAATATTTGCAGCCTTGAAGTAAATTGATTTACTAGCACTGAATTTTTATTTTTTATCGTCATTCTAGTGTTGTATGTAGTTTGACATCGCATGCAGTTTTGTTTGTTTTATATATGTATGTGTTTTCAGTTCATAATATCTCAAGGTACCTATAAAATATTAATTTTAAAAATGTAAACAGTATTTCTTATAGATGATTGTGTGTTTGCGTGTTTAGGCATCAAAATGAAACCGCAAAATTTTTAATAACAGAACACAGTGAATGAACAAATTAAAGTTATAGTAAAATTTTTTTAAACTTATGTTTTTTTTTTAAACTTATGAACATAAAACGTCTCTTTCAAGTCGATTTTTGAGATTTCAAGAGCCAAACAATAGCTAATTAGCATACCGTTTTCAAAATTTAAACAAAAAAGTCATATCAAATTATACGGACACAAAAAATGTGTAAGTAAGAAAGTGTAAATATACGTTTTCTACGGTCGAATAAAATAGAATTTGTGCTTTACATATTCAAACAGAAACTCTGGAAAACTTTAACTAAAAATGTGCACACCTTTAGCTAAGACTGGTAAATTTATTTAAAATGCAATTCTACCCCGGGGTTTAAGTGAATCTTTATGTAAGAACGAAGTGAATTTAAGACAATAAGTCAAAGAATAAATCACTAGAATAAGTCCTAAGAATACTAGTCGAGGAACAAGTTAATCAATCAAATCACAGAAAAACCAAATTTACACGACAAAGAGATTCCGGTAAAAACAAGGTGTGGAGCTGACCTTTTTTATATACTAGCCAATAAAACTACTAAGCTAAGGGATATGCGGTTTTGAAGCTCGAAAAGCACTAGTGTTCAATGATTTATTATAATTTTTGCGCCGGTATCTTAGAGAAATCTTAATGTGGAAATTATAGTGTTAACTACTCAGCTGGATTTAGGACTCACAATTCTTAATAAATTTGATACACTTAAAAATATGGCAGATGCTTCAAGCACTGCAAATTTGTAAAAAATTGAAACTGCTAATATTTGAAAAAAATATGGATAAAAAGGGAATTAATTTACTTAACTACAATGACAATTTCCCGATAAATTATTCCACAAGGAGTGAAGTCAATTTTCAGGATAAGTTAGCCTTTTATGGATCTAGACAATCTACTTTTGAAACTCAAGTTTGAACCATAATTCCTCGACTCTTTCCAATCGAATTTCGGCAATCCAGCAATATGACTAAAGCCATGGAACTTATGTCCCACTCATTATTTATGGATCAGGTTTATCAAGTCTACCATCAGTGGAGAGAAGAGAGAAAAAATAACCCTAAGATAATAATCTTTTAAACAAGCTATTTGCTTGCTTCCTGGGGTATGTGTACGAACCTAAATCTATATATATAAAACAGTTCAGTAACTGACTCATTCATTCACTGACTGACTGACATACAACGCACAGACCAAACCGCTGGACCTAAAGGGCTGAAATTTTGCATGGCGATTCTTCTAATAGTGTAGGGGTGCACTAAGAAAGATTTTACAAAAATTCTTCTTAGATTTTTTAAAATTAAATTTTTAAACTTTTTTTACGTTTGCATTTAAAATAATACATTGAGGGTTATAAAATTGATATCACGAGAAAGATCATAAAAATTCCTTCAAAATGAAATTTTTTTCGAATTTTTACCTCCATTTCCTGATTTTTGGTGAATTTTTAAAGATTCATTTTTAGAATTTAATTTATTAAATGCTGATCACGTGATTTCTTTTTCTGGTACTTTCAATAATTTTATCGTCACGTGCGTAACAACTAAATAGACAAAAAAAATATTTTTTTCTCTTTCTAATGCAGCAGACGATTGGATATTATCCAAAAAAAAATGCATATACCTTACGATTTTTTTATAAATATATATATATATGGATAGATATATATTTTACATCAATTGTATACATTGATCATCGCATTTCTTATAAATATATATATTTATTTTTCATTTTAAAGGAATTTTTACGATCTTTCTCGAGATAATAATTGGAGGGTTATAAAATTTATATTTTAAATGCAAACTTAAAAAAAAGTTACTAAAACAGCTTAAAAATTTAATTTAAAACAATCTAAGAAGAATTTTTCAAAAATCTCTCTTAGTGCACCCCTACACTATAAGAAAAATCGCCATAGAAAATGTCAGCCCTTTAGGTCCAGCGGTTTGGTCTGTGCGTTGTATGTCAGTCAGTGAGTCAGTTACGGAACTGTTTTATATATATATAGATAGATAGATATAGAGAAAGAGAGAGAGATGATTTAGTGTCAGCACATGCATGCTGTTTTAAGTATATTACAAAAAAGGGAGTATAACTAGAAGGGTTCGAAAGCATGTTTAAGATACAAATATGGGATACTTAAAACAGGTAAATTCGCTACTTAGAAACATGACACCTTGAAATAGCATTTCATTTTTACGGTGTAGAAAATGTTCGTACATACAATAGTACGAACATTCAAAGATCACGCGTCAAGAATAAATTTCGATTCATAATTTGTAGCAGACACACAAACACACAAAAATAGTTGATATCAAAGGGTTAAAAAGAGAGGATGCGAGGCAGCGCCCAAAGGGTGGTAAAAACGTCCCACTATAATTCTCGTATTTGTCGGCTCAATAAAATTATACTTTTGCTGTTACAATGTTCATTGAATGTTTCCGTCTACAGCAGCCAGTTCTGTCATAATCTACTATATATATAAAACAGTTCCGTAACTGACTGGCTGGCAGGCAGATAACACACAGACCAAACCGCTGGACCTAAAGAGCTGAAATTTTGCATGGCGATTCTTCCTATAGTGTAGGGGTACACTAAGATTTTTGAAAAATTCTTCTTAGATTTTTTTAAATAGAATTTTAAAGCTGTTTTTGTAACATTCTTTAAAGTTTACATTTAAAATAATAATATGAGGGTCATAAAATTTATATCACGAGAAAGATCATAAAAATTCCTTCATTTTTGAATCTTTACCTCCATTTTCTGATTTTTGGTGAATTTTTAAAGATTAATTTTTAGAATTTAAATTATTAAATGCTTATCACGGGGTTCCTTTTCTCTTTGGGATACTTTAAATTAATTTTGCGTCCCGTGCATAACAACGAAATAAATTGACAAACAACAAAAAATTTTTTTTCTTGCTAATACGGCAGATGATTGGACGTTATCCAAAAAATATTAAAATACTGTAAAAGAAATGTTCCTTAAACTGTACTACATTAGATTCTAGATTCTTAGATTTTTTAAAATTAAATTTTAAAGCTGTTTTTGTAACATTCTTTAAAGTTTGTATTTAAAATAATAATTTGAGGGCTATAAAATTTACATCACGAGAAAGATCATAAAAAATCCTTTAAAATGAAATCTTTTTCGAATCTTTACCTTCATTTTCTGATGTTTGGTGAATTTTTAAAGAGGAATTTTTAGAATTTTTTTTTCCCCCAATGCGGGGGCACTTGTCGTTAAACATTCGCCTATACTACGCCGCAGTTTTACTGTCCATTTTATTATGGGGGCACCATATAGGCGGACAGCATTACCCCCTACGAAGGGACGAATACAAGCGAAGGCATTTTTTCGTGGCGCAACGCCGGGATTCGATCTGAGCACCCTCAGCACCGAAAACCAGCGCGCTGTACCACTGGGCCGCCACAAGCCCATTTTTAGAATTTAATTTCTTTAATGATGATCACGGGGTTTCTTTTCTTTTCTTTTTGTGATACTTTAAATTAATTTTGCGTCACGTGCATAACAACGAAATAAATTGAAAAAAAATTATTGAAATCCGGTAAAAGATAAAATTTAATCACTAGACTCATTGAGATGAAAGTTTTTTAAGAATTTAAACCAAATTAATATCTTTTATGGATATTAAACATACAAATTAATTGCATACATTGACCGTTGTATTTAATTTGAATATTTCCTTCTACATTATTTTGTCTATAAAATAAACATATCCGTTATGATTTTTTTTGCATTAACCTTTTCCTTTCGGGGTGGGGTAGCGTGGATCCCAAGAATACACACACACACACACACACACACACACACACACACACACACATATATATATATATATATATATATATATATATATATATATTTATATATATATACGTATATGTATGTATATATATATATATATATATATATATATATATATATATATATATATATATATATATATATATATATATATATATTCATTCTTGGGATACATGCTATCCCACCCCGTAAGGAAAAGGTTAATTGCATACATTGACCGTTGTATTTAATTTGAATGTACTCCGTAGCGGAGCACGGGTATTCAGCTAGTGCTGTTATAAAGACTTAGTCAATCGATTAAAAAGGGGATTTTCAATAAATCATCTTTAAAAAAAATCTTTTCAGTCCTTAACTGTTGTTATATATAAAAAAAAAACCACAATTTAATGTGAAGAGGAAAATTGGCGCTAACATATTCAAGCTTTTCACTGGGTAATCCTGCAACGCGTGACCATGAGATGACACAGGTTGCAAGATTATCCAAAAGCCAGTCCTTAGAGCTAACGAAAACTGGCTTAGATGTGGATGCAGGGAGATAGATATACCGCACCTCCTTTCAGCATCGGCCAGTGCCTCCCTTCCTCTCTTGACGCGGATGCAGGGCTTATGTCGGTCGAAACAGTCGCAGCTGCATCTTCCATCTTCATGTTCACGCACACAGAAAGGAGAGGGACACGTGCGACACCTGAAAGGAACGGAGGTTAAAAAAGGTTGGACGGAAACGATGCCAACTTCACGGAAAAGAAATTATACAGTGATTTCCGCTTATAAGAATCACGTTTGTTATTACTGTTTTTGATTCTTATAAGCGGTTGATTCTTATAGCCGAAATTTAGGTTTCTGGTCAGGTACACACACATCTATATATACATATATTAGATAATTTACCATAAAATACTCTTTAATTTACGTTAATTATCTTTTATTAAAATTATTGTTTATAATTTAAAAAATACAACTTAATTTTTTAACCTATAAGTAGATACACATGATTATAATAATAGAAGAAAAAAATCCAATATTTGATATAACCTGCCTGCTTAACAGTTTTAACATTTCAACTACAGGAAGGGTGCAAGAAAAAGTTTTCTATGGTAGCTTGACGTAATGAAGTTTTCAGGAGTCTGTTCATACCTCTTTCAATACCAATAGTCTCAGACGAAGATTCACCTTCTAGCTTACGTTTCACGGTTTGATAACATGCTGAATCTACTAATGTCACGTTTGCCTAAGTGATAGTGAACGCTTCGCCGAAGATTTATGTGTTTCAGGGTCCAGGAAGCCGCAACCAGGATGTGGGAGGTGAGAAAAAAAGAGTCCCTGCCTTTGTTTGTCAGTGGAGAAAAGTGAAACCGGACCCGGACGGGTAGAGATGCCCCCGGGTCAAGTTAATAGGACAGTGTTGTGCTAAAGCGCTTAAGGAGAAACTATTATGTTATGCCTAACAAAGAAAGGGATGCATTTTACCACTGTATTCCATCCCATCTTATCACTCTTTTAAAAAAAATATTAAAGAAAGAACTTCGCGCCTTTTGAATGTTTAAGTGGCTTTTTTGGAAAATGAAAGGAAAGCGAAAAGTGTAAACAGATTCTTAAAACCGGTGGATTGATTCTTTAAAGCGAAAATTTTAACATGGAAATAATACATTTGTTTTTGTTTTTGCGATATTGATTCTTATAAACGGTTGATTCTTATAACCACTGACCACTATAAGCGGTGGTTACTGTATTTGTTAAAATCTTTACTTTTATCGGCTGCGGTGGGAAAAAACTCCCAGAAATGAGTGACGGAAAACTTCAATTAAACCCGCCTTTCTTTGGCCATTTTTGTTTTAGGAATGACAACCTTAGATATTTTTTAATAATTTCAAGATAAAAAGAACTTTTTATATACCATGTTTTTAAATTTTCTGTTGAATCATATAAACTTGACAATTCTTTGTATTAATAAATACTTTAAAAAAATTTTCCCATCAACTTGAAAGAAAATGAAGTTTATTGGAAGTTAACTTGCGTTTAACTTTTCGTTCCCGTCCCGGCCGACAGATTGCTGAAAGCAATCTACAAAACAAAATTAACTGAAAACAATAAAAACATGGTAAAAATCTGCTTAAAGATGGCTTAAATTATTTAAAAAATGCATTGTCATCGTGTTCTAAGCTATTCTAAAAGTTTCAAATGTCTAGCTAGTCGGGAAGTTAGTTAAAAATCGATTGCAAAATTTGTACTGGACAAACACACAAACAAACAAGAAAGCAAATTAATAAAAACATGGTAATAAAAAGATTTTTAAAAGTTGCAATTTTTATTTTTTGTTATTGTCAAATACGAATGGAAAATGCCGAATGATACGGATCTTGAAAAGGAAAAGAGTGGAAAACGGGGAGCGATTTAACACATTTGGAGGCGGTAAAAAGCATAAGGCGGCGATCTGTAGAAGTTGTAGATCTTCAGTCCTACTGTTAAGGTATAAGGAGTTTTCTTCTCGGTACCTTCCAAATCATAGTTCAGCAAATCCCTTTGGATATAGATCTGTAAGTGAATGCGCTGTTTTTTTTTAAACTTCTATTTTAATTTATTTTATTCGAGAAGGAATTTTGATTTTTCAGTGATAAACATCAATGATTTAATGTCCCGTTAAAAAAAAAAAAAAAAAAAAAAAAAAAAAAAAAATCAACGTAAGATTACTTAACGGTTTATTACCGTTGCTTACCTCTTTTGTATATATATATATATATATATATATATATATATATATATATATATATATATATATATATATATATATAAATATAAATATATATATATATATATATATATATAAATATATATACATATATATATATATATATATAAATATAAATATATATATATATAAATATATATATATAAATATAAATATATAAATATATATATATATATATAAATATATATATATATATACATATAAATATAAATATAAATACATATAAATATAAATATAAATATATATATATATATATATATATATATATATATATATTTATATATATATATATTTATATATATATATATATATATATATATGTACGACAAGTAGAAGAACATAGTGCAACCAGAATATGTGGGTGGGTTGTCCCAACCACAAACCCTGTAACTAAAAAAATATTTCAGGTAGACTCTTCTAACGAAACTACCGCGGGTTATTAACACAGGATTACTTATCGTTGCTTACCTCTTTCCTTTCTTTTTTATTTTTTTTTTTTTTGACGCATTTTGGTACTTTCTATTTAACTGTTTACTGCTACTGGGTTTGTTGCGTTGCCAAAATTATAGCTCGCGACACCGGACAATTTTTTTTTCTCTCCGAAGGGCTGTTATTGAGGAACGTAATCCTACGTTAAAACCATGGGAAATTCACACCATCAGGAGTTAGAAAAAAAAATAATATTAAAATTATGAACTCAAATTATGAATTTTTTAACTAGCGAAATTCCGAGAAAAATTTTTCCCATAACTTGACATGGGAATTGAAGATCTGTAGTTGAGCGCAAGAACTATTAAAAACAATTCGTCAGAAAAATAATCAAAAATCGTCCCATTATGGAAGAAAAATATTTCAGTACATTTTGAGCCATTTAATAGTAAAGCTACTATTAAATGCTACTATTAAAGCCACTATTAAAGCCATTTAATAGTAGTTTTTGAGCCATTTAATAGCAAAATGAGCCAAAATGTATGGCTCAAAATGCTATACTGAGAATTTAAAATCAAAAGTTTACAAGGAAAAGATAGTTTATGGATCAAGAGAAGAAAAAAACTATGAAAGGAAACGTAAGACAGTGCAAATTGCTTTCAAAGAGGCATACATCCAGTCCTATCATTTTTCGCAACAGCATCTGATAACAATCAAAATACTGGTCAAAAATAACGCGAATCGTTCTTTCACCTAGGCAAAATTAAATCGGTGTTTCTTCGACAGAATTTGAGAGGGTTAAAATAATTATATTTGCTCTATAATTTGTAAAGAACGTCGTAGTCCATCGTAAAGCACGAGAGCTATTAGAATTATACCGATATCATCGCCTCTGTTATTCCTCAACGAAACTTAAGTAGGCTTAAATAATTTCCTTTATGCCAGCTGACTCGCTTCGCGATTGAAATTTTCCATAAGGAAAACATAAATACAAAGAAACGACCGTAACGAACTAGAAACAAGTCATTACCACTGGATGAGATATGAGCATTGAATTGTTCTTGTGTGTCCTACACTCTTTCATTAGTATTTCGAGGAACTGTATTGAAATAAGAAGCATATTTTGGAAAACTTATGGTTTAATAGCTAGATAAATAATTTCAATATACATTCACTCTAAAAGTAGAGTAGTAAAAAGGACATCCGCCGGAGATTGGATCAAATCCACCCAAAGTTTATAAGCAATTTACTTGTGTTTATTTTGAACAGAAATCTCATGGGTGGTCGAAAAGAAAAACTTTTGGTGGTAAATCTGTAAATAATGGGTACAATATTTAGGATTCTAGCAGAACTTTGAATTACAGGGTGTGTCACAAGGGGCCTTTCTATTCCATTCATATTTTTCTTTTCTCTATTTAGACTGCAGTCTATAATTATATCTCAGGACTTCACAATGATTTTACCCAGTTCTAGATCCTGCTAAGTTATCATACTCTTTCATCCATTTTTAAAAAAATGCATTGGGGCAGGAATTATGATAATTCTTTGTTCAAATGGAACAAAAAAGCATCAACCGATAAAATTCAACGGATTAAAAAAAATTCCATGAAACTAAGTATTAATGGAAGATTAGTTTAAAGCTAAGAATTCTGAAAAAATAGATAAATATTTCACGGTTGTAGGAAAAATTGTAATGGGGAGAATTACTAGACACTTGTAGCAATCTTTAATAGCAATGGTAAAAATTTGCTCAAATCTTGCAGGTCTATTTCATTTAATGTTCAGTGAAGCATTAGCCTTATATTAACAGTACTTATCAGTTAAGAAAACTACAGTAATCGTTTACTGAAACAGGGGTTTGATCTCGGGACCTCTGATCCCGAGGCCAGCAGGGACTTAGGTCGAATGCCAGAGGGGCAGTTCATCTCTCCAAACTTAGGACTTCCATATATAATTACAAAGTTCAGCCCAAAATTGGCTCTTCGTTATGATTTTGTCAAAAATTTTCAACCTACTGTTTTTTTTCTCGCTATGTGTCTAGAGACCAGTATTCTACCGGGAACATAATCCTGGCGATATTAAAAACTTTGGTTTTTCGAATTTTATTCCTTGTTACTTCACTTTTCAGTTTTGAGGGCAACGACAAAAATATTGTCCGTTGAATCATTTTTTCTTTTTTCTTTCTTTCTTTCCTTAATCGAAGATGCGGAATTTTTTTTCTAACTTGAAAATTTATCCAATGTTCTGACTTCATTCCTTACAAACGCCGTTACATTTCGTGGTATACAACAGAAAAAAAAATATGTAAAATTATTATATACCAAATTTTCCCACGCTAATCTTTATTTCAGACGAATCTTTCGGTTAGACCCTTTCAGGACATGTGTGTTTTGCGTTACCTCACTATTTTTCTATCTTGTGGGTTATGATCTTCATCCTACCCCTAGAGAGTGACGCGAAACATTGATACCCGTTTGAAATCTCTAAATTTTCTTAAGGCACCTCAGAAATGACTCAAACCTCCAGTTTTTCATAAACTCCTCCTTTACATCGTCTGCTACATATCTCACTTCAGAAAGGAATCAAAGCTTTAGAAGTTACGGTTAACCATTGCTTAAGTTGAGCCAAGATCGGTGTAGGAAAATGAGATTAATGACTAAGTCGGGGAAACTGCGTTATTTTTTAATTTTTTTTTTATGTAGGTCAATTGAAAAATTCGTAAAGAGGTTCATAAAGTAAATAATGTTGTTATGGTTGGTTAATTGATCCATACACGCAACATCGCAATAAGAGTACCTACTTATTGCGATGTGCTCCGTGTCTAATGGAACAGTTCCTGTTACTGACTACTTTTTAAAAAGTACTCTTGACGTTTAAGAATAACTATTTACGAATACAGCCATGGAAACAATTTGCTATTGTCCGATTATTTATATATGTCTTTAGTATTTTAGTGTGATCTGACGATATCAGTATTTACTTTTACTATAGTTTTGCTTGAATATTCAGGTATTTAGAAAAAAATTAGGCATAAAATGCAAAAGCAACGCTCGCAGAGGATAAGTATCTAAACAGAAAAAAAAGAGGTACCGTTCATCGCCGTATTTAAGATCTGTCGTGAATTTTATTTTTTCTAAAACTATCGTAAATAACGAAGGTTTTAATTCTTTGCTGTGGATATATATAAACTAGAAGGTAACCCGTCATTTTGACGTCATAATACTAATAATGACGTCATAATGGAAAAAAGTATATGAAAGTTAAAAAATATCCCGGATTATCTAACAATATTGCATTTAATCCACACCTTGTAAAAGCAAACCCTTTCATTATTTTTTATTTATTTAGTTTTTCATGCGATTGGAGTAGTAGACTGCCATCCAACCCGTCATTTTGACGTCATAATACTAATAATGACGTCATAATACTAATAATGACGTCATAATGGAAAAAGTATATGAAAGTTAAAAAATATCCCGAATTATCTAACAATATTGCATTTAATCCACACCTTGTAAAAGCAAACCCTTTCATTATTTTTTATTTATTTAGTTTTTCATACGATTAGAGTAGTAGACTGCCATCCAGTTTTTTACAGCTCACTACGCAATATGAATACTTGAGCTACTTGATTCATTCACATTCAAGTATGTATACTTTCAGAATTCATCTCAAAAGTAAACAGATTTTTAAAAACTGTTAAATATACAGCTAAAAACAACCAATTTTTTTTAGTTCTGAATGTTTTATAGAAAAATAGGCTGAACAAACGTGATTTGATTGAGAAGATATTAGTTTTTAGGTAAGAAAAAATTGTGATCCCCATCTGAAATTGAAATTAAGCCTAACCGGCATTTTGTTTACTGAGGGCTTCAATTGAAAGATGAGTACAGCCCGGAAGTGTTATACAGAGACAAGGGCTATTATATATATAATAGGCAGAGCTTTTATTGATGGGGATTCAATCCCAAAATTTCCACCCTCCTCCCCATCGATACACACCTGAGTTTCCTGCTTGGCTTGAGCTTACATTTTAAGAGCAGAAATAGAGCAAGGGTATGGATCAAGGGAACGTTCATTTCTGATTCTCTTCCTCCCATACATCCATAACTTCTACTTATTAATTTCTACACTAGGCACTACCCAAGCAAAAGGTGAGGTTCACTACTTGTTCGTTAAGTGGCTGTCGTTCGTTAAGAGACGTCACTCATTCAGTCAACCTCTGATATCCGGGTCGTCCACGCTGGATTGGGAAATTCGCCACTCTGGCTTCATGTGGCTTCTCAATCATTAGGCAAATTTCTCGGAGTGTCATCTTAGCATCGCATTCAGGAAGCTGGTTGCGAGTAAGTTTATCGATGAATTTTCCTGTACATGTAACACTTTCTGACATGTAGACTTCGGTAGATTGCAAAGTGTAAATGAAAAAAATAAATAAATAAAAAGAAGAGAGAGAAAAAAAAAGGACTGAACAAATAAGATATTTCTTTGCTCTTTACACTTATATATACAGTAACCACCGCTTATAGTGATCAGTGGTTATAAGAATCAACCGTTTATAAGAATCAATATCGCAAAAACAAAAACAAATGTATTATTTCCATGTTAAAATTTTCGCTTTAAAGAATCAATCCACCGCTTTTAAGAATCAGCTTACACTCTTCGCTTTCCTTTCATTTTTCCAAAAAAGCAACTTAAACCCTCAAAAAGCACGAAGTTCTTTCTTTCTTTTTTTTTTTAAAGAAAGAGTGATAAGATGGGATGGAATACAGTCTTAAAATGCGTCCCTTTCTTTGTTAGACATAACATAATAGTTTTCCCTTAAACGATATAGCACAACACTGTCCTATTAGCTTGACCCGGGGGCATCTTTACATGTCCGGGTCCGATTTCACTTCTCTCCACTGAAATACAAAGACAGGGACTCTTTTTTTACCACCTCTCACATCCTGGTTGCGGCTTCCTGGACCCTGAAACACATAAATCTTCGGCGAAGTGTCCACTATCACTTATGCAAACGTGACATTAGTAGATTCAGCACGTTATCAAACCGTGAAACGTAAGCTAGAAGGTGAATCTTCATCTGAGACTATTGGTATTGAAAGAAGTATAAACAGCCTCCTGAAAACTTCATTGCGTCAAACTACCATAGAAATTTTTTTCTTGCTCCCTTGCTGTAGTGGAAATGTTAAAACTGTTAAGCAGGTATGTTGTAACAAATATTGGATTTTTTTCTTCTCTTACCATAATTATGTATATCTACTTATAGGCATAGAAATTAAGTTGTACTTTTAAAATTATAAAAAATAATTTTAATAAAAGATAATTAACGTAAATTAAGAGTGTTTTATGGTAAATTATCTAATATATATATATATATATATATATATATATATATATATATATATACACACACACACACATATAGGTGTGTTTGTACCTGTCCAAAAACTTAAATTTCGGCTATAAGAATCAAAAACAGTAATAACAAACGTGATTCTTATAAGCGGAAATCACTGTATATTCTTACTTCGGATTCTGCTGGTCTCGCTGTGCGTGGTGGTTCGTAGTAGAACTTTGGGCGGTCGTGGACGGTACAAGTGCAGGTGTTGGCTTCGGCGTTGGTTTAGGCTTGCACTCGCATTCCGTGTGGTTGACGAACAACAGCTTCTCGACGTTCGAAGAGAGATGATCGCCGCCCAAAACCTGAGAGACAGAGAAAAAAAAAATGTTTAAAACCAAACGCGAAAGTCAGATGAACCCACTAACCCAGACTAGTACTTCAACTTCCTGACACGGCAGTCCTTTTTGGAACCTGACCCTGTCTCCCAAGACAGCCCTCCGTTCTTTACGGCTAAGGGTTTTATTCTTCCAGTCCTTACTTATTATTTCCTCAAGTTATCTACTACAGCATCAAGCTATCTTCTTGGCTATTCTCGGGGTCTAGACCAAGATGGTTCTCTAAATTTTTTTATTTATTTTATTTTTTTTTTTTTGGGGGGGGGGGAGCTCTGCTATCTTCTTCTAGCTGAATGTCCTTCGTAATCTTCTATTTCCCTAACTATGACCATTTCATCTTATTTTATCATTACCTTTCTTTTAATTTCTAACTATCCATATTCCATTTTTACTGAATGATCCTAAAAACTTTTTAGGTACCCTTCGTTCTCATATTTGTAATTGATTTTGGATTTCTTTGAGTTATGTTCAACAGAACGTTAGTACGAATTTGAGTATTTTGCATAAACGGTGTTTACATTTTAAGATATTAGCCGTGGGTGAATACATTAGAAGATTTTGTTTGCTACAGCAATTTTATTCCAGTAATTGAAACTGAAATATCTTTTCTTTCTGTTAGTTCCGAGTTCCGAATTTGAAAATGTTGTACTATTTCAGAGCTTTTTTTTTTCCAGCAACTGCAGTAGTAGTAATTAAGAAATACTTTTCAATATCACAGACTCTGATATTGGTTGTTTCCAACGCGGAAGGCATGACAAGGCTGAGAATCGAACCCACAATCTGGCGGTGTAGGCACTCAGAGAATGCCTATGGGCCAAACCACTGTGCCAACCGGCCGGCACTCTGATATTGGTTGCAGCATTCACTAAGTGTTAAGCATTTATAGACATGAGTATCTATCTAAAGTTTTAAAATGTCTAGCTAGTCGGGAAGTTAGTTAAAAATCGATTGCAAGATTTGTACTGGACAAACACACACACAAACAAGAAAGCAAGTTAATAAAAACATGGAAATAAATGCATTGCGGTTTTTGAATCAATTAACGTCATCATGCACATGGGCCTTAAATCAACAGTAGGATAAAAATGCTCAAATCCGCTCCCAAAAACTTCATCGCTGGCTGAGAATAATTCAAGGTTTCGTGCGCAATTTATATATTTACTGCTCATTACAATTTAGAGCTCTTCAGTAACCCCGGAGAGATATATTTTGATGTGGGTGTATTTTCTGAAAATTTCAAATTTATACTAATACACTCCGCGCAGACTTACAACAACACTTACTAAGTTAAAATAATAATTTTTAAATTTTTGTGATGTAGAAACATTAGGTATATTTCTACACGTATTTAAATTTTAAAACACCCAAAAATATTTAATCCAGGACAATGAAATTTTAAAAAACTGGAAAGTCCATTAAAATTACAAGTCAAATACTATAAATTTATAGGAAAATAATTTTTTTTGAGAAAAAATTAAGTGCATATTTTTGGTAGCATCATTATACACCTATCCTGAAAGTATGAAAGCAGTATCTACAGAAATTTCCTTTACAAAGTTCTCGCAAGCATTAAAATGATCGTTACGAGAAAAAGGCTTTTAAAGATTCCACACTGGTATGTTTCTATTGGAACTGCTTCTTTCATGTCATAGTTTTCAATGTTCTAGTTGGAATATTTTAACGCGGTTTGTTTTAAATGATTCAGAAATGTTCAAATATTCTAAAAATGCAAAAAAGTAAAATTCGATTTTTTTCGAAGGCTCAAAGGTGATGCCTCCCCTTTTAAGTCATTTTTTCAATGAATTGATTTCAGAGTGATGTTATAGGATCATCTTGGAGATCCATCTCATTCATGGCCAAAGTGAATTACCCCTTGTCATTTCTACGGAGAAGAGAAAAAAAAATAACAACTGAATCCTTGCTCTCATCCAACTACATGAGTCATACGGAAGCAATACAACAATTATAACCACTTCAATATCCGTAAGTGTCATAATGCGACACACCACTAAGCAAATAGAGTCGTATAGGAATTTTTTTTTTACGGCAAACCAAAGAAATGGATTCAAAGAAATGATCCAAATGGTGTAATCAGTAAATGCAACGACCCGAAAACCTTTTCAAACGCCAATAAATCAAATACACGTCGAAGAATACTCCCTCAGCCGTTAAAAAGGCCTAAAATAGGATTAGGTAAGCTTAAATCTGAAAGGAGAGAAAAGGCTTAGCCATACTTTCACTTTCAACAGGCCTATTTTTTGCCCATTTTCGCCTCGCTTCTCTTTCAGAGAGGATTCTTGAAAACACTTTTTTTTCCTTCTTTTTTCGTGCGTGAGGTTATAAAGAATTACCCGCTTGGTCTCGTCAATTGATTCTTTTTTATTCATGATTTTCCTTTTCAACGAATTCGGAGAAGTAATAATTGAAATAGATGAAGTGTGTAATGAGTCTAAGTTTGCAGTAATTTTAATTGGAAGAAGTTAAATTAATCGTTCATCTTGTATGCTTGTTTATTCTGGCAGTAGAATTGCCCAAGTCTCGCATGTTTTTTAATAACTTACAAAACCATTAGAAGAGGAATAATACCAATTTCTCTTTCCCCATATATATATATATATATATATATATATATATATATATATATATATATTTAGAACTGAGTATTTGATTCGTAAAATCTGTAGGAACCAAATAATCACAACAAAACTTTTTCGAACATTTTTCAGTAGACAATATTTTAAAGTAGCTAAATGTTTATGCTAGTCTGTTTCAAATCTTTAAAAAAAAAAAAAATTATAATCCATAAGTTTTAGAATTCGAAGATTGTGTAAATATTTCAAGTAGTCTCTTTTAACGAAACTACCGCGGGTTATTAACATAGGATTACTTATCGTTGCTTACCTCTTTTCTTTCTTTTTTTATTTTTTAACGTATTTTGGTACTTTTATGTTTAACTGTTTACTGCTTGCCCAAGCATATATACATAACACATACATACATACAAAAGAGGTAAGCAACGATAAGTAATCCTTCGTTATTAATCCGAAGTAGTTTCGTTGGAAAATACTACTTTTTTTTGTCGAAATGGAGTCAGTTTTTACATAAACGGCTCTAGCTCAACCAGTGGCGTAGCGAGGGGTGGGCAAGGGGGTCTATCATGCCCCGGGCGCCACTATCACAAGGGCGCCAAATGGTCCTTTTCACTAATTCAATATATTATATTACTATATGTTTTTCGGAAAGGGGGGCGCCAAAAAGGTATCGTGCCCCGGACGCCAGTTATGCTCGCTACGTCACTGAGCTTAACAGATTAAAAGATTTTCATACGTCTTCAATTTCTTTTTATCATATGAGGCGGTGAAAGGCAAAGTGGTGTAAATCACATTTTCAACTTTTTTTATTTGAGGGCAAAAATGTAATCTCCATGTTCAGTTTATAGTGGAACTGCAAATAATTATTATTTGCAATATCATAATAATTATTATGAATTATAATTAGTTCATTTTATAGTGGAATTATTGTAGTTTTTGCAGTAAAACGCTTTTGACTTACAGCACTTGACTTACTGACTTACACCACTTTGCTTTCACCGCCTCATATGTACGTAAAGCACTCATGAATGTCAAGACCTAAAAGCTAATCTATATTTACTTTATAAAGCTAATCTATATAACTGTTTACTGCTACTAGGTTTGGCGCGCTGCAAAAAATTATAACTCTTGACGGACTCTGAATTTTTCTTTCCGGAGGACCGTTATTGAGGAACATATTCCCACGTTTAAGAAAAAAAAAAAACTCGAATATTGTCAGTAATTAATTATGGATGAAAGGAAAGCTTATATCGAGAGTGGTTTTTAAATTTTTATTCTGCGATTTGCATTTACGCCATCAGATACACTTCGGTTGCAAAAGATGATTCTGATATAGCAGACTTACCAGCATTCACACTAAAAAATTTTTTTCAAATATTTCCGTTTATATTTTAATTTGGCTGTTCCGCTCAAAAGAGAATGGTCGCCGACCCTTGTTTTACAATATATATTGATATAAACCTCTGAAATACAGCACTGAGCAAATGCTGGTTATATCCAACTTTCATGAATCTTATGCCTGATATTTATAAATAATTAAAAATATTATATAAATAATTAAAAATTGTATAAATAATTAAAAATTTATCTTAATTTATTTTAGGTTTTTTTTATATAAACACAGTTAAAAAAATCTGCCGTATGATGTGTTGCCATATAACGCTTGTATGAATTCCGAATTCGTTATAAATTATGATAGAACCCTAATTATAGCGATTCCCATCTAACGTCTGTCCACAATACCTACGGCTTTCTAGTGTCCTTCACTGCCCTATCTAAGGAAATTTAAGATCACAGATTTTGCATTTCAAGAGTATTGTTTAAGTTATTATTGAGTTATTATTTATTGTGCAGTGATTCTCAACTTTTTTATGTCTAGACCACGCTTTGGAGAAACTGTAGTCCCTATGACCCCCCCCCCCCTCTCCACCCCGGCTTAAAAAAATGTAAGTAATGCGAGTAAAATACATGATACACATATTTTTTCTGGCTAATTTATTTGGACAATCCATTTAGTAAAGCAACCATGGGAGGGAGCGCCTCGCAGGTTAAGAAACACTGATTTAATGTTTTACCAGCTACTGAATTCAACCGTTATAATTGGGTCAACAGTTATGCCAGTTTATAAAAAGACTCAATCGAGCACGCAAAAATCGGTACGAATCGGAGGAAGTTTGATACTTGATGTGCCCCACAGTAAACAGGATTCGTAATCTATGCCTCTATACCACAGAATCCACACATAAAGTAGAGGTAATCGGATTAGGTGCAAAAGGTCTCAGCAAGACCCCCCTAAAAAGGGAGGGAGGGGGGTCGTGAGTCATCGGAAAGCCCTAAGAGTGCTCAACAAACAGTCCTTGGAGGTAAAATGGAAATAAATTACCACGTTTATCAGATCTTGGGTGGATATTAATCACGTCTGAAGAGGGAAACACTGATCAGGGAATCGATGCACGACATGGGAGGAATGGTTGCCGCCGAAAAACAACTGGAACAAGATTGGATGGGCGTCTTTTGCCGAAGGAAATTAAATCAAGCGATAGATATCCATCGCAGAAATTAAATGTTCCCGGCAGGAATACGAATTGCACACGTTCGAACTCCGCAGCGTCCGGGGGTTCTGCCGGAGTACCGCTAATAAGTCTTGACTCAGTATCGTTCATTTTGGCGTTCCAAACACAGAAGAATTTGGAAATATCGTTCACCATAGTTTCTGGCTAATTAGAAGAGCTATTTTGAATAAGGAATAATTGAATCGTCTAAGGCAGAGCTCCGCAACCTTTTATCTTCCACGGCACAACAACGTTTATTCGATAATTCCGGGGCACACCAGAAGTAAAAGCTTGCAAATACATAAATTTCAGTAATATGCATATGTTTTTATTAGATTAAAAAACACAATAAAATACGTAGCTCTATGTATCAAGGTAATTATAATCATTTAAGTTTTATATAAATCATTTTGAATTGTGCACCAACACAAGAACAAAAATATAAAGTTATAGTTTACAAGTAAAAAACAATGTTCTTTAAATTTTTATATTAAAATTTGTTTTTTGGTCTTTACTTAAGCCTAATAAATCAAAGTTAATTTAAACATAACTAATTTATTAATGAGATATTTGAGCTTATTTTGATGAACATATGTACGTTTTATATTTGGCTCTATATTAGAAAGAGCTACCCGAAGTTCATGGTCAAGACCCTTTAAACACGATCGTTTGTCATTTTTAATTAGAACCAGTGTCGAAAAGCTTTGTTCGCATAAGTATGTTGTAAAAAAAGGGAGCAAATACCCTTGTCAGAAATTTGTGGATATTCTTTCTAACTGAAATCTAGAAATATGACGCTCAACCATGCATGCAATGTGTAGTAACAGCATGTTTTTGTTTTGTGTATAATTTCGACCCCGAGAAATTACATATTAGCAAAAAGTTAGAGGAATATTTTACTTAGAGAAGTTTCTAATTATTGCGGTGGTTAATTTTTTTTTATTATCGATAAAATCACTGCGGCACAGTCAAGATCACCTCGCGGCACACTTGCGGAGCACTGGTCTAAGTTCCAAACTTCGGGGGGGGGGGGGGGGCTGGGCTGAATTTTTTGTGGGAGAGTATCGTAGTTATTTATTTTCAATGCGTTTCCTTTATCCTGTTAAAAGAGCAACTATTTATGGAAATGCCGTTGGTGGAGGGTCACAAGTACTTGGCTCTGAGAAAATGGGGGGGGGGGGAGGGAAAGTGAAACATTGTTTAGAGGTTCCAAGGATATTTCTTTAACTTTAGGTGAACTGATTTCATCCTTTACCCTGTTAAAAGAGTGATTATGGAAATGTTGTTGGAGGACGTCGTAGGTACTTACTTTGAAAAGGGAGAGAGGGACGCGAAAGACGTTGAAAAACACAGGTTAGAGGTTCCATGCAGAAATATTCGATTTTAGGTGAAGTGATTTCAGCCCTACTGAAATTTAACAACTGCAATCCGTTTACTCTGTAGTTTACTGACTTATTCTTTAAAATATATATAATTCAATTCTCTCTCTACAGAGGATATATCTCAATTGTGGCTTTCTACAAAATATACGAAATAATGAATTAAGCTATGCATCAATTTGGAACTTTTTAAAAAATTGAAAATAATAATAAATAAAACTTGCTTTCCCATCCCATCCCCCGATCCTATGATGTTTTAGCGATTCGCTGAATAGACTGAAGTTCATAAAAATCGATTTTTAAAATGGTTTTGACATCATGGACAAGACTAACTAGAGAAATTCAATGGACACTTTTTTCTTTCAAGCCTCCTAATCATAGCGAATTCGTTGACCCCCAAAATTACATATATGTCATACATGTCTTAATAATACTTGAATATTATATATATCTTGAAGTTACATACAGGACATACATGTCTTAATGTCCCCCTTATATTTCAAAAATATCGAAAAATTTTTGGAAGAATTATATAATCTCTAATTTTTGGAAACAACTGTACAATTAACAATTTTACACAACATACCTGAGATCTTAAATATTGTTTGTTGGATCCGCATCAAACATGTTGTACCCTCATCGATTTCATAGATGAGGGAATCAGCTACCTAGGTTTCGGGGCACGCAAAACTTAAATCATATACTCTGCAAATTCGTTCAATGAAGATAAGGTAAGATGACATTAAAATACGCTACTGTCTTATTCCACAATCTAGCCAAAATGCAATAATGCAAATGTGCTCGAATTTTTCTCAGTTGCTTTCAACGCCAAGTGGGCTGCGGTACGAATGACGGACCGGACGCCAATAATATAATTAGCAGCAAACATCCATGCAGAACTAATGAAGGAATATAATTATTTGCTTATTTTCTTTTGAAAAATATTGTATAAAACAGAAAAATATAGCTATAATCTTTGAATCAGAAAAATATAGCTATAATCTTTGTATAATTATTTATTAAGAATCGGGAAAAACCTGACCCGCCTCTGAATATATAATTGAGATAGACACCCAAAAAAATCCCGCCTCTAAAGAAAAAACCCCCGAATGAATGCTCTTTTGAATGGGGTAATAATGCCCACGCCAATTTCGGTTTTCGGGAGCGAAACTTCGCCAAAGCCTATCCAAAACGGTCCGGATTTTGGACCTCAGCCGCCAGGTTAATTAACTTCTGTGTTTCTCCAACAGACTTTATTTCTGTGCCTTCACTGACTGACCGGGAACTTTGGGTCGTTTTACTCATATTTCAATCCTTTTGAAAAGATATTCAGATCCACCCTCTGCTCATTTAGAGCAGGGGTTTCCAACTTACAAGTGTCCAAGGGCCGCAATCGAAAACACCTGTCTAGTGGCGGGCCGCAATTCAATCAGGACCATACCCAGGACTTTTTTTTTTTTTTTGAGGGAGGGGGACTTGGAGGATTTGTGTATAGTATATACTATGAATTTTTTCAAAATTCGAGGATGAACCTCCAACAACGACCTTGATTATAACTGGCCAACTTTCGTTAAATTAAACAGACACACACAAAAAAAGTCAAATAAGAAGTGGGTATTTAAATAAGAAGTGGATCAAATAAGAAGTGGGGGGGGGGTATGAAATAGAACATGAGTGGACACCCTACTTTTCATGGAATTCGAGGAAAATCAATCTTTTTTGTAAATGAACAGCATTTGAAAACAATAAAGATTTTTACAAAAGCATTTTTCGTTAACTAAGAATATCTAAATTGATGCTGTAAATTATTTTCCTAGAAGTCTTCGCGGGCCGCAAAAAAAGGCACCGCGGGCCGCCAGTTGGAAACCCCCGATTTAGAGCGACGTGTCGAGAGTCTCTCTGACTCAGCCACCCATCACGAGGACCAATTCAGTGGCCACTCTCGCGAAGGACAATACAGCAAAAATAACACATGATCTTAAATGAATACCTCAATTTACTATTTGTGTCTCCTGTGAATATATCTGCCCACGGAGAAATGCAGAAGATATCCGGCGAACGATAAACGATGCGAATTATCACACCATCACCGTCATATGCCATGAATTCGCTCACTGCCAATGACATTATTATTCAGGACACTCGAAAAAAAAAAAAAAAGCTTCCGAAAAGGTCGTAGAGTCCTTTTTATTTATTGGAAGCGAAGACAGATGTCATTTCTGGCGCGCCTCGCACATGGTTGACTGAGTTAAATTCAGATTATTTTGGAAGAACGCCATGAACCATGGTCTAGCACTTCAGAAGAAGAGGTTGATGACAAAGTCATCCATTTCTCAAAGACAGTTTAAACCAGCCAATCAAAATAGAAAACAATGAGAGTGATAATATAAAAAAAATTACAGGTGCAGAGTGCTTACAAGGAACATCCATCTTTATACCTTGTCTTCACGAGGCGTGGAATTCAATAAATGAGAGAACCTCATATCGCATGCATAGTTGAGAGGGTATAATAGCAACCTGCTTGGTTACAGGACTCTTACCATTGGATGGAATAGGAATGGACTAATAGGAAGTATGTGGTAAAAATTATTGTTGTGGTAAAATAAATTATTGTGGTAAAATAGTTGAGATGGTATAATAGCAACCTGCTTGGACAGTGCTTGGTTACAAGACTCTTACCATTGGAGAGAATAGTAATGGACTATTGGGAAGTATGTAGGAAAAATTATTGTTGTAGTAAAATAAATTATTGTGGTAAAATAGCAACCTGCTTGGTTACAGGACTCTTATCATTGGAGAGAATAGTAATGAACTAACAGGAAGTATTTGGTAAAAATTATCGTTGTGGTAAAATAGTTGAGATGGTATAATAGCAACCTGCTTGGACCCTGCTTGGCTACAGGATTCATACCATTGAAAAGAATAGTAATGGATTAACAGGAAGTATGGTAAATATTTATAGTTGAAAGAATTAAACAGTGTGAGAAAAAAATTAATTTAAAAAATGTGTAAACATCCTTAGTCATTGGTCTCAAACACGCAGGGTGAATTGCGAATGAGTTATGGAATTCCATAAATGAGAGTTTCTCTCATCACTTGGATCAGTTGGTAGAATACTGACCTCGAGGGCCGATATTGCATCGAAACATTAGAATCAAGGTTCAAATCCCAATCTAAGAAGACGGTCGCTACAATACACTCAACCATTAAAATAGTGATAATAATGGACGGATAGGATACATATTAGAAATATTTGTACTGGAAAAAATTGTCAGAAAAAAATATATAAATAAGGGGAAAAACCGTGTAAAGGCAAAAATACCGAATCATTATTCTGAAAAAGAAAGGAATACGCGTGAAGAAACGAATTAGAAAAGGAATGGGTATTTAAATCATTTGGATAATAATTCATTCATAGGACTATCGGCCTTGGGGTGAAGAGGCCCAGGTTCAATTCGCAGTCTTGGCAGGTGATACCTCAGAGTTAGAATATTGAGCTTGCACAACAGAATAGTCTACACCAGGGGTGTCAAACTCAAAGGCTACCTTGGGCCAAACAAACAAGGTTTAACTATAGGTGGGCCGCAAAAAAAATCAATATTAATAGAAACGTTATAGAAGTTTATTTACCTAATTACAGTATATTCAAACTAAATATATGCATTTTGTTTAATAATAGCAAAAAAAGAGTATCATTAAAAAAAACATTTAGCAAATTCTTCCTATCTTCTTATAATTCTGCGTCGGTTATTTTATTATATATTATTGTGTGCCAATATATTGGCCGGGCCTCAAAAATGTTCGTCGCGGGCCGCGAGTTTGACACCCCTGGTCTACACGATACGTAAGAAGACACTGGAAGCTCATACTTATCGACATAATAAAATACCTAAAGGAATATCTTCAGAATATTATTTTCGCGGAATATTTCTATGAAAATTTAGTTATACATCTTTAACTATCAAACAGCAAGGATCATCGATATTTCTCTCTTTTTAAAAATAATATATATAATATACATGTTACATGTTCGATAAAATAAACGCGCGGAATAGTTTCTTTTCCACAATCCATGTCCTAGGTACATGGATTGGGACGTAAATTCGCAGAAAATCATGCTGGCATATTAGACTTTATTCAATCTTGTCATGATTTCTCAGCCTTCATATATATATATATATATATATATATATATATATATATATATATATATATATATATATATATATATATATATATATATATATATATATATATATATAATGATATCGGCTAACGCGCACGGTAAACTTTAACTTAAACTATGTAGAGGAGATGAAACACAAACATGTTGTAGACGTAGCCAGAGTGTCAGGAGATGAAGACCATTTCACGAGAGCCGTTGACACATCGGGGAGGAAAACCACACACCTGAGGGGCATTGGAAGGACGCACACAACAGATATGCGACGCATATTAATTTATTCCGGATTCTAATGTAGACAAATATTATTCAGAAAAACACAGGTATCATGAGAACTGGACACACACAATAGCAACGCCACCGGTCCCTGCCGGGGCGCATTCAGAACGCAGATTTTACATCATATCGGACAGCAGCGGAGCAGCGCGTAAACAGGACAAGACATCGACAGACATTAAAAAGCACGCCGTAAACTTTTACAGAAGGTTATAAAGTGTAGGGGTACTGACCGAGGGGAAATAATTTTATTGGCTAGAATTGAGCACCTGACTTGATTACATAAGGACCGCATGATGTTCCGAAAAGCGCTCCGAGGCGAAACATCACGTGGTGCTGATTCATGTTTACAAATATCTTTAACGCGCGTGTACTAAGGGGTAATATGGATGGTTAGTTCGTTAATTCCTATGTCGCAATTGAAGAAAGAGACTGTAATTTATTGAGAAGAAACAAGGATAATTTAGAATACGCGTTAAGTAAAAAAGGTGGGGCGGAACAGTTTATAAGGATGGGGCGTTATTACACACACACACAAATATATATATATATATATATATATATATATATATATAACAAAATTTAAATTCTGGAGAACTACACTTAACTATTTAACTGAAATTCATTAGCTGAACCTTTGCAAAAATTACAGTTACAGGCTCCAAACTTCTATTTACCTCTTTCGCTTTGGGTGTTCAATCCTTGTCTGCGTTTGGGCAGAAGAAAAAAGACAATTATCACGATATGAAGCAACAACAAGCTTTCTTGCCCATTTCGACTGAAACTTCTGCTCTAGAAGCTGATAGACGTAAAAAACAAGCCTCAGACAAAATAAATGGCAGAATTTCAAAAACGAATTGACCATTGTTCGATTTCGACGTCCGAAGGACAAAACCAAAGGAGTAAGAACCCAACAAACACAAGACTGACGGCAACTTGACGGGCCGGTTCTGGAGGCGCCGGTAGAACGATAGGCTCGGGGAAAATGATCCGTATCGTTGCCGGGTGATTTACGAATGTCCGACGCGGACTCCCGTAGTGTGTACCCGTTTGAGGGCCGGTGATGGTTGGATAGGAATCGACGCGAAACCGCTCTCCCTGTAACGTCCCGGAATCGATAGTCCGATTCGTAACCACAAGTAACAGAAATCTGCATCAGAATTATGGATTTGAAAGGGAAGGCGAAGATTAGATTAAACAGACTTTTCATAAATATTTATTTCACTTTTGTGAAACTTCTTTTGCACGAAATATTCACATAATTTTCCTTGTATGAAAAGATTGAATTATATCAGAAGTATACGGCTGATATAATATAATCTTTCGGTTATACTATGTGATATATGCATAATATATATCAACTATATATTTAATTTGCTAAGCCGACTTTTTGGGCAGTCCGTGAGAGAAAACTACTGCATCAATTTACTTCATTTTGGTCTTAAACGAAAGATTGTAATCTGTAGATTTGTTAAATTTGGTTTTTGTGACAGCAATTTCCATTAATTAGCAATAATTTACAATTGATTTTTACGCATGCTCAGTGGCATGTTTAAATCTGTCTTTAGAAACTCACTGTTTCCGCGCACGCTCAGTGACATGTTTTAATGGTAAACACGTTTATTCCGAGAAGTCTCTCTAGACCTATCTCTGCCTTATTTATTTTTATGATAATTATATTTGTGAAATACAACAGTAAACCTCATGGAAACTGTTTATTTCATGCTGTTTAATTAGCGATAATTTACAATTTAAAAAGATTGCTTTCTGCACATGCTCAGTGACATTTTTAAATCTGTCTTTAGATACTCACTAAGCGCGAAGCCGCTTAATCACAATTTGTTTCTGCGCATTATTATGATTTTCAACATTTGACAATGATGTGTTGAATATAATTTGTGTATTAGTACATTCATTTACTATCTAGCCGTCGTGTTTTGACAGACATCAACTATTGTTAGATTATATTAATTTATTTTTGGCTTTTATATAGAAATGAAATAAACATCCACTTACAAATGGATAATTTTTTTGATCAAGAGTTTATGCACAAGAGAGTAAAGAGTAGTACCTGCCTAAATTTGTTTTTCATTTTGATTAAGACGGACTTTTCGGCAGACTCTCTTGGATGCCAAAGCGGGTATCTATCTGGCGCTTCATTTCATACTCAGGTTCTCTGCGATTTACTTGGCAACCCTACCACCCGTTGCCGGGTGGTAGGGGGTAATCGTTAGGCTCTACATTTCGTTTTTTGGTAGACCGCTGGGTTACACTTATTTGGACTTCAAATTTTTCGGTGATGGTGTTGATAATTATTTCATGATTTAAATATTTCGTGACGCAGGAATTGGAGCCATTTTTTATTATAGAAACATGACCATTTTAGCTTATTTTCGGCACTTTTTTTTTCGCGGGGGGGGGGGGAAGTATATTGATTTTGTAATGAATAACATGACCGTTTTTATTTATCAGAAGATAGATATATTCATAGCATAAAGTAAAATACTTCGAGTGACAGTTCTCTTTTAAATGAAATTGCGTCCGAATGCATTTCAATAAATGTTTAACAGATTAAACACTAAAAACATATACATTTTTAAACCTCTATACAGTCATAATATTGTTATTAAAATATTGAGGTACATTGAATTTTATTCGTCATTTTTACAGTATTTATTCGCATACTTTATAGCTAGTGATGTATAGAACAATAAAGAATGAATCTAGGAAATGAAATAAAAATAATTGATGACTGAAAATAAATTTCATATAGCAGACCAACGTATATGTAAATGTAGGTACAAATACTTTATAAGTTTTAACACTCATTGATATGAACTGTATTCATATTTTTCGAATATGCTTCATAAAAACAAACTCCATCTCATCAGAGATAAAATTAGAAAGTGTGTGTTTGTATGTATGTAAATGTTGACAGTAATTTAGTAGCTTTTAATGTGCTAGTAAATACAGGGCAGTTTCTAGGGTAGCTGCGATACGTGTGCGAGAATAATTCCCCCACCCCCTCATACCGCATGGATTAATTGAAATTTCTCTGAAATATTTTTACCTTAAATGAAACAACGAATTGCAGAAAATATTATAAATTCAGTTAATTTTTAATTTTATAACCTAACATAATAATTATTAATGTATTGATATAACAACTAAATGAATACGTTATATTAAATACATACAACACATATCTATTAATACATATACTTAATAAGTCAGTCAAAAAGATAATCTTTGCTTTCCTTGCTTTTTTTAATGCAAATTCTGTTATAATATCTGATCATCTATATCTTCCGAAATGTCCTGTTCGATGCTAATAATAGATAAGTCTGAAAGCCTTTCTTGTCCCATTGTAGACCTCAAATAATTTTTTATTATTTTAAGTTTTGAAAAGCTTCTTTCCCCGCTAGCCGCAGTCACAGGCAATGTTAATAAAATTCGTATGGTAATCACTAAATTTGGACACAGATAGATGAGGTTGTTTGTAAATAGGTATTGAATCACATTTAACGCGTTCATTTCAAGGGAAATATAGAGGGCAATGTTGTCAGTTTCATCGCATAAATCTTCAGCTATAATATATTTTTCATTTTTAAATGGATCATGTAACATACTTTCCACATATTTACATTTTGTAGACCTATTTGATTTATCTGTTTCAAGGAAATCTGATATTGAAATAAATCCCCAAAAAATGCTCCCTAATTTCCATTTGCTTTGATTTATTACTTAATAGAACAAATCTTACTACAACAGTAAGTCGGTCTTGGTTGCTTAGATCAGGGGTGGAATCTAAAATAGTAGAATAATATTTACAAAATTTTAAGAGTGATATTATTTCATGTCTTATTTTTTGTTCCAAAAGGGAAATAGTTCATTTTGAATATGAACACCTACAGTGGCTCCAAAATGTGCTCGTACACTTACGATTTTCAATGAAATAAGGATCTATCCATTAATTAAAATGAATATTACAGAATGGGCATTTAATAATAAAATTTATAATCTATTCTGAACAAAACGATATGAAATATTTTGAAACATAGTAAAACTTTATTTTTAAAACACCAATAATCAAAAAGTAACAAAAACTATCTCACAAAAGTCATCGTACACTGAAATATTTTCGGATAAATTCATAACTAAAATTATCGCCTGGCGCTTTATTTTTATTTTTGAATTGTGGTGGCATTTAAAATATCATTTGGCTTTAATTTTTGCTTGCCTATTCCGTAATATTCTATTTATTATTTAAAAATGGCTTGCAAAGAAACAACAAACAGCATTGATCGAAAATTGATTATTTTTCATCATAGTTGTGGTAAATCAGTTCGGAATGTTGCTAAATTACTTAATTTATCCCATTATACTGTGCAGTATGTGATAAAACGCTTTAAAGAAGAAAATCGGATCAAAATCAAGATAAGAAAAGGTCGTCCGGCAAAGTTAACAAAACGTGATCAGAGATTTTTAATTAGAAAATTTGTGAAAAATCTACGTTTGAGTGCTGTAAAACTTTCTGCAGAATTTAATGAAACATTTTCTACTTCAATTTCACCTGAAACTGTTCGAAGAGTTCTCAGAGCTGCTGGATTATATGGGCGTTCTGCCCGTACAATTTTTTTTGTGAGTGAGAAAAACAGAAAGCTCGGGCTTTCCTTCGCACTATCAATGATTAATAAGCCCCAAACCTATTGGAATAATGTCTTATTTGCCGATGAAAGCAAGTTTATCATTTTTGGTTCCGATGGGCGTATAATTGTATGGAGAAGAAAAAATGAGGAACTTAATCCTAAGAACTTAGTAGAAACAGTTAAGCATGGCGGTGGAGGTGTCCTTGTGTGGGAGTGCATGTCAACATCAGGACTAAGTAATTTGGTATTTATAGATGGCATAATGAATCGTTCTGTTTATATAAATATTTTAAGAGACAATTTAAAATTATCAGCCTAAAATTTGGGTATTTGAAATTTTTAATTTTTTTTAAATCAAGATAACGATCCTAAGCCCACGGCTCTCAACGTTCGCCTCTGGTGTCTCTATAATTGTCCACAAGTTTTGAAAACACCACCTCAATCGCCAGATTTAAACTCAATAGAACATTTTTGGAGAGAACTGGAGGTTCGAGTACGAAAACACGACATTTTTAAAAGAAAAAAGCGAACTAAAAACAATTATGATGGAAGAATGGATGAACATTGATGCAGAAATTACAAAAGAACTAGTGCAATCTATTCCCAGACGTTTAAAAGCTGTTGTTGATGCTAAAGGATATCCTACTAAATATTAATTTAACGAAAAATTAAAATATTTTCTTATAAGTAGAGATTTTTTTACAAGTGTTCGATGACTGTTGTGGGATAAAGTTTTTGTTACTTTTTGATTACTGGTTTCTTAAAAATAAAGTTTTACTATGTTTTTAAAATATTTCATGTAGTTTTGTTAAGAATAGATTATACATCTAATTGTTAAATACGCATTCTGAAATATTCATTTTAATTAATGGATAGACCCCTATTTCATTGAAAATCGTAAGTGTACGAACACTTTTGGGAGCCACTGTAAATAATGAGGCATATGTGATGGATTTCTGCTGATTCTAGTGAGGTGCTCTGATATTTTAATGAAAAAATATCATCAAGTTTCCTTACCTGTGAAATATTTTTATTGGTCAGCAATCACAAAATCCAGCACAAAAATTAGAGACAAAAAGCTTTGTTTTTCAGTTGTTGAGGTGGACACGTTCAAAATTAATTTAGTGCAAATTATCCCGGGCCGTGATTTATAGGCTCAGGGCATAAAATAGTATTTTCCTGCAACCTGACAAAAACCGCCCTAACCGACGCTATTTGATGGGTTAAAACGTGTTAAAACAAAAACGAAAAATGTATTTACCAACTGGTTGCTACGTGGAGTAGCGTTTTTAAAACCAATGTAGTTTTGTTTATTTCCAGTTATTCTTGTAAAATTCATTTTTAACTCTAAGTAGTTATCTAGCATAATGATAATATTTTTATATTCATTATTTTACTAATAAATTAGTTTTAATTTTTTTTAACCGCGCATCCACCCCCCCCCTCCTCTCGGCCAGCTGTGTTCTGCCCCTCGCTTGGGGTCGTAAAATTCCTTTGTGGACACTCCTTGCACGTGCAAGGACCGTTTTACTGAGAATGAGTGGGGGTACTTCTAAAAATAGACGGGAATGCTCTTTGGGCAGTAAAAATTGGCGATTTTGTTTTGGCGAAACATTTGGCGCACGCTATTTATGCCAATTATCTTCCTACACAGTTAATGTCTGCAGTTCGTACATGGTTCAAGATTTGTTACAACTCTGATGCTCGACTGTGTGGGATGTGGGATTTTTTTATTTCCAACATTTTTTTAATATACCGTCATTGGACAATGACCGAAAGGTATGTTTATATTTTGTACTTGTTATTTTAAGTAAATTTCGTAAATTTTCTCAAGATAAGAAAATTATAATATTTTCCATAGAGGAAATTTATTTCATTCTTCTCAAAGTTAAAAGTGAGGTGTAATATATATTTGAAAATCACGAATTACCCGATTATATAATCTTAATTTATATAATTTATTTGAAAATGATTTAAAATTAAAATTGAATGTAGTTCAATGTTTTATAAATTTTGTTCAGTCCTTTTTTCAGTCTTATCGTATTCAGCAATATAAGACTGTAGGATGACAGAATATTATTATTTTTATCACCAAAGAATAAACTTATCAAGACGTATTTGAAGATGTCTCAAAACAAAATATTTCTTGAACAGCTAAGCTTTAACAATGAACCATTGTTTGATATGCAAAACTATGAAATGTTTTCACTTGTCAACTACTAAAATAGTACTGAACAAAATTTATAAAACATTGAACTACATTCAATTTTAATTTTAAATCATTTTCAAATAAATTATAACAATTAAAGTTATATAATCAGGTAATTCCTGGTTTTCAAATATATAATACACCTCACTTTTAACTTTGAGAAGAATGAAATAAATTTCCTCTATGGAAAATATTATAATTTTCTTATCTCGAAAACATTTACGAACTTTACTTAAAATAACATGTACAAAATATAATTTTAAGGGATTATTCTGAACAAATATTTTAGGTTTTAGCAGAGATTAATATTTTCTATTACCTGAAAATACACGAGAAAAAGAGAAAAGTTAAAAATATTAATACTAGTTATACATGGAGAGCCAGAAAAAAATAGAAATAAAGTGTAAGGGTAGATATCAGATGTTATATATATCAAGTATTATATATATAACATCTGATATCTACAGATATATATCAGATATACATCATCTGATGTATATCAAATGTTATCATAAACACTGTTAAGTACTGTTATCATAAACAATCTCATTAATAAAAATAAAAAGCATGTGAAAGGAAGGGGTCTAAGAAAAACTTAGAAAATCTGTCGGAATTCCAATTATGGCCCAGCACTGGAAAGTAACCCTGATCGACGGCGCTTTGATGGTTTCGAGATGGGTATTTGACGGCCTGTCGACACGAATTATTGCTCCCGTAACCGGCCCGTCAGCCTCCGGCAATGGTACGGCTGTATGTCCACATCGACGGGAAGTTTGCGGTTCAATCAAGGTAAGCAGTCGGATGTACGATAGCTTCATTGTTACCGGAAGCGGCCCAGTACTCGACGGGGAAGTCGCGGGCGAGAGGACAAGCCCGTGACGGATCCGATACTGACCTAATGCGCCGGCCCGGCAATGGAGAAATCGGCTGGCCGGAATCATCCGGCCCCGGCCCGATGCCTCTGTGTTTGTTGGGAATATAATTCAGAAAACTGAGAAAGAGTGGAGACGTAGTTAAATTAAATGAGTAAAAAAAGGGTTTAACTAAAGGAGGTGTAAAAAATTAATCTCACACCCTTATACAGAAAAAAACATAAAAAAATAAATCAGCGGTACAACCACGGACAATGCTCTTAGCGGGCACTGACCGTGGTTGACCTCTGAGGGGTAATTGTTAAAAGACTGCTTAAGAATGGGTGAAAGAAAGAATAATTCAAGGATTTATTTTCTCGCTGCCCCCCCCTCTACCCCACAAAGCGCCCCAAAATAAAAAGTACCACCTTTGAATAGCTTAAACATGATTCGGAGGGAAAAGTCCAATTAATGAGCAAATTTTCGCAGCGAGACGAGTTCATTACATGATGAGACAGAAAAACTGCGACAAAAGTACTATGGTGTTCGTGTTCTTTTGTTAAAAGTGATCTTCGGCGTTTCAAAAAGTGATATTTTGATGTGTAATATCTCATACGAAATATCACTGCCATATTACCAGAATGCTAAACCTAGCACTACATAAACACACTGGTCGAAAAACAAAAGGCGATCATAAGTATTCTACATTTTTAACAACCGAAGCTCTCCCGGCTCGGGGTTTCCTGATTTCGCTGAAAGGCTCGCTCAGCCAACACCCCCTATATCGGATATAGGGGGTGTTGGCTCAGCACGGTTTACGACAGTTATTCGCCCGATCGGCATAGCCATCTCCACTACTGACAGAGAACGGAAGATATATACATCACCTTAGATATATAGATACATTATATATATATATATATCTAAGGTAATATAATGTAATATATATGTCAGACTCTCGTCTCCCATTCCTAAGTGGAATTGATGAACGTGTGTAATAGCGTCTTCAATAAGCATCAAAAGGAGCGCAAACAGGTGTCGAGAGCCATACACCTTTGGAAACCCTTGACAATAGGAGGCAGCGAACTCATTTAGAATGATTAAGGAAACACAGCGGCGCACGTCACCTAAGGTAGGAACGGTGGACAATGAAACCGACAATAGGTGGTCTGCGTATCGTGGATAAAAAGGCCGATTGTCGTTCGAGAAGGGGAAGAGGAGGCATAAAAGACAGACGCGAGTAACGAACGGAGAATAGATTCGGACTGTTGAAGGGTCAACACGCTTACGGGAGACGGGGAGCTCGTCGGACTTTGAAATAATGAGCCCAGCTCTCACGAGTATTTTTAACGTTCGTCGGAACGAAACTTTGTAAATAACGTATTTAACCAAGATTTTAATATGTTAATAAACCTCATGAAATAAGAGTTGACTCTACAATTATAATTCCTTCTACATGACAATGATTTGTCGGATCACGACTATAAAGGTTAACATTGGCGTAGTCGAATTAAAGAACGTGGGAGGACCCCAGCGATACGGAAGGTATCAGAAAAAGATGATCTAGAGTACGAGAGTGGTGATAGATCTTCAAGGAGACGCAGTTTCAAGAGAAGTTGGATTCCGAACGAGTCTACTGGGCACGACTTCAGCGACAGATATTTACTCGGCAACTGGTCAAGAAACAGGAGAAATTCAAGGTCGGAGTAAAGTGTGCATCAACGACGTGGTTATATACTGAACTCTCTTGAACTGTGATCAAAGTGCGGCAACGGAGAAAGATTAGAGTGACAGTTTTTCATCGAGGTGAAAAAGGGGTAAGTGATTCTATCTTTTCTCCCTGTGTATGAGATAGCGGTAGTAATTAGTTGAAGGAATCGAATTATTTTTGATAAGTTTTGAAGTGTTGATTCATGTGTATAATGATGGAAGTAATTTGTTGAGTTATTGAATTTTGGTAAATGGAATATTAATTTAAAAGTGAAAAAGTGTTATTTTGTATAACGGGAAATGTGTACAAGTGTTCGTACTAGTTATTAGTGGAAGTGATTTATAATTGTAGTAGTTAAATGCTCTTAGAATTATCATAATTGTGGAGGTAAATAGTTCAAGATAAGTATAGTTGGTTAAATTTTGTTATAGTTGTAAAAGTGAATTTGTACTTGTTTGCTGCATTTGTGATTAAGTGGTATAAGCTAAAAATGGCATTCATAGGGAAGGGGCGGAAAGCCGATTTAATTTTGTTAGCTACAGAGTTAACAGGGATTTGTCCGTCTTCGGAGAACAGGACATACACTGATCTTAAGGAAATGATATTAGGAAGTGAGAAATATCAGGAAGAGTCCGCTAAGGAACGGTTATTTGCCATAATTAATGAGAGATTAGAACGAGAAAAAAGTGAAGAGAGAGATAGACAGGAAAGAGAGAAACAACGAGAAATAATGTTAAAATTGAAAGAATTAGAAGTTGAAGAATTGAGGATGAGGGCAGGTAAAAGACTTTCAAGTTTTAGGGTCAGAGAAAGTATTGGAAGGGTTAATAATAATTTCGAAGGAGTGTTGAAAGAGGAAAAAAGGGTTATTCTTGAACCACTAGTTAACACAGATAAGGTATGTGCCAAAATTGACCGGAAAAAGGAGGATAAAAGATGTTTTGTCTGTAATAGTAAAGACCATTTGAAATATCAGTGCCCCAAAAGAGTTCAAAATCTCAGAAATAGAGGGGATCAGAGGGGAGATAAATTTGAGATGGAATTTAACAGAGGCGAAATTATTCAACCTGAGAATAAAATTGAAACCCAACAGGAAAGGGAAGTGAGAGATGTAATTACTCAAGGAAAGGAGGTCCTGGAAGGGGTAGCATGTTATCAAAGGCATCTGAGTAACAGTATAGATCAGATATTAGATGAGGAGTTGATTATTCCTTCTAATATGTTCGAAATTGTAAGGGATACAGAGGAGGAGATGGCTAGTTCCCCGAATATATTTGAAAGCGCAAGAGACACAGGTGAGGAGATGAACTATAAGGGAGGAGGTAATGAATTAAGTCCCAATGAGAATGTAGATGAGGTGCGAGAAATTGATAAACTTTTGGATGGGGAATTAAGTCTCAATGAGAATTTAGATGAGGTGCGAGAAATTGATAAAATTTTGGATGGGGAATTAAGTCTCAATGAGAATTTAGATGAGGTGAGAGAAATTGATAAAATTTTGGATGGGGAATTAAGTCTCAGTGAGAATTTAGATGAGGTGAGAGAAATGGATAAAATTTTGGATGGGGAATTAAGTCTCAATGAGAATTTGGATGAGGTACGAGAAATTAGAGTTTCAACGGAAAAAGAGAGGAAAGATCAAATTGATATGTTAAGGAATAAAGGGTTAGAGGAAACTAATAATGAGAATGGAAATAATCAAAGGGAAACACGAAACGAAGAATTAAATGCCCAGGGAAGCTCTAGCGATACGGGTAGGAAACAGACGCAAAGTATGGAAGAAAACACTTCCACAGAAAAGGGTGATTTTGAACCGACACTAGATCACAAATTCACCACAAAGGAGTCAATGAGAGATAGTGAAATAATAAAGCCAAAAACCCATTCGTATTTATTTAAGGTCCCGTAAAAATCGCAGAGAGAATCACAAATTTAAGTAATTCCCAAAGAATTCCGGGAAACTCATGTAAATGTGTATTTTATAAATGTTCTAAAATTGATTTAAGTTGCTCTCGAAGAATTCATTGAAAATTTAATTAAATGTGTATTTTGGTAATTGCATTGATAACTAAGGTTGAATCCTATGAAAAACGGATTAATTTTGTAAATATAATGGTATGATGAATTTAAGTATATAAGTTATGTGATATTTATTTTTTTTTTGTTGTTTGTTGTATGAACACTTGGTTTATATTTTTTTTTAAGTGAAGAACTAAATTAATGTTAAGTATTCCCTAGAGATTTGGGGAAGTTTCATTAAAATATGTAAGTTTAACTGGTTAAGATTTAACCAGGAAATTCCTAAAGAGTTGAAAAAAAAAAAGGAATCAAAAGTGTAATTATCTTAGAAATTCTTGCATTGAAGATAAGTGATTTGTAGTCAAATAATTTGTTGGTGTTTGGTTTAAAGTAAAGAAATGAGCAAGAATTATAATATTAATTTTGTGTCAAGGCTAAGGGTGAAAAGTAATTTTTGTTACCGGTAAATGTTGTGGCTATCTCATATGCAGATGAAAACATGGAATCATTTACTTGTAAAAATGTGTTATTGTTGTAGCTACAAAGCGCCTCCGTCACAAGTTAAAAAGCACAGTTATTACCCCATGGGTGTGCTTCATTATCCTCTGATCAACAGGGTCTGTTGTTCAAACGTGAAAACGTCACAAGGGACTGTTTTCACTTCTAAAGGAAGGGGCGTATGTCAGACTCTCGTCTCCCATTCCTAAGTGGAATTGATGAACGTGTGTAATAGCGTCTTCAATAAGCATCAAAAGGAGCGCAAACAGGTGTCGAGAGCCATACACCTTTGGAAACCCTTGACAATAGGAGGCAGCGAACTCATTTAGAATGATTAAGGAAACACAGCGGCGCACGTCACCTAAGGTAGGAACGGTGGACAATGAAACCGACAATAGGTGGTCTGCGTATCGTGGATAAAAAAGGCCGATTGTCGTTCGAGAAGGGGAAGAGGAGGCACAAAAGACAGACGCGAGTAACGAACGGAGAATAGATTCGGACTGTTGAAGGGTCAACACGCTTACGGGAGACGGGGAGCTCGTCGGACTTTGAAATAATGAGCCCAGCTCTCACGAGTATTTTTAACGTTCGTCGGAACGAAACTTTGTAAATAACGTATTTAACCAAGATTTTAATATGTTAATAAACCTCATGAAATAAGAGTTGACTCTACAATTATAATTCCTTCTACATGACAATGATTTGTCGGATCACGACTATAAAGGTTAACAATATATATATATATATATATATATATATAATATTAAAAACTAGTAATTTCTTAATTCAACAATCTTAACATTTAAAAACTATTAATTCCTCACTTTACTATTCCAAATTACAAACCCTTTTTTAATTCCTTGAAATAGGTAATTTCCCTTGGGCATTCGTGTTAAAATCCAAGAGATATTCTAAATTTTAGCATTGTCATCCCAGTAAAACTTATATAGAAATCCCATAGTAATAGCCTTTGTAACCCCAGGCAATATTATTAAAGATGGCTGACTTTTTACCGAAATTAAGCTCGACGCGGCGTGGCTACCGAATTAGATCAGATCAGAGCATCAACAAATAACTTTTATCCAATCAAAATGTAAGTCACACCTCTGTGTCACGTGATGGAATGACTTTATAAAACTATCTGGTGTCTAAAATTAGACACACTCTGTAAGAATCGGTCTGTCATATAATCCCGGGCGGACGACTTGGAAAACTTAATAAAATGGTTTAGATTCAATTACGTATCTGTGGTTCCTGTGTCTTTGCGGGAAAATGCTCGGTTTGTCATCATGTGTATCGGCGACGTCATCCACTCTGGCCTGTTATTTGTTCCTCCATGTCGCCGATGTTACAAAAGTCGGTAGCATTCTCACCTGCTGCGACCACCCCACTGGATTTTCCAAGGCATTTCGGCGTTTTCGTTTCAGCGTCACCGCGTGTGAATTTTGCGCTTAGCTGGGTGCATGAGTGCGCATTTCTGCCTTACGATGGTGAATCAACTCCATCTGCGACCTTCGATCGGAGGCCAGCGTGAACGGCTCCATTTCGGTAAATCTTGTGCGTTCTCTTTCGTTCTCCAGTGCTCCGTGTGATAAATTCTTCACGATTGTCGTCAGGAAATAATCCCCACCATTTAAAAAATCATCGATGTTCTTGTGTGTGAATTTAATTTAGCCGGTATGCAAGCCCTAGCGCTGTACCGTGAATAAATAAAAATAAAATTTGTGCAACCGAGAATTTTACAGTAACAAGACAAGCATCACATGACCAGGTTGTATGTCTCCCATCATAAACTTTTTAAAATTGTGTAGTAAACTATGATTATATGATATTGTATTCTTGTTTTAAATTGAAAGATAATTGTGATATTGTGTTAAACTTATAAGATGGAAGATAAATCTATAAAGACAGAATTTCAGGGGGAAGATAAAATTGAGACAGAAGGCAAGGACGATTTTCAACTTGAATATGTAGAGAGGGAATTCAGGGATTTTATTCCTTTTGACCCAGAGGGGGGGATGAAATTACAAAAATGGCTTGCCTATATTGAGCAGAAATTTTCCCAAGCAAATGTTCCAAATGAACAAAAAATAAAAAGTATTTCAAAATTTCTCAGGGGAAAGGCTCTAACCGTTTTTGTAAACAATTGTTTAGACATTCAAGATTGGACAGAATTAAAAGACACTTTGCAAGAATTATTCTTTGAAGCAGATAGCGTGGAATTCTCTGAATTTTCCAATTTGAAATTTGAATATAATGATGACTTAACTAAATATTTTCATAAAAAAATTGATGTAGGAAAGAGATTGGGGTTATCACAGAAATTAATACTAGAAGGCCTAACACAAGGCCTAAATGCTCAAATGAGAATGACCATAGCTGCAAATCCTCCTCAAACCACAACAGAATGGATAGTGTTGGCTAATAAGCTAAACAAAATAAATAATGAAGAAAACAAAACTAATCAAGGGGATCGGGATAACTTTTTTAACACTAGATTTGAAAATAGGAACCAATTACGACAGAATTATTACAACCAACCTCAAATTAGGATGAATTATAGCCCACCTCACCAATTTAGACAAAATTACTCTTCCCAGCCTCAATTTAGACCTAATAATAATCAACAAACTCAGTTTAGACCTAATTATAGTCAGCAGCAACAATTCAGACAATGGCAACCCAGAGATCAAAGGTTGAATAGAAATTTTGCCCCCAATTCCAATAACCAAATTAATCACCACCAACAATATGCAGACTTACCATCTAGACCCTGTCGAAAATGTTCTAACTTTGGCATAAGTAATGCTTATCATTGGGAACAAACTTGCTCTATTAATGAGAGATTTGATAAGATATCGGTGTCAGACAATAAACATCATTATGAGGAACCTGAATTTGAAAGAGATCAGGCGCCAGAATGACAATTACTGTCATTGAGGGGAAACATTATCAGAAATAATAGGGTTGACAAAACAAAAAGACTATATGAAAATGAGAAACAGAATTTTTTAAATTGTGTGATTGACACTGCTTCGACTATTAGTCTGATGTCACAAAAACTGGTCAAGCAATGTCAACTGAAATGCTATTCAAGCTCTCCAATTAAGGTCAGGCAAGCTGAGGGTGAAATCTTAATTACAACTAAATGTGTATTAACTTTGAGAATAGGGAAAATAATTAGAAACATTTCTGCATATGTTTTGGACAATGACTTGCCTTATCTTATTCTGGGACTTCCTGAGTGTAAAGAGTTTAAATTAGTAATTGATTGTAACCAATTGTGTGTGTATCAAAATAGAATTGCTTTGAAAATGGTTAATATTTGTGATATAAGTAAAATTTCATTACACCTACAAAATAAATGTGATAATAAGCATGTGGATAATAATAGTAATGGTCATGAAATTGAAGTTTCTGATATGTTTAACCCTTATGAAGAAAATTCGCAGAAAGAAAATGATATTTTCTGTATTGATTATGATGTAAATGACAATTTTAATGAAAGCTCTGGTGAAATCAAAGCAGAAAGTAATCCAAATTATGAAAATGTTGACATTAATGATCAAATCAAAAATTTAGATGTTGATAGGGAATTAAAGAATTTATTGCACAAAAATAATAGACTGTTTTCAACTAACAAATATGACATAGGCAAAATAAGGATGGAACCCCAAAGAATAATCCTAAATTCTGATTTACCAGTGAGTTTAAGAGCATACAGGACTTCGCCAACTGAGGAAAAAGAGATCAGGACCCAAATTAAAAATTTGTTAGAAGCAGGAATCATAAAAGAATCACATAGTTCATACTCAAGTCCTGTGACTTTGGCAAGAAAGCGAAATGAGGGAAAAACTAGACTTTGTATTGATTTCAGAAAACTAAATTTAATTACTAAGACAGATGCAGAACCCTTACCCAGAATTGATGATATTCTAGATAAATTAAGCAGAGCTAATTACTTTTCAACTTTAGACCTTACCTCAGGGTATTGGCATGTACCCGTCCACCCAAAAGATACTGAGAAATTGGCATTTGCCACTACTTTTGGCTTATACGAATGGCTAAGACTCCCATTTGGTTTAAAGAACGCCCCTGCAATATTCAATAGGACTATCAGGAGAATTTTAGATAAATATAAAGTTAACTTTGCATGCCACTATTTCGATGATATTATAATTTTTTCAGACTCAAAAGAACAACACCTTGAACATTTAGAGATACTATTTAACATTTTCAAAAAAGAGAATATCAAGTTAAAATTAACTAAATGTACTTTTCTGCAACAACAAATTAATTTTCTTGGATATAATGTAACAAATGGGAAAATTGCCCCAGACAACATTAACATTGAAAAGATAAAGTGTTTGAAACCACCAACTAATGTAAAATAACTCCAAAGATTCTTGGGCACAATAAATGTGTATAATAAGTTTATTCCAAAATATGCAAAAGTAAGACAGCCATTAAATACATTATTGAAAAAGGGAGTAAAATGGGGATGGTCAGACAGGTGCCAAGAAGCTTTTGAGGATCTTAAGAATTTATTGATTTGTAAACCAATATTGCAATTGTATGATGTAAACAAAGACTGTCATTTATTTGTGGATGCTAGTAAACAACAGGTTGGAGCTGTTTTAAAACAGCCAGGTGAAGATGGGGTGTTGCATCCCATAGCATATCACTCTCGTGTATTAAAGGACTATGAGGCAAATTATTCTATTACTGAACTTGAGTGTTTGGCAATTGTGGACAGTTTAGACAGGTATTATCATTATCTCCACGGGAAAAAGTTCACAATTCACACAGACCATGCTGCCTTAGTTTGGCTTAAAAATGTGAAAAATCTTCGAGGTCGACTCTTTCGCTGGTCATTAAAACTTAGTATGTTCGACTATGAAATTAAATACCAGAAGGGAACTGCAAATATTGAAGCTGACATGCTTTCAAGGAACCCTATTCTAGAACCTAAAACCCAAATAAACCATTTAATTGAACTAAGAAAAATTGTAGAATTTCAAAATAAAGACAATGTACAGGGACTTAAATATAAAAAACTAAATGATGTAATCTACATGAGAAAGAAAGGATTTTTAAAAATTGTAGTACCATTTTCATTGAGGTTAGAAATTTTAAAAAGAGCCCACGAGGATTATGGACACCCTGGAATAAATAAAACAATGCAATTACTCACACCCCAATATTATTGGCCCAAAATCAATGAGGACATTAGTAATTATGTTAAACATTGCCATACTTGTCAATTAAACAAAAAGAAAAGACAGAAAAGGTTTGGATTGCTGCAAGAAGTACCTCCGACAGACCAACCCTTTGAGTGCTTAAGTTTAGACACAGTAGGCGGATTTAATTACTATAATTCCACAAAGAAATATTTACATTTGATAATTGACCATGCAACGCGTTATATTTGGGCTTTTCCATCAAAAAGCGTAACTACTGAAACTTATACGAATTGCTTAAAACAAATATTCCAAATTCAAACACCAAAAAAATTGCTAACCGACAGAAATGCAGCTTTTACATGTTCAAAGTTTAGAAGATTTTTAGAGCATAACAATGTGCAACAATTACTTACCTCGAGTCATCATCCACAAACGAACGGAAAGGTAGAGAGGGTAAATCAAACAATAATTACTAGATTAAGGTGCAAAGTACATAACTCGACAAGCAAAACTCCTTGGACAAACCTATTAAATGAAGCAATTAATGAATACAATCATACGCCTCATTCAGTCACACAAATGACCCCAGCTTACCTACTTTTTGGAATATTACCTTATGAACCTCATGTTAAAAACAAGATTTTTATCCTCAGGTGGATGAGGCGAGAAAATTAGCTAAAGAAAGGACAATTAATTACCATAATAGGAATAAAGTAAAATATGATGCACGTTTTGTAGAATCTAAATTTAATGTTGGAGATTTAGTGTTATTCGAAGAATTTCACTATCCTAATACTAGAAAATTAAGCTCACCCTATTCTGGACCTTACACTATTCTAAAACAAATGTCAAAAGTTAATTATGAAATTGATAGACCAAACTTTCACACTAAACGAGATTCTGAAATTGTCCATGCTTGCAGATTAAGATATTATAATGCACCAGAGAACTTAAAACTACACCACGAATAATGACAAACATTAGATCCATTTTTCTTTCTTTTCTATGTGATGCTTAACATCATTATATTTTTTTTAATTGATATAATTAATTATGTGTTGTCCTACTTAAAAAAAAAAAAAAAAAAAAAAAAAAAAAAAAAAAAAAACTGTCTAACTTAAACTTTCTTCTTAAGAATACTATTATATGTGAATTTTTTTTTGGATCTCAATTTAAACACCGACTATGACAACTCTACTTCTTTAACCTTTCAGTAAATTTCCTATTTCTTGAAAAACACTTTCCTATCACCCAACTCTACAAGCGCGTTGGATGTCGTCCCAACTGTTAAGATCTTATTAATTTTTTTTACTATTTGTTTTTAATTCAACAACTCAGTCACTTAAAGTGCTGAAGACTATATGCTTGAGTAATGACTAAAACAGGGCTGGGATGGCCACTCCTTTTGTCCTCCCATTTCTATATATTATACTCCCACAGGTATGACAACTGCACCTTTTCCTTTTTCTCCATCTGTGTACTATGCAAGATGCTGTTTTCCAACGCAGTCATATTCTGTCGGAGATTTACGGTTAGTCCACTGTACGGCTAAAAGACTCTTCCTCCTTATTAGTCAGAGAACAATATGGAGAAAGAAAACCCACTTGTTACACAAACATAAACACAACCCTCACTGCTTAGAGGTAGAATTAAAAAATTTGAAACTAAGAGTTTGGGTAACACACATACAACAAGGTACCTTCAACACAAAAAATTGGATATCCACGTAGAATTAAAATAAGTGTACACAAATGAATAGTAAATAAATAATTTGAAAATAAAGTGAAAAGTATTGAGAATAAATAAAGTTATAAATAAATAAATAAAGTTAGAATAAATATGAATAAGTATAACTAAAGAATATTGAATAGAATTTTGGAATGAATAAATATTGTCGACATAAAATGAATATAAGAAATGATGAAATGAGAATAAGAAATATAAGTGATATTGAAAAGAGATTTTTTTTGTTGATAATAAGTAATATTGAAATAAAGGAGATAATGGATATTAAGAAAAAATAATGAGATAAATAAAGATACGAAAACTAGATAATGAGTGATATGTTTTGTAATTTTTATATACAATTGATATATTTGAAGTGTGATTTTATTAAATCTTGTGATTTTTATTGAAAGTGTGATTTTTATTATAAACTGTGATTCTTATTATATAACTGAAGAACTATTTTTCTTGATATGTAAACAAACCAAAATAATGTTATGTTTTATGTATTCTACATTGGTGAAGCAAAAATAGGAAACAGCAACACAAAGACTGTGATTTTTTAATTGGTGTATTTTCCTCAACATACTAATGACTGTGAAAGGACTAAAAATGTTGCACAGATAAATCATTACAAGATAAGTTAATAAAATTTTTTTTTGGACTCACTCCATAGTAGTGAACGTTGAGGAAGAATTTTTGAATTTTTCATCCTGTTATCAAAGTCAACTTCATTTACTTAATTTTTGTTTGTTTTTGATATTTTTATTACTATGTTTTGTTATTTTGTATTATTCAAATCGAGATGATAGTAGAGATTGTATTAAATGTATGTTTATAGTGAAAATTTTTGGTAGTTTACAAATTTTTGGTTATGTTAATTGATTTTTTTTTGAGATTTTGTTGTGTGGGGAGACGTCCCTATTCAACAGGTTTCAAATACATACTTATGTAGAATCTTCAATTTAATATTATGTGTCCTTCTTTTAGTGATTTTATATATATTTTTCAGTAAATTTGATAATGTTGCTATGTCAGCTCATCACGTGATCTTTAAAAATTTTTTTTGCAATTTAACTTTAATTGAACTTGAAATGTTAACTTATTCCAAATTTTTTAATGCCCATTCTTCTCACTCATCTGAGTGAGTCTGGCCTCCAATGCAGGCATTGTAGGTCAGCCTCTTCTCGGACGGGGGGGATATTCTATAATATTAAAAACTAGTAATTTCTTAATTCAACAATCTTAACATTTAAAAACTATTAATTCCTCACTTTACTATTCCAAATTACAAACCCTTTTTTAATTCCTTGAAATAGGTAATTTCCCTTGGGCATTCGTGTTAAAATCCAAGAGATATTCTAAATTTTAGCATTGTCATCCCAGTAAAACTTATATAGAAATCCCATAGTAATAGCCTTTGTAACCCCAGGCAATATTATTAAAGATGGCTGACTTTTTACCGAAATTAAGCTCGACGCGGCGTGGCTACCGAATTAGATCAGATCAGAGCATCAACAAATAACTTTTATCCAATCAAAATGTAAGTCACACCTCTGTGTCACGTGATGGAATGACTTTATAAAACTATCTGGTGTCTAAAATTAGACACACTCTGTAAGAATCGGTCTGTCATATAATCCCGGGCGGACGACTTGGAAAACTTAATAAAATGGTTTAGATTCAATTACGTATCTGTGGTTCCTGTGTCTTTGCGGGAAAATGCTCGGTTTGTCATCATGTGTATCGGCGACGTCATCCACTCTGGCCTGTTATTTGTTCCTCCATGTCGCCGATGTTACATATATATATATATATATATATATATATATACCCAACAAACACAGGACTGACGGCAGCTTATCGGGCCAGTGCTGGAGGCACCGGTTGAACGACAAGTACGGGAGAATTTTGTCGGGCCACTGGCGGGTTGTTTACGAACCTCCGAAGGGGAAACGCTTTCCGTTTACGTGTTTCAGGGCCTGTTATGGGTTGATATGAATCGCACCGAAATCGTTTACCCTGCATCGTCCCGGAACTGTACCTCCGATTCGTAACCACAAGTAACAGATATCTGCATCAGAATTATGGATTTGAAAGGGAAGGCGAAGATTAAATTTAACAGACTTTTCAAAAATATTTATTTCATTGTTGTGAAACTTCTTTTACGCGGAAAATTCCCATAATTTTCCTTGTATGTAAAGATTGTATTATGTGAAAAGTATTATGTGAAATTGTATAATTGTATTATGTGAAAATTCACATAATTTTCCTTGTATGTAAAGATTGTATTCTGTGTGTATGTTTTTAACTCCCTAGAAGCTTATAAAAACAGATGAAAATTAGTTTCAATTTTATATATTACTGGAGAAATTAAATATCTACTTAAAAATGGGTCCTTGTTTCACCACTCTTTATTTATAAGAGAGGAAATAGTGATAAAATTTGTATTTTTTTAAATTTCTTCTATAGTATATTAAAATAATAATATATATTTTTGTAGATAAAATATTCAAAATATATTTTTCAGGAAATTTACATATTCTAAGTATTTCTAATTGTTAGATGCCATTATAAAACAACTGATTTTGTAGAATTTTTTCTCGAATTTCATCGTATTAATTTTACAGTAACATATTCTTATAATACAAATTTGAATGAAAGAAAAAGAATTTTAAATTTACAGACCTTAGTTAAAATAAACAAATCACACATATTTAGAAAAATATTAATGTAATGTAATGTCAGAGACATAGACAGTAGATGTCATGAGACACCAAAAAATATCAAAAAATAAGACCCTTTATCCTCAGTACGTACATTGAAGAATATATATTACATTGTTTTTTTTTGTAATTGAATCAGGATACGAGAAATAATATTTACAATAAGAAAAAAAAAGGCAAAAAAATTAGTTTAAATAAATGTTAGAAATAAAAAATAAGGCAATTAAGTTTAAAATAATAAGTAAGTTATATTTAATAAATTAAATTGGCAGGTTTGAACATCCGTGAGTACAGATAACAGAACTGCACTTTGCAGGATCGAACCGAGGACTGAAGCATGGGAAGCAAAAACGAACGCCCCACACCAGCATTCCCTGATAGGGTATCAAGTGTGGAACTTCAATAAGAGGAAACTGCCTCGCATGGAACAGAAAAATAAAGGAAAAATGTTAAACACTATCAGAAACCACACTATCAGAATTAACCTGTGAACAATTAATGGACTGGGTAAGATTTGAAATATTAAGATCGGAACATAAATTTTTAATTTTTAAGTCGTCGTTCGGTTTTGGGATTTTTTTTCCAAAAAAATTCAATGCGTAAGTAAATTAAGTAATTTTGAAAGGTCCGATATTAATCCAATTGCAGTAATGTTTTCAGATAAGATTTTGAGAAAGTTTCATGAAATTGATTTGGGATATTGAATTTTGACTAGGTTGTACATTTTCTTGAGGGTATCTTTTTACCCTTCCGCCATTAAAAAAAAAAACATGGCTCAGGTTTGGTTTCCCGCCTAACAGGAAATTCATCATTAGCAGCGGGAATTTCTTTCCTCCGGATTACGACAGTTTCCTAGGATAGAAAATTGGTTAGAGAGATTGATTCGATCATTAATGCTAGTTAAGTTAGAGTCGAGAGCAATTCGCTTTAGACTAACCCAAATTTAAAAAATCACATTATGTTCGATTTCGTTCAAAATTACCACATCACATTGCATACCAAGATTATAATATTTTATACATTACATATACAATGTATTTTTCATTTTCATAATAAAACAAAACTTTTGAATGTAGTTGACTTTTTTATGCGGCCCGCCTGCCTTGAAAAAATTTACCATGTGGCCCAGATGCTGCAAAAGGTTAAACACCCTGCTTTAAGCTCATCAGCCTGATTCAGAGGTTTAACTTTTTCAGATTTAGGAATATAATCAAAAGTGGGTGTAGAAGAAAATTTAAACGCACACTTACTGTGCATAAGATTAAAAAGTTCTTTGAGATTGGGGATGTTAAACGTTATTTTGAAAAAAAAGAAATTCATGTTTTTCAAAAGTCCATAGTAATCACACATGGTTTCCATTACTTATTTCACTGACACATTGAATTGTGTTTTGTTTTGTTTTTTATTATTAAATTTTGGCATTATCTTTTGAGAATGTATTTTCGTTTTTATCAATGCAACTCTTGCAGAAGTGCCACGGACGGGTAAGGGTGACTCGGTAACGAATTTAACAATCCTTTCTACTGCTTGTGTGTGACATGGAAAATTGCTGAAGTCAGTACGTTGACTCTCCTGATCAGATTATTTTGCTTCCTAGTTTATAATCAGAAATATGCCTCGTTCTGTTACTTTAACATCTTTACGTACAATCATATCAATATAATCCTTGGCATCAAAGTTTATACGTTGAACTTAAAACTTTCCAATGCCCCCTTCATTTTTCAGTCCTTGCTTTTAGAATTCGGCGTAATCCAAGCTGTCTTACGTGGCTGCGATCAACTGATATCATACATAGGAGGAGATTTTCAGAAGCAGCAAAGTACGAATTTCTTTGAATGACTGGGTCAATTACATTTTTAAGAGTCTGATGGAGGTAACGTGAATAGCTTACAAGTTTCCACAAGTGCTTCGATCCATGGATATAAGATAGTTTCCGCTTTATGTGAAACGAAACAGATGCATATACTTACAAAATGTACTCAGTCAGTATTCGGAGATTTTTTTTGCAGTACATTCTGTTCCCACATACAAGTGAAGTATTCGGTTTGCTAATGTAAGCTATCATGAATAACAAAGTTTTCCTGGTTTTCTCATAGACAAATCAGAAGAGCACCTTCCAACAGAGATTGCATTAGACATTTCTAACAAATATTTTGGGTCCACACTTAAATCATCCTTAATTTCTAGTAATGGAATGCCATTTTCAATAGGTGATAATTCAATTACTGGAAGTTCATAGCAGTTTTCTAGTTGTTTACCTATTTCTCCTCCAAATTAGGACGTAGGCGCAGTTCATTTCCATGAAATAGACAAATCAACCACTGCAGTGGCCTTCTTAATTCCTTTTCAAATAAACGAACCACATCATTATTCAATCCAGTGTTCACGGCAGTTCCACCCATTCCAATTACAGTAATGTTTAAATTCTGGTTGTTGTCATTGAAAAATGCTATTATGCTATCTTATATACATTTTCCAGTGCCAGAAATCTGCTTCTGAAAATCTCGTCCTTTGTATGATATCAGATGATCGCAGTCATGTAAGAGAGAGCTTGGATTACCCCGGAATCTAAAAGCAAGGGCTGAAAATGAAGGTGGCATCAAAAAGTTTTTATTTCAACGTATAAACTTTGATGCCAAGGATTATATTGATATGATTGAATGGAATGATGTTAAAGTAACAGGACTTCCTATGAAGAGGCATATTTCTGATGACAAACAGAAAGCAATTCAATGTGTCAGTGAAATAAGTAAAGCAAACCATGTATGATTACTATGGACTTTTGAAAAATATGAATGTTTATTTCAAAATAACACTTTGCCTTTAAAGACATTACATTAATATTTTTCTAAATAAATGTGATTTGTTTATTTTAACTAAGGTCCGTTAATTAAAAATTGTTTTTTTCATTCCAATGTGTATTATAAGAATATACTACTGTAAAATTAAGATGATGAAAATTGCGAAATTCTACAAAATCAGTTGTTCTGTAATGACATCTAAAAATTAGAAATACTTAGAAATACCTAAGTTTCTTGTAAAAATATTTTGAATATTTTATTTACAAAAAATATATATTATTAATTTAATATACCATAAAATAAACAGAAAAAAAGAATTTTATCTCTTTTCACAAAAATATCTATTTTGAAGCACCTGAAAAATATTTCAGTAGAGCAATAAAATTTTATATTCAATACCAAAAGGCAGCTTTTGAAAGCTATAGCATAATGAAATTTCAAACCATCTTTTTTTTCGCCTCGTCATACTACAATGCACTAGTGTCATCTGATTGGACATTCAGTTGCACGTGATTGAAAAGGCGCCATTAAAGATTGATTACAAGTTCGTTGAAATTAATCCACAAGTAAGTTTCATTCGTTAGTCTTAAATTATTGCCTTTAGATTTTATTTAACACCCTTACATAGTGAACATTATTCTATTTCTGTTATAAGATAGTGTTTTAATCCAAGTTATATATGAATTGACCATATTTCAGATCAAACTCTACTGAACTGAGTGTATTGAATTAGCAATACTTATGGCACTTACGAGCACTTTCGTATGTATAAATAAAAACATTTTGTTTCGGAATAATTTAAGATTCGTGTTTCAGTTAATATTTTAGATGGACAAAGGAAGTAAATGGACTCTTGTGAAAGTCTTAAGTATTTGCTAATTAAATTAATATTTAGAATTGTAATTTGTACGCACTATTTAGATTTTTATATCCTTTAGAAAGTATAAAATACATGACACAAATATCAATTCCAAATCTACATAGTTGAAAAATAAAAATGTATTTTCATTTCCAGTATAATATTTTCCATTTTATTTCTTTAAAGAAATTTGAAAGAAAATTATAATGAAATTTTTTTTAATATGTTAATCCAAATTAAACATTTTTTTACTACTGGATTGATAAATCAGTTACACATGATTCCTCCATAGTAAATTCATGCATAGTATTCAATGGTGGAAAAATTGTCCATTTTCCTATTAAATATATTTTACAATGTTCTTATTGCCAGGTATCAATAGGCAACAAATTATCCATGTCTAAATGTTAAAAGATGGATTCAAAAACGTTCCACATTATAAAAGATTCTAAAAATGAACTTGTAAATCATACAAAAGGATCTATTGAATTCCTTATCAAATTGTGTTTTGAGTAAACTTTATAAAATACACTGCATTTTATACATTATAAAGAAATAAAGAACAAATATTCTTAAAATTTTTGTGTTCATAATTTAAAAGAATGTATTTAGTATAATTATATATTTTAATTTAAATGCTAAACACTAATAGGTATTTTTCATGTATAATCTTAATAGCCTTAAAATATAATTTTTTTTAAATTCTATTTATAATGTTCTATGTGTACACTCAATTGCTATATATGTATATGTTATTCCTACTGGGTGAAATTTCTTTATGTCTATCGAGAGCAAAGATATATTCAAAATTTCAAAACCAGATCAAAATATTGTTTAATCAGTATCCACATGTCAAGTAAATATTGAAACAATAGCAAATATTGGAGCATTTTTTTATCTTGAATATCTCATTAAATAAAAAGCTTATTTAAGGAACATTTTGAATTTCAATTGCTATTAATCAATATTTTGAACTGGCTTTGATATTTAGATTATATTTCTACTCTCTCTGAAGATATAAAATAAAACAATTTCACTCTTTAGGAATAACATAATGGTGCATACTTTTTGCAACTGAGTGTATATATTCTTGCAATTGAGTGTATATATATTTTCAAGAATTATTAATTTTTGTATGTATGTGAACTCCATTGTATTCCTGAATTCATTCAAAGAACCTCTGGAGTAATGAGAAGTTTAGAGTTTTAAATTTGTGTCAATATAGATGCCACGTGCATTTAATTTTCTAATTTGTATCGTGTTTGAAATCACTTTTATCAGTGTTATTAGAGATGATGGCAGTGAAAATTATTCCAAAATAGACTATTTAGATACATAAATTGTTTCTTAACTTATTAATTTGCATTCCATGTTTTTAAATTATATATTTATAAGTATATAGATTTGTAGATTATCAGAATGTGTACATACAAAAAATTGCTTTATTGTAATAGATATTGTACGATAAGAGTTTTTATAAATCTGAGAATGTTCTCAATAACTATCTATAAGCTGTTCATCTCTAAAGGTCTTTTGGAAATTATTTTGTTGTCATGCTGTGCAAAATAAATGTGAACTTATTGGCTTAATATATATATATAAAGGGTAAAATTAGTTTCTTTTCCCCTTTTTATATTAGTGATAAGCAAGTTTATAAAGAACTCTACTTTTCAATACTTCTTGGTTTGATAAAACATTAAATTTTTATTATGGCATTATAAGAAAATATTGGTTTTTTTACAGAATTTTGAAACTGGAATCTATTCAGAGCTTCAGGCTTGAAAGACAAATACCACTTGGATCTCATAAACCTGCGTAAGTTTTTAACGCCACTGAGCCTACCTTTTTTTATTCTCGAGATATACTTTTATTTTCAGCAGTGGACTTGTGGCCCAAATCCCTGTTTTTAATATTTTTTTAGATTTATTTTTAACTAATTAAATTTTTTCTATGAAAAAAACTAAAAATATTTATTAAACAACTAAAAATTTCAAATTAGTTTTTTTAACTTAGACGCTAATCTGAACTTTCTCATAAACTTTGGTCTCAATAATTTGTGGATAGAATATTGATTTTCTTTATTTATTCTTTTTTAACTGTGAAGCTTGTTGTTAAGGTTTTAGGTGAGTGAGAAAGTGCAGTCCGGGGATTTCAATTAACACGACTCTTGTGAAAGACTTTAACTCTTGCCAAAAAAAGAGATTTATATTATAAAATTATAAAATGCCAAGGTTTATTTAGAAAATATAAAATGTGTTCATAGACAAAGTTTGTTTATAAAATTGTAGATAAGACATCCATTGTGAGTTGTGGTTTATTATATCAAAATGTGTGTTTGATAAGTGAATGAAATAACCCTTTCTTAATAATGGAATAGAACTCCTGTATAATCAATGAATTCACGGATACAAGATACAGTTCCAAAAAGCAAAACGCCTGGTTTACAGAGTCTTTTATAATAACAGAAAAATGATATTTATATTATGAAAATGTGAAGTGCCAAGCTTTATTTATTCTTAATGGTTAACATTAAAATTTTAAAAATATTTTTAGAATTTCCTGATAAGTTGTTAGAGGTTCGTTGATAATTCATTACAGAAGTAGTAAAAAGGAAATTGCTTTTGGATGTATTAGATCATTAGTTAATGGGCTAAGTAATTTTAAATTTTGGTAAAATTTAATTTTATGCATGCCATAAATTTTTCTCTCTGTTAAACATGTTTATTCCATTTTAAGTCTTAATACTTATATAAAGAATTTGGATTAAATGAAAACAGTAATGAGTGATGGTGAAAATGTATTAAATGTGGTAATTGAATTGCTTGATGTTCTAAGACATAAAATTTCTGATCATCAAAATACAATAATTGACTTCTTGACTGAACAACTGACTTTATTATTAAACAATATCCTATTTTGCTACCCCCCTTGTTTAAGTATATAATCATCCTTCAAATCCTAATAGACCATTATTTTATATTTTTGATCCTGTACTAAATTTGTACTAAATTTTTTAAAATTCCACTGAGCATCTTGTTTAGCTGTTTAAAAAATGGGGGGAAATGCATTGTAAATTGTCTTTACTTTCTCAAAGTTTCATAATTAAATATGTTGATAAAGTTGTGCCTGAAAAATAACTCAACTGATTCTGAACATCAGTTGGAGTTTTATGGAAAGCCAAATTATATGGAAAGTTATACAATAGTTAGTTGAAATTGTTTCTTGGAAGTTTTGCGAGGTAGTAATCTAGTTCATGTATATTAAAGTCTTATTTAAATATTGTGCTAAACATATTCAGCACATTGAAAGTCTGATTACTTCTCAACTTTTAATCACCAGGCAATTTTTGGTATTAAATTATATGCTCAGTGCATATTCCATTATGTGTAATTTTCACTTAATCTGATTTGAAAATTCATGTGAGGAGAAATTTTTGGTTCAGTTAAATCAGAAAATTGTAGAAAACTTTTTAAAAAGTTGGTTTTTTCCCATTTTTTTCAAACTGTGACACTGAAAATACCGATTATGTCTTTAGCCCTAACATAGTTTTTAACAATGATATGATCCATAACAAAAATTCGATGCTACATTTTTTTTTCTTCTTTTATTTATATTACATTTATTTTCCTCATTGTATAACTTTTTGAATACTACTCAAACCAATTCTATTGTTACTCAATTTCAAAAAATCATATTTCAAATTTTAAGGATCGATCGGTAGTCAATGCGCTGAGAAGGGCCCTAGCTGAATTCAATTTGTATCCGTCCCAAATGTTAGAAGCATGCTACATTTTTTTTCTTCTTTTATTTATATTACATTTATTTTTCTCATTGTATAACTTTTTGAATACTACTCAAACATCAATTCTATTGTTACTCAATTTCAAAAAATCATATTTCAAATTTTAAGGATTGATCGGTAGTCAATGCGCTGAGAAGGGCCCTAGCTGAATTCAATTTGTATCCGTCCCAAATGTTAGAAGCACGCTACGCCTATGGTCCAAAGTATACATGTAAGGGGGTCATACTACCTTTTTTATTTCACTGATAAGCAAATAGACGAGTGCTCTGCACTAAAATGTTTTACTGATCTTGTTGAGAAGTATTGGAGAGCACGTGCACTGATTGCATAGGTGCTATTTTTGGTAGTGTGTGGCATTTGTAAAATAAATAAATAAATAATGAACTCTGCTTTTCAATGCTTCTTGGTGTCACAAATCACTCTAATTTTTATTATGGCATTGTAAGAAAATATTGGTTTCTTTACAGAATTCTGAAACTGGAATCCATCTTCACATTGTGATTTCCATGAAAAGATTCCACAACTCACTTGGCAGTGTGCTCGATTCATAATCTGTAAGTTCATTTTAACCTCACTGAACCCATTTTTTTTTTTTATTCTCTAGATATCCTTTATTTTTTTCAGCAGTGAACTTGTGGGCAAAATCACAAAGTTGATAATATATTTTTTTAAAATTTATTTTTTGTACTTAAATTTGAATTTTTCTATGAAAAACCATAAAAAATATTTTTATTACATAATTCTTAATTAATAAACAACTCAAATTTTCAAATTTCTCTTTGTATATTTTATACGCTAATCCGAACATTTTCATAAACTTTGGTTGCAGTAATTTGTGGATTGATATTGATTTCCTTTATTCATTATATTTTTAACTGGCAAGCATGTTATTAAAGTATTAGGTATGTCTGAAAGTGCAGTTCAGGGACTTCAGTTAACCGTGACTCTTGTGAAAGTCTTTTATCATAACTGCTTACCAAAAAAAATTTTATATTTTTATATTATAAAGATATAAAATGCCAAGGGTTATTTTACTCTTGATAGTTAATGTTAAAAATTTTTTAATTTAATTATCAGAATTTCATGAGAAGTAGTTAGAGGTTCATTCATAATTCCTTACAGAAGTAATAATAATAATAATATTGCTTTTAGATGTATTAGATTATTCGTTGATGAGCTAATAGGTAGTTGAATGTCATTTGGAATACTAACTTCTGCCTAGTATTTAATTTTATTATTTCATTGTCAAATTTTGGTGGAGATCTGTCACATAAAATATATTTTTGTGAGCAGCTGTTATTATAAAGTGTAAGGATAAGGGCAGTAAAAAAATATTCCAAAATATATTATTTAGGTTCAGTTAATTATTAAATAATTGTTGACTATAATAAGGTTATGTTTGCAAGTGTGTAGGTTTTTTTATGGTGTATTATTTGGTTTATCTAAGTTAAGTTGAAAAATGATGCAAGCATACAAAGATTGACTGGCTGTCAATGTTGAGTGCAGTAGCATAGATTATTTTACAAAGTGCAATAAAATACTTTTAACTTTTCAAACCGAACTTCTAACCAAAATTTTAAAAAAAATTTAATGAAACTTTTAAAATTGGAAATATTTTCATGGATCTAAGGAATGGAACATAACACCTGTATTGTCAACTAAGTCATGGATAAAAGATGCAGCCCTAAAAGCAAAAGGCCTGGTTTCTGTATACTTTTATAATAATCATGTTACAACAGTATACAGAAACCAGGCTTTTTGCTTTTAGAACTGAATCGTTTATCCATGAATTTGTTGACTATACGGGTTTTCTATTCCATTGTTAAGATCTGTGAAAATACTCTCATTAGCAAAATATTTTTTTAAAAACTTAAATTTGGGTTAGAAGCTTGGTTCAAAAAGTCTAAGTGTTTTTTCACGCTTTATAATATAATCTATGCCATTTCACTCAACATTGACAGCTAGTCAATATTACCCACCTCATTTTTCAAATTAACCTAGACTAATCAAACAATATATCATAACAATTGTTAATAATTATTGAATCTAAATAGTATATTTTGAATAATTTTTTACTGTGGTTATCCCTAATAACAGCTGCTCACAAATAAAAAAATATTTTATACACAGATCCCCACCATAATTTGACAATTAAGTAACAAAAGATATGCTCTATTAAAATACTATGCAGAAGTTAGTATCCCAAATTACTTTCTACCACAATTTTTGTAAAACCAATTACTGTGAAAGCTACATCATATAATAAAGTTTTACTTTATTCATTATTATAGTAATAGATTAGTTGTTAAAGAGTATTCACCCTTTTCACTAAATTTCTCAGTACAGTAAGACATTCAATCCTGTCAATTAAATGATTAGTTATTACAGATATAAATAAAATAGATTAGAATGCCTTGATAGAGTACAATAATTGAAAGCTGACTGAGAGACTTGAGATGACAACAAAATTTTCTTTTCACTATCGAGAATCACTCTCACGTTGAAAGTAAAGAAACACAAGAATGAAGATTGAATACTATATAAAATCTTAAATTTCTAAATCTGACCCAGCATCTGTATTAATGCTCTCTATGGCATGTTGTAATCAAATTTAGAAATTTAAGATTTTGTATGCTAATGTTTTACTTAGCATTCAATCTTTATTCTTGTGTTTCTCTACTTTCAACAGCATTATTGTCAATAGTGAAGAGGAAATTTTGGTGTCATTATAGACAAGTCTCTGATTCAGCTTTCAACGTTGAGCTGAAATTATGCTCAACATTAAAAACTTAATTGTACTCTTATCAAGGCAATCTACCCTATTTTATTTATATCTATAATAACAAATTAATCGACATGGTTGGATTTTCTACTGTACAGAGAGAAATTTAGTGAAAAGGGGAATACTCTTTAACAAATATTTTATAACTATTTTCTATTAGTATATTTATTTAATCAAGTAAATATTTTTTACATGATGTAGTTTTCACAGTATGTAATTGGTTTTACAAAAAAAATGTGGTAGGAATTTACTTCTTGGAAGTAGTTATCAATAAAATGACAACAGATTTAAAACTGCACTCATGTGTTGGGTGCTGTTTTGTATCAAGTTTTTTTAAACCCCTGTCTCAGAATTTATATTTCCTAATTGGATTTATTTAATTCTACTTTATCAACAATGAATTTTTCAACTACTTTCAACAATCAACTATTTTTACAACAATAAATTACCCTTTAATGTACAAAACTATGCAAAAAATAATTTTCTTATCTGCAGAGCATTTACTAACTCTACATAGAAAAATAATTTAAATAAATTCTTTTGATTCATAAATTATATCTGGGGATGGGAGTCATTTTCCTTTCACATAAATTTATGAACTGATTTTCTCTTTCTTTTTTTTCCCTAGATGCTGTAAAGATGGAGCCAGAGGTACAGCGAAAGGATCCTGTTTTGTAGAAAATATAGAAAAAAAATTGTGTAAATGTGCTATGTACTTTCTAAATAAACTATTTTTACTTTAAACCAGCTCTTTTCTGTATTTAAAAACATGTGTGTGTATAATTTTTCTCAAAATTACAATAGAAGATATTACTATCATAGTACTATTTCTCAAAAATAGTACTATCAAGTGTTGGATATTAAGTCCAATATAATAGAAAAGAAAATATTTTTTTAAAATGACATAAGAATTTAATGAATTACTCTTTAATTCACAAAACTATGCAAAAAATAATTTTCTTATCTGTAGAGCATTTATTAACTCTACACCAAAAAATAATTTAAATAAATTCTGAGCAAGTTTTCACAAGCTCACAAAGATGGGCTTCATCATACACACTACACATTACTCAGGTTTGAAGAATGTATCAAATTTATGTTTATAAATTTATCAAATTATGTTAATAAATTTTATACTGGGGAAGTACAAATTTTTTGGGTTAATTATTAAAGTAGTACTGTTTTACGTACTATAATCTCATTCTAAATTTAAAAAAAACAAACTGTAACCTTAGATCGAGTGGAAAGATGATTTAGCTTTAATGGTTGGTATTAATGTTATCTTAACTTTCAAATTTGGGTAAATGTATCTTAATGCAAAATGAGGTTTTGTTCTAACAAGTAAACTAGTGATTCATATACAAATTTTTAGGTAATAACAAAGATCAGTATTTGGTAATACCTAAAAATACATAAGGCAAAACTGGAAAAAATGCTAGAAATATGAAGGCAAAAAAAATAATAATAATAGTGAAAGGGTTGATATCAGAGGTTAATCGTCAATGAAATAAATAATAATAAAAAGCATATAAACAAAAGGGTCCTACGTAAAACTTAGAAAAAATGCCGGCGGTCCGATTCTGGTAGAATGCTGGCATGATGCCCGGACCTACGGCACATTGCTGTTTACGAGATGGGTAGATGACGGTATGTCGACACCAATTATTGCTCCCGTAACCGGCCCGTCAACCTCCGGTTACGTTCCGGCTATCTGTCCGCATCGATGGCTTAATCGCGGCTGCCTAACGGTTCGTAGTCGGATGAACGATGGCTCGAATCCTACCGGAAGCGGCCCGGCAGTCGACGGGGTAGTCGCGGGCGAGAGGACACAGCCGTGACGGAAACGATACTGACCTAATGCGCCGGCCCGGCAGTGGTGAAATCGGCTGGCCGGAACCTTCCGACCCCGGCCCGATGCTTCTGTGTTTGTTGGGTATATATATATATATTACCAAGATACCTTAGATCTATATACATTTTACTCAATATTACACCTTTAATTGTTGTTTTAGACATTCCACCAATAGGAGTGCAGAATTTCGGTCGACTGTTGATGTTGTCGATCAACATTCAATTTCATTTTCGTCCTAACTTTTAATATTTTAATTTTCTAATCTTTCATTTCCTAATTCCTCATTTTTAGTGACCTCAAATTTTTTTTTCTTTCAGTTATATGGGAGCAACTGCAAAATAATAAGAGGATAATAATTCTTCAGCTATTGAAAAAAATCTCCCATCTCGAGACTGGAATCTCATGCCTTCCATTACAAAGACTAACCCGCTGAGCCTCAGAGTATCTGTGTGTCATATACAGCTGGGCTTCACGCTCATATTTTTTCCAAATCGAGATGAGAATTCAAATGATTAATATTACGTAATAAGCCGAGAAAAAACTTATTAGTCCTTTGAAATTGGGCATCTGAATTTCCCGTTGCCACAAAATTATTTAAAAAAATAACTTTTAATTTTTCTTAATAAAAAAATAATGCGGATACCTTAGATCTATGTACATTTTACTCAATATTACACCTCTAATTGTTGTTTTAGACATTCCACCATTTTCTTCAGACAAAACATATGTTATTCCTGACGGAGAAAATCCATTTAACGAGTGAAAAGTTTTTTGGGGACATACAACGTGCGCCACAACTAGGCCTAGACTGAAATATCGTAATCTTCGCGCGTCTAATAGTTCAGTTACGTTGGAAAAATAATTTTAAAGAACTTCATTAATTTCTGTTAAGTTCCTGACTAAAGATATTAGGAATGTTAAACCCCAAGTGAAAGTCTGAATACGTTTGGTTTGAAATTTAGGGCCTGTTCACATAGGAGTCCGTGGCGTTGCGTTAAGGAAAAGATGACGCTGTGACGAAAATAAACCAATCATATGCCTCCAAACGATTAGCAATGAAATTTTTAACGCCTATGATTGGTTTCTTTTCGTCTCAACGTCATCTTTTCCTTAACGCAACGTAACGCAACGGATTCCTATGTGAACAGGCCCTTAATCTATCTTCACGCTGCAATGCACGGTTTTAAAAACGTTGTCTTGGAATTCAAGCTAAGTACGGACATGCAGCGAATACTATAAAAATGTCTCCTTCGATCTGTATTATACGCATTATCCGCAAATGTGTGGTCCGCTGCGGCATTTCCGCGTACACACGTGCTCCATGCCGCCTATCAAAAAGGAACTAAATGGAAACCCGTAAAGAAAACTCCACTTTTTTCCCCCGCATTTTTTCGATAGAAAAACCGGCGCTTTCTTTCTTGAGTCGCAGCTGCGAGGTCAAAGGACAACGAAACATGTGCCAAAAGGCAGCAAAGTGACGTCAAAAAGAGCATCCCAAGCTCGATTTCTTAAATGGATTGGCGATTAAGCTTACGCATTAAATGCCGCTTATAGCACACAACAGATTCTATTTTTTACCCGGGGAAGATTTTATTGTCCGGGGAATCTTGTCTTGTTTATTGTTGAGATATTAATATAGTTAAAAAAAATCCCTACGACGGTAGATTAAGCGCCCTTCCAAACTATAATTTGATGGTATATAATGAGGACAAATAAGAGTTGTGAGGACTACCCGATGACCAAAGATGTCTCATCAGTTTTGCCGTTTTAGAATGTACGACTACGTAAAAAACTGAAGTGATCAAACGCAGGTAAACGCTGATGAGAGAGAGAAAAAAAAGCTTGGAATACACCCTCGTGAAATGGATCACTAATGCAAATTCAGTCGATTCCGGTTAATTGGCCAACTGGTTAATCGGACCAGCCGCTTATTCGGACCGAATCCCGTATCTTGTAACAATAGGGCAAGACCGAATCCCGAATCTTGTAACAATAGGGCAAGACCGAATCCCGAATCTTGTAACAATAGTGCAAGACCGAATCCCGTATCTTGTAACAATAGGGCAAGACCGAACCCCGTATCTTGTAACAATAGGGCAAGACCGAATCCCGAATCTTTTAACAATAGGGCAAGACCGAATCCCGAATCTTGTAACAATAGGGCAAGACCGAATCCCGAATCTTGTAACAATAGAGCAAGACCGAACCCCGTATCTTGTAACAATAGGGCAAGACCGAATCCCGAATCTTGTAACATGGGGCATGTTCAATCGGACCAGCCGGTTATTAGGACCAGACTGATCGTGTCCCGATGTGGCCCGATTTACCGGAATCGACTGTATATTCATCTCTAGCATACTCACCACACCTTGGAACTACGTCTCGCATCGGCATGGGCTTCTCAGCAAGGTATAACCTATGAGTTCACAAAGGGGGGGGGGATTTCCAAACACGGAATTTCTATAAATTTTTACTTATGACTGACAAAGGGCAGTTAGCCAGTCCACAATGAAAAGAACTATCGTCTACCACGAACTCCGCAACAAAATTTACAATGCTTGGAGATGGGGGGGGGGGGTAAGGATCACCCACACGTGGGAGGGAGGGGTCACTCTCAACGTACTTATCGGTTAAGCTTTGCTGAGAGGTCCATAACAACTGTGAAACCTAGGTCCAAGGTTACTGCGTACGGTGGAGATATATTTATATGTATATTTGCAGGTATGCTCACTAATGAGTGGCACTGTTAGAACTGTAAATACTTTAAAAAAAACAAAAACTTACGAGCAGATTGTCTGTGCATAGTTGACACAGGCAAGAGAGATGTGTGGTTTAGAATCCGCGTTACTTTTCGATAGGCTGTTCAAATGAATGAAAAACACATGCAAAATGGTTCGTTTCTTTTGTTAGATTTTAGTTCTAAATATTAATCTAAACTGTTCTTAAAGCCATCAGCACGTGCGCAACCTGACTTTAACCATTTAAATACTGTCATACGGCGTTTCTAAATTCACTTTCCCAAACCACAAAGCTGATAAGTCTAAAACGAAAATAAATAGCATAAGGACTAGTCTTTCCCAACTCCCTCTCTTGGATCTATAAACGCGAAATCCATGGACTTACGTAGAAGTGCAGCACAACCTCCTGCATGGCCTTGGGTCCACATTGCCGCCCTTCCTCCTCGCAGCACCCGGCAGTCTCGGTGCACCGATGCAGGAGCGTACATCTCGGCAAGAACTCCTTCTCCGGGTACAGATCCTTCACGCAGACAACCTGGGCCTGGGGCCAACGGCAGAAGGCCCCCGAGCGCATTCGGACGAAGTGCTCGTTCGCCTCACGGACATCGGAGAGTTCTGGAAAAAAGAAATACTAAGTTACTTTGATCTGAAACTGAGAGCACACATTCGCAAAACAGAGAGCGAAGTGTAGGGGAAAGCAGTGATTTACTGTTCCCGTCACCGAGAGGAGGTTTTATGGCGTCCCTCGTGCCTTTGATCATTCGTACTCAGATCGCCCCGGAGAGCGGTTTTAAGACGAATGATCAAAGCGGCGAAATACTTCCCCCACGTTGGGGGGGGGGGACTAATAGACACCAAAATGTGTCAAGAGGCGACGGGGGAGCTGATTCGCCTGTGCGTAGATGCGCCTTTAGATAAGCCAAAAGAGTTGAAGACGGAATAAAATGTTTGTGCATTTTAGGCATTTTCACTCAGATTTGCAACCAAGGTAATTAGGAGGGTTCGGTTGGGCTTTGCAGTGTGCTTCACTATCTAATAGAGTAAGCATCAATGAAAGTGGTATGTTGAAAACCTTCGGAAAATAACCTTCCCAGACAAACAGTTTTAGCTTGTGACTAAGGAACAATAATACAATTATAAAATTCTCCCAGAAATTGAGGAGCGAGCATTTACTACGCACAGCGGTTAAAGCAGTGGTTCCCAACCTGTAGAAGTCTGCGGACCACTGAGCCAGAAATTGAACAATATGCGGACCCCCCACCCCCAAAACCCACCGACCTGAGGGGGGGGGGAGACCTTCCGGGGATGTAGGAGGTATATAATATCCCTCAGGCAAAAAAGGATACAGGATTAACGTACTCACATTCTTATGTATCATATTCTAATAATAAAATAATTACTTTTAAGAAATTTTAACTCAACACCTGATAGTCATCGGATCTATTGGGCCCATCTAGTTCAATGAACATTGCTTTCGAAATTCCCATTTATTTGGTAACTTTTTTATATGTGGTGCCGGACCACTCCCGAGTCTGTCGAAGACCACTGGTTGGGAACCACTGGGTTAAAGTGATCAGCCTGAAAAGGACGGATACTCCTTGAACAGAACTTTTTCCCTGGCAGGAGTGACATCGGTATGACGGCAGGAGCTCAGCTGTTAACATATTAAAACCTATAGTAAAATCTTTATTGCCGTATAAAAATATTTACAATTCCTAGCACAGTGATTCTCAACCACTGTGCCGCGAGATTCTTGAAGTGTGCCACAACTGCGAATTATTTTGTATGCTATTTTTACAAAATATATTACAGGTACATTAATTAAGTATCCAAGTAAAATTCTTTTAAATTTATCTTACTGTTAGTGTGCCGCCAAAATTTTTAATTATTAAAAGTGTACCGGGACGAAAAAAAGCTTGACAATAACTGTCCTAGCATATTGAACTATTCTGAATATAACTGTGTTTTATATATTTTAAAACATTTAAGTATTGTACACATGTATTGCCTCAAATATACTATACGTGAACTGTTTTGTTTTGCGTTCATTCCGCGTGTTTGTGTTTGCCTATATTATCGATACTATGATTTCAAACTTATAAACATGCTGTTGCAGTGTGATCTATAGTTTTACCACCACTCCTTTTTTTTTTTAGAGAGCGTTTAATGCGGTTAAAAGTATTATGAGTTAAACATTCGAAATCCAGTGTGTATGGGGAGGGGGGGGGGGGGGCGCATCCCTCATCTCTTCCATGTGGAGCTCCAATTGAATATATAAATACTAAAAGAGTTTAGCCACAATTTACGTAAATTGTATATAACATACTTTGCAAGAAAATTTTCAACGCCTTGATGTTAATTGATACATCTTATTTTAACTCTATAAATCTCATTACTATTGTTAGCACAATAAATCAATTATACAGTAAGTTATTTTTCGTTGCGATAATTAAAACATGAAAAAAGAAAGTCATTTTAAACATGGAGCTGCTTAACTATATAATAATACTATGAGATAAAAGAAAAATTTATCAGATTCTAGTACATTCCAGCGCGTGAATTTTTCGGGGATACTCCGTGTTAGATTTGATAAAAACTAAATTGATTAAGAAATATTCAAAATTCAATTGCCAAAGATAAGTCAAAGCATTATATATTACGATACTGTTCATGTCCCCTCGCATATGATTTTCTTCCCCATGCTAATAAAAGTAATATTAATCTCTATATATAAAACAGTTCCGTAACTGACTGACTGACTGACATACAACGCACAGACCAAACCGCTGGACCTAAAGGGCTGAAATTTTGCATGGAGATTCTTCTTACAGTGTAGGGGTGCACTAAGAGAGATTTTTTGAAAAATTCTTCTTAGATTTTTTTAAATAAAATTTTTAAGCTGTTTAAGTAACTTTTTTTAAGTTTGCATTTAAAATAATAATTTGAGGGTTATAAAATTTATATCACAAGAAAGATCATAAAAATTCCTTTAAAATGAAATCTTTTTCGAATCTTTACCTCTATTTTCTGAATTTTGGTGAATTTTTAAAGATTTTTAGAATTTAATTTATTAAATGCCGATCGCGTGATTTCTTTTTTTGTACTTTAAATAAATTTATCGTCACGTGCATAACAACTAAATAGGCAAAAAAATATTTTTTTTCTTGCTAATGTGGCAGACGATTGGACATTATTTTGTCTATAAAACTATCCCTTACGATTTTTTTATAAATATGTATATTTTTTTCTACATCAATTGTATATATTGATCGTTGTATTTATTATATATATATATATATATATTGGCATTAATTGCATACATTGACCGTTGTATTTAATTTGAATGTACTCCGTAGCGAAGTGCGGGTTTTCCACTAGTTAATTAACTAAAAAAAAGCAATTCAAACTAACCTTTCTAAAGTCAGTATTTTAGACTGGAATTATCCTGCGAGTTAAGTTTGATTGTCCTTATAAGAAGCAGAGTTTATCTTTCCTGTTTATATATTGCAAAGCATCTGGCTTCAGGGACAAATTTGTTAACATCTGGGAATGACTTCTGGATTTCACCACAGAAAGCAGCAAAAATGACTTATTCACACAACAGAATACTTTGTTCATAGCGTACGAAGCTCTAAAACAGGGATTCCCAACGGGGTCGATGGAAGTTTAAAAGGGTCTATAGTGTTCCAGGGGTCTATTGGGGGTCGATGATAAATTTTTCTGTTTTGAAATTTAATTTAATTTTTAGGAATGTAATTATTAGATAATATCCGTTTTAATATGTATAAATACAAATTTGCATAGGGCGGAGTGATCCATGCATCTGTAGTCGAATGTCATGACGCTTTTGTATATGTGTAGAATACTACCGTCGGCTTTTATTTGTGTACCAACACTAGGAAGAACTGGGGGAAATCCACCGGACCTTAAGGGGAGGGGGAGATCACTTTAAAACCTTCAAAAGACTCAATTTTTTATTATGATTTCATTTTAAAGAATGGGATGTAAGGATTCTTTTTTTAAAAAATCAAGTCAATACTACGAGTACAATTAGAACCGATTTTATGGCCAAATGTATAAAGCTAATAGTAAAGTAATTATGTTGTATGCTGTATATTATAGAGATAAATGTGAGGGGGTCGATGAAGAAAATCATTCTTTCAAAAGGGGTAGATGTAGGAGAAAAGGTTGAGAACCCCTGCTCTAATGCTGCGTTTGCATTGATGCACTCTGCTCTGCTGTGCCTTGGGGAATCCAGTGATTGATGTTCACTCTGTACTCTGTATATGCGTGGATCGCCTCCCCTCGCGGTCCGGATGCAGAGCATTAAAGACACCGGGGTCCGGGGGTCAAATGGTGACAATGGGGGAGGGGGACACTAGATCAAGAAACACGAGGGACCTTAGGGGCTTACCGTGACTAATGTGACTAATGTTACCGTGACTAATGTGATGACAGGAGTCGGGGGTCTGCATGCAGAGAACTCTGCACCAATGTATATGCACCATAAGAGAAGGTACACAAGGCCTGTTCTAAGATACAGGGAAATGTGGTACATTACTTGGCTAGAAACTACAAGCTTTGGAAAATAAGTAAAAGTGAAACAGGCGCCGGCGTTTCAGTAAATGAAAATCTGATAGTCCTCAATTTTAGATCTTAATCGAGCATGTAGAATCACATAAATCCAGCACATTGACTAAAGATTTTAGCAGCAAACTGCCCCAAATGACGTTATCAGCGTATAAGATGTTATTTACGTTTCTCTAATTGAGAAACGCTGTAACTGTCCGTTGGGGTAATATGGCTCACTTATAAAGCAATTAATCACAGGCATCTGCGGAAACGATTTATGTCTTTTTCTTTTTTTTTGGAGGGGTTGGGGGGCGGAAAGCAATCATTCTTGATGACTGCACCCGACACTCACTATTAACCCCAGTTTTTAGAATTTATGTGGCAGCACGGGAATAGTTTCATTTTCATCGTTTGTGTTTCTTAGTTCCTTTCCTTAATCTATGCTTCAGAGCTACTAACTTTATGAATTGTTGACTTTTAAAAAAGCGGTCGTAGGTCAAGTAAAAAGCATCCTTAAAGACAGGTTAAACATTTGGCCTCTTAAAAAAAATTTTTTTTTTTCTCCTCTCAGCAATGAATAAAAATGTTTGGAGGAGAAGAGGTGCATCTCGTGTCCATTTCCATTGTGTCAGCTGCTGACTGCGTTTTTTTTATTAACGATGCTGTAAAACGAGTCACTTTAATGAATTACGTTTAGCAGTATCATTTTTACAGTCATGCTATGGAGAATATGGTAGGAGAGGGAGGGTTGCAATTGTGACAGAAGTCGTAATTGAGTTTATTTATATCCTCATTTTTTGTTTCGTCTTTTAAAAGAAATATTAGACATTTAGAGCCCTTTGTATTTAACTACTTGGACCTGCAGTTCGTCATTGTCAGTAAATAGACGTTATAACACATAAATAATCTGAGCCTTGCAATTTTATGAATTTTTGCCTTAATAATAGGATTTTTGCTTATTTTAGGGACATCAAGTCAATTATTCTATATACATTTTAAAAAAGGAAATTTTTATCAATGTAGAACAAGGAATTTTAAAAGTCTACTGAATGTTTTAAGCATATTATATCTGTGAAATTTCCCTCTAGGAGCTCTTAGACTCTATACGTGGCATACTTAGATCAATCAATCATTTTTTCATTGTCTATTCGTCAGCCAACTATAAAACTAAAATATACCATTATTTAAAGGATGTATTTTAATAAAAAAAATTATTTTCTATTTGAATAAAACATTCGGAAGTTTTATACACGAAGTTTATCATGGCAGGACGAAATGTCCATCCATTTTAATCACTGTAGTCAGTGCTTCGTCAGGACGTTTCATTTAACACGAGATTCTTTTGGCTATGTATTCGAGATATTGTTTTAACTATAATATATATATATATATATATATATATATATATATAAAGCGTAGGTATGCGGCACCAAAATTGACGATATATCTACACTCCGAATGGCAACGGCTGCAACTACTAGATGTAAACATTAGCGGCCGTCCGCAATTTGCAACCGCGTGTCAAATTGGATTTAAGCACTGAACTCAGGAATGCTCGAAAGCTGAGGAATGTTCGTATTTCCCTTTTCCTCTTCTTGCAGATTCTTGTGGTGGGAGGAGTCCAGTTGACAGTTCGAGAATTCCACCCCCCTTATGATTGACATTTTGAGGGATTGTAATGGTTCTCTCTCTATAGGGGGGTTAAGCGCTGCCCCCAAATTTTTTATTTAAAATATATTTTTGTCACCTATTTACAGATACATAAATGCTGATAATCCAATAAAATTGGTATTGTCAGATAGCCTGAACTTTTCTGCAAAGCGCTACCGGATTCATTTTGTAAATTTCGTCCACCGAAGGAATTTATCAGCGTTTAAAACACACTATACCAGATTTTTTCTCGAATAATTTAAATTTTAAAATATTAATTGCATTAAAAAAAAAAGGTACACAAATGTAAAATTTCTTTCTCTATGACGGAGTACAAATTTTTTTTTAAAATCTTTGATTCCAAGTCGGCAATCCGTGGACAAATTTTCTCCATAGGTTAACATTGAGGTGAGCGAATCCAATGGGGTTAGTACATAGCAACCTTAACAACGTATATTTGTGATGACAGGTAATGGTAACATTCCTAATATATGTTACTTTCAGTTGAGTTGTTTTGCAAAAGAAAATATAACACTAGAAGTGACCATGCTGGTCACGCAGAAGGGTGGTTTTATAATATTGTACGTCATGTAAACGATATAAATACCAGGCACACATGTAAGTGTGTGTACATTCTATACAACATTTTGCCTCAGGGTAACTATTAATGCATTCTTGAATGTAAAAAACAATTTCATTCCCTGTGCTCCAGACGTTTGCATTCTGTGCTAAATGACTTGAGCCAGGCCGAAAAATAAATTACCAGCAACAATCTCGGCAGCATATCATCACGTAATAACCCCCAGAACGCGAGAACCTGACCCTCGCGCGGTACATTTGCTTTTAAAAATCATCACGTAGCCCATTCTGCGCGAGAAAATGATCTCTGGGTGCGAGTGTTAATACAAATAGTTTATAAAATTAATTGTTTCTCTGTGAACGGGAACTTTACTGCTACCCGCGTATACTTGAGGCAGGGCCCATTCTTAGAAAGGGTGAGTGATGATAAAGATAAAGAAAATTCAGTTGAAGTAATTAACAGAACAATTTCTATGATAGGAGAGAAACAGTAGCATAAATTTTGTTGCTAAACGGAGGGCTTGCGCAAAGGTCTGAGAACTCAATTTTACATTGCATAGGGTCCGCATGGAGAAAAAAAAATAAAAGTTACAAGCTTCTAAAGACTAAAAGTTTAATAAGACCGGCGACTATGTATTTTTGTTTTTCATAATAGCTTGTTAATAAGAGAGGGAAGGAATGAATACGGCAAACCACGCACACCGCTGTAAAAGATATGGAAATGAATCGAGTAAAGATTTTTCAAGGAAGCTCATACCATGAAAATACAGGGATTTGCATGCACGTAATGCGTCTTTCTTTCATGATGGAGCAATTTTGGGGAGAAGCAATAAATAGTTTGATAATAGCGGAGAAATTGAGAAACCTTTTCAGAAATTGTAAATTTTTATACGTTGAAACCAACAGGACAGAAACTTTTGTTTTGTGGAGGGAGAGGATTCTATGAACTTTAACCTTTGTGACGTCAACAAGCTTAAACTCTATTTTTCTCTCTGTCTTTAGAATTTTAAATTAATTATTGATATCTGAAAATCCTTGACTGAACTTCTATTTTCACCAAATTTCGAGCAAATGACGTCTAAGAGTTCCAGTGTGTAAATTTCCCCGCTCTAGATAACGAGGAAGCCTTATATTTTAGTACCTAATGGTTCATTTTGAACCAGAGTCAAACCGAAACATTCGCACGTTAGAAATGAACTATAATCTTAAAATGCAAATATTTTAAAAACTAGAAGGTAACCCGTCATTTTGACGTTATAATACTAATAATGACGTCATAATGGAAAAAGTATATGAAAGTTAAAAAATATCCCGAATTATCTAACAACATTGCATTTAATCCACACCTTGTAAAAGCAAACCCTTTCATTATTTTTTATTTATTTAGTTTTTCATGCGATTGGAGTAGTAGACATCCATCCAGTTTTTTACAGCTCATTACGCGATATGAATACTTGAGCTACTTGATTCATTCACATTCAAGTTTGTTTACTTTCAGAATTCATCGCAAAAGTAAACAGATTTTTAAAAACTGTTAAATATACAGCTAAAAGCATCCATTTTTTTTTTTTAGTTCTGAATGTTTTATAGAAAAATAGGCTGAACAAACGTGATTTTATGGAGAAGATATTAGTTTTTAGGTAAGAAAAAATTCTGATCCACATCTGAAATTGAAATTAGGCCTAACCGGCCGTTTATTTACTGAGGGCTTCAATTGAAAGATGAGTACAGCCCGGAAGTGTTATACAGAGACAACGGCTATTATATATATATATTTAAGGAACGCATTTTAAATCATAAAAACCTGTGAAAGGTAGCGAAAGATATTAAAATCAGTTAATTTCATTCAGATTTTTAAAAAAATATATGAGCACAAAATAATATTCTTTATAGACATGAATTTAGTTATATGTATAAAGATCAGAGAAAAATTTCTTTTTAACCAAATGGCAGCGGCAAGCAATGTAGGAAAAACCGCTGTTGCAGTTTTTTTAGTTGTGGCTGTGATACGTGGCTTTGGAGTAAATCCACAGCTGCTTGACGTGGAATTGTCTCGTATTATTTGATGGACGGGAATTTAATTATGTAACAACATAACTAGTAAGTGTAAACTATCTGAAGTTGTGAAAAGCTTGACCTCATCAATTTATAAAAGATTTTAAATCTAAACTCATGTAAATTAACTAAAGTTGTGAAAAACGTAATCTCATAAATATATATACACTATTGAAAACCTTAACTATTATTCCTTATATTTTAAAGAAACAGCAATTTTTTAAATAAATATTTTTTTAAAACTGAGAACGAGATTGTAACTAACGAAACAAATATATGTATCTCAATGAATGAGAAACAAAATGTTCAAAGGTAAATTACATAAAAGAAATTTAAATTTGTTATTATTAAGATATTAGAAATTCCGAACTGGATAAAGTGAAAAGATTCATAAATTTCATATTCTATGTGTAGTCTTAAACTGTTTGAAAATCTTTATTACTGCTCTAAACAGGTTTCCTTTGCATAGAACTACGTTCGGAAAAATATGAAATTTTTTTAACTATGCACATGAATTTCCATCTTTATAATTAACTAGCGGACCGTCCCGACTTTGTCCGGGTTGAGCAAAATATTATACCAATAAATTTCCAGTTGATAGCCAATAAATTGTAAATCTTTTTTTATCTTAATAATAACCTAAATAATACCTTAAATTAATTTTATGTTAGTTAATAATTAAAATAAATTTTTTAAAAGAAAAAGGCGTGCCGGAGAACGGCTAGGTTCGAACAGAAGCCCACCGAGATAGCACCACGATAAGGATCGTTGAAATCTTCGGCACAAAAAGCGGTAGAAGACAGTAGCGGAAACAATGGAGATTCTTAGGATTAAGTCCCTAACTTTATTTCTACTGATCAGATATACATAATATATAGCCTATGTCCATCTGGAATAATGTACCTTTCAAACAGTGACAGAATTTTTCAAATAGGTACAGTGGTTCTGAAGATTACCCTCCACGTACAAAATCGCTCTCTCTTTATATATAAGTATAGATTTAGAAATTCGAGTCCATTCTCTTTGGACTTCTCCAAGGGAGGGTGGATGGATTTAGATGCCAACCATTCTCAAAACATACCGGCTTAAAATAAAATAAAATCTTTTAACAAAATTTTTCAAATTCAAATTTTTATTGGTTAAGTAGAAAAAACTTAGAAACTGCTTTTCGTAATAGTTCTGCAGACAATATGAATTAGATGGTTGTTCGTTATATTGAAATTCTACTACGTACATCCCCCAGGAATTAAGTCTTCCTGTACACACCCCTCATTGTGGACAGAGATGATCGTATGAGAGAAAAAAAAACCATCTCTATGAACTGACAGATGAAAAATCGTTCAAAATTACAGAGTATGAAACCATCTGACCACATGCGGCCCAAATCCAGACGAATTGGATGGGTTGCAACGCCTGTTCTGTAATAAAGATGTATATGGTAACTCGCGAAATGAGAGTATGATATTTCCTTTAAGTAATTCGAGCCCATAACTCTTTGGACTCCTCCGAGGGAGAGAGGAGGGATTAAGAGGCCAAATATTTGACTCCTCATTAAGCCGCTTCCCACTTGACCCCCAACTGCCGGCACGCCATTCATACTCAGCGGTTTACTCGTCGAACACACACGCTGACTGACGTTCTTTTTTTTTTTTTTTCCTTTTCTCCATTTGTGTCACGCGTATCTTTGAAAGGATTCTGACGGAATATCTTTGATGAGGCAGCACGATAACGGAATCTATATATATATAAAACGCGTAGGTATGCGGCATAAAAATCGACGATATTTCTAAACTCCGAATGGCAATGGCTGTTACTACCAGATGTAAACATTAGCGGCCGTCCGCAATTTGCAACCGCGCGTGAACATGGATTTACGCACTGAAATCAAGAATGCTTGAAAGTGAACTGCACGATCAAGTGAAAATTGGGAACAGTCTCAAGAAAGACAGCGAAGAAGAAATATTTCATTAAGAGAGAGGTTTGAAAGACGGAACATAAACGATCGCGAGGTTAGGCTTAACCATCGCCGGCATAGCAACTGACAGCCAGTAGTAGTTAATTTTCTACACTTTTTTTCAGTTCTTGCTGAATTTTTACTCCATTTTATAAGTGAAGAAATTTTCCCAACAGTTTATTATTTGATATGATTAAGTGTAGATATCTGAATTGTGAACAATAGTACATACATAGAGTGATGTAATCCACGCTATATTTTAGTACTTGCTGAATTTTTACACCATTTTTTAAGTGAAAAGAATTTTTCCCCAATAATTTCTTATTTGATGTAATGATAAAGTGTAGATATCTTAATTTTGAAAAATAGTACATACAGAGAGGGATGTAATTTATAAAATCATTGGTGTTGGGTTTCCTTAGTCTTATCTTTAATTCTGTTCTGAAGTAATGGAAATTCACATTTTTTTTTTTTTTTTTTTTTTTTTTTTTTTTTTTTTTTTTTTAACCAATGCGGAGGCACTTGTAATTAAACATTGGCCTATACTACGCCGAAATTTTACTGCCCATTTTATTATGGGGGCACCATATAGGCGGACAGCACTACCCCCCTATGAAGGGACAACACGAACGGAAGCATTTTTCGTGGCGCAACGCCGGGATTCGATCTGAGCACCCTCAGCACCGAAAACCAGCGCGCTGTACCACAGGGCCGCCACAAGTCACATTTTTTAATCAGGATGTTTTAGAATCAACCTTATAGAGAATACCCCTTAACAACGTATATTTATGATGACAGGTAATGGTAACATTTCTTACACGTGTTACTTTCAGTTGAGTTGTTTTGCAAAAGAAAATATAAAACTAAAAGCGACCATGCTGGTCGCACAGCAGCTAGTATATACGAAAATAGGGCAAAAATACAGAAACTGAATTGACCAATGTAGAAAACCAGTCCTTTTAATTACGTCTCAGGCTAACGTGCTTGTTAAGTTATTGACGCTCAGTGACTGAAGTTTTTGTGTCACATTACAATTGCATATCTAAGATATTCGTACAGGAATCTGAGTTTAATTAGTAAATGGAGTCGCTCACAAAATAGGCTGGAATCTGAAAAAAATTATTTAATGGAGTCTTTACTGGTTAAAGAGATGCATTCTAAATCTAATCTTTTAATAAAAAGTTTTGACAGTTATCATTACGGATACGTGATTTTCGTATTTACGAAATAGATGCGAATAAATGCGAAATTTGCCGATATGAGGGAATAAATGCGAAAATTATTTCTTCACTACTTTTCGGCGAAAACTCCGTTATAAATGGCTTTCAAGGCAACAACGGACCATGAAAAACTTTATTTTTTTATTTATCAACCAATAGCTATGAAATTTTGTATACTTATACAGTTTTGTTTAGAGATGAAAATTCTAAATAAAAAAAAATTAGAATGTAAGTAATTAAGATATTAATTAAAATCAGTTTGTTAATTACTCTATTTAAAAATGTTCCATGCGCATCAATTTTTGTCTCAGATGTCTAATTTTCTTTCTTAAACTAGCTTTATATAGTTATAAAAAAAAGTTACTAGCAATATTTGATTTACAGTCATATTTATAAAAACTAGAAAAGAAATCGATAAAAATAGGTCATTTTATGCAAAATTTTATCAAAATATTTTTTGGATTGTAAAAATTTTAAGTTGTTTTAAAATAGTATAATGAATTTATTACTAAGTTTTATTCTAACATATATAAATAATCATTTTATGAAATTTTATGAAAATTCAAGAAAAATTATGATGCATGAAACATTTTGAACTTACCGAAACGACATGAAAACTTGTTTTGAGAAAATAGCATTACAGTTTTAATTTAACGTAAAATTTCCAGTGTTTACGTTTGAAAAAATACTTATAATAATGATTGGACCAACATACTTTTTTTCAAATTTAAAGCTAATGAGTTGCAGAATCATTTTCCGAAAGAAGAAAATCGTTTTGGGGACATATTTTTGTCAATCTGAAGGTCCATTGTCGTCTTAAAGCGAAATTAGGTAATAATAGTAATAATTTATTAATACAATTGATTAACTAAGCCCATCCGACATCTATAACTGAGAAATCCCACTCTCCTTCGGATTTGCTCCGAATTTCCCCCGGACAGTACCGGAGTCGAACCTAAAAATCTAACAGTAAAAATCAACCATCAAGTTTTGTGGAGCAATTTAGTAGATTTATGAATGTCTCTTGAGCGCCAAAATCAAGGGTATTTCAGCTACTAACAGTATCAACCAAGAGACTCTTGTTGATGTTATACAGATTTTAATTGCCACGAAATGCTGTTACTTTAACTATGGAAAGGCAGCCATACAAAGCTTCTATAGTCCCGTTAACATAGTAGATGCTGAAATATTTTAAAATGTACAACATAGTAATTAATGACAGAAGACAAAGACTTAAGTAATATAATGGGGAGACAACTACGATCTTAGCTTTCAACTAAGAATTTTGATGCTTACCTATCAAAGTAAGTAAATTTTTTTTTAATAAACACGAAATTTTTTAATTATTTTTTTTGAGAATTAATGCGAAATTTTAAGCACTATATTTTTTTGTTGTGAAATTTCGAAATTTTTTATACGAAATTTACGTATCCCTAGTTATTGCCATCGAAATAGTTAAGATAAAAATTGTTTAAAAAAAATACCTTTAAACTACATGGCACGGTGCGGCCATTTCTAGACAGAGAAAAATTTTATTCAGTTCTTTAGAAACGTTACTAAACGTAGAAATTGAAGAAAACATTTTTTTTTTCTGTGTGCGTAATTTGAATGCAGTTGAAATGAATTTTAAATTTCTTTCATAAATTTTCTTAGGTTTTTATGATTGAAACACATATTTAAAAAAAAAATTAAATGTCACAAAGTGTTAAATGAAGTAGTCAACAATTATAGTTTTGACAACCAATCAACCCATTTTATATTTTCTCAGAAACTTTTCAGTTCACTTAATCCTGGATGACTTTCCTGTGGACACTGCGCAACCCAAGATATGGTTTAATAAGCAGCGAACCTATAAGATAACTAAAATTTTTTTAATTATGCCTGATGGTTTGAAACTTATTAAAGCTTTAGGCACCCAGCTTAACTTCTTCAAATTGTTTTTGACAAATGTGTAGTATTTTTTTTTTATTAGTAGGCCCGATTTCAACGAAACTCCTCATTCAGTTTTTTATTGTAAAATTTAATTACACTGTGGATCGTTCATGCAGTATTGAATTTCAGAAAAAAAATGAGAGTTGTGAAATAATATAAATTTCTGGCGTTTGGAGTTTCTTACGGTCAGTTTGGTTTATTTCGCATGTAAAGTTTTGCAGCCTTGATACCGCGTAGTAATGGGTAAAAGTTCAGTAAATTCAAAGCTAAACTTTAAAATAATTGATTGGGAGGTTTAAAATAATCGGAGGGACGCGTCCAATATGCACTTTAGAAAAGATATTTTTTAACTCTTGGTATTTATCCACAGTAAAAAACTGCTTGATATGTTGCAACTATTACTACATATTTCACCTCTCCAAAATTCGCCACGGAGCATATTGAGCTAACAGCTATGTTTAAGGCTCAAAATTACGCTTCCTACTTGCGATCATTTCTTTGAATCCCCTGCAACCATATTCTTAAATAAAAAAAAATAATTAAAAAAAAAAAAGAGAAGAAGAAGAAGAAGTGCAATTCACCCACTCAAATGAAGAGTCACTAAATTCAAGAATACAATCTCCAGTCTATCCAGCACTCACAGATTGATATTTCGCTATCATCGTGGGTTACACAGAATGATATATTGGATTACGCTGTAGATTATACAAAAAACTTCCATATATGAGATTAACTTTAAAATTGTACTAATGGCAGGCAGACTATGTTCCAGCCTCAGAGCGAAAAAGATGTACAGTGGTAAGTCACGGTAAAACTAGTCATCTGAAGACGCTATAACACATAGGTAGTCCCTTTATCGAAGGATCCCAATAGTTGAGATAATTTAACCTCTTTCTACTAATAATAAATTTTGTCTAGGGCTTTCTCAAATTCGAACTGTTCGAGACTTCAGGCAGACAAGAGGAAAAATCTCTTCGCTCAATCTCACAGAAGATTTTTAAACAAAGATTCCGAAAAGATGATTCTTGTGATGCTCATGGTATGTTTCCTGTAGTTATACAAGTAGCCCTCCTATAGCACGGCATCATACAACACGGTTTCGCTCTAACACGATAAAATAAATTGCAGGAACCCTCGTATAACACTGCGACCTGTAACGCTGTTTCGCTCTAACACGATAAAAAAATCGCGAAAACCTTTGTATAACACTGTACTTCTATAGCACTGGATAACATGATTTTTGTTTAACACATTTAAAAACTAAATTACCTTAAAATAATGACGGGAAGGAATAATGAACTATAGTGGCTTTACATGAAAATTTATAAAAAAATAATTTATTCACTTATAACTCTATAAAATTACAGGAAGGCCTAAGCTTAGCTGGAAATCTTGAATCATTTTTCCTGAATGCAGACCCTTTCGCTGAAAGAAGCCTAAAATTCAAAAGGGAGCTGCAAAATTGCCTATGTCCATAACGTGAATCTACAATGACCTTGAAAGAACCAGAAAATAAACCAAAATTACAGATTTTAAAAGAGGGTAGAAGGTGCCAAAAACCTAAAGGGAGAAAAAGGCTCTGAAAGTGAAGGTGATATCGTTCAATCGAAAAAACATTCTCGTTTGATTCTACTGAGCAGTGATGAGTAAGAAACTTATTAAATTAAGGTCGCATTAAATGAAAATAATATTTTTTGTTTCCTTTCGTTTTGTGTTATACATACATTTATATTTTTAATAAAAATTAATTTGCTTATGGAATTTAAAAAAAAAAATGTGTGGTTTTAATAAGTTTTCAGAACATAACCCCCCTTTTTGAACTGTCTCCGGGTCCCATATAACACGGTTTCACACAACACGGCATTTTCTAGGAACCTATCTACCGTGTTGTAGAAGGGTTACCAGTACATTTCAAATCCCTCAAGAATCTTAATTAAAATGCAAAATTCTATTTTTGGATGATCCAGAGACAATAAAGTGGTGCAAGAAACTGCATTTCGGAAGATGTAGTCTTTCTATGACAACCATGTCAAAGGAAATCTTATGACGGAGTTTCGACACTCTTCAGAATTCTCTCATAACAAATTAATATGACAAAATTTTTCTCTCTTAGCTACCGACGAAAAATATATATCTTTTTAAATTATAGGTTTTACCCTAATAATTTAAGAGGAAATTTAAAATAGGCAACACAGGCAAGAAACAATACTACAACTTATTAAATCATTGACCTTCTTCTCTTTCTATAAAATATAGAAAAACACATTTCGGTGCAAAAAAATCCAAAATAATTTTCTGCTGCTTTTTTGATGGATGAAAAGAAATGAAAACTGCTAAGTAAAGAGAGACAACTATCCACATTTTCAGGTAGCTGAACCAGCTGTAAAGTCATTAGTAATCTATATATAAAACAGTTCCGTAACTGACTGACTGACTGACATAACGCACAGATCAAACCGCTGGACATAAAGTGCTGAAATTTTGCATGGAGATTCTTATAGTGTAGGAGTGCACTGAGAGATTTTTGAAAAATTCTTCTTAGATTTTTTGAAATTCAACTTTTAAGCTGTTTTTGTAACATTCTTTAAAGTTTGCATTTAAAATGATAATCCGAGGGTTATAAAATTTAAATCACGAAAAAGATGATAAAAATTTTTTTAAAGTGAAATCTTTTTCGAATCTTTACCTTCATTTTCTGATTTTTGGTGAATGTTTAAAGATTCATTTTTAGAATTTAATTTATTAAATGCTGATCACGTGGTTTCTTTTCTTTTAATTTTGCGTCACGTGTATAACAACGAAAGAGACAAAAAAAATTTTTTTTCTTGCTAATGCGGCAGACGATTGGACATTATCCAAAAACACATTAACATACAGTAAAAGAAATGTTCCTCAAACTGAACTATATTAACTGCACTATATTCTTTAGCATGTTCTATTAGATTTAATTTGAATATTTTCTTCTACATTATTTTGTCTATAAAAATATCCGTTACGATTTTTTTATAAATATATTTTTTTCCTTTTTTTACATCAATTGCATACATTGATCGTTGTATTTATTATAAATAAATAAATAAATAAACAAATATATATATATATATATATATATATATATATATATATATATATATATATATATATATATATATATATATATATATAAATAAGAATAAGATGAAAGAGAAAACCAGTAATAGCTCTAAAGCTACTTGAAGCCAGGAACATCCAACATGTAAAGAAAAGTATGAATAAGGTTTTTGACAGCATGTCTTCATCAGCGGTGTCAATACTGTCTAAAAACCACTGGATTGTTTTTGATGAGTATGATCTATTAAATAAACACACTCAGACACCGTACAATCCATTATTAACAGAAGAATTGAATAATAAATGAATTAAGTTTGAATAAAAGTACTTAACCAAAGAACACCAAGCCTGGCGCTAGTCAGAGTGGAAGTTAAGAACTTGTAACCGCAAGATGACTGACGTCATATAACTTGCAACCATTGAGGTAGTGGATACTCAGTTACAGACTTACTTAGGTTACCATATTTTAAGACTATTATTCCTTTATTTATTTAGTTTTTATTATTGTTACTACTATGAGTTAATTATTTTTTTATTTTTCTTATGATTTTTATTTTTGTTTTTAGTAGTTATTATTTTTATTTTAACCTATTGTTATGTTTAACTTATTAATGCAACAGAACAAGCTATTCATTAAAACAAAAACAACCAATTATGTTTTTGGATAGACTTACTGGGTAATTATTACGAGTTAGCACAGCTTTCAAGTCTATAATATGCTTAATCCTATTGTCTTTAGAACATAGCCTATTTATACGAACTAACTGATTTACAATAATGTTATTAAAAACAGATTTATGTAAAAAAGTTAGATAATTTTGAAATTTAACAATATTAAAATTATAGTCAGATCTTTTGTCGTATAAGTCAAAAGTAAATTTATTGTTAGTACTTAATTTAATATTAATATCTAGAAAGTTTACATTAATATTATCATGGCTACTTTTAATTAGTTCCAAATTAGGAGGGTAAAAATTTAAGTCTATAGGGTTATTTTTGGCATTAATTCATTAATTGCATACACTGACCGTTGTATTTAATTTGAATGTACTCCGTAGCGAAGTACGGTTTTCAGCTAGTGTTTTTACATATATTGATAGACGTTAGATTGAATTTGACGAATAGAATTGTCAAGGGTTTATTAAGCTTTGCACAAATTTAACAATTACTGCATAAAAAATCGAAGAAATGTAGGACAAAACCCATTTAACTCTAGCCACTTAAACAAAAAAAAAAAGACAATATCAAGATCACGACGACATAAATACCATACGAAAATAAAACTGAGACCAATTATACGGTCGTAACTCCTTTAACTCCTCCTAAGAAGCAAAAATTAGTGACAAAATATTTAACTCCTCATTAGGACGCTTCCTACTTGACCCGAGACCTCTCTGAGAGCCTACATCTCATCTCTGAAGGGTTAGTTTTTGAAGAGAGGATGGATAAAAAAAAATAAGCGGGTTTTTCATACTGCACTTTAACTCCAGTTCCGTAAAGAAAGGAGAGATAAGAAAGTCAAGAATGATTGTTCATGAACCTACAGAACCCTTCATGAATTATACAACGGTAACTGATTGCTCTATTATGAAGGATTTACGAAGAAGGCCGCTGGTGGAGAGATTATCATCGGGGATGATTGCCGGAATAGTATATCTTTATACCTGATTTTATCTAAACTCTATTCTAATAAATTCGTTACATTGTGAAAAAAATACATTGTAGATCCGTTATTTTCATGTTTATAAACACTTCGTTACTCCCACTAAGTGCGCATTAACTGCAGCCGCTTCATCGCATAATGGTAGAGGGGAAAATGGCCAATTTCCGTGATGCAATATTAATGATTAAGTTCTTGGCGGCCTTAAAAAATACAATGGGACTAATGAAATTTTTAGCATGTAACAACTTGACATCTTTCACCCAAAGAAAATAATTAGATACGTTTGAAATGATAGCGTTTAAAATTGTAACACAATTGGCCATAAACCCTGAAGCATTATATTAACTAAAACAAATCATTTTTAATGACTTAAACTTGTTACGCTTGTTTATTTAACTTGCTAAATGGCTATCATGATGAGTTGCAGTAATTAAAAATACTTTTGTGTTTTAACGCACTTTGCGTTCATACAGTTTCATTATAAGGTATCAGTTATGTTTTCAAATGCAAGTTTCTTATACAAAAAAGAAAATAATAGTTGAGACTGAGCTTATAGAGAAAATATAGCTCACTTCTACCCAGATTTGGGTGTATATAATTTGAAGTGGCACTCTAAATGAATTTCATACAAACACAGATAATACATGAAACAATGTTTATTGAATTCGTTGCACATATAGAATTTGCTTTTACAGCAATAAGCATACGTACTACTTGTACGGAATATATATATTAACATTCAATAGAAATATACATTTCAAATACTCACAAACCAGCAGAGAGTCAAACCAGCAGTACTGCCACGTAAACTTTGGGCCCCCTAAGCACTAGCGCAGGATAACACCTGGAGCTACTTAAACCGTAGCTCCCTCTCGCTTATCTGTCAACCTTAACAACCTCTCTTCAACCTTAACAACCTTTTTTATTAATGACGCTGCATGGTATTTATACTAAGCGCGTATGCCGAAATTAGCATATCTCAAGCAGCTTCTTTAATTCATTCACTCAAAAGTTCGATTCTTGTGAATCGAATCTTGTGTATACCTTACAAGCTTTTTTGATAACTATCAGCCTCGTCGGTTTTATGCTGTGTTCAACGTAAGGGCCACAGCAAAACTCCCTACTAGTAAACATGAAAAGTTGATAAAATGTAAAGGCATACAATAAAGAAAATAAATATCAACTTTCAGACAAGACAATCTATTTGCGCAAAAAGGTTGAAGAAGAATGTTTAGCGAACAAAATGCCGAACAAAGTAGGTAGTGTGTATCCTCTGGCTAGGAATATCCATTGAGGGACACAAAGTTTCCAATGATTTTAATGATATTTCATGTTAACATAATTGAAATACATGATACGTTGAATTTCGCTATCTATATTGACTCGGACTAGAGTATCTCGGAATAACGAAATTTGAGATAGGATTGGGAAAAGAATCGTTTAAACACTTTTAATGTTACACTTAAACCTGCAGGTAATTTATTCATCAATATTTTAAGCAGAAACACACAGCTTCTTTAAATACCCCCTAAAAATTACTAATTAAAATTATAATTTTAAATATTAACTAAAATATTAATATCTTTAGATTGATATTATAAATAGAAACATTTTTTTAACAGTAAATTACAAGGTGCGGCCATTAATTTCCAGGACTGATCTAATAACTCCAGAAAATATTACATGAAATACATACCCATTTAATATGTTTCGAAGTAACTCCTACCTGCTGCAATGCACTTCTGTACTCGGCTGTATAACTTTCGGAAACAACTTTTAAAGTCCTCTTTCAGAATGCTCTTTAATGCGGACGTCACCGTTTTGTCGATGGCTTCGACATCCTCAAATCTTTTCCCCTTCAGCAAATTGGCCCAGCATGAGGTCGTGGAGATGCAGCATCCTCCATACTCTCCGAACTTAGCACCGGCAGATTTTTTCTTTTTTCCAAAACTGAAAAATTTGCTGAAGGGAGCAAGCTTTGAGGATGTCGAAGCCATGAAGAAAACGGTGACGTCCACATTAAACAGCATTCCGAAAGAGGACTTTAAAAGTTGTTTCCGAAAGTTATACAGCCGAGCACAGAAGTGCATTACGGCAGGAGGGAGTTACTTCGGAACATATTAAATGAGTATGTATTTCATATAGAGTATGTATTTCATGTAATATTGTAGCGTCACGACAAGTAGGTAAGGCTATTCTCTCTGAGGCGTTGCTAAAAATTACTACCATGGGATCCATAACAAAGAAAGACAGAGTTCTAATTAAAAGCGAAGGCCAAATTTTCAAAACAAAAACTTAACAGTTTATTAACAAAAATAATTAACATTTAAACAGTGCAACATATTCAATATAAAAATCCCGTGCAGATTCACAACGTACGGAATCTAAAGCACACATCCGCTCAGGACGCGTTCTCTAGCGTCTCTCTCTAATGTCTGGATTTTCAGAAGTGGGTGGAGGGACCGCAGATTAACGGCTGACAGCTCTTCTTAGACGCCGAACTTTATTACATTGCAGAAACGTTAAGAATCCCCCCCACGTGTTCCGAACTGGTGGAACCGAGCAACACATTCCTTGAAAAATCACGCAGCTGTGTTTCAAGCTCTTGTGGGGTCTCGGGAAAAAATGAGACCATATTTCCAGTACGCTACAATATTGTCTGGAGTTATAAGATCAGTCCTGGAAATTAATGGCCGCACCTTGTATATTAATTAAAATGTTCTTTAGTTTTAATTTATATTGTGGATTTTAAGAAGCTGTATGTATGTTCCTGTTTTGACATGCTCCACATCTTTCATTTAAATAATATTCTAAATAATTTTGTTCATGAAACAAAATTTGCTTACTGTGAACCATCGGAATGGTAAACTGCTAAAACCCAAGCCGCTCGTGTCCAGTACTGATGGTGATTTAATCTCCCATTCTCTTTCGTACGATGCTTACCACTGAGTTCTGAAGCAGTTTGACTTTCTGTTCTACAGATAAAAATAAGCGTTTGCCATTCATACGTGTATCTATTGCTATTGCTGACATTTTGTTGGTTATTTTAGTTTCTGGGGGTAATGAATAAACAAAAAACACAATAAATAATGCGCATAAAACTGATTACTCTTCGGACAAGATTGGCACCGATAAACTGATTATCAGAGCCTAATAAGCGAGTGAGGTCAGTTGGGGAATTAAGCATTTGAGACGTCACATGGGGGCTTAAAATATTTTAGATTTCGGAAAATTTCAGATAGAGGACCCCAGCCTGTAAATTTATTCAAAATCTCAATATATATATATATATATATATATATATATATATATATATTTACAGTGGAATACCGACCGATCATTCTCCGAATCATCGTTTTCTCCCGTATATGTCGTTTATTTCACCCAGTCCCGATGATTATATGGCTTTGTTATGCTCTAGTATCTATCGTTTTCCAGTATTTATCGTTCAGTATAGTCGGTCCCTTGAAAAACGATAGATCGAGAATCCACTGTATATATATATATATATATATATATATATATATATATATATATGTGTGTGTGTGTGTGTGTGATAATATTATTAATAACCTTTAATCGTCCTTTCTGAACTTTCTCTCTCATCTGGTAACACCTTTCCGACGCTTGGCGAGATGCTTCGCTTTCCATATACTAACTTTCTCCGCTAATTCTGGTAACCTCTCTGACCTAATTCTATTTTCGCACGCTACGATTTAGTCGCTGGGCTGACTCGAAGTGAATAAGATGTGTAGCTGCTTTCGTAAAGTAAATCCCTTTGTTCCTTAAAATGACTTTATTATTTTCCAGGCCATGATGTTTGCAGCATTTTGAGGAGATGACCATTCCGGACATTTCATATATATATATAGTATTGAGTGTTACAGAACAACTTGGTTACAGCTGTAAAATATAGTTTGGGTCCTCCGCCAGCAAGGAAGCAGTAAACACAACCTAGGCATAGATGAAAACTTTCACGAATCAGCCAATACTCAGGCCGCGTACCTTCGGCGAAAATGAGAAATGCGTCAACCAGACGTAAAATTGAGTTGTACGACATCGTTTTCGTCGCTTTGTACAAACTTCAGTAATCACTATTTGTCGAAAGCGTTTAGTTAAAATTTCGTTTATGTTTCACTTACTTTTAGCAATAATTCAAGTCCGCAAGAGCAGCGTTTATTAATTACGCGGAAGAAAATTTAAATAATTAAACTAACGTTTTCTCCGTACACTCTCTCATTTGGAAATTAAGTGCTGACATATGACCGCGCGGTTAAAAATGGTTGAAAATTAGAGATGGTAATTAAAGCTTTTCCTTTGGTAAATTATCGTTATGATCTTCCTTGCTTACCCGTCAGAGAGCGGTCAAAAAGAAATAAGCCGTGAACTTCATTATGAATGAATAATTAATCAAACCACTCGAATCCAGATGTTAGAGCCAGAAGCGATTAATATTGTCTCCTCGGCGGACTTTATTTTGTGCAAACTGCGCCAAGTGCTGAGTCTCCTTCGCTCAGACGGTTTCATCTTTTTTTTTTTTTTCCTGGCGTCAGTTTGAGCATCAAAATGCAAAAGAACGTAATTTTTGAATGGAAGATTTAAGATTAAAAATGTGGTTTTCAAAGAATGAGTTACACTCTTAAAGATGTGATATTCGAGACTTTTTGAGCTCTGTAGAATTTAAATCTAATACTCATTTTCATTACCTGCCGATGTTCTGCATAAACACGTGAAATACTTTCAATGGATGTATGAGATATGTATTATTCCTGTGATTGAAAAAAAAAATTCCATAGATACGACGAGTGAATGAAGTTGTTGACACAATACAGGGTAACCGGGCTAAAAGTATCCAAAAGTTATGACTTATTTTTACGGAACTAACCATTAGAATTTTAAAGATTTATTTAAATAGAAAGAACATATCACCAAGTTTTAATATCAATCATAGATTTCGATCATAGTATCTTAGATTTCGATGTGTGGACTTTTTGTAGCACGACTAACGTCTAAATGGCAATTCAGTTCTCTCCAAGTATTTCGTAGCATATCAGGCGTTATTAGACTTTTTGCTTGGAGATTCATTAAATCCGTTGTGTATAAACAAAAAATTGAAACTGCGAATGAGTTGAAGAATTGTGTCATTCAAGCAATCCGTGTTATAACTCCTGATACACTCCGAAACACTTGGAGAGAACTGGATTGCCATTTAGATTGTGGCGTCACTGTAAGACTGATAAACTCTCTGAGGCATTTTGAAGAAATTTCATAACTATTGATCCATACCAAAGAAAGACAGAGTTCTAATTTACAAAACGAAGGCCAAATTTTTAAAACAAAACTTAACAATTTATTAACAAGAAAAATTTAAACATTAGACATTTTCGACATATTCACTTAATTTACGTGCAGATTTACAGTGCGCGCTCCAGGACCCATTCCGGCCCAAGAAAACAGGAGCCTAACAAAAACACAACCGCTCGGGTGGATGTTCTACGCCGTTCTCCCCAATGTCTGGATTTTTCAGAAGGGGTGGAGGGCCCGGCAGATTATCGGCTGGCAGGTCTTCTTACACGCCGAACTTTACTACATTGCAGAACGTCAAGATGACAGCTTTAGTGGCTGCATCTGTAAGGAAAACGGTTTTTAATCCCCCCACGTGTTCCGAACTGGTGGAACCGAACAACATATTCTTTAAAAAACACGCAGCTGTGTTTCAGCCCTTGTGGGGTCTCGGGAAAAAAAAGACCATATTCCAGTACGTTACAAGATGTTTGTCGTGCTACAAAAGGTGCACACATCGAAATCTATGATACTATGATTAAAATCTATGATTGATATTAATGATTATTAATTTACTTGGTGAGATATTCTTTCTATTTAAATATTTTTTTTTAAATTCTAATGGGTAGTTCCGTAAAAATAAGGCATACTTTTGGATACTTTTAGCCTGGACACCCTGTATATTTCTAAATAGTGGGAATTACCAGACACCAGAATTTAAGAATTGCTATTGATTAGTCGATCCTACGAGCGTGAAAAATGGCATGATTCCATTGGGATAGTAATTCCTTCGGTTTCTAATTAGTGGCATTTGTATAATATAATATGCTATCATCATCAGCTCACGTATACAAGATTTCTTGTATAATTGCTAACCGTTAGTTTGCATTTTCATACAATTATTAATACAAACATTTGACGTCATAACGTGGCCGTTTTGATTTATTTTTTCTCTCTTTTTTTTAAATACTAATGTCATTCACCAGACTTTTAAATACTGGGCGAAATTACAACACTCGGGGGTGAAATGCAGACAGGGTGAGTAGGTTAAGACAGATTGAAATCGACCGGAAAACCTGGTTAGTCTGGTGTGCTCGTAAAGTCTTGTTCACGTTGCTTCTGGAGGAGTATCAGCGATAAAAATTTAAACCAGTCACAGGGCTCAATGTAAGGATCACGTGATATGTCAAACCAATAACTGGTCATGTCAACAATTTCGGCGCCAACGGAGGAACGCTACGCTACCTCCGGAAGTGATGTGAACAAGGCCTGACCGTCTCAGCTTGAACTTGTCTGTAAAGTGACAGTAAGTTTTTTTTTTCTTTTTTTGGAAGCGTTTACTTGCAAGCACGCTTACGCAAACTTCGGAGATTATTTCTAGATCTTAACTTTAATGGCATGAAATAGCAGTTTACAAAGTTGCCCTGTTACGAAGTTGTATGTAAACGAACCATGTGTAGTAAACATTGGTTGGTGACGACCAGTGTAGCAGTTGATGCCAAATGATAAAGTAAAATAAAAGCTTTACGAAACTAAATTATCTAAAACTCAAAATGTATTTCCCAGGACGTAAAATTTCGCAGGGAAAATTAACATTTATTTTCTTTGCTTAAAACAAGCTAAAGAGCATTTAGATTTAAATAACACATACCGAATATTTATGCAACGAATTTTATGCTGTACTACCATGCATACTATGTTGAATATAATTTTGCATGATTTGCTTGGTTTAATACACCTAAAGTTTCTTGCAAGGTGTTTAATCAGGCCAGGTGATGGCCGACAGGCTAGGGTGCGGGAGTTTGGTTCTAGTCTGTGGGTTCGAGACCCATTGTTGTCATGGATGTTTGAAGCCGTTCAGAATCGGCTCTAAACTATAGGTCCCAATATAATCAGCCCTTGTGTGGTTAAAGTTGACCGTACCGCTCTCAACCAACCAATGATGCAGGATATCTCTTTGAAATTTCGTAGAGCATTCCTTTGTTATATTTTCAGTACACTCGTCTTTAGAAACTTTTATTTAGAATGAAAAGTCTGAAAATATGTTTCCTCAGACAAAAATAATTGAAAAAGGGATTTTTTTTTCACCCTTTAAAGCGAATAAAATTTTCATATGTAAAATTTTCACAAATCTTAAAACACAAATTATTTTAAAAATTTCCTACGTATACAGTTTTCATAAATATTCAAACATTGCCATTTGCTCATTAGATATATCAACAGTTAATCATGCTTAAAATAATTTTAAACAAAATTTCAAATTTGTAATAATTTTTTTTTCTAGCATCAAGTTCTAAACCTAATCTGAGATCTGCTTAAAGAACCGTTACAAACGTATACTTAAACTTAAAAAAATAAAGTTTTCTGTTCCGGACCATCTTAAAGGTTTACTCATTGAAAAAAGGATTGCACGGCATACACGCATGCGCACATTATAAATAGTAATTTCAGATTTTCTCTTGTTCGCTCCCTGATAACAACCTTAGTTAAGCCGCGTTATTAGTACATACAGCGAACGAAGAGTAACGAACGAACTTGTTCGCTAAATATGTACGTAGCAAGTAGCACAACTAAACGCATTTGTTTGCCTTTGCCAAGGTTCGCCCACAAGGCTGTACATCAAAGGAATATTGTAACTCTTCTGTTCGCTCTAGGTTGTTATTGTTGTTGTTTCTAACGCCCCCTGGCCGGAACTCATTCCAGACCAGGTCCATGAAGGCTAGCGGGCTGAGGGGTGCGGCTTCGGTTTAGAACGACACCACAAGAGTCGGAGTCCAATTAAGCCAGGTGCCACAGCAATTTGGATCGAGCGACCCCAGGGGTGGCATCCGGGGGGATCATACCCTCTCCCCCCCCCCCTCTCTGACATCCATATAGCACATATAGATTGGTGCAGAGTTCTCTGCCTGCAGATCCCCGACTCCTGTTATCACATTAGTCACGGTAACATTAGACACGGTATTTAGAACCACCCCCATTCCCGCCCCCAAGGTTTCTTTGATGTGGTGTCTCCCCCGACCCCGCTCGACACCATTTGACCCGCTGACCCCCGCCCTTTCTTTGATGGACCGCCAGAGGAGGCGATCCACGCATAGTACAGAGTGAACATAAATCACTGGATTCCCCAAGGCACAGGCAGAGAACTCTGCACTAATGTATATGCACCATTAGAGGGACTTTCGGGTCTACGGATTTAACGTGCCCATATCCGACCTAGACACGGAGGTATTGAACGCCACTTGTCGGGATTCGATCCAAGCACCCTCAGTACCGAAAGCCCACATTCTACCGCTAGGCCATCTCGAGCGGCTGTAGGTATACATAGCCTACAGTTTAGCTTAGAAAAATTTTAGTATTTGCTATGAAATTCCAATTCCTTTCGAAAACTTCATATCGTTGTTTGTTATCGTAATTAAATAAAGCTATAAAAATTCACCACTACAATTCACTACATCCAAATTTCTCGAACTCTATTCTATTAGAAAAAAAAAAATCTTGATAAGCAGACTTGTATGGTGTCCCCGGAACACCCTTGGTATCGTGGTGATCGTCCCGGAAGTTTTCTTGCTCTCAGCTGCGACAGAACCACTCGGACGGCACACTCTCTCGTTTTTTTCCAGTGGCCATCTGAAGAGTCTCACATACAACTGCGGTCGCAAGACTCATCCCGTCTGCCTTAAATGCAATCGGACCAGACCTCCCCAGAGCACATTCTCGAGTGCCCGGGGTTGACTCTCGACGACCTCTATTCGGGTCCTATTTTGGTTTATGATTTTGTGCGGGTGAATGGACCCGAAGATTTGGTCTAGCTGAGGCTACACGTGGAGATTAGCAACAACCAACACTACACGAAAATGGACGAACGCCGAATTTGATCATTAAGAGGATGGTGGACTTTCAAATTACCAAAAATCGAACAAAAATTGGAATTTTTTTGGGGGGTGTATTAATATTTAAAAACACGTAAATATTGGAATGAAATTCATTTAAAATATGTAGTGAAAAGCAAAATGAAAACTTGGTGGCTTTAGAAAAGTAAGTATAAAGGTAGGTGAAAATGCATCTTTTAAATGGCTTTTTCTCAAAATGAGAAATTTCCAAACTTGCAAAGTCTTTAAATGCTCCTCGCGTCCTAATTTTTGACGAAATGTTATGAAATTTACAATAAAGACTCTTGTAATACATCAAAATAAATTTATATATCCATTTTAGGATTCAAGGTCATTTAGGTTATCAAAGTTTAACTTAAGTGTAGAAAAGTACAAAAATTTCACGAAAATTCAGAGTACAAGCATAAAAATATTTCTTAAAAATTACCTATTCAACGAAAATACAAAATAATATATAACTTTGTTCAGAATGTATTTATAAGAAATATAAATGCAAAATAAAAGGGGAAAGTTAAAAATTGAGTCTCAAGGAGCATTTAAAAAAAAAGTAATTTAATTTGCTTTTTTTAATTACAAATTTTTTTTAAAAAATTATAAAACTTTATAAGTGTTTTAATATCGTTATACTTTAATAAATATGGATACAAAATTTCATATCTCTGACGTAAAAATTTCAAAAATCGCTTTGAAAGGTCCACCATCCCCTTTATTTGGTCCAATTTGTTCGTTACCCTTCTTTCGTTGTCCTTCGTTGTATATAAACGCGCCTCTAGGATGGCATCTAATCGGTCGATTGGAATGAGTCGGGGAAACATGTACAACTTTTTCCACTAAAGGCAGGAAAAAAATCCTACTTGAGGTACGATTTGATTACACGAGTTATTTCCACCCGACTTCAGTGCAAAAATATCCCTTTGAAAGAGCATCAGTCACTGCTGAAAGCAACGTAAAAATTTGCCGTATGATACGGATCTCAGTGTTCAAAAAGAGGCTGAAAATGTAGTCTACTGATTGAATTATAAGTATTTAAAGTTACGGTATTTGGAAATTTGAACGAACTTTAATACAACCCTGATAATTACAAAACTTAAAAAAAATTTCAGGTAGTGTCTTCTAACGAAACTACCGCGGGTTATTAACGTAGGATTACTTAACGTTGCTTACCACTTTTGTATGCATATATGTATCTATATACGTACGTATGTACACACACACACACACATATATATATATATATGTGTGTGTGTGTGTATTTATATTATGTGTGTGTGTGTGTCAAAATTTTGACTCATCTTGGCACTTTTCTGTTTAACTTGCCCAAGCGATAGACTGGGTTTGGCGCGCTGCCAAAATTATAACTCGCGACGACGGATGGACGGACAGTTTTAGCGTCTGAAATTTTCCTTTCCGCTGGACAGTTATGGAGGTACATAATCGTACGTTAAAACGCGAACAGAAAGATCATTTATAAAAGGGCAACGACTTACAGTGTATGCAATTGTTTTATTATTACACATTTTATTTTATTTTGGCTTTGAACGTGAGATATGCCAATAAAAGGTGATAAAAAACTGAACATCCCCAGTAAATACTTTAAACACATATTGCAGCCATATGTCCAGCAGCAAAAATTAAAGAAAGAAACAATATTTTGCAACGAAGTAGCAACAACCGGTCGATAATCACAAGATATATAAAATTGCGAAATAATAGATATATCTTGTTGGAGTAAAACATCGATTTGACGCCTTAAATTGAGGAAAGGAAGGAAAAAAAAGTAATAGCAAGAGGTTGTAAATTCTGTAGAATCTGCTCCCTCGTGGAATTAAGTTCTCTCAGAGACGATATACGTGACAATTTTCGGTGAAAACGGATAAAAATTCGGCGAAGAAAAATTAATCTGTAAGAGGTAGGTAAAGATTGAAAAATTGAAAAGGAACAGAAAGAAAAATTACTAAAGAATGGAAACCTGATTTTACCTTTTTTTTTTCCCGCTTCCCTGCAGAATACGGTGTCCAGGTAGGATGAGGAAGCGAGGTAAGAAAAAAGAATGACCTTTTCCTTTGATTGCAAAGGCTTGCGTGTCAGAGGCAGAAAGAATGGGGAGGGGAAACAAAAGGCAGCGAACACACGTGGTGTTACAATTAATTCTACTGATAATTGAGGGGGCTCCATTGAGGGGCAACACCATAGTTCCTGAACCTGTCATCGCTATTAGGAGGGGCTACTTTATCTACACGATCTCCTGAACTTTCCTCATTTCTCTAGCAAAACCGTCGTGTGCGGTTCGGCGAAAAAGGCATGACACATTTTCTCCTATGTAAAGCGTGTGTGTCTCGCACACGTGCACAATAGATATATCGATTACCAGTTGAACAACAAATGATCATTTTTTAAATTTTGCTTCCAGGCAAATAGTTTTTTAAGGTTTTTTTCCCCCTGTAAGATCATATTTTTCAGACACAAAATATCATTTAATGTTTTGCATCTGATCATTAGATGGCAATATCGGCGCTATTATACAGATATTATCATCGAAAAATTTTCTTTTTTTTTCTTCCTAAGGTTGACTTTGTTTTGGGAATTTAAGTTTCAGCTTTTCACTATTTACATTTTGTCAAAATAAATCACTATGCCTACACCTCAATATCTTTTATTTAAACACATTCCAATCTCTTTATTAGTTTATTTTACACATCATTAAGGCTCTGTAGTGTTCTCGGTTGGTTAAGGGCGCTATGGACAATCTTTTGCAAAACAAAGGGCTAAGGTGACCGACACCTACAGCTTAAAGCCAATCCCGAACGGCTACAAAACAGCCTACACTACGGTATTTGATGACTAACGTCCTAGCCATTTGACAAATCTCTGTCCTTGTTTATTTGAGTTTCTTCATTAATGATAGCATATATATATATATATACTTACAAACACATATACATAGTGAAACTTCTATATGGCGGCCAATGATGGTTCCGAAAAATGTGGCCGCTTTGAGGGGCGAATTACGGCCAAAGTCAGAAGTCTGACCTATTCTCAAAATGGCTGGCCACTTCTAGCATGGGCCGAGTCACCTGGCCAAAGCCCGAAATATTCGAGAATTTGCTAGTACTTGGGGCTTTCGTCGGCCATTTCGCAATGAACCCGATAATGAATGGCCAGTTCAGGAATTGTCCAGGAAAAAGTGGTCAAAGCTGGGAGTTTTGCGGAGCTGCATAATGCAGCAACGGGAGTTGATCAAACCAGCTTTAACTCATATTCTTACCCCTGTGAAAATCCGTTTAGTTTAGTCAAAGTTGAAAAAAGAACCTAGGGGTGCTCGGTCAAAATTGATCTGGCACCTGGCTAAGTCGGACTCCGACACTTGTGGTACCATCATAAACCGGAGTTGCACCTCTAAGCCCGCAAGCCTATATCGACCTGCTCTGTGATACTACTTCCGGCCACGGGATATATGCAACATTAACAACAGAAACACCGGCATAAGTCAGACAACAAATATTACGCCATAACCCACGCTTTCACACGCGTATAAATTCCAATACATAATTTTCGAATGAATGAACGGTAGGCCATCTGTTTTGTTAAACTACACAATTCTCATCTACTTTCCAGTGTTCCCGTCCGTGGATTCGAGATTTGGTGAGTAACTAGATTTCACATTTTTGATCTTTTAAAATACATAACACGAAAAGCTAGATAAAATACTGTATAAAAATTTCGATTTAACATAAACAACACAAACGATGCAACATAACTGTAAGGTATCACCTCTTACTATCTTGAAGAACATCAATTGTCTCCTCGTAAAAGGAAGAATACATACACTAGTCGTTATTGTGTAGACGAATAATCACACTTTATTTCTCTTGAAAAAAACACGACTTTACTTACAAAACTACACATTTTTACAATTAAATATAAACAACAACAAAAAAAAAGAACATGAATATATTTTGCTACGATCTTTGTTGCGCGCACATCATCTACCATCTTCATCTATCTCGCTTCTCTCTCATTCCATCCGGCGCCCGTCGCGCCACCTGCTGGTTCACGGAAGTGCGTCATATGACGTCACAATAACAATTTCGATTCAAAATGGTAAACATAATTTTGTTTAAATTGGGTTAAAAGGGATGCAATGGATGCACTTTGAACTCCAAGAGAGGACTGTTTGTACACCACATCACAATTATCTGGGAATTATCTGTGTATCACAGATGAAGAGGGTTTGAAAAAAATTACATATTGTTCTAAAGAATATCAGCAAGGCGAATAAACAAAGAGTAGGCTGGTCATCCTTTGCAATACGAGTTCTAAACTGCAGGGGACAGACAGATTTGGATAGATTCCGAGCGGCTCTATAAAATACCAAGACAACTACAGTGTAGGGATGCGACATCGATGTCGATGTTTTCAAAACATCGATGTTTTGATAATAACATCGATGTTTTAAACATCGATTTATTGAAGCCGATGTTTTTTTAACATCGATGTTTTGTGCTCGATGTTTTACGTTGTCTCGATGTTTTTTTTTAATGCAAAAGTACCGTAATAAAAAAAATTTACCACGTAGCATAATTTTCACACTCAGTAAATGTAAGTCTGAATTCTGAAAAGGAGGAATACAAAAGGGGGAATGATTCCTTAGCAAACAGACAAGTGGCAATTAACAACCAATGAACCAATCAGAGCGCTTGGAGTGTTCCTGACACTCCAGAACCTTCCATGGGGTTTTATTTTACAAATAGTATATACACGAGTGCATCCATTTAAGTTTTTGTTTCGTTCTGGTTTTATATAAGTTGACGTTAATATTATTAGTAAGATGCCTCTCAAAAGTACCGTTTGGAAATATTTTTACAAAACCTCTGACAAATTGGCGAAATGCAATATTTGCCATAAGTTCCTTAAAACTTCTGGCAATACCACGAATTTATCTAGACATTTGAAGGCAAAACATGGCGGTAATTACAACTAGAATTTTGAATCATCAATGTATCCCAAAGCAACCAAGTTTTTGTCATTTATGTCTGCCCAATCAGAGAGTAAAATTAAATCACCCCTCCCCCCACGACTAACGGAAATAACATTAATGTTAGAGATTACTAAACCAGTTTTAAAAAATGGATGTTCTAAAACATCGATGTTTAAAAATATCGATGGTTTTGGGGCAATATTTTATTAGCATCGATGTTTCAAAACATCGATGTTTTGTTATCGATGTCGCATCACTACTACAGTGTTCGAATCCATAGACCGGTTCCTTGACGCTCTAGGTATTTGGTCACTGCCACTGCGTAAACGAAAGGATACAACGGACGTTTTCCAAAAGAAAACCTGAAAATCTGGAGAAATTTTGATGTTATAAGGAAAGCCAATTTAAGTCACTGTATGTAGTTGTTAAGCAGCTTCACTTTAAGGCGAGGTACCACTAGGGCTGAAGTCTGACTTGACCTCGAAGAACATCGGTCCCGAAATTTTGAACCGAGTCAAATGACGAGACCGGAACACTTGACCTCGCACCTCCAGAGGTAAATTTGAGAACTTGGAGGACATTGTAGCAACGACCTATTTTACGTGCCCCGGTCACCATTAATGAACACGGCAGTGGATTTTCAGCGACGAGCATCGAACCAGGGACGTTCAGATCACTGGCCCGCTGCTCTTACTAATTGGGCCACCGCGCCCCCCAAGTCACAATATGTGGTTCATTTATGTTCATGTAAAATATTGGTCATTTCTATGGTAAATATGACTATTTCTGGATCATCCATGTTTTTCGATTTTCCGTGCGCTCCTGTGCATTAACTTTCTCCGAAAAACGGAAGATGAGGTCACATTAAAAAAAAAATATATATTCAATGAGCTCCAAGAATATGATGCGATAGACCAAAATGAAACTGCAGGATTAGTTTTATTGCATTTGCAGGAATTTCCCCACCCTGAATTTTTTTTCTTCCCCTCTGTAAATCCTCGCGTGAGACAGGAGATTACAAGCATGGAAATCACCAATGAAAACTTGATGGAGCACAGCGGGGTAACTCACGATGTAGGAGGTAAAGTCTCCAGCCGTGTAGCAGAAAACCCTTGTATGTTATCACCTACAGCTTAAGAGTGCTTAAGTCTCCTAAGTCTCACATAGGATTAGAAACGTACCTCGCAACCTTTCTTTAAATACCGTGACTGAAAACGTGATAAGAGCTGCATTTGGTGCATGTAACATGGATGATTGCTTAAGCATTTTATCTAAATATTAGTTATGTATGAAACTGTACTTTTATGCTAAGAAAACCCTTCATGACAAACCTTCAGAAATGCAATTATTGTAAGGTACAGGATGTGCAACTTGTTCCTATCTCGAGAAGGGCTTAAAGTCTTGGTTGCATCTCACAAAGAGCATTTGTTTATCGGTCTAAAGAGTGGGAAGAATGATTAGATCCACCATACAGGGGAATGATTTGGTACCTTAAATCATATTTTTCATTTAGAATACGAGTACGTAGCTTTAACCTTCAACTCCACTTTTCATAGCTTTCTGTGGTCTTTTAAGGAAATATTAGCGAAAAAAATTTATTCAAAAACTTGGATACCATACTTAAATTCTAGTGTACAGTTATATTGCACTCTTTTCCTTTAAAACAATTAAATATTGTTTAAATTCCAAAGATATGTGATTAAAAACGACAAATTATTTACTAAATACCTAGTAACTTATGAATATCATTATTTTACCTAAATGCACAAATATAAGGGGAACCAACGTATGCATTCTTTACAGACAAAAGAGTCCAGATACCAAACACATTTTGTATAAAATATAATTTACTTACAATTTTAAAACTCAATAGGTCCAACCCTACGAATCCACAGTTGCAGCAGTCCTTCTATGCACGGTTAGATCCTTGCAAAAATAGACGTAAAATTACGTACGTTTCGAAATTTCTCAGACAAAATCATAAAACTCACTTTGGAGGAAGACGTTTGCTGTTAAGCTTTGATTCGGGGTATCAATCAGTCCTGAAGGTGTTCCTCGAATAACCAGAACAGTGAACTAGTCACAGCAACTGAGAAATAATGCTTTTGCTTTCATTTCTGATTGCTTAGATATATATTTGAATTTAATAAGAGAAAGGTCAGCTTCGAAAAAACAAGGCCAACTTCGTAAGTCTTCACTAACTTGACAGTGGAAACAATAGGATCCGATTTCTAAGAGATGTTTTCACAGAAAATAAGAGCGTCGTCAATCCGGTAAAAAAAGGATGAATCGGAATTCATCGCATTATTCGATCCTTATTCTGGTCCTCATAAAATCCGAGAACAATAATTTAACTGAATCGTAAACATAACTTGACATTACTTAAAATGACGAGTATCTTGAGAGCTTTTGCTCCAATGGAAAACTAACTATTATTGCTGGTCGAGATTTTATTTTCTCGTCCTCAGAGAAATTTCTACAGATTCTCTCTTTTATTTGTAGTGGAATCTGTATAAATAATTATCAGATCGAGAGCTCAGTGGTATACGCAGTACGTAATTTCGAAACATTTCTCACTACGGTTTAAAGTAAAATCCCCGGGAATTTGTAAGGTAAAGTAATGTTGTGATACATTAGACCAGTTTTTGAAAAGAACATAAAATTATAGGGTTTCGTGGCAACAGTGAAAACAAAGTCGTGACAAAAAAATTTTTCTTAAGAACCCAACTTTACTAATAACAAAAATAGTTAAAAAAATAAGATTATAACTTGTAACCTTTTAATAACCATGCATTACACACGAATTCAGAGAACACCGTGAAGATTCAAATGTTATCTTCAATCTATATTCCACTACACTCATCTATCTACTCTCTCTCCAGCTCTTTCAATTCAGCTCGATTCGCTAGACCCTTGTTTCGGTTACGGTTACAGTAACCACCGCTTATAGTGATCACTGGTTATAAGAATCAACCGTTTATAAGAATCAATATCGCGAAAACAAAAACAAATGAATTATTTCCATGTTAAAATTTTCGCTTTAAAGAATCAATCCACCGGTTTTAAGAATCAGTTTACACTCTTCGCTTTACTTCCATTTTTCCAAAAAACCTACTTAAACCCTCAAAAGGCACGAAGTTCGTTCTTTTTTTTAAAGAAAGATTGATAAGATGGGATGGAATATAGTCGTAAAATTCACCCCTTTCTTTATTAGACATAACATAATCGTTTCCCCTTAAACGCTTTACCACAACGCTGTCCTATTAGCTTGACCCGGGGGCAACTTTACCCGTCCGAGTAAATCTTCGTCTGAGACTATAAGTATTGAAAGAGGTATAAACAGCCTTCTGAAAACTTCATTACGTCAAACTACAGTAGAAAACTTTTTCTTGCTCCCTTCCTGTAGTTGAAATGTTAAAACTGTTAAGCAGGTATGTTGTAACTTGTAACAAATATTGTATTTTTTTCTTCTCTTACTATAATCATGTGTATCTACTTATAGGTCTAAAAATTAAGTTTTATTTTTAAAACTATAAAAAAATTTTTAATAAAAGATAGTTAATGTAAATTAAAGAGTATTTTATGGTAAATTATCTAATATATGTATATATAGGTGTGTGTGTTCCAGTCCAAAAACCTAAAATTCGGTTATAAGAATCAACCGCTTATAAGAATCAAAAACAGTAATAACAAACGTGATTCTTATAAGCGGAAATCACTGTATTTGAATCTCCAGACTCCTTAATCAGGATCGTTACTTTTTTTACCAGCACCTTTGCTTCAACGTCTCTGATAGACACCCTAAACTTTGACTGTGATGACCTTTTTATAGCGCGCTTCAATGAAAGTAGTGTGATTTAATAATGAGAATTCAATAAAAAGTGTGGCAGCAAAGGAAACTAAAGTAAAAAAGCTTTATGAGAAAAGAAAAATCATAAAACTTAAATTTTATGACAATTTTGGGAGCGTATTTTTTCCTTTTTAGTGGCACTTGTATTTCGCAGTTTCGCCCCTTACTCTTAAATTTGTTTAGTCAACTTGAACCATTTCCTTTGAGATAATTGCTTACGTTACACTGATAGTTCCATTTTCACAGTAAGGAAATTTTGCTTAACCGACTTTGTACAAATTCTATCACCGGGAAAGTGAATCGATTAATCAAATGTAAACGTCATGTGGGGTCAGTTATTTTATTAATATAACTTTATACCTTAGTGGACTGTAAAAGAATCCATTAACATAAATATTTAATGTTCTTGTTTAAGTGCAACTGATCAATCTTCTTATTTCCTTTAATAAAGGTAATACTGGAATGGCTTACCCTGAATAATACGTGACCAATAAGTCAACACTAAAAAATTTAGTTCCATGCATGTATCCTTAAAATGCATTTAATAATTGACTTCATTTTAACACATAACTATTGAATTCATGACACACTAAATAACCCTTCGGAATTAGGTTTTACAAAATGATTAATTGACTGCAAAATGTCAGCAGTTTGAACAATAATCTGTACAGAATCTTTATATATATATATATATATATATATATATATATATATATATATAAATAAATAAAAATAAAAAATAATAATAATAATATATAAAAAATAAAAATAAATAAATAAATAAATTAAAAAAAACGGAATCGCATTCAACATAGCGATATTTGAATTCTTACATGACATTTCTTAGAATAGAATATACACCACAACAGATTAAACATTTCTTAGCCATTTTCTTGTCATTACTCAGAATCGAATGGGCAACAACATAAAAAAAACATTTTAGCTTGAAGAAGAAAAAAAGTTACATAGTGATGCCATCTATTGACCAGAAACACAATTAGAACACAAATTACAAACAATGTGATGAATAAAATGAAACAATTATTATAATGAATTATTTAAAAATTAAATTAAAAATAGTAAGTCTTTTATGAAGACTGGAGACATCACAATACAGAAGATATACAGATGCAACTGCGAATTCGAAGAACGTACGTAAAAATGCCCCGAATCTAATCCCGGAAAGCGCCATTAAATACCTCCGTGTCTAGACCGGATATGGGCACGTTAAATCAGTAGACCAGAAAGTCCCTCTACGATGTCAGAGAGGGTGGAGGAGGGTACGATTCCCCCAGATGTCGCCCCTGAGGTCGCTCGGTCAAAATGAAGGTGGCAACTAGCAAAGACGGACTCCAACCCTTGTGGTACTCTATATAAACCGGAGTCGCACCTTTCAGCTCTAAGCCTATATGGACCTGGTCTGGAACTTTCACCCAGAGGGCATTTGAAACAACAACAACACCGTAAAAATGCGTCTATAGAGAACACGACTGAAAAATATATGTGTTCTGCATGTGTGTTCATGTAAATAAATAATATGCATGAATGTCAAGAATCTTAAAATCTCTTTGACTTAGGGCAGGCGTATGAGGGTTTTTTCTTGGTTGTAACACCGTTTTTAAGGCTTCTGTGTACTAACCTTATTGGATTCGCTCACCCCTGTTAACCTATGGAGAAAATTTGTCCAATTACTGCCGCCTTGGATTTAAAGTTTGGTTTGGTTTGGTTTCGTTTGGTTTGGAGCGCTACGGTCAACTTTTGCTACACGAGGGCAAATTAGACCGGGACCTACTGCTTAAAGCCGATTTCGAACGGCTACAAACGTCCATGCCAAGAGTGGGATTCGAACCCACAGACTTTGGTACCGAATGCCAGCGCCCTAGCCATTCGGCCATCAACCGGCTTTGGATTTAAAGATTTATTTTTTAATTGTACTCTGTAAAAGAGAAATAAATGTTACGCTTTAGGACATTTTTGGTTTTTTTTAATGCAAATAACATTTTTTTAATTTAAATTATTCAGGGGAAAATCTGGTAGAGAGTGTAGACGAAATTCATAAAATGAATCCTGTTTAAAGGGGCAGAAAAGTTCAGGCTTTCTGAAAATTCCATTTTTATTGAACTATCAGCCTCTGTGTACCTATAAATAGTAGACAGATTTTCTCCATAGGTAAACATTGAGGGGAGCGAATCCAATTGGGTTAGTATACAGCATCCTTGAGATGTATACCTATCGAAACTTCCTTAAAAATATTCAAATAATTAGTTGCAATAGAAAATAATTTTTCTGTATGATTTAGAAGGGATTCCAGATTTATATAGAACTGAATCTATTTGACTCGATACATGTAGAGTTAAACCTTATATAAATAATCAAGAATTAGTACCGAAAGCAGGATGTTGGATGCACAAAAAATATAGAATTACTAGCTGAAAACCCGTACTTCGCTACGGAGTACATTCAAATTAAATACAACGGTCGATGTATGCAATTGATGCCAAAAATATGTGTAAATATATTTATAATAAATACAACGATCAATGTATGCAATTGATGTAAAAAAATGAAAAAATATATTTATAAAAATATCGTAACGGATATTTTTATAGACAAAATAATGTAGATGAAAATATTCAAATTAAATCTAATACAACATACTAAAGAATATAGTACAGTTAATATAGTACAGTTTGAGAAACTTGTCTTTTACTGTATTTTAATATTTTTTTGGATAATTTTCAATCGTCTACTGCATTAGCAAGAAAAAAAATATTTTTTTGTCTATTTCGTTGTTATGCACTTGACGATAAATTAATTTAAAGAACCAGAAAAAGAAATCACGTGATCGGCATTTAATAAATTAAATTCTAAAAATTAATCTTTAAAAATTCACCAAAAATCAGAAAATGGAGGTAAAGACTAAAAAAAAGATTTAATTTTAAAGGAATTTTAATGATCTTTCTCGTGATATAAATTTTATAACCCTCAAATTATTATTACAAACTTAAAAAAAGTTACTAAAACAGCTTAAAAATTTAATTTAAAAAAATCTATGAAGAATTTTTCAAAAATCTTTTTGTGCACCCCTACACTATAAGAAGAATCGGCATGCATCTGCCCTTTAGGTCCAGCTGTTTGGTCTGTGCGAAGTCAGTCAGTCAGTTACGGAACTGTTTTATATATATAGATAAACAGAATTAAAAAAATAAAAGTCTCTGTCTCCAATAGAAACTCACGTCATTCCATTTTTAATATGACAGCCTGGATATGACAATAATCTAATATGACAGCCTGGATATGACAATAATCTAATATGACAGCCTGGACTGGATAAATAATAGTCTGTATATGACGGCCTCGAAAGAATTACTGTAATTTGTGAGTTCGCTTAAATCTAAGCGGACAAAATAAATTTCGGCTGATTCTAAATTTGAATGAGCCTTGCTCAGCTACGAGAATTGGATTATCATATCCTCAGTATCCGAGATTACCCAGCAGAAACTCATAGCCCCTGCGGAGATCCTAATGGCATCCCAAAACGGTTGGAATCAACAATTTATGGGAAAGAACAGGAGGGGAGATCACTTCTTCGGTTGCTATCTAAGGGGCAAACAAGAATATATGTTGATAGTCAACATCCCCAAAGGTAAAAGATGGTAAATTAATTTTCATACTTAGATGGAAATAAGATACACGAAACTGAAACCTCATGAAAACATTACTGAATGTAAATGGTAAGTTTTAGGAATAAATTTTAGAAAGCTCCATACCCTACAGATTTGAAGCACATAGTTGAATTACCGAGAAATATATTGTCCGACCAGCAGAAGGTTTTTTTTTATTATAGTGAATCTCCTTAAATTCCAAGTCTCTAAGGGATAGTGATAGTACACAATGCCCTGTATTGTGCCGTATAATTGTCCTGTGATATATTGTTATGACTAGAATATATATATATATATATATATATATATATATATATATATATATATATATATATATATATATATATATATATATATATATATTTACCTATGGCGTTATTTGGAAAATTAATCCATATTTACAGGCAACACAAACAGCAAAGAACTAAGCATTGAACAGATGCATAAACAAAGTCAGATAAAAGGTGTTAAAAGTTCATAGAAAGTTCATCATATCTCTAGCGTCGACTAGAATATATCACAAGGCAACTATTGTATTATACTACTACTTCGTAAATGCTTTACTTGTTTTTTTTTAACATATTATGAATCAGTGCCCTGTAGACCCAATTTCACCCTTTAAAATGCTAAAATCCTTTTCAAATGCTTGAAGGAATGGATGTCTATATAAATAATGCTAAAATACGATAACCTCTCTAAACCAGTTTGTATCTATTAGTTTTATGGTGGCGGTCAGCTTTTAAACGTCAAAATCTCTCAGATATATTAAAGCTACTTAAATATTTTTGTTCTTCGCGTGAAAGATGAAAACAAATTTCTCGCGCTTAGAAAAGTTTAAAACTGATTAAGAAAAATTCCATTTCAGGTGGGTACAAGATACAACTATTAAAAAAAAAACACCCATAACAATTACCTTATATTTGCTTTTGTGCGCGGGCACACACACACACACACACACACACACACATATATATATATATATAGGTGAGCCAAAAGTTTGTAAACTTTAAAAATTCATAAAAAAGGAAGAAATTATGATAAAGTAGTGTGGTTTGCAAGAAAGGGCTCACAAGGAAATCGGATTTCTTTTTAGCAGAAAAAAAAGTGTAAAAAGTCATTGGTAGATGGCGCTGACATGTGATAGATTCAGCAGAATTATGCAAATCAATCTTGCAATAAAAGACCGTGATACACAAGAATTTCGCTTTCAGAATGTTATCATTACCTGATCGAGCGTTGTTGGTGAAGCTATTCTATTTGAACGAAGAGTCAGCAAATGTTGCGTTGCGAAAATTTCGCACGGCGAAACGACTGAAGACGAAGAATGGTCCCACATCGTGTGCTGGGATACTGAAGCTTGTCAAAAGGTTTGAAGAAACTGGCTCTTTGGAAGACTGGCCACGAAGTGGAAGACCCTCGTTTACAGAAGGCCGCATTACTGCGGTGGAAACCGTTATCAATGATATGGCGGCGGAATCGTCCAGCGGCGTAATCGCAGTGCTCGAAAAGCTGGAAGGATATTGGATGTGCCTTACTCATCGATTCGACTTATCCTCCACGGGATATTGCATCTCCATCCTTACAAATTGCAATCCCTGCAAGAGTTCTCGGAGCAACCCGGGAGACACAGCTATGAGAGAATCATTTGCCGAGCGAGCTATGTCAAGAACTGAAAGCGATCCTCAGTGGTTGTTCAACGGTTTTTGAACGGATGAGGCGCACTTATCACAACACGGGGATGTCAACACCCAGAACACTCGTATATGGGCGTAATACACGACGCATTCACTGCATTCACCCAAGTTGACAGTCTGGTGTGGCTCCACCTCAACTTTCATTGTCGGACCATTCTTATTTGAAGAATCGTATCCGATATCTGGCTGGAAAACGTGCACAGTGACCGCTGAGCGTCATCTCACTCTTCAGCGTGACAAAGTCGTGCCCGCATTAAATCAAAGAGATGTGTGACCTGTAAGAAGCTTTATGCAGTATGCAGCACCGCCATACTATGCCAATCCAGTGAAACGATTCCTATTGAGTACCTTTGGTGAAGACAGAGTGATCAGTCAAGGTTGCAAGATCGCATGGCCTCCCCGAACACCCGACCTCACTCCGGTCGATTTCTGGCAGTGGGGCTATTTGAAATCCCTTGTGTACCTTTCATCCCCTTCAATATCGGCCGAACTAAAAGATTCTATCTGTCGTGATGTTTCTGCAATTCATTCCGTCGCGGTGCATTCAGCTGTAAATGGCGTCGTGAGTCGCCTTAAGAGGGTCATGCAATGGTCTGGAGGTCATGTTGAACAATTGTTATGTTGTTGTTGCTGTGCATTGTTTTGGTTTATGCCTCTTGACCGACAGTATTGTTATAGCAAGATTAAATGAATGGAGCGTACTGTTGTCCTGTTCATTGTGTTTCGGGTCGTCAGCGCCCTCTACCGACTTTTCTAACTAATTTTTATTTTGCTGCCTAAAAAAATCCTACTTCCTTGTGAGCCCTTTCTTGCAATTCACACTTCTTTATCACAATTTCCTCCTTTTCTATGAATTTTTAAAATTTTACGAACTTTTGGTTCATATACATATAGTAATGTTTAGTAATATAAATAGCACGGATTTCTTTGCCTCACAGACGCTGTTTTTCAGTTGTGGTTGTCAAAGATTTTTTTTGTTTTACATACGAGTGTCAGGCAGAATGTAACACAGAGATACATTATTTACTTCTGAAATGATAGCTCAGTTTCATTCACTGTAATCGACCTTTCGAAGCCGAATTGCGAATGAAGGGGATTGTTTAGAAGCTAAGCTTCTAGTATCAAAATGCATAAAACATGAGACAGAAAAGAACCGCGAAGTGACAGGTGATAAGAAAACAAACACAAAGAAGTTTTGACAATGTTATTTTTTCTTTCTACAAATTCACGAAATGAACCGCCCCAAATTCTGCTAAAAATACATTGTTGCATCTCATCTCCTCTAGGTAAATCATTGTTTGTTTCTACGCCTCTACGTATTCTGTTCTTTGTGTTCATGATTTGATGGTAAAAATCCTTTTTTTGAATGTCAGTTAGAAGCAAAGTTTTCGTATTAGTAGTTTTTTCAAATGCTATTTCCTTGTTATCTTTTTTTCAATTCCTACTATTAGTTCACACTCTCTCTATATATATCTTGTTCAAATTTTCAATCGTTAATAAAAGTACTTTTTATTCATCCACTCAAGTTCAAATACATTTTTTTAAACGTGTAGTGGATGACACTTGATGTTAATACAGTTTTTTCAAATACTAATTCATTACTTAAATTTAATTAATCAATTTTAGTTTTAGACCTATATATATCTTGTTCAAATTTTCAATCGTTAATAAAAGTACTTTTTATTCATCCACTCAAGTTCAAATACATTTTTTTAAAACTTGTAGTGGATGACACTTGATGTTAATACAGTTTTTTCAAATATTAATTCATTAATTAAATTTAATTAATCAATTTTAGTTTTAGACCTAGAGCGTCTCTTGCTCTTGAATAGTAATTTCCCTCTTGTTACTGTGTAAACGGTAGCACTGCGGTATCGCGGGCTTCTCCCGTCCTGTAGGTTGCGAGATCGAATCCCCAACCTGACAAACTTTTTCTCTCTCTTTCCCCCCCTCCTAATCTCGCACAGTAGGCAAGGTTCTGGCAGGCAATCCTTTTTTTCAATTCCTACTATTAGTTCACACTCAAATTTTTCTTTGTTGACCTAAGTAGGAATTGACTTTAAAAAATTTTGTTTTTATATTACTTGTTTTCAATAAAACAACTAACTTATTGGATAGATGAACGGACTATTGCTCCTCGCAATTAAGCCATCATCTTCAATATGTCATGATCTCCACCGTGACATATTTTCGCCGCCGATTTATGAAACATGGCAATAGAAACATGCGGCAATTTGCACATTAAAAAAATTTATTTATTTATTATTTTTGGGGGGGGGGCGGTGGGGGTGGAAGAGAGAGTCAGGTAGAGCCCAACTCGCACAAATGGCTAAAGTTGTTCCCATATGAAAAACCTGGTGCCCAGGCCAACATTTAACCGTTCAATCGACGAATTCACGAAGTCAACGGACGTATTTTGAAAAATGTTGTTGCCCCAATAGCATTTTCCTACAGACCGTGGTGCTACGCATGAACCACGTCACAGTATTCATTATGCATCTTTATCAGTTATGGCCCATAATATTTTTAAGACTACATTATGAATAAATTGAAGATCATTTTAAAACATAGCAAGATTATATTTTTACTTTAACCAAGGACAAGCTAAATGATATTACATGACATTTTATGATTATGTTTCTTTCTGCACGTTATAGACTATTCGTGGATGGCGTAGTGTTTCGTCACAGTGCTTCGCCACATGTTTCTGTCAAAACAGCAAACTCCCCTTAGAAGGTGCGAAAGGGAATAATTGAGAATGACGTAGCTGGTCACACGATGTTAAAACCACTTGTTTACTTGTCATAGAGAACACCGAACGGACTTTTTAAAAACTGTGTAGCAGATCACATGATCTCAACAAAAGAATGTGGATACTCTCATTAGGCAACAGGGACATATTACAACATTTAAAAAGGCCATTTACAGCTACACACATTTTTGTAGCGTGTGCATAAATTTTGGATTTTTCCTAAATCTCTCCCTCAGGAAGATGTAAAAGGTTACATCGAAAGACTTCCTTTTTTAAGAATTTTAGATGTACAACAGTGCAGAATTTCATATTAATGATCGAGTACGTGGATTTGTTTATATTTACCTGGTACTTGCCAGGGTGTCTCTTCTTCACCAGTTCTTCCATAAGAAAATATGTAGGAGATTACTAAAAACCTGCTACGGTTAACTGTTTAAGCGTCCATCGGTGAACAGTAAACCATAGTTCACCGATGGCCCTTACAGAAACGACTCATTGAACATAAATGGAGCAATTTTTTTTTACTTATCTTTCTTTGAGTATACCATTAATTTTTACAAGTTATCTCTTCCACTCCAAGCGTCAGAGAACCAACGTTGGTTAGAAAGGTAGAGCGTTGTTCCTCCAAGTCAGAGTCTGATGGTTCAAGACCCGTGCTTGGCAAGGGTCAATAATAGCTGTTCCGAATGGTCTTTAAACAGAACGTCACAGTTTGTTCCTCTTTCATGTAGTAAAAGATTATTGTGTTGCTCTCGAAAAGCCAACCAACATGCCTATCAAGTGTAACTAGTTGCCCACAAAATATTTAAAAATCAATTATTCACAGAGTATAATAACACAAGATATTCTTACATAATTTCGTCGAGCTAGCTTTTCATCTACGCAAATCAATGCATTTAAGCTTTCTGCCGTCTTTGCGCTGGTTTAAGGGAACCCCCACAAAGGAAGCATACTGGGCGTTTGAAAGTGGGGAGAATTCTAACGCCGACAAGGTAGAAACCCCTCACCGTTTAGGTGCAAGCAACTTAAAAAAAAAAAAAAAAAACAAGGTTTCGGGAAATAGAGAAGGCGTAACGGAATAATTTTATCATTACAGCTGTCAAAATCTTGGGATCCAAATGGAAGCGAACAGGATCCAATATCACCCCCAATGAGATGCAGATAGGCGTGTTCCGTAGTTAAATTAGTGTTGATTGCAAAACCTGTTCTGAAGTTGATAATGGAAATGCATCATGAAAACGTATGGGTATTATATATATATATATATATATATATATATAATGAACTAAATTACCTACGTAGAAAATTTTTGGCAGTTGGACACAGCGTCGTGAGAAGAAATATTCTCAACTAGGAGGAAATATTCTGTTCTTCAAACACTATAACCACAATTTTTAGCTATCCTTATCTCCTGCGTAATTAGTTGCAAACATATTTTCTTTGAATTTCAATTTTAAGTTTGGTGATAGTATATGGATATATGGATATACCATATTTTGCCAACGACAGCAGCTACCATTAGATAAAAGCACTTATACCGGAAAGAGACCTGTACATAAGAAAAGGACCTGTTTATAAAATCCCTTAAAGTAAAACCCTATTTACAAAGAACAAAAAAAATATTTTCAATTATCTTTTCATCATTTAATTCATAAACAAAATTAGTTTGTCTTTTACTGTATTCATTTGACTGCCGTTCAAATATTCTTGTTAGCTCTTATATGAAAAAATGCTATACTTGTCCAAGAAATCAATGAAACAAGACTTTTTTTTAAATTATAGGCTTCTTTAGTCTCTGGGCCAGCCGCGCATGTAGTATAGTGGTTAGCATTCTGAGCTACCACGCAGTGGGCTGTATCAAATCCCGAGTAAGGCTTGGACGTTTCCATGTCGTCCCCTTACACAGGGAACAATGCTAGTTCACCTAAATGGTGATCCCATAATAAAGTAGCTAGCAAAACTACGCGGGTCTTCATGGGCCACTGTCAGATAAGAAGTAGTACGTACCGTTTGAGACAAATGCCTGCCGCATCGAAAAAAAAAAATTAAATTTAAAGTCTGAAAGCCGAGTTTGTGGTCTACTTCATTTTGAAACGTGAACTCTTAATATTGCAATCGTGCCTGATGAAAAGAGCCTGTGGAATTTTTTTGTCAGTTGTCCAGATAAACCTTTGTGAAAAAAATTTTAAATATCACAAGAGTTTTTAAATAAGCATGTGACGTCTGACGCCAGCACTAAACTCCCATGAATATATCTATGGTGCCAGGTATAAAGGGCTTAAGTCAAAAAAAGTGATTTTTAGATATTTATTAGTAATGATAATAAAAAATTTGACTTGCATAAAGTCAATCAATTTTTTATACAAAAGTATATTTCTTTGCACAAAAGACTCAAGTTGAAATTATTGTTCTGCGATTGGTATAAAAGCCCATAACTTGGTATATATAAATTACTGCTTTTGACTTCAGCTCTTTATACCGGGCACAAAATATACACAGTCCAGTCACATTAATGTGACCACCTGTCAAAATCCAGAATAACCACCTTTCGCAGAGCGGACCGCTGCGAGACGTGCAGGAAGAGAGTCGATTAGGTTCCTGAAGGTGTTCACGGGGATGTTGAGCCATGCCGACTCCAGTGCCGTGGCCAGCTGCGCTAGGTTACGCGGCTGAGGATCCATGGTGCGAACAACCCGATCGAGGTGGTCCCACAGATTCTCGATAGGGTTCAAGTCCGGGGAATTTGCTGGCCAAGGGAGTACGGTAAACTCATCCTGGTACTCTTCGAACCACTCACGTACACTGCGAGCTTTATGACACGTCTCATCGTCATGCTGGTTGATGCCATCATCCTGAGGAAATACAATTCGCATGTAGGGGTGAACATGTGGTCCGCAAGGATAGATGCATACTTGTTTTGATCCATCGTGCCTTCCACAATGATGAGTGAACCCAGAGAATACCACGGAAACATTCCACAGACCATAATGCTCCCTCCTCCAGCTTGGACCCTTCCGGAAATTGTTGCAGGGTGTTTGCTTTCAGACGTGTCACTCCGTATAAGCCAACGTGCATCTGTCCGATGGAGCATAAAACGTGATTCATCGGAAAAAGCCACCTCTCAGTGGAAGTCCAGTTGCGGTACTGGCGTGCAAATTCCAGCCTTCGTCGCCGATGAACAGCAGTCAGCATCGGTGCATTAACCAGGCGTCTGCTGCGGAGGCCCATACGCAGCAACGTTCGCTGAACCGTCGTTGTGGAGACACTGGTGGTAGCCTCTTGGTTCATCCGGACGGTCAGTTGCTCAACGGTTGCACGTCTATTCGCCCGAAAGCATCTCCGCAGTCGTCGTTCACCTCTGCCATCTATGGCCCGTGGTGCACCCCATTTGCCACGTCGCTGATTTTGAATAATGCCATTTTACCATGCACGGTATACATTTACCACTGCTGCCCTCGAACAGTTTACAAAATTAGCCGTTTCGGAAATCCTTCCACCCTTGGCCTGAAAGCCAATGATCATGCCCTTTTGGACGTCGGATAAATCGCTCCGTTTCTGCATGGCTGCAAGAACTGAAATGTTTTCCGAATGCCTACAACACACTTTATATATCCATAAAATTTGCTGATGACACGTGCCTTCTGCGATTGGTTATTTAACGTTGACGTCAAAGGTATGCGGTGGTTACATTAATATGGCTGGACTGTGTATATCTGCTAACAATATACAAGAATAAAGTGTGTGGGTGAAAAAATAAAACACTGTGTAATTATATTAATTCGTTAAGAGGTGCCTTTATGTAAGAAAATCCTGAGTCACTCGGGAAATACTTCTCAATCTTCAAGCACCATTTCTTTTTCTCCAGAGTTTGATTGGTTTGGTTTGGAACGCTACGGACAACTTTTTGCTACACGAGGGCTAATTAGACCGGGACCTACAGTTCCGAATTGCTACACACATGACAACAGTGGGACTCGAACCCACAGGATCTGAACCGAATGCCAGCGACCTAACCATTCGGAAATCACCTAGCCATTTTGTCGAGAGTTTGAATTTCATAATATAAAAAATATATCATTTAAACTTAAATAAAACCTTTGCAACTACATTAGACCAACTGTTTCTCATAGTCCTCTATGTTATGACCGCCGGAATAAAGATATGTGAATACCTACAATCTCCTAAAATTGCACTCGATTACAGTCACTTAAAATTATATATATAATAGCCGTTTTCTCTGTATAACACTTCCGGGATGTATTCATCTTTCAATTGAAGCCCTCAGTAAACAAACAGCCGGTTAGGCTTAATTTCAATTTCAGATGTGGATCAGAATTTTTTTCTTACCTAAAAACTAATATCTTCTCCATCAAATCACGTTTTTTCAGCCTATTTTTCTATAAAACATTCAGAACTAAAAAAAATTGGATGTTTTTAGCTGTATATTTAACAGTTTTTAAAAATATGTTTACTTTTATGATGAATTTTGAAAGTAAACAAACTTAAATGTGAATGAATCAAGCAGCTCAAGTATTCATATCGCGTAGTGAGCTGTAAAAAACTGGATGGCAGTCTACTACTCTAATCGCATGAAAAACTAAATAAATAAAAAATAATGAAAGGGTTTGCTTTTACAAGGTGTGGATTAAATGCAATATTGTTAGATAATTCAGGATATTTTTAACTTTCATATACTTTTTCCATTATGACGTCATTATTAGTATTATGACGTCAAAATGGCGGGTTGGATGGCAGTCTACTACTCCAATCGCATAAAAAACTAAATAAATAAAAAATAATGAAAGGGTTTGCTTTTACAAGTGTGGATTAAATGCAATATTGTTAGATAATTCGGGATATTTTTTAACTTTCATATACTTTTTCCATTATGACGTCATTATTAGTATTATGACGTCAAAATGACGGGTTACCTTCTAGTTTATCAGCTTGGATGTTTAGAGAATTTGTAAGGAAAAGATTTCGCAACGAGACTTTTTCCCATTTGCCTGGGCAGCATAACGAGATACCTGAGATTGAAAGATTCGTGTTTCAGAGACATTGCCCGGATGTCGATCTTTCAGTGGTGCCGACTGTCTGAAAGAATATAATGGGGCATTTAGGTAAACATATAACAAATATTCGCGATGGAAGAGATTCAACTTTAATTAAAGTAGAATAATTAAATTAGGAACGTCATAATAATTCTGGGTCCCGATGACTCTGAAGAAAAGGAATTGGACGAAAAATGTGACTTCATATCGCATTAGTTGCATCACTAGGTAGCGCACTGATTTGCAAGTCAAAAGATCCGCGGATCTGAGCTCGACCCTAAAAACCCCTTCATTACAAATTCATTGTTATGTTAATACAATTTATAGGAATACCGGCAAACTAAACCCCAAACTTAATTTAGTTTTCTCTACTTATTCCTAGCATGCTGAGCCGCTAGCTAGAAAATGTTTATGGTACCTTGCTATGGTACTTTATAGTATTCTACAAATTAGTCTAAGACACAGATTAGTAATTCATCAATGATAAGGATTGAAAAAAAAAGCATTCCCGTCCTACAATGAAGCTTGCGAAAGCGACTTGTGTTTGATTAAGCCAGCCTTTTTTCCCAATTGTATTTGCAAGTGTCGAGATGGATTATGCATATTATATACTTGTCTACACAACCTACAATCTGATCGGGAGGCCTTTCCGTGATCAATGGCAACTCGGTCCGCCAAACACACCGCAAAAGGCGTGTATCCAATGCATTAAACATGAGAAACACGAGAGAGTTATGAATGGGTGTCTGACAGTTAATCCCCGATGCGGCAGAGCAGATCCGCCAAACTCGATTATCCCCGTCGAAACTCACGTGTCACCGGATTAATCTGACCATCTCGAATTTTAATTTCTCTCTCGCCATGTAGCTGATTTATTTACACGTGTTTCTGATCGTCTACCTGCGGCATTTATCATAAGGTAAGCGATCTTAAGCTATATAGTTTCCGACAGTAAGCCTGCAGAAACTGTAGAATTCTGATCACGAAAGGAGATATATATATCTTGGTAAATATGGGTCTTGGTGTCTTTGAATATGTCTGAGAATACATATGAGACACACGAGTATCAGAATGTGTCTCAAACATTAATTCTTTATAAATAGTTTATATATATATATATATATATATATATATATAAGAATAAGATGAAAGAGAAAACCAGTAATAGCTCTAAAGCTACTTGAAGCCAGGAACATCCAACATGTAAAGAAAAGTATGAATAAGGTTTTTGACAGCATTTCTTCATCAGCGGTGTCAATACTGTCTAAAAACCAATGGATTGTTTCTGATGAGTATGATCTATTAAATAAACACACTCAGACACCGTACAATCCATTTTTAACAGAAGAATTGAATAATAAATGAATTAAGTTTGAATAACAGTACTTAACCAAAGAACACCAAGCCTGGCGCTAGTCAGAGTGGAAGTTAAGAACTTGTAACCGCAAGATGACTAACGTCATATAACTTGCAACCATTGAGGTAGTGGATACTCAGTTACAGACTTACTTAGGTTACCATATTTTAAGACTTTTATTCCTTTATTTATTTAGTTTTTATTATTGTTACTACTATGAGTTAATTATTTTTTTATTTTTCTTATGATTTTTATTTTTGTTTTTAGTAGTTATTATTTTTATTTTAACCTATTGTTATGTTTAACTTATTAATGCAACAGAACAAACTATTCATTAAAACAAAAACAACCAATTATGTTTTTGGATAGACTTACTGGGTAATTATTACGAGTTAGCACAGCTTTTAAGTCTATAATATGCTTAATCCTATTGTCTTTAGAACATAGCCTATTTATACAAACTAACTGATTTACAATAATGTTATTAAAAACAGATTTATGTAAACAGGTTAGATAATTTTGAAATTTAACAATATTAAAATTATAGTCAGATCTTTTGTCGTATAAGTCAAAAGTAAATTTATTGTTAGTACTTAATTTAATATTAATATCTAGAAAGTTTACATTAATATTATCATGGCTACTTTTAATTAGTTCCAAATTAGGAGGGTAAAAATTTAAGTCTATAGGGTTATTACTTTTATTAATTACTATTATATCATCTATATAACTAAATATATTGTAATTGCTATTTTCTATATTATTAATTTCAAAGTAATATAAGTATAAATATAATTTGTTTTAATGTCCAATACTAATTGATTTAAGTTCATCTATGTTTTGGCTTTTAAGCCTATACTCTAATGTGTGGTCAATTTCAAAGCCTTGTTAATTTATATATATATATATATATATATATATATATATATATATATATATATATAGTGGAATCTCGATCTACCGTCTTTCAAGGGACCGACTGAATTGAACGATAAATGCGAAAAAACGATAGATGCGGGAATAAAACAAAGAAATATCATCGTCGGGACTGGGTGAAATAAACGATACATACGGGAAAACGATGAAACGGGGAACGATTGATCGAGATTCCACTGTATATATTAAGGCTGTATAATATCTATCTGATCAGAAGTGTCAGAAATGTAAACAACTCTTATACTAGACTCACGAAATATCATAGTTATATAATCTGAAAACCTAATATTACATAAAATTATCAAAACTGTTAAAAGCTAAAATTTTCTACTTTTATTTTTTCATTTCTGTATCCACTTTTTAATTATCTAAGGTAATAAAAAAAATTTAATTGGGTTGACATCTGAGTAAATTTTAAAAGCACTGACTACACTTAACCGAACTGACTTACAATAGAATCGTTCAGACCTTAATAAAGATACAAAAAAAAAGTAACTTTCTTATTAAGACACTTGTCTAGTTATACATTACTTCTGCGCATAGTAAGGAAAGACTTAGAGAAGGCATTAATTAACTTAAATTCTAAAAGACTAATCAGGCATAACTTCTCTCAATACAAACTGACGGCAATCAATAAGTCAATAATTCGATATTTTCATAAACTATGCAAACAAAAAGAATTCAGGTAGTCTCTTCTAACGAAACTACCACGGGTTATTAACGTAGGATTACTTATCGTTGCTTTCTTTTTTTAAACATATTTTGGTACTTAACTCGCGACGCAGGACGGACACTGAATTTTTTTTTCTTTCCGGAGGACCGTTATTGAGGAACGTAATCATGTGTTAAAAAAATTGTAGCGTTAAATACATTTCCAGTTCTTTAATGGCAACAATTTTAACTTACTGCAAATGTGCTTTTGCTCCCGAGTATGAAAGAAACAGATTCACTCGCATAGCGATACCCTTCTCTCTGATAGAGAAACTATTTAAATGCACGGAAAAAAGATTACGCAAAAAAATTAATTGCAATAAAACTTGATGTTGTAAAAATAATGTTTACACGTTACCAGCGACCTTCTGCCATTTATCAGGAATTTATAAACATCAGGCACAAGGAGAGTTTTATTTTCTTGCCCCCAGCTATAAAATAAGCCATTTATCTGCACATAACGTTAATGATGCTCTTAAAACCCTTCTGAGAGACAAACGTTGTAGTTTATTCCAGTCGAAAAAGGGGAATAATCTCTCTTTGTTTTTCTCTCAGCAAATTCAGCGATTTAATCCAGGAAAACTATCTATGATGATGCCATAAAATTCCCCCCAAACCGACAAAAAATAACTCTCTTTTTCTCTCTACATTTATTTTAATCTTCACAAGTATGCATGCCACAGCAAAAAATATTTTGGATGAAAAGGAAACTAAATTAACGTCTACACGAGGGCGTGTGGATCCTTAAGTAATATCAAATGTGAGTAAAATATGAAGAAATGAAACTAACAAGTAATATACATAAAAAAAAATTTTAAAGTCAATTCCTACTTAGGTCAACAAAGAAAAATTTGAGTGTGAACTAATAGTAGGAATTGAAAAAAGGGATTGCCTGCCAGAACCTTGCCTACTGTGCGAGATTAGGAGGGGGGGGGGGGGGAAAGAGACAGAAAAAGTTTGTCAGGTTGGGGACTAGATCTCCCAACCTACAGGACGGGAGAAGCCCGCGATACCGCAGTGCTACCGTTTACACAGTAACAAGAGGGAAATTACTATTCAAGAGCAAGAGACACTCTAGGTCTAAAACTAAAATTTATTACTTAAATTTAATTAATGAATTAATATTTGAAAAAACTGTATTAACATCAAGTGTCATCCACTACAAGTTTAAAAAAATGTATTTGAACTTGAGTGGATGAATAAAAAGTACTTTTATTAACGATTGAAAATTTGAACAAGATATATATAGAGAGAGTGTGAACTAATAGTAGGAATTGAAAAATACAAGCTTCTTGATATTCAATGACTGAAGATAAAAAATTTAATTTAAATTCGTTTATAAGGGATAGAAAAGGAATAAGATAATGTATTTATGTACAGTGGAGTCGAGATAATCCGAAATGATTGGGACCAGACCCTTTTCGGATTAGTGAATTTCACGGATTAATCTTTGTTAAAATAAACTTAAATTTCATAATAACGTGCGATTACATAAATATTGCATATTACGTGTGATTACACAGTTTATTTTGTAAGGTCTGTCTAAACACTACCAAATCTCGGGACGAATTGGATGATAAGAGAGCGGAACGCTGCCTAGTACAGTACAGTAGTGCAAGTTGTTCTAACAATACGTCACAATACTCGACAGTTGGATTTCAGTCGATCATCAGATTGTTGAAATGGGCACCATTTTTCTGACGCGTTGGCGTAATTTGGCTTTAAGGGAGAGGTATTCTTCTCTTCGACAAAAAAATTTAACAGATTTTTTTCCAAACCAATGTTGTTTAGTAATAAGTAGTTCAGTACATTTTCTAACTTTGAATTTCCTCGAAATTATCAGAAATATACTTTGTGATACTTAGTATCACTGTGGTTTTACTATAACCTTAGTTCGTTTTGACTTTTGGTTTCGGATTAAGCGGACTTTCGGATTACCGAAGTTCGGATTATCGGGACTCCACTGTATTTGACTATTCTCAACTAACGTTCACAAATTATTTTAGAAATCGGACCCTAAAATCAAATTAGTTCAGCATAATTCTTTGTTATACAAATGTAATAAAACCAAAGCCAAGTAATGCTACTGCGTCTTGTTTAAATTAAACGCGTCTTCATAATGAAGTTAATGAACTAAAATTCTGCCATAAAATCCTCAATATATTTCAAAGACCAGGTAAGGTCATTAGAAGTTTTTTTTTTCCCTCCCAATGTGGAGGCCTTGTCTCTTTAAACATTCGACTATTATAACCACGGTTTTGCTGGCCTCTTTATTATGGGGGCACCAAAATGGTAGACCAGCATAGCTTCCTACGACACAAACAGAGACATTTTTCATGGCGCGAAGCCGGGATTCGATCCGAGCACCCTCAGCACCGAAAACCAGCGCGCTGTACCACAGGGTCGCCACAAGCCCTGGTCATTAGAAGTAAAGAGGTGTATTTTATAATTCATTTATTTCTAATATTTAATTCAGAAAGCAAAGTTTACAGAAACTATACCAATTCATAAAGAATAGACAGAAGACACGTTAGAAAAGGAAACTATTTAGGGTCAGAGTGGGGTGCTTTTGATAAATTTCACCTTAATACTATTTCTTAAATGAAATGTTCCATTACTTTTAGTAGCCGTAAACTCGTAGCACCGTTTACAAAAGCGATTGTGTACAGTTTTTGTATTGAATGATTTTACAGACACAAAAATAATTTTATATAATGAGCTCGTTTTCGTATAGAGACAATAGTATATTAGCAGTTTTAAATTTCCCACATAATGATAAAAAAAAATCTAAGGCTTATAATTAGGGTGAGTTATGAAACTTTTCGTAGAACGCAATAGATTTAACTTCAGAAATCATTTTATATTAAAAAGAGAAGATAGCAGCTTACAATTAACAGTAAAAAATTTTAAAATTAGTACAAGTTTCGAACAAATAAGTGTTGTTCTTCTTGCGGTCGTACAGCATTACGTGCGCTTCTATGGATTATTCACCAATGCCAACAGAGGCAATCACCCCTAATTCTTTATAGCCTGACGAAGAACGTATACCTTTCAGTCCCAAACTGGTAAGTTTTTTTATAAATAGTACTGATAATTTTAAAGTCTTTTTCCCTTTTTATCGCCCTCCATAAGTTCCATGGAAATATGTTTTTTTTTTAAATTTTTATTTTAAGTGTAACTAAAAAATATTCGAAGGATTTTTAACGACATTTAGTAAGGTACGACACTGTTCATTTATTTTCTTTTTTGAAAAAAAAAAATAAGGAGAAGGAGTAGCGAAGATGTTTAATGAGACGGGATCAGCGATATCATTTTACATTTGGTTTTTGCATAAGGAAACACTGTTCTGTAGAGCGAAATAATAAAACGATAAACAGGGGTATTTGCATGAGAGGCATTTAAATTGGTATGAATCTAAAAAGAAATCTTGGAGTCGACTTAAATTTTCATGCCAGACACAGATACGATTTGCTTAACCTTTAGCTTACGGGGCCATTTTTCTGTTTCCCTCTTTAGAACGGACAGTTTCATGCAACCCCTTTGTAAGAACGGCCCTTAATGGTGTATGTATATATATATATATATATATATATATATATATATATATATATGGGAGTGAGGAATAGATGTCCAATACCAGCATCTCTACAGGAACTTTCACGATTTCTCCCTAGAAAATGGTATAATAATCCCTTATTTACTATTCACGACTTATAATTCTATCCTTGGTGAATTCAGCCGGTATTATTTGCCAAACTTGATCCTATGCCATATTCATAAAGGATTTCATGTTATTCCTTAGTGTTTCCATTGTTATGATAACTACCTGTACACACACACACATATATATATATATATATATATATATATATATATATATATATATATATATATATATATATATATATATATTCATTGTTGGGCCCGTATTCTTGGGATACATGCTATCCCACCCCGTAAGGAAAAGGTTAATGCCTTCAAGAAGTCATGGAGAATGCCATGCGATCATTTACCATTTAGAGGCAAATCCACGCCAAAACAGCTGGGTTTACGCAGTAATCTCTTGCGGTCGAGCGCTATAAAAGGCTAGATAAAACGCTCCGCATCTGTCTCAGATTTCATAAACAATGCCCTCGTAAAAGCTCACCTTGAGGTATCCTGGGATCTACGATTGTACTCTTAGCCGCTGAAGTGGTCCTGAGTGTCGAATACCCACTCGTCTTGTAGTACTCCTTAGACATGGGGCTCCCCACACGACTCCAGGACCCCGTTGGCAGCGTCGGCCCTTCAGAGGCCCGCACTCGGGATGTGGACCCTGTGCTGTAGTAGGGAACCGCGCTGCTCCCGTGTCGGTGTGGATGCGAGGTGGTGTGCTGCAAACAAAAAAAAGGAAACAGTCAGAGATACAGACACATAGAGATGCACACAGCCAGTCTTTCAAGCTTGCAAAACATATTATAAAAGAAAATGTTAGACAGACGTATATCTAGCAGTAACCCCGTGAAATAAAAGATCCGCACATGCAATGTGCAATTTCTTACCCGGTAGTATTTAACAGCATCTCATCTACCTCGTCAAGAAAAAACTTGAGAGTTGTTTATCACATACTAGCTGAATACGCGTGCTTCGCTACGGAGTACATTCAAATTAAATACAATGGTCAATATGCAATTAATGCATACACATATATATATATATATATATATATATATATATATATCTATATATCTATATATATATATATATATATATATATATATATATATATATATATCTATATATATATCTATATCTATATATATATCTATATATATATCTATATCTATATATATATCTATATATATATCTATATCTATATATATATCTATATATATATCTATATATATATCTATATATATATCTATATATATATATATCTATATATATATATATCTATATATATATCTATATATATATATCTATATATATATATATCTATATATATATATATCTATATATATATCTATATATATATATATATATATATATATCTATATATATATATATCTATATATATATATATATATATCTATATATATATATCTATATATATATCTATATATATATATATCTATATATATATATATATATATATATATATATATATATATATCTATATATATATATATATATATCTATATATATCTATATATATATCTATATATATATATATATCTATATATATATATATATCTATATATATATATATATATATCTATATATATATATATATATCTATATATATATATATATATATATATATATATATATATATATATATATATATATATATATATATATATATATATATATATAGATAGATAGATAGAACATACTAAAGAATATAGTACAGTTTGAGGGACATTTCTTTTATTGTATTTTAATATTTTTTGGGATAATGTCCAATCGTCTGCCGCATTAGCAAAAAAAAAAAAAACATTTTTTTGTCTATTTCGTTGTTATGCACTTGACGCAAAATTAGTTTAAAGTATCGCAAAAACTAAAGAAACCACGCGATGACCGTTTAATAAATTAAATTCTAAAAATTAATCTTTAAAAATTCACCAAAAATGAGAAATGGAGGTAAAGATTCGAAAAAGATTTTAAAGGAATTTTTATGATCTTTCTCGTGATATAAATTTTATAACCCTCGGATTAAAGAATGTTACAAAAACAACTAAAAAAGTTTAATTTTTAACAAAATCTAAGAAGAATTTTTCAAAAATCTATCTTAGTGTACCCCTACACAATGAGAAGAATCGCCATGCAAAATTAAAACCCTTTAGGTCCAGCGGTTTGGTCTGGGCGTTATATGTCAGTCAGTCAGTTAGTTACGGAACTGTTTTATATATATAGATTACTCACACACACTCACATACTATAACCAAAACCTGCTAAATATAACTAGGCTTACTAAGTACATTTTAACAGTGCCGATTCCTACAGCTGCAAGTTAAAATTAAATAAACCCATTAATATTGAAAGTTATATATTCAGATATAAGTAAACAACGGGAAAATATTGCACCCACCGAAATAAACGGATCTCGGGGAAGTGTTATCTTTCAGTCATTTTAAAGATGATGTCAGCGAGTTGATAACATACATCTCATGCTCGGTTGTCATCTCAAAGATTATTAAATGAGTGCGAAATATGCACAATGTGCCAGTGCAGTCTTGACCTATTCTCCTCTGCCCATTCGAATTTCCAGATGACGAATGAAAGAAAAAATGTTATCGGTTTGTAAAAAAAAAAAAAAAGGGTTAGGATTATAACCTGTTTTCTTTAAAAGAAAATTGAAATTTATTCTGTAAACTTATGCTTAAAGAGTAGCAAGATACACACCTTTCTTCTCACGGTGTTTTTGTAAAAGGAAATACAATATTGATAGGGAATAGTAACTGTACAAATGCATTTTACTATTTACTCGCATAAAAATCCAACTATATGCCTAACACGCCAAGAATTAAAGCGAGAAAAAAAAACCTTTAGATAGTGAAGTTGAGACAGGTTTTCTGTTATCAAGAGTGATAGAAACATTGCATTATTTCTTATCCTGTTATTAAAAAAAGCCGATATTACGATTATATGACTTTTTTTTTTAGATCTCTATGATAACTTCATTTTACACGATTATTTATATTTTTTACTATTACTATTTCTTGAGTTTTACGATCATACGATTATCAATATCATTCTAATTTTCAAGTTTATATGACTACATTTTTACAATTATACTTTTATTAAAATAGTTTTAATTATTGCTATTAATTTTTTACGACTATACGATTGCTTTATTTTTGTACGATTGCTACTATACACTTATACGCAATAATTTCAATTACAAGATTATTATTATATATTACTTTTACCGCTGTTTCTGCAAGATTACTAATACAGTTTTAGTTATTAATCTATATTAATTTACAATTTTTTGTTTATCCTTTGGCTCTCAAGAATAAAAATTAAGTAATACTTTATTGATTAGATAATCTCGCCGCTTCTTGCGCTGCACACAAAATGTAATATTAATCACATAGGTGAGCAATTTCTGTGACGTATAAGCAGACATTGATAACAAATGCCAAACTTTAGCGGTATTTTTCAATCAAGCCTTTCTCTATTTACTTCATTATAACTGAGTGGAGGAAGCATTTCAATGAAAGCTCGAAAATCACTTGTAAAATCACATAAATTGAGCACACCGTCCAGTTTTCAGTCAACTGACACACTGCAGTAATTTCAGCCGTATCTAGTCCCGGCAAGAAATATCGATGACCTTCGGCCTGATCCTGCTATACACGAAAGGAAAACAAATGTTCTACCCATTCTGCCACTAGAACTATCGATGTTAGGTCTTCCATCACGCTAACACAAAACAACGTAAGACCTCTTAACCTGGACATAAAAGAAAGAAATTGATGTCGCTGCCTCCTATAATCTGAAATTCAAAATCAAGGCAAGACATTTTATTAGTAGATGTCCTGCTGCTTAACGACCCTTCGTTATCAACGACTTGTTATCAATGGCGTGGGCGTTTGAATCCTAAGCAATACATTTACATGGAGATGAGCGTTTCTTTATCATTTAATTTAGCGTTACTTGTTCCGAGTTCATGAGTGGACGATAAAACGCTTTATCTATCTTTAAGAAAAAAGTATTGGCTAATATAAGTTGATAGTTAATGCCCTTGAGGTATAACTCCTATCATGTATTAATTTTTCCTTGACGTTTACATTCTCAACAAAACGTGTAAATGTATGAAAATTATGAGTATTAAAAGTTTTCTGAAGAGGAGATCGATATTTGATTACTGTTATGACGTGAGAAAGTATTGAATGTAATCTATGCTCGGAGTTTACGTTAGAAATTTTATTCTGTTAAAAATCCTCATTTTTCTGATATTTAGCATCAATTTTTTATAAATTTTGTATCCTAAGTTAACTAGACTAAAACCCGACAAGAATATAATAACTAGATTTTGTTTTTGAACTCCAGCTTATTCGCAGAACATGGCAGATAGATCAGCAGTTGCAATAGCAGAATAGATTTTTAGAGATGAAAATTAAATCCGTAAAATAAACTTTCATCTTTATCAGTTAAATTTTCTGCTACCTCTTAAAATGTTTTAGCGAGAAATTCAGCTTATAAGGTTGTAATTGGAATGGCATTCACAATTTGGGATTACCTCACGCCTCTGGCATGTTTCAGAGTTTAGAACGATAGGTCTAGAAGGTTCATTTTCCAGTTTTTAGATGGTGGTTGTAAAATGGTTATTATTTTTTTATTACAGAGGGTTATGTTGGTTGGACAGAATATTTTAGACCATTGAGAATCGTGTAACAAACATTCAGAATGGAAACAAAATCAGCTTCGTCGGGAAATTGTAATGATTATGCCCAGACAACGCATAAGATGTTGGCTTTTTACATAAGCAACCTGTATCGCTGGTGTAAAAAACCTAAAACTGTCGGTTTGGTAGTACAGAAACTTGCTTCAAAGAGTAGACACGTAGCTTAATTCGAGCTCTCGGAACACGATCATTTCGATCTATAATATTATCATCTTTTGTTCAAACTAAATTTCAGAGATAAGTTCGCTTTCCTCTCGAAAATTCCTCTGCCATGTTTTCCGCAAAATATTTCAATCTTCTCTTTCAGAAAATATGACTTATATGTCCCCATTATGACGATTAGGAAGGACGTAAGCACGGAAGTAACTAACTATCAGAAGGCGAGGCGTCAGGTAAAAGATTTTCCAAGGTCACAGAGCAGCGAAGGGAAGATTGAACAGCTACACGGGATAGCTTCAACGATCGTCAGACTGTGAGTTGGAGTAAAAGCAAAATTACAAAGAATTAGCACCCCATATGGGGATTTGTGAAAGTAGTGCATGAGATGGGAGATTAACGTTTAGTAGTTTAGCGATGTGAGCATCGATTAGGAGTATTCTGAAACCCAGGTGAATTTAACACGGTCGTCTATTCATACTTGAACGCTTAGGTCGAGAAGCAGTTAATTTTGGTTTCTTATTTTAAGTGTTCATTTACTTAGCCTTGACTCCAACTATTATATTTCTGGGTAAAAAATATATTTCTTTCACGCTTGCTTGATAGTAAAAACAATTTCTAGCAATTTAAGTTTTTTGAGATACTTATAAATAGTTAAATTATTTCACCTCAACAAGGCAAGTAATCTATATATATAAAACAATTCTGTAACTGACTGACTCACTGACTGACATACAACGCACAGACCAAACCGCTGGACCTAAAGGGCTGAAATTTTGCATGGCGATTCTTCTTATAGTTTAGGGGTGCACTAAGAAAGATTTTTGAAAAATTCTTCTTAGATTTTTTTCAATTAAATTTTTAAGCTGTTTTAGTAACTTTTTTTAAGTTTGCATTTAAAATAATAATTTGAGGGTTATAAAATTTATATCACGAGAAAAATCATAAAAATTCCTTTAAAGTGAGATCTTTTTCGAATCTTTACCTCCATTTTCTGATTTTTGGTGAATTTTTAAAGATTAATTTTTACAATTTAATTTATTAAATGACGATCACGTGATTTCTTTTTCTGGTACTTTAAATAAATTTATCGTCACGTGCATAACAACTAAATAGACAAATATATATATATATATATATATATTTTGCTAATCCGGCAGACGATTGAACATTATCCAAAAAATATTAAAATACAATAAAAGATATTATGTTCCTCAAACTGTACTATATTAACAGTATTATATTCCTTAGTATGTCCTATTACATTTAATTTGAATATTTTCTTCTACATTATATTGTCTATAAAAATAACCCTTACGATTTTTAATAAATATATTTTTTTGTTTTTTTTTACATCAATTGTATACATTGATCGTCGCATTTATTATAAATATATATATATATTTATTTTTTTTGGCATTAATTGCATACATTGACCGTTGTATTTAATTTGAATGTACTCCGTAGCGAAGTGCGGGTTTTCAGCTAGTATATTTATATATACATACAGTTTTCCCTAATTTTAGTATCCCATTTTTTGAAGTAAAATATGTTCTGAATGAAACGGATATCCTTCACATGTAAGAACAAAATAAAAATGCATCTAAGTATTTAGCAAGAGAAATATTTTTAAAAAGGGAAAAAAAGAAGTTTTAATGGATACTCAATAAAAGGTAATGTCTAAGCGCCACTTCTGCCGGGTATCTTTTTTATTTTGTTATTTTCCCGTTCAACGGGCATAAACAGAGTATTAAAAAAAACTTTTAAAAAATGCGATCTATGAAATCAGTGGATAAAAGGAGGAGGGAAAAAAATTCACTGTTACACGACTAAACGGATGAAATCACACCAAGATCCCTTTTTACTCGTAAAATGATGGATAAGTATTTTGAAATGATGCCGGAATAGGATGTCGAAAGAAATGAAACAGGCCGGAAAGATAGCTCAACAGAACTCGTTAGGAGCTTTGGTTTTATTGGGCGTTTGGACCGATATGTAAGCAAAGAGATCTTTCAAGGAGAGCTATAAATATGGCAGCGAGGAAGTGTGAAGGGAATGTACAGAAGACCACGGTAAAACCTTCCGACAGAATTCCTGACATTCAATTTTTTTTTTCAATCCCACTTTTTTTCTTTCATGTGTATCTATTAAAGAGCACGTCAAAAAAAAATGTAGCAAAGTGAGTAGAATGAAGATAAGTAATAATTTGAATATTTTGATGTTTGATTGAAAGGGACATATCGACTCTCCACTGCATATCTGCACTTCTTTATTCATAAAAGGAGTCTGAAAGCAGTTTTTAATAGAAAAGGAACCTTAAGGCCGTCTGCACACGGAGCAACTCAAAAGAAACTGATAACTGACTTCAGTCACAAACCAGTCCGTGATGAGTCGTAACCTATGTAATTGAATGGAGCCACGCACACGGCGCAACTGGTTACAAACCCGTCGGACGGGTTTGTAAACCTTCAGCGTGCACGCACGTGTACCGAATGCAACATTTTCGTAATTTTGAATGGTTTGTTTTTACATGTAAGGTTCGAATGTTCTAAACAGTTTCTATTTATAGCTACACCCTTTCTAATGCAGGTCTGATTTTCTGACCCTTGTATTCTTTTCCATTCATCGGTAGTCGTGATTTAACTTTGGTAAACCAACGATTATACTGGATTACAATGCGACAAAAGCAGGAGTTGATGTACTCGATCAAATGTGCCGCTATTACACGGTATCCTGCATATCACAAAGATGGTCAATCTCATTATTTTTTAGGTTTTTGGACTTAATAGGAATCCATTAACAAGTTGTCCTCAGATCCAATGAACTGGACAGTTTTGAAATAAGACGATTGTATCTGCATTCTTTGGCCTTTAATTATAAATATATCTCAATATTATAAACATTTTATATCTTGTCATAAAATGCAGAATTATTATTTTCAATTTGAAAAAAAAAGTTTATTTCAAAAAGAATAATGAAGGTTGAAACAGACGTTGCACTTTGTGCCACATGCTCCTGCAGGTGTTCCAAATATTGGCACGCCCGCTGAAGGGTTAATATAAATGGAACCTTAATGTAAGGTTAAAAATATGCAAAAGACTGGAAGGGCGATTTCTATCCGTATCATCGGCGGAAGTACAATAACTGCATGGGGGAGTGAGGTTGGCTGGTCGATGACACAAACTGTGATGATTTGTACAAGTTAAATTTTTTTTTATTTAATCAACAATAAGTAATAAGTTTTATCCACTATGAATATTTGTCATACGCTTTCCGAAGTTCCGGCACTACAGAAGGGTAACCTACCCGTACTGAACCCCACAGAATGTTTGAATTTAAGAGTTTAAACATTCTTAAGCATTGAAATGCTTTATTAGTTTAAAAAATACACTTCGTGGCAAAACTCAACTGTGTCATATGAGAGCACAAGAAACAGCTCCCCCTACTCCCCATGGCTTTGCTCGAACCTTATTTAGTAGCTATGGCGGTCACCTGAGGAAGGGCGGGGAGGGGACTCCAAGAAGAGTGTTATCTAGTACTCCTTTTTTTTTTTGCACTTAATGCTTTACGTGCAGAGTAGAGATAACGTACGCTAGAGCAATACATATATACAGGCATCACGTAAGAGGAACTGACTCATTCCGACAATGCATTTTTCCTACCAACAGTCGGGCGCAGCTGAGACGACAGCCTACTCAAACTAGAATTCGGCTTTAAAAAGTTCAAACGTTCTTAATATATTTTAAAATTAAAATTTTTAACGTAGGATTACGTTCCTCCATAACGGTCCTCCGGAAAGCAAAATTCCAGATGCTAAAACCGTCCGTCGTCGCGTGTTATAATTTTAGCAGCGCACCAAACCCAGCTTGGGCAAGCAGTAAACAGTTAATTTTTAGAATTTAATTTATTAAATGCTCATCACGTGGTTTCTTTTCTTTTTGTTATACTTTAAACTAATTTTGCGTCACGAACATAACAACGAAATAGACCCCAATTTTTTTTTTTTCTTCCTAATGCGGCACGATTGGACATTATCCAAAATAATATTAAAATACAGTAAGTAATATCACCGTCGTCCACACCCGAAGGTTATACGGCCCTTCAATAATAAAACTAATCATCCCGACGGCAATCCAGCCCAGCCGGGTCCCGAAGTTTTTCTTTTTGCAATTCGTTTACGTGTCTTTTTTTTTTTTTAAATCTGAGGGGCTATCCTCCTTCCCCTTGTAGGGGGGAGTGTATATTCATAAGTTCCTGCATAATATTCTTGATGTACCTTCCACAATAATTAACCGTAAATAATTTACTAGGGGCCCAATCTTGAAAGCCCAAAGGTAAGTTTTTTCGTGCTTCAGCCCATTTGCTACAATTGTATATACAGTGCTTTCTAGTTTGTATATTGCCACACTCACAATGATCTGCAGTAAACAGTTAAACAGAAAACTACCAAAATGCGTGAAAATTTTGACTGACTGAGAGACAGACAGACAGACAGACAGACAGGCAGGCAAGCAGACCATCCATCCATACATACATCCATCCATCCATACATACATACGTATATATATTTAGATAGATATACATATATATATATATATATATATATATATATATATATATATAACACATACATACATATATACATACAAAAGAGGTAAGCAACGATAAGTAATTCTACGTTAATAACCCGCGGTAGTTTCGTTAGAAGAGACTACCTGAAAATTTATTTTTTATTCTTTATTTAAGCGTAAATTTTCCACTTCCTCACCAAGATCTTAATTTTAAAATATCTGACTAGTTTTCAACTTTTACATCTAGATGCGCGTGTCCTCACATGTATCACTTATCTATAACTATATCGAGATGTGTATCATTATTTGCCAGGCGTGGATGGTTTGCGGTATTGTATGAGCGTGTCAAATTTGACACACTGATATGACCTGACCATGATCCACTTAGATTTGGTCTTTCGTCGAAAAAAAAACGACAAAATAAATAAATAAATAAATAAAAATTACGTGATACAGAGGTGGCTCATATAGCCTTGTTGCAGCAAAGCAACCAACACAACCCATAAAGTAAAGATACTGATGTGTTGTAGGAAAATTGATTCAAAGAAGAGATAAGAGTAATTATGGTTGAAAACAAGACTTTGTATCACCGATCTTTATTATGATTTGATATGATACACGGAAGGTTAATCCCTGTTCCGAAACAAAATTAGACACACACTAAGATGTTTCAGATTTATCTGAGTCCGCTTTCAGCGATTTAAAAAATGTTCCGAACAAGGTAAGTTATTAATGAACTAGATACAAAAGAATATTCTGTTCGGAATAGCAGCAATAGATCAATCAATACTAAAATACAAAAGCATCTTTGACACCTGCATGCTTAATTTTCTGCATGAATAAAATGTATTGCAATCCTAGATATTTTTCTGTTTTTTCTTTCCCCAAGGGAAGTTGAAAACTTTAAATAATCTATTTCGTTAACAATCATACATGTAAATTCGGAGCAAACGATTACTTCACGCAAAATGGGGGAGGAGTTTCCGTTTAATAGGAAATAGGTAGAGGTAGATTAATTGAGTATATTCAAATAATGTACAGTTAACTGTTAGTAACAATTTAATGCACTTTTATCTAGTTAGTAACAATCTAATGCACTTTTATCTAGTTAGTAATATTCTAATGAACTTTTAACTAGCTAGAAATGTTCTAAAAATCTATGGAGCATGTCGAATTTTCGCATTAAATGCAGATGTCTACTTACACAGCTTGCATATACATTACAAAAGGGAGATTTAAGGGATATTGTTTATTCCCTACGATTTTATGAATAAATAGCATCATACAACTCATAGACTTCCATTCCAGCAAATTGTTAGTTCGTTATATTTTGAAATCGTAGACAGTACACATTATGTATGATTGATTGTATAAGAGATAAAAGTTTATTGAATCATATGATGACCAAATCAATAAAAGTTATTAAATCAAGACCATTTAATTTTCAAAATTTCGTCTATTTGCAACTCAGTCGTTTTTTACATCGTAAGTGTGCGTTAGCCAATATGTTTAGTTCAAAGTAACTCGTAACTTCAAATGATTTCTTCACTTTAAAAAACGTTTTGGTATGTGACCTTATACAAACACCTTTCCCTTTGTGTGAGATTTCGCTTTCCTGATGTAAATGAGGGTTTTTGTAATTTATATTAACAAGGACATTTTTCTTTCATTAGAATTCTTCCAGTATAAAGAGTTTCTGCAGCTGCGTGGTTTCAACTGTGCTACTTAATTTATTTCAAAACCACAGATGTGATGCCAAAACGCGCATGCTTATCTTCATTACAAAGGAGCAGGATTATTTATTTTATGAGTAATAAATGATACAGGCGAGGGGGGCATAAAACTTCCATTTGCATTCTAGACAGAGAAGGAGGAAGTCAACGAGGAAAAATAGCTCTTTAAGTGACACACTTAACAGATTTATGGGGAAAGAAGGTTAGAATTCGATCAGGTGCATTAAAAGACTTTCATTTTATTTTAGAAAAATGTTTCAGAATAAGGCAGTTAGGGAAAAAAATTACCAAACGATAGCTTTCATTTAAGACTATACAAACACACACATGCTTATCGATGCAACCTCCCCCCACACACACACATTTACACACACACACACACACATATATATATATATATATATATATATATATATATATATATATATATATATATATATATATATATATATATATATATATCAGGGGTTTCCAACTTACAAGTGTCCAAGGGCCGCAATCGAAAACACCTGTCTAGTGGCGGGCCGCAATTTTATCAGGACCATACCCAGGACTTTTTTCTTGAGGGAGGGGGATTTGGAGGATTTGTGTATAGTATGTACTATGAAATTTTAAAAAATTCGAGGATGAACCACCAACAACGACCTTGATTATAACTGGCCAACTTTCGTTAAAATACACAGACACACAAAAAAGTCAAATAAAAAGCGAGTATTTAAATAAGAAATGGGGGGGGGGGGGTATGAAATAGAACATGAGTGGACACCCTACTTTTCATGGAATTCGAGGAAAATCAATCTTTTTTGTGAATGAACAGCATTTGAAAACAATAAATATTTTTACAAAAACATTTTTCGTTAACTAAGAATATGTAAATTGATGCTGCAAATTATTTTCCTAGAAGTCTTCGCGGGCCGCAAAAAAAAAAAAAGACACCGCGGGCCGCATGCGTCCCGCGGGCCTCCAGTTGGAAACCCCTGAGATATATATATATATATATATATATATATATAGATAGATAGATAGATAGATAGATAGATAGATATACATATATATAACACATACATACATATATATATATACTACATACAAAAGAGGTAAGCAACGATAAGTAATCTACGTTAATAACCCGCGGTAGTTTCGTTAGAAGAGACTACCTGAAAATTTATAAAAATACAAGAAACAGGCATTTCTGTATTTATTGTCAATATTTATCTACATACACACAAGAGGAATATGTTGAACAAGTCCAGTTAGAAGACATATCACCAAGAGTTCTGCGACCGGCTTAAAAGTATTCAATAGGTCATCATATGCACGGGTTAGCCCAGCTAAACTGGGCTTTACTAGGTGTCAAAATACTGTAATTGCACGCGGTACCCACTTCAAGAAAGGAGATCCATCCATTCCAAGCGTCATGATCCGCACTTTGCCTTTAACCGCCGTATGCGTGGTACAGAAGGTCTCTACACTGAGGAAACGCAGACATGTGGATGATACTAATCAAAACAGATATACTCTGGCACTAGTCAAAATTTGTGCCGGGCGATGGCCGAATAGCTAGGGCGCTGACATTTGGTACCAGAGTCTGTGGGTTCGAGTCCCACTATTGGTATCGATGTTTGTAGCCATTTGGAATCGACTTTAAGGAATAGGTCCCGGCCGAATTAGCCCCGTGGTAGCAAAAAAAAAAAATTACAGTTGCGCTCAACCAACCTAGTCAAAATTTCATTGTAATGCATTTTTACACGAGTAAAATAAAGAATAAACTACCAGGTTTTTTTCTGTGAGTAAAACTGTTTTCTGGTGAAAAAACTATTTTCCGCAACGGACGAACAACTAATCTATTTGTCGTTATATTCGTAATAGAAAACTTCGCAACATCAAATTTAAAATGAAGTGTTCCAGTTGAATGTTGGACACGGTGCAGAAAACTGGGGGAAAACACGTTGGAAAAACGTGTAGAAAGACGCCGCTCAACACCTCACAGGATTGATGTATATTGAGATTACAGTGGATAAACAAGACTGAAGTCTAGCACTGAGCTGAACAAACTACGCCGAAAAGAAAAATATTTATGCGCTGTTAATAAAAAAAATGGAGGCTGTGAAAGCCCTTTAACACTTTAAGGATTAGCAAGTTGTATAACACTGTTAAAAAAAGAAAAGAAAAGAAAAAAAATAATTTGTATTTAAGTCACAACACTGTGAATCATCTGCTGAGAACAGTAACTTATACAGAATCAGGGAAGTCTTTCATCAAGACAGGTTCATCTATAAGCTGCAAAATCCCTACATTAATAATATACAATCCTAAAATATCTGATAGAGAGGTTTATCATTTTGAGGAATTTTAAACTATTAAAAATAATAACGTCGAATTCTGACATGGCAAGAATCACGAAAGGTAATTAATTAAAGTAAGAGAGAATACTATCCAATATACACTGCTGGCCACCTTAAATGCAACACCCTGAAGGAAACATGCAAATAACATGAAATTTACAACATGCATTAGCGGAGGTGAGATATGCAAAGGATTAGAATTTCAGCGCAGACGCACATCACGCGCGCTTGTGGCGCCACTTCAAAGCGCTATTTAAGGCTTGGAGATTTCGACGATTTCAAGTTCGGCAATTGTGTTTTTCTTGTGGTTTTTTTTAAAAAAAAAACGATCAATTATGCCTCGTCGAAAACAGCGATCATCTTTTGATCAAGTATCCGAGTTCGACAGAGGAAGGATAGTGGCCTACTGAGATTGTGGATTATCTTTCAAAGAAATCGGTAGTCGTGTTGGACGAAACCAAACAACTGTAATGCGGATATGTGATCGTTGGATGCAGGAGAGTACGACGGACCGGCGTGTTCGATCGCATCCACCTCAGCGCACCACTTCACGTGATGACAGGCAAATTGTGCGCATGGCAGTGACGGATCGCTCAGTCACATCACGAACCATAGCACAGCACATGCAGTCTGCAACGCATCATCCAGTGTCTGCGCGTACCATTCGACGCCGTTTACAGCAGAGTGGTCTGTCAACAAAACGTCCATTGCTTTGTCTACCCTTGACGCAGAACCACAGACGTCTCCGTCGCCAATGGTGCGATGACAGAAGGATGTAGACAACAGAATGGAATGAAATTGTCTTTACTGACGAGTCACGCTTCCGTCTGCAACACCACGATGGTCGCATTCGAGTCTGGAGACACCGTGAAGAGAGGATGCTGAACAGCTGCGTTATGCACCGCCACACTGGTCCTTCACCGGGTATTATGGTATGGGGCGGTATTGGATATCACTCTGGCACACCTCTAGTACGCATTGCCGGTACTTTAACAGCCAGCGCTACATCTCCGAGGTGTTGGAACCAGTTGTCCTTCCTTACCTTCAGGGCTTGCCCACAGCCATATTTCAACAGGATAATGCGCGACCACACGTGGCACGCATTGTCCAACGGTTCTTCGTCAATCGCCAGATTGAATTGCTTCCCTGACCGCCTCGCTCTCCAGATCTTTCGCCGATAGAAAACATGTGGTCCATGGTTGCTCTACGATTGACGCAGATTCCATCCCCAGCTGCCACAGCAGATCAACTTTGGCAACGTGTGGAAGCTGCTTGGTCTGCTGTACCCCAAGAACTCATCCAAAGTCTCTTTGAATCAATGCCGAGGCGTGTGGCAGCGGTGATCTCCAACAATGGCGGCCACTCTGGCTACTGATTTTGGCAGGAACCACACTTAACAGAAGTCTATAAATTTAATCATTTGATACTTGGTCAACATGTTATCTACAAAATAAATTTTGTGTGATATATCTTGTCTTTCTTGGTGTTGCAATTTGGGTGGCCAGCAGTGTATTTTGAATGGTAATTCATAGTTTCCCAACAGCTTTTAGACATTATGGGGAACACAAATAAAACTTATGTAAAATCTTCAAAACAAAACTCCCACGAATATGTTTAATAAATAAATAAATAAATAAATAAATCACTAGAGACTAGGGGTGGAGGGTGAAATATTATAAGATGTACCAACTGAAGATGGAGAAAAAGTTTTGAATAAGAGCTGGAATAGGTAGAAAAGTTCCAATCCTTTTAATCCAATACAAAAAATATTGGATTAAAAGGAGAATTAAAAAAAAAAGTTTTTTTTTTGCATATCAAACAGGATAGACAAGGATGAAATCTTCCATAAATTTATTGATGGACTTTCTAGTAATTATATCAAAATTTAACGACAAGACAAAGCAAAGCTCAAAAACAATGAGAAATGTCCGTCTCGGAAATTGAAGTAATTGCAGTTGTTGGACGACGTCATTTTATGATATAACAATTAATTTAATAAACTTAACAAAGGAAAAAAATAAGCAGATAAAAACTTTTCAAGAATTATTTGTAGAAAATGTTATCTAATATATATCATGATGTGTTATCAATATGGAATAGCATCCCACAAATCTTTACTGCATTTACTCTAGATTCATGTGTTGTACTTAACGCCCTAAGGCATTTTAGAAGCGATCTTTTGGACTTAGTATGATCTTAAAAAGGAAGTGAAGGATTTAATGAAAGAAATGCCAAGTAAGCAATGTACAAAACAAACTCTCTCTCTCTCTCTCTATGTGTGTGTGTGTGATAACTTTTTTTCCCCAGTAATTGTTACATATTTCTTTTTAATTCTTGATAACAAAATTCACTCAGAAATATTCATTTTAAGCAGGAAGGTAAAGTTGACAACTTAATAACTCAATAAGTGTAAGAACAATTTAGAAATTTTGTGTTTATACTTACACTTTTAAGAAAAATCATCTTTCTGAAGTTTAAGAACAGTTCTTAATATTATAATTCACTTAAATAATTTTCTACGAAATTTATTTTTAACAGTAACTTATTTCTATTTTTAGTGTTATTTGTTTTGTTTTTAATTTTACGATTATTAGTACAATTCGGACATTAGTACAGTATTCTTTGTGTCAGTTCATTTTCTTTATCAAGTTTCTAAACACATTTTCATAATTCATTCCCGCAATGGACTACCAAGTTAGTTTTAGAACCCAATGTAGGTGACATAACGCGACAACCTGACAAAATTCAAACAACGAGGAAATCCCTTCCCTTCGACCACCCAGAACGCCTCTTTCCAGCACTAACATAACGCCAATGCGGGGAAAACAGACTCTTAAAGTGAGAATTCCGAGAGGGATGTTTGAGAGTCTGGGGGTAAGATTTGGAAACGCATGTCACCTCGATTTAGACGAGATGGGAGCCAAAAGAAACAAGATTCGCATCATCTGTTTCCCCTCACGTTACCGATACTTCAACCGAGATCCGTAAACACCGATTTTTCCCAAGTTATTTCACGACGGCGAGAAAATATTTTCAGTTGCAGAGCAAAGGCAAAGTGAGCTGAATCACTTGGGCAGAAAAAAGAACATCGCGTCTTGCACATTCTTTATGAGTTAAGGCACGAGGAAGGCATAAAAAAGAGGGGGGGATGAGAGAGAGAGATGAAATAAATGCAGTTTTTTCCTGCACAGAAGGCGGCATTCGTAAAAGAGCCGTTATGAAAGAACGTCAACAACATATTGGAGTAAAATGCCAGACAGCAGATTGAGCATAAAGAAAGAAAGAAAAGAATGGTAATAAAGATTGGGAACACAGTAGCGGGAAGAAAATTAGAGTATACGGTTAAAGACAAAGTAGAGAGTACGGCCAGGGCCTGTTCAAGGCACATCAGGAAACTTAACCCTTCAGCGGGCGCGACAATTTTTTTAACACCAGCAGGCGCGCGTGGGACAGAGTGCAACGTCTCTTTCACCCTTGATTATACCTTTTGTAATAAACATTTTTTTTTTCAAATTGAAAATAATAATTCTGCATATTATGAAGCGATATAAAATGTTGATAATATTGAGATATATTTATAATTAAAGGCCAAAGAATGCAGATACAATCGCCTTATTTCAAAACTGCCTTGTTTATTGGATCTAAAGACAACTTGCGAATTGATTCCTATTATGTCCCAAAACCCAAAAAACAATGAGATTGTCCATCTTCGTGATATGCGGGATACCGTGTAATAGCTTCACATTTGATCGACTACATCCACTCCTGCTTTTGTCGTATTGTAATCAGCATAATCGCTAGTTTACCACGGTTAAATCCCGACTAACAATGAACGGAAAGGAATACAAGGTTCAGAAAATCATACCTACATTAGAAAGTGCGTAGCTATATATAGAAACTGCTTAGAACATTCAAACCTTACATGTAAAAACAATCCTTAAAAAATTACGAAAATGTTGCACTCTGTACACGGGAGCGCCCGCTGAAAGGTCAATGTCAAACTTCATATTCAATCTCACAGATTGGCTTAAATGCTGGATCGAGCTGGTACAGTTCTTGAATTAAGTGCAATTTTGATGCCGAAAAATAAATTTGTTTTCCTTTAAGTAAAAAAAAAAAGCTTTATTTTCTATAATTTGGCGCCCCTTTGTAAAAGGCGACTCGAGACGGGCGCCTCAAAACCTCACTATTGGTTCGACCCTGACTGTCTATGAAATACTACCTTCAAAAGATATTTGTAGCATTTGTTTAAAAAGAGAAAGGACAATTACGGCTGATCTAATTCAAAGCAATTCTCCGTTTGAATAAAAGCTACTAGGTACGTTCACTGACTTTAAGTCCTTAAAATATATTGAAATAAAGATTGAAAGTAGATCTAAATCCTTCAAGGCTGCCAAGGAAATAGAACAATATTTAATTATATGTTATAATGTTACTTAAAGAACTCGGTATTCACAAAGTTACCGTGATCGTTCTGATAAAAATAAGAATAAACATTTTAAAGGAACAATGGATACGCATTGAATCCCGATGTTACTCTGGTTTTCACGATGCTGTTCGTTAATCTATATATATAAAACAGTTCCGTAACTGACTCATTCATTCACTGACTGACTGACATACAAAGCACAGACCAAACCGCTGGACCTAAAGGGCTGAAATTTTGCATGGCGATTCTTCTAATAGTGTAGGGGTGCACTAAGAAAGATTTTTCAAAAATTCTTCTTAGAGTTTTTTAAATTAAATTTTTAAGCTGTTTTTAAAACTTTTTTTACGTTTGCATTTAAAATAATACATTGAGGGTTATAAAATTTATATCACGAGAAAGATCCTAAAAATTCCTTCAAACTGAAATTTTTTTCGAATTTATACCTCCATTTCCTGATTTTTGGTGAATTTTTAAAGATTAATTTTTAGAATTTAATTTATTAAATGCCGATCACGTGATTTCTTTTTCTGGTACTTTAAATAACTTTATCGTCACGTGCGTAACAACTAAATAGACGAAAAAAAATATTTTTTTTCTCTTTCTAATGCAGCAGACGATTGGATATTATCCAAAAAAATGCATATCCCTTACGATTTTTTTATAAATATATATATATAGATAGATATATATTTTACATCAATTGTATACATTGATCATCGTATTTATTATAAATATATATATTTATTTTTTGGCATAAATTGCATACGTTGACCGTTGTATTTAATTTGAATGCACTCCGTAGCGAAGCGCGGGTTTTCAGCTAGTTTCTTTAATAAAGTATTCTATATCGCAGCTACATTAACCATCGACTTCTCCAGACAATGCTTCGACATTTTTCTTTTTTTGAAATGACAACTGGCTCTAAGATAAAAGGATTCAAGACAGTCGTAATGGGGGAAAAAAAAGTCAGTTAAAGAAGATGACTTCCATAGCTGTTAAGTCAAAACCTGCTTTTTTTATATAAAAAATTTCGAACTTTACTTGGATGATAATGCTTATCATTTCGAGGAACATTAAACTTATTTTCCATGGTATGCCCTTTATAATACCGGATATTTTTAAACGTACTTTGCAGTAAGCAGCTGAGTCATATTCTAAAATTAATACAAAAAGTATTGAAAAGTGAATTATATATTATGAAGAAAACAAAATTTACTGAAAAGAAATCTCAATTATAATTTACCTTGAGCCCAATATCATTAAATTGATGAATACTGCACAAAAGAAACTTTTTCTTCCATTTCATTTCTTGATCATACCACGAATATAAAACTGAAGATTTTAAAGAATTCTGTATGGTACAATAAACCAGCAAATATCTTACGGCACATGAAATAAAAATTGGTAAACGACTGGATAACTTAAGTTTTTTTATATATCTTAAAAAGAAATGTAAATACATCAAGAACTTTTTTTTTTCAAACTACGGAAAAGGAATATTTTGTTCAGGGTCATCTGATAAAATATATTTAACTTTAATATCAGGGAATCCTGTTCAGAATTTTGCTTTGTACACAGAAGAATATATATGGTGTTTTAACAAAAAGAAAGGCAATTTAAAGACCACGTTACTTCAATTTTCAAGGTCAAGATCATTTGGTAAATAAAAAATAATAAGATCTCAGATATATATATATATATTAACTATCTGAAAACACGCACTTCGCTACGGAGTACATTCAAATTAAATACAGCGGTCAATGTATGCAATTAATGCCAATATATATATATATATATATATAATAAATACGACGATCAAAATATACAATTGATGTAGGAAAAAAATATATATTTATAAAAAAATCGTAAGGGATATTTTTATAGACAAAATAATGTCTAATCGTCTGCCGCATTAGCCGGGAAAAAATATAAAATAAGAAAAAAATATTTTTTGTCTATTTAGTTGTTACGCACGTGACGATAAATTTATTTAAAGTACCTGAAAAAGAAGTCACGTGATCAGAATTTAATAAATTAAATTCTAAAAATAAATCTTTAAAAATTCACCAAAAATCAGAAAATAGAGGTAAAAATTCTAAAAAGATCTCATTTCAAAGGAATTTTTATGATCTTTCTCGTGATATAAATTTTATAACCCTCAAATTATTATTTTAAATGCAAACTTAAAAAAAAGTTACTAAAACAGCTTAAAAATTTAATTTAAAAAAATCTAAGAAGAATTTTTCAAAAATCTCTCTTAGTGCACCCCTACACTATAAGAAGAATCGCCATGCAAAATTTCAGCTCTTTAGGTCCAGCGGTTTGGTCTGTGCGTTGTATGTCAGTCAGTGAGTCAGTTACGGAACTTTTTATATATATATATAGATAAAATATAACTATATTTATTAATAATAATAATAATAACAATAAACTATTGCATCCTTCCGTTTAAAATATCGTTATATGAAGAAAGACAAAAATATTACATTTGTAATAAAGATTGGGAACGCAGTAGCGGGAAGAAAATGAGGTTAAAGGCATAGCCGAGAGTATGGTCAGGGATTACTCAAGGCAATTCAAGAAACTTAATGTCCGATATCACAGATTGACTGAAATGATGCATCGAGCTGATATAATTCCAGAGAAAGTTCAAATTTTGTTGCCGATTACGGCAAAAGAAATTTATTTTCCTGAAGGAAAAATCTAATTTTCTGTATAATTTGGCACCCCCTCGGAAGAGGCGTCTCGAGGTGAGTGCCTCAAAACCCAAATAAAATAGTTCACCGTTAAACATACAAAATGATCCTATTTTTTTTATCTTAAACAAATTTCTGTATTTTAAAGGAACTTTTCTTTTCCGTTCTTATGAGCAATTTCGGAAAAGAGCATGGATGTTTTAACTTGATTACAATAGCGCTCATTGGTATGTGACAGCTTGAATATCCTATGTCCCAGCGTTTCGACTAGGAAATCCACTTACTGCTAAAATAATAAAATTCAAATTTTGGTACATTTCCGTTAGACGGACGCAAGTTATATATCGCCAAATTTGGCTCACATTTTGTTTAATTAACTGTAACTCCCGTGATACGTGTATGTGAAAGAACAAAATATATAAGAAGGCATTCATATTGTTCTTTAAGTAAATAATTAGTAAGGAGGCCAAAAATCTTTAATGTCCTTCAAGATATCTTCAAAAGGACCTTCTTTTTGTCGTCGCCTAAGAAATTCAGCCAGTACGATTGCAAATGATGGCATGCCGTTCCTCAGTGTTTTTTCATGTCGCCAAACGGCGCTTCATCGCAACTGCCCAATCTTTTGTGGGATTGTGAAGAAAGCTAATAAAGTTTGTGGTTAATTTGTTTCCAATATTTATTCATGTGAATTTCGGGATTATATAGCTGGGTCTCTGAATCGTGTTCTCTCACATGATTCATACCCGTTGTTCTATCATCTTCTTCCAACGTTTCGTGTGTGACAACACTTCATCAAAATTTAGTCCATCTATTACTATCTAAACTGATTTCCTAGAGTTGTTATGTTGGCGACTTTTCATACTCGCCAATGGCGATACTTAATAGGACGAATACCAAATGCGCCCGGCTAACGGAAAAGCACCCACATTTTTTAATAGCTTTCTTCAACAAAAGGTACATGTAACTAATAGTTATAAAAGCTATTTCTAGACTTTGTCGAGATAAGATCATTAAATTAAACGTACATAACGTGCGTAACATTTTTCGTTGTTCATTGAATGAATTACTATCGCTATGAATTTCCCTATACAGAGTATGAATGACTTTCCTATGTTTTCGTGGAATTTTTTTTAAACCTTTCTTGGGTAACATATGACTTACAAACAAGGCTAGTGAATTTTTTATTTTTTTAAACGATACATCTTTATAAATAACCTTTATGTGAATTCATAAACATGCAGAGAATTCGGAGGAAGGCAGCAGCAAAGTTTAATACATTCCTTTCAAGAAAAACGTCGCTTCCCCACACATACATGACGGTATACTGCACAATCACTCATATTTCTTTCAGACAATACTCAACGCACATCACTGTAACCGAAATCTTTTTTTAGACGGCAAAACAAACCAGTCACAAGACGCACGCCGTTTCATTTTTATGCCAGCACCTGTGCTGTGGGGGCACACCATCCATGGCTTTAGGCCAAAGCCGAACTTTTTTCATCATCCGAAATTTTAGCCTCTCGCGACGAGCCGTCTGCGAAGATTAAGACATAATTATCAATTGCATCGCTAAGTGGTAGCTTCGTCTCGCAAGTCTCTGCTGATAAAAAGAAAAAAAATGTATTCAAGACTTAAAACACCTTTTAACTAGCTTTCTTTCCTGATAAAATGCAACGTTATACAGGGTGTTTCATATTGAATGGGACAAAAAGAAAGCATACCTGTGAACACTGCAATTTACTTTATTTTGATAAATCAAATTTACAGAGAAACTATAGTTATTCAAATTTCTATAGATGTTCTATTTGTGCCCCTCCGGTGACACGACAAATATCTATGCAGTATTCCATTTTTTGCCACACTCGTGATAGAATATCCTTTGTTAATCATTCGAGAACTTCAGTTATCCGCTGCTTCAGTTGCTGTAAGTCCTTGGGAAATGGGGACACGAAGCCCCATAGGAAAAAAATCCCAAGGGGTTAGATCTGGTGATCTCGGTGGCCAACAAAGCAATGGCATATCGTTTGACCCAGAACGGCCAATCCAGCAATGAGGTAGACTATCGTTCAGGTACTGACGTAAGTTTTTATGCCAAGTGGTGGAGCACCGTCTTGCTGCAGAATGAAGCCGGGAACCACTTCCTCCAACTGAGGGAACGATAAACGAAGACGTTTTGGCGTATTCCAAAACACACTATGCTTTCTCCTGCATGGATGGCACCATTTCGATTTACAGTGCCTCTAGTAGCGATATCGTAACCGGAAGATTTTTCGCTGTTGTCAGATAAAACTTGTATAATTCTAGTTTCAGAATTAATTTGTTTCGGCTAAATAAATCAATTACAGATTTTGTACTACGCGATTCTTTTAGTCCCATTCAATATGAAACACCCTGTATTAAAAACTGTGTGACATTAATGAATCAGGCACTCACCCAAATGCACTGCTAAATTAAACAAATTTTTTAAACTATTGCTACGTTATATCATTACAATCTTCTATCAGGGGTTTCTCCTTACCTGAGTCTTCCGCGAAAACTAAAAGCCGATTCCGATGAAGCAGTGTTCAGACAGCGTTGCTCGCTGATCACAGCTAAGAGTTCTCAAGAGACGAGGCATTTCTTCAACCAACGTCTTTTAAATATTAGATAAGGGACCCATTACGGTACGAAAAAATTATTCAGGAAGAAAAAAATTTACAATTTATCAACGAGATTTGCAAACAAAAAGAGCTTTATTTTTTTACAATGGGCTGAACTCTAGAAAATGGACAGTTGCTGACCTAACACATTAGCCGCCTCTTAATTGAACCTGTCTTACATCTCGGGAAGGCTTCACCATCACTCAGTTCTGACTGCTTGTTAAATTTGAACCCTACTACTAAAAAAATCCCAAATTAAGTACTTCTGTCTACACTACAAGAATTGTCGTTGTTTAGCTATATAATACACAGCCAGTCCCTAATGAATCACTGGTAATTACGCACATCAACAAATGCTAACAAGCTGGATTCTTCCGTAGGGAAATAACCTCTTCAGTATCTGCTACATTGACAGTTGATTTGAATGCAGAAAGTTCAATTACGATTTGGGTTAAAATTCTTTTCTCATTAATAGGCGCTTAGGGGAATGACTATGAAAAAGGGAAAAGTAAACATAAGCTTTAAATGTCAGTAACCCATTTATAAGCTTTAAAAATATCTTTACTTTAATGAATTTACATTAAAATATATTTACATTAAAAATATATTTAACTTTAACACTTTAGTAACAAATACCAAATTTTTTGGTCAATGAGTTAGGTTAAAAGGATTTAACAGCTTTATTTGTAAATAATATTGACGAATTCCCAATAACATGATGTATTAATTACGCTCAAAGATAAAGCAGAGCATGCAGTGCTTTGCAAGTCAACATTAATTTTTTTTATCATTATTAATGCATATATGTTGTTAAAATAAAGATATTAAGAATTAAAAAAACTCGATAAAACGTTGCAAAACACTAAAGATTAATTCTCAGATAACTATTTTGCAACATATTCAATATCTAGGATATTATATGAACATTTCAAGTCTCAATAGAGACTGCTTGCGAATATTTAGCACTATGAATTCAATTAAAACATAAACCGATTTAGTCTAAACTGGCCCTTTAAGGGAACGGTGGACATTAAAATTTACTTTTTTTACTTTTCATCATAGAGATACGAAATTTTGTACATATGCACATTTCATTATAAATAAATAGAATACCTTAAAAGAAATTTCCAATCTCATTATAATTTTAAGATTTTATAAAAAATTTGAAATTTATAAACAAAATTTTAAAATGCTCCTTGCTACTTAATTTTTGAGATATTTCCTCGATTTTGCATTTTAATCTCTTTAAACTGTATAAAAAACAAATCTGGGTATCAATTATTTAATCCCTTGAATAGTTAATTTTTGAGATTTTTTTTTCTGAATTCCATCCCGATTTCATCAAAATTTTGCCTTTTGAAAAGTTATAAATCAAATTTAATTACCTCAATGAAGTGAAATTGTAAAATGCATACTCAGTTTTTTTTTTTTTGTAAACAGCATCAGAATTCTTCCTTATCAATTTAATGAATTTTGAACAAAAATTAAGTAGCATGGAGCATTTAAAAAATCTAAAAACCTTGAAAAATCTGGTTTGAGAAATACAGATTTAAAATTCATTACTACACTTACCCATTATAAATTACTTTGTAGAAGCTTCATAAATGATTTTTTACTTGAAAAAAAATATTTTGGAACTAATAATCTAGAGAAATATATATATTATTTACAATAACACAATCAGTATTACAATGACGAGATTTGCTGAAATAAAGATCCACCGTTCCCTTAAGTAACCTTATAAAATTCAATTTAAAAAGTAAACAATAGAAATAAACAAAATTAAAATTCAAGTATAGACTGCTAAATCACTATAACATAAAACATATCCTGCAAAGAAAACATTTTCAATAAAGGATAGCGCAGAAGCTTCATATCCCCATAATGAAAAAACAAATAAATAATCCAACAGATATAGATAAAAAAATTATACTAAAATAGACAAAAAACAAACAGAAATCAAGCACTCTGGGCATCCACGCACCAACGGCAAGATTCTGTATAAGTGCCGGAACTGAACCATAAAACGACAGAGGTAATCGACAGGTCTCGTCATCAGGGAGCCTAACCATGTCAATTACCTCAAGGGGAACTTTCTGAATAGGATGCAGGTAAGCCCAAAAGCCATCCCAAGGCCCCGAGTCCCCCAAAGAAGCAATTAGTCAAGAAGAAAATGAAAAGACAAACACAACTTACTGTATGGGCTCAACGATCCTTGCAAGCAAGCACACAAAAAACCTAATGCAAAGTTATCGGTGCCTACACACCCCAATTCCGTAAGTGACGGTTATGGCGAAACAGCAGCCAGTTCTATCCTAAAGGTTACGTCATTGTAACATTACTATAGCTCCACCTCCCCCCCCACCCCCCATTACAACTTAATCAAATGAAAACACAAATACTATTCTAAACATCTTTAAAAATTCCTGAGTCTAAATGCCATTTTTTTAAAACGTTTAAATTACCGAAATTTTTAGGGAAATCGTTTTTTCTTAAGATTTCCTCGAAAATACTACATGCCTCCAAAAAATCCCCAGCTTTGTTACATATGTTTTTTATTCTGTAAAGTTGTGAGTAAAAAATATTATAATAAATTTTATAGTTTAAGTTGCTATGGAAATTAGTAAAAGTAATAATCAGTATTACAATGACGAAATTTGCTGAAATAAAGGTCCACCGTTCCCTTAAGTAACCTTATAAAATTCAAATTCAGTTTTGTTAATGACGAAATAATAATTGCAGGTAATGTCTACTCTTGATGGAAGAGAAAAATTAACTTACATACAGTTAGATTTGTTGTCAACATTTTCTTTCTGTAATAAAGTACCGTAAAATTTCGATTATAATACTTTTATTTCACATTTTAGTCCGCAAAATTGAGGGTGCGTATTATACTCGCGTACAAAAAAAGCGTAGTTTTAAACATTGGATAAACGAACGTACAGCAGCTGTAAGACATTGCCGCAACACGGGTGCGTGCGCATCTGCACTCCGTGATTCATCCACCCGTTTACTAAGCAGGTATTCCTTTTAAACAAACGGAACTCGCAGTTCATATCGTCAAGTGATGATGATGATGGCGATATATATTACGACGGCAACAATAATTGTGACATGGACTGTAAGGACTTCGCCTAAAAACAAGACTGACAGCCTTTAATATTTACAAAATGCTTTATTGGCATTCTAGATTAAATATAGGCTCTATACAATAATTACAAAATAAACATTATCTAAGGATAATTCGCGGGTTCAGGATATCATGAGAGGAACGCGGCAGGCTCTCCGTCTCTGGCACACGTCCGACGACGAGGGTTGTTCACACCTGTAAGGAAAAGTCAACTGTCCCCTATTACATCAACGTGTCGACTATATATCCGCTCATTCTTCGTGGGGGTTCCTTTTAAGTTACCGCTTGCCGCTCTGTGCCTTCAAGCGTCTGACCAGCCGACACTAGCCTTTCATCTGGACTCCATTGTCAACTAGGGAATCGTTTCAAAAGAGGTTCCTTTCTTGAAGTGTATCGAAGAGTCACTACGACACGGCTTTGTGTAACTAAACGGAAGGTCACCTTTCGGCACTGATAAAACACCTTAGATGACAAAGACGGGTGTCCCTTGGAATTTACCCGTAGGGACCGTCAAGTCATTACAGGACGCAGCAACAATAGATGAGCTGTATTGAAGTGAAAGTGATTAAGACTGATAATTTGACAGTATTGTTTGTTTTGAATTAACAATGTAAGTTATTTTCTACCAAATTTGACGTTTCCGTTTCTTTTTATTACAAATTTTATTTATGTTAATAAATATTTGTGCAATTTTTAAATAAAATATTGAAAAGCTATGGGTGCGTATCGTAGTCGAATCTTAATTTTTTCCGAAAATTCCGCGCAAAATCAAGCATGCGTATTACACTCGGGTGCGTATTATAGTCGAGATTTTACGGTATACATATCCTACTTGCAATCGAAACAGCTTGTAATAAAATTACTCATTTCGCGTGAAAATGTTTACTTATGTGCAACTCTGCTGCACATTGCTTTAGGAAAAATTGGAGAGAATATTGTTACTGATCATGGCAGAATGATTCTATCCATCCTATATATAATAGCCGTTGTCTCTGTATGACACTTCCGGGCTGTACTCATCTTTCAAGTGAAGCTCTGAGTAAACAAACCGCCGGTTAGGCTTAATTTCAATTTCAGATGTGGATCAGAATTTTTTCTTACCTAAAAACAAATATCTTCTCCATCAAATCACGTTTGTTCAGCCTATTTTTCCATAAAACATTCAGAACTAAAAAAAAAAAATTGGATGTTTTTAGCTGTATATTTAACAGTTTTTAAAAATCTTTACTTTTGCGATGAATTCTGAAAGTAAACAAACTTGAATGTGAATGAATCGCGTAGTGAACTGTAAAAAAATGGATGGCAGTCTACTACTCCAATCGCATGAAAAACTAAATAAATAAAAAATAATGATAGGGTTTGCTTTTACAAGGTGTGAATTAAATGTAATATTGTTAGATAATTCGGGATATTTTTTAACTTCCATATACTTTTTTCCATTATGACGTCATTTTTAGTATTATGGCGTCAAAATGACGGGTTGGATGGCAGTCTACTACTCCAATCGCATGAAAAACTAAATAAATAAAAAATAATGAAAGGGTTTGCTTTTACAAGGTGTGGATTAAATGCAATATATTAGATAATTCGGGATATTTTTTAACTTTCATATACTTTTTCCAATTTGACGTCAAAATGACGGGTTACCTACTAGTGGAAAAATACCTCCCTTTGAAAAACTGGTAAAAACAGACCAGTGTAGTCTAACAGAACACACTTCTAATCTCTTTGGCATCAGCATATCTCGGAACATAAAAGAGAAGGGTCTGGGGGATCCCTCTCTCCCAGGCCTTTACCAAAATAGGCCAAGTTAATGGGGGTTTTGTGGGTACAGACCCTCCAGGGATTAGCGCCTTGAAATGGATGTTGATCTCCCTCTTTTACAGTTATCAGAGGTTAATTGTTTTTATTTTCTTTTTAATGTCTGCATGGCTGTTGCCAAAATATATAGATTTTTTTTATTAGACTAACTATGGGAAGATTAAAAAAAAAATCGTCGTAAAGCAAGTAACACAGAAAGTCACTTCTCCTTTCGCTTTGACAAAATGAAAAACGCTAATAAGTAGCCCATATAAAGTTAGTAAAATCGCTATAAAATTTGTCCTGTTTTTCGCATAACTTGACGAAGCAACATAAGCATGAAAATAATTGAAAAGGGATTTTACTCGCACAACTAAGCACGTTTTCAGAGGTAAAGGAATTAAAACAGGTATTTAAAAAATATCTAAATTGCGTAATGCCGCAGAAAATAACTAAGGATTAAAATTTTTTTGACCGAGTACTGGACGTAATATATTTTCTTTCATAGGGCCAAAATTCCATGTAATCTCGGTGCTCTAGTTTTTACTTCCTTCTTTCAGAAAAAGGTCCAAGTTAATAAATAAAATATCATAAAACATGGCTTCATTTCTGAAAAAAAATAATAAATAAAATCTGCGGGTTGGCAAATTTTCGTGATTAAAATTACAACACTTAATAGACACTTTATTGTGTAGGACATTTTTTTCCCTTTTAACTGATAATTATATTCTTTCAAAGGGTCAGGAAAGTTACCTTCCTAATCTTTCTAACTCGTTTTTTCTTTCAGTTATTACCATGAACTAAGAAGTTGCAAACCAAAAAATAGATTTCCAGTTTTTGAAATAATAAAGCCCGATTTGAAGCGTTGATTTTCTTTTTTACCAGTGTGCTGTAACCCGTGATTGTACTTTAGACAAACGGTTTTCGTCTTTTCCTCATGCATACATGCAGACCTCCAAGCTACACTCGCAAGTGATTGGTTGGTTGGGTGAACTACGGTCATTTGCTACTACTCGATTCCTGAAAAGGAAACAGTTCAAAGACGATTCCGAACACCTACAAACACCCGTGCCCACTGAGGAACTCAAACCCTCAGATTCCAGTACCGAAAGCCGGGCTCTGGCGTCTGACTACCGTCTGAACCTTATCTGCAAGGGGCAAACGCGAATATCAGTCTGTTCTACTACTGAAAATGAAGAGAACAATTTTTTAGAAATCACTCTCAGAGAGAAAGAATTTAAAAAATCAAGGTCACCCCATAAAATTTGCCTTTTGTCAAAAAATACTAGCTGAATACCCGTGCTTTGCTACGGTTGGTTGGTTGGTTTTTTTTATGGCGCAAGGTCCAAAATAGGACATGAAGCGCCAAACACAAGATTGGAGCCAAAAAACAGTATATATAAAATACGAACCAACAGCGGAAATAACGGATTGGTTACCAACAATTTTGTTAATAATAGGACATGCACGCCACAGGAAATTCCTTTAAAATGCAATAAAATTGTGTAAACACGATAACATTAGAATTTGAAAACCGAGATGGTATATACAAGTGATAAAACCGATTATATGTAAAGATTATAAAACCAATCTATACTTATATATAAAGAGAGAGCGATTTTGTATGTGAAGGGTAATCTCCAGAACCACTGCACCTATTTGAAAAATTCTTTCACTGTTTGAAAGGTACATTATTCCAGATGGACATAGGCTATGTATTATGTATATCTGATCAGTAAAAATAAAGTTAGGGGCTTAATCCTAACAATCTCCATTGTTACCGCTACTATCCTCTACCGCTTTTTGTGTCGAAGACTCCAACGATCCTTAGCGTGGTGCTATCGCGGTGGGCTTCTGTTCTGGCGTTAGCGGTTCGAATCTAGCCGTTCTCCGGCACGCCTTTTTCTTAAAAAAATTAACTTTAATTATTAACTAACGTAATATTAATTTAAGGTATTATTAAGGTTATTTTTAAGGTAAAAAAAGATTTACAATTTATTGGCTATCAACTGGAAATTTATTGTTATAATATTTTGTTCAACCCGGACAAAGTCGGGACGGGCCGCTAGTGATATATAAAAGCATTAAAATATATAAGAAAAATTGATATAAAGATTTAATGATGTGAACGATGAAATATAGAATTAAAAGTTTCACAGTATAATCAATCTGAAAAGCAAATACTTTTTATAAAACCAGTAGCGAATAAAAAGGGAAACAGTGAAGGATGGGGGGCTTTGCTACAGAGTACATTCAAACTAAACACAACGGTCAATGTATGCAATTAATGCCATATATATATATATATATATATATATATATATATATATATATATATATATATATATATATATGTATGTATAAATTTATTTTAAAAATCGCAACGGATATTTTTACAGACAAAATAATGTAGAAAAAAATATTCAAATTAAATGCAACGGTCAATGTATGCAATTAATTTGTATGTTTAATATCCATGAAACATACTAATTTGAATCAAATTCTTAAAAAACTTCCATCTCAATTAGTCTAGAGGTTAAATTTTATCTTCTACCGTATTTAAATATTTTTTTGTCAATTTATTTTGTTGTTATGCACGTGACCTAAAATTAATTTAAAGTATCACAAAAAGAATAGGACACCACGTGACCAGCATTTAATAAATTAAATTCTAAAAATTAAGCTTCAAAAATTCACCAAATATCAGAAAATTAAAGTAACGATTCAAAAATGATTTCATTTTAAAGGAATTTTTATTATATTTCTTGTGGTATGAATTTTATAACCCTCAGATTATTGATTTAAATGCAAACTTTAAAGAATGTTACAAAAACAGCTTAAAAATTCAATTTTTAAAAAATCTAAGAAGAATTTTTCAAAAATCTTTCTTACTGCACCCCTACACTATAAGAAGAATCGCCATGCAAAATTCCAACTCTTTAGGTAGAGCGATTTGGTGTATTATCAGTCAGTCAATCAGTCAGTCAGTTACGGAACTGTTTTATATATATAGACTATCAGAGATCACAGTTTAGCGGAGTTTTTTTAGGGCAATAGTTCGAGTTATTAAATAAAACGAAATTTAAAATACCTTAACGGCCTTTTTTGAAAGGGGGGGGGTGAAATTTTTTAAGCACCGATAAATGTAATACGACTACAATTATTGTTCAAATTCTAATTGTTACCAAAATCTAAAACGCAGAATTCTCGCGACATATTTATGTTAACTAAGGAACAAGGCACACCACTATTTATACCTCCCTCCCCAGGAAAGCTGTCAAGCGTCGCATTCCTCTGGCAGGCACTCTCCCTTTTTCTGACTCCAATAATTCCAGAGAAGGCTTTGCAACTTAAAAAGAGAATGCAAACCAAACAATAGACCGTTGTTAACATGTTATTTCAATCAATATCTGCAGGTGGCGAATGTAATCAGTTTGAAAAGACGTTGCTTTGGTCCGCAACAAAGTGGCATCTCGAATTAGAATCATTAGAGCTATCAGTCTGGCTGAAAGAAAAGGGTTAAGAAAATGAACATTAGCACTGCAAGTCCTCACACCCCGTCGCGCAGAAAACATTAAAAATGTCAGACTGTCAAATGAAGTCAGAGAGAAACCAAGCCTCCTCCGCTCGGAAATGAACGTACACAACTATGCACGCATCGCGGGGAGACAGAGCACGAACGGAGGCAGAAAAAAAACGGGAGTTATAAAGCTGGGATGGTTTACCAGTAATAATTCATCATTTGTCACTTTTTATAGTAGTTGTACAGCAGGTAAGCATCAAGAGGGTTAGTAATCCTATTAGGGAATCACTAGAAAAAAAACCGGTTCAACCTAGAGACAAGTTGTTGCATTCAGAGTCTGTCTTAAATTAAGATTATTTTCAAATGAACACTTCGAACATAAGGGAAAAAAAGATTATCTTTAATCTGCTTTTATATGCTTATAGTGAGTTTCTTCTTTTGTTTATAGAAACAGTACGCACAAAGACAACAGAATTTGTGCCCTAAATAAATAAATAAATAAATGTATATAAATAAAGCAGAAAACCTTTGTCGCGTCACGCTGACCGGGTCGACTCGTCCTGAGAAAACATGGCCGATGCTATTTGGCGGCTATTTTGGTGTATTTTTTTTTCTCATGAAAGTACATAAATGTTACATATTTGGAAAGAGCTTCGAAAACTGATAATTTTTTCTGCGTACACTTATTCTGTTAATTCAATAGTTTTAGAGATATTTGGATTCTAATGAAGCGTCATCGCTCTTTGACGATGTAAACAAAAGGTGAATCATTCACTGCGTGATTCTCACTAAAAAATGAATCACTGAAATGAAATGTGTCACCGTGTCTTTTTATTTGAAAAACTAAATATTCAAATTGTTTAATAATAAATAAATAAATAAATAAATAAATAAATAAATATATATATATATATATATATATATATATATATATATATATATATATATATATATATATATATACAGGGTGATTTTTTTTAAACTGACACTACCCAGAGCCATCTGTAGCGCGATGTATCAGCCGGAATTCCATCAAAATTGATAGAGGGACTAAGGACGACACGGGAAAGAGTTTCCGGAAAAAAAAGTTCCAAAAGTGACCGATAGGGGAAGATATGGCACTGTTGTTGGCGCACCCGAGAATTTGCATAAAAGGCAAGTAAACCATCAAACTGCAAATTCGTGACTACGTAATCGAAAGCAGCACCGATATTTTGGGCTATAAAGTGCGGAATCTGTTGCGCCTTCGCTTTACAGAAGAAAGGGTCATCAGTGATTAATAAAACAAAATTTTATTTTGCAGGGCTGGACAAGTGTTACTTTATGGTACGTATCTGAATCTTTTTTTTAAAATTTCTTTCCCTCAATGAAGAGCCACAGGGGCATCATTTATGTACTATCTCTTCAGGAACAATCCACTTTTGTTTCGCAGACTCATTTAGTGGCAACTGATGACGACATACGTCGCGAATGAGACACTCTTTCACTCTGTTTCCTATATCGAGGGGCTCGGTTAACCAACCATTCGTTTGTTTTTAATCTACTGGTCTTTTTTCTCCATACATGTTTTCGAACTGGAACTGATAGTCCTGTTATGTTCCTCCGGTTCCGATGGATTTTTATTGCACATATTTCCATGTGTGCTGTGCCTGCGTTGTTTGCTTCTCTTGAAAGGTTAGCTTGAACACTATATGAATTTTAAGTCCTATTCGATAGTCCAGTTATGTTCCTCCAGTTCCGATGGATTTTTATTGCATATATATCTATATATCCTTGTGTGCTGTGCTTGCGTTGTTGGCTTCTCTTGAAAGGTTAGCTTAAACACTATTATGAATTTTAAGTCCTACTCTAAATTCACTGAAGCCAACAAAAATGGAATGCTTCCTGTTGAATTTCTCGAAAACTTGCCGTCGTCTATTGAGAGGTAAAGCAACCTGAATAAACTCAGACAACTCATAAATTTCTCGATATCTGTTGAAATCTAAGTCTGATTTGAGATCTAAGGAGCTTAGAGCAACGTTGACTGCTTCGTTTAAGACTTTCTCTATAGATTATCTACAAACTGTACAGATAAAAGACAAATGGAAATAACATGCATTAGTGACTGACACACACACACACACACACACACACCAAAAAAAAAAAAAAAAACATCAAAACTTCTTACTGATAATTTCGAAAGTGTATTAGCCGAAAAAAAAAGCTTCAGTGAGAGCTTTTACGGCGAATTAATTACGATACTTGATAAGATCAGTGAAAAATGGTTAAAAATTCACGAGAAAGATATCCGCCATAATTAATTCTTGTATATCTCAATCGAGGCCAAATTCTGGAGTGAATGGAAGGCGATGGAAACAACTCATTTTTTATTCATGACAAAATTCCGAAATTAAAATCACCGCAACGACCTGAACACAATTTCCCCGGAGTGAAACAGTAGCACAAGGCTGGTCCTTCATACATGAAAGGCTCACTTACCGAATTTTATCTCCCTCAAGCGATAAGGTGCCAGATATGGTAAGCTCATCAATCCGCTGACTTAGATGACGGGATCCTTTGACATGTGCGATCGGCAGATATCTTTATTCAAAGTTCTTTCAACTTCCCACTGTCATGTTCTGGCCGGGCGCCTCGTAAACCCTTTGGGGTCAAGCAAAAACGGATTTCTCGTTGTTTACTGTAGAGGGTACCGGGGCTTATCTCGAATATTTCAGTCTTTTAACGGAAGAATGGTTTTTGTCAGCTAGACAGCGAGGGTGATATACAGGAAGAAGTTTAGATGATGGTGTGTGTGGTAGGTAAAGGATAGCAGATAAGCGATACGTCTGTTGTGGTTAGCCAAGAGCACGGTAAGTAATTGTGAAAGACAGAGATATGATATGTCATTTTAACGTCAAAGCAAACTTTTAGAGGGGAAATATTTAAGCGAATTCTCATTTTTTTCATGCATCTTCGTGAGAGTCTGTTTCCCTCAAGATTTTTCACCTGGTACCACAAGTGTATTCATAAATCACTGTAAGAGTATAACACATTTTTTGTAAATGACGAAAACTGTAAGGAAAAAGGGGAACGCGTGTTATGTTTCTCTCTAGGCAACGTAGAACTATTAGAAGGAATTCATTGATAGACAACTTTTGTTCGAGACTAAACTTGTTGGTTCAAAATAAAAAATTACTTATTATATTAAGCATAATTACATCAAAACAAAATCAGATTTTCTTTACCCAGAATGTTTTGGAAGATATTTTATAACCAGCTACAGAACTTTTTTTTTAGCTCTGTACCTTCTAGCGTATTTATTTCCCCTTCGCACTATTTTGTAACGTATGATAAACTCCAGTCAGGATATACAATATCCATTAAAAATGGTGAGTAAACATATGAACATGCATGCCATTAATTTAACCTCAAGTGTTTAGCATAGTATGTCTGTTTGACTTAAGGCAAAGAGAAATCTAACCCCCCATGTAAATTAAGTTCAGATTTCTACAGAAAATGACAAACTTATCAGTGACAAAGTAAATGAAATGAGTTAAAGTACCAAAATTAGAAGGTTTTATTTTCATAATTCTCGTCCTAAGAATTGGGAAGGTGTTGTACTTGTCAATTTATACTGTTGTTACATATGGCCGACACTGGAACTTAATCCATACAAGTCTGCCCACTCACCCAACATATAAAAAATATAAAAACACAGGAAAACAAAAAAGAAACCACAAGATACGATAAAAAGAACGACCAAAAGTCCTTAGAACCAGTTAAAAACATTAAAGTTCTAGGATAAAATGTTAAAAAGCCAGAAGCACAATAATTGAAGACCGTGAGATCAGGACTTAAGTTCTCTGGCCCTCCAATATAGAGTACACAAATTACCATTCTGCCGTAATTTAAAGTTTAGTTTCGAGCAAACAAGTAGGTGAGCTTTATTCACATTTTCATTCTCACACAAGATGCATACGCTGGAACTTAGACTCCCAGACTTTTCCCTCAGAAAAGGATGATAAAACATACTATATGACGACATAATCTTGTCTCGAATAATTCGCCTAAATTAGTCAAGAGGGATAGAACACTGTCCAGGATATTCTTCTGTCCCTTTTTTGGCCAATAAAGCAGCCCTTTCATTACCCTCTAAGCCTACATGTGAAGGTATTCACTGAAAAGTAAACCTGCCAATTCATAATTCGTTATAAATTGCTGATAATAATGATACAAATTCTGTATCCAAGTCGAAGAATTAACAAGTTTTAATAGAAATTCGCCTCTTTTTTTTAAGAAAAATGAAGTTGCTTTTCAAGTGAGACATCGAAATAAAAAACAACTAGCAAGGATGCAAAACTGATTCTTATTGTATCCAATGAAATAAGAAACATTTGGACGTCTGCATATCCCAAACTGCATTTTCAGAGGAATGGGAACTTGTGGTAACTGTAAGTAGTCAGTGCTATCTAAAATCAAGGGCATAAAAAAAACTCAAAAATCACCTTGTCTATATGAAGTTATCCACATGTTACTACTTATAAAATCTGATTCCACGTCATTGTTATGGCGGCTTATTACAGTATGTTCCATATAATTTTATCATCATCAAGATAATAAATATTTTACTTCACTATCGTAGGGAAGACGATTAGATTACTCTTTTAGTGAGTTAGATTTTATCGTGGAGCAAATTTGTCAGCCACAAGTAAAAATTAACAGTATTTCCACCTTCAAAATCCTTTTCCTTCAAGTGATATACCATGTTTAAGAATCAACATGGACGAATCATTAATCCAAGGCTTCTGGATGCGTAAGAGATACCTATTTAACGCTCACTCTCAGAAATTTCTCAATTGACAATTATCTTCTAATAGCTACCCACCTACAAGTAATACTAATTTATCATCCTAAAATTTGCTTAGAAACCTATCCGCTTGCGTGGATTTTACCGATATCTTTCAGCGTCATCAGCTTCTTAAACCGGAGGTCTCTACTAATAAGTAAAATAGAAAATTTGACTCACCACTTCTTCTAAATAGCTCGATCTCTGGTTGCGCCATATTTCTAATTTGCAGATGAGAAAACTTCTTGAAGATTGTCGAATGATTGCTGAGCAATGTTTATGGAAAATAACAAAAGCAGAGCGAATATGGACCCAAACTGGTTAACTACAGAAAATTATAATCTAATGCTTTACACGGAAAGTAGATCTTTGCTGTTTTGTCATTCTCTCGTATTGTGTCGATTAAACTTAAATAAACGTCACGATTTCTATCAAAAAGTACTAGAACGGCATTCTGGAGATCTACGCTTATACCATTGAAAAGCCTCTCATTTGCATTCATTGAATAAAATATTAAGACACGTAAAATTCAATAGTTCTACATAAAGGTATGAATAACAGGAAATGCAATCATTTATCCTCTTATATAGTATCGCAGTAAATAGTTCAAAGTTTAAACGTCTCCCACAACAATGGTAGTCAGTCTGGAAATAGCAAATGAACAATAAACAACGGGTTTAAAGCCGAGTTCGGATGCATGATGTCACGCTCGATTCTTTCACTCTGCTCCTCGATCTCTTTGAATAGATTTATTTCAAGCAGAGTTAATTAGGAGAAGGGAGAGACTTCATTACGCGCACTCGGAATTTAAATACAGAGCGATATTAAAACCACCCACAAACAATCAGTAGATATTGGAAGAAAGGACAACCTTAAAGTTAACTACGGAATACACGCGTGGGAGAAAGTAAATAGCACACGATGTAAGGACGCACAGTTAATGGATACAGACAATGGTGTCAATAAAACTAGCGTAAAATAATTTCAGTGTTTCAAAGCATCTGCCGTAGTATAAAATATTCAGAATGATAACTAAATGGCAGTGGTTAATTTTTTTAAATATTAATATTGCAGAAAAAATAGAGGGAGTTAGATATCTGATTTTCTCGGATAGCACACTAAATCTGGCAGCCTTCATTTAGAGAGTAATATAAAAAAAATTAACTTTTTCGAGCAGCAAAATTACTTTAAAAATAATCTTGATTTTCTTTTCAAAAAGGTGAATTTTTTATATTGATTCCATTTAGTAGTAATTTAGATCTTCCGAATTTAGTATGCTATCTGAGTAAATAAGACATACTATCTCTCTCTCTCTCTCTCTCTCTCTTTCTCCCCTGTGATATTGGCGCCTATTATTACATATAGTGAAACCATTTATGCGAATATTTGGATGAGAACGCTACAGTTTCAATTAGCTACTTTAGGGATAAATAGAGCGAAACAAGCAGTTTAAAGTCGATTCTGGACGGTTGATTTTTCTGGATTTTGATTTTACCCTTATTGGCAAGCAAAACCATGCCAACCGCGGGAGTTGAATCTGCAGATTCTGATACCTGATGTTAACAAATGGGAAGTTAAACAATAGTCCATATATAATGTGAGGAAACTTTCAAGCATCGCAATCTCCATCTCACTTGAGGAATATTTTACCTAACCTCCTACTCTCAGCTGTTGATGTTTGTAGAATTTTATGAATTACAATACTTTCAAACTTAAATAGCAATTATTTATTCTCGTGATTTTTTGCATCGTAAAACTATCCTGTTTTTAAATTCTAAATACAGTACTACCCCGACTTAAGATACCCTGCCTTGCGCGAACTCGGAGTTAAGCGATTTTTGATTTTACCCTTATTGAAAAGCCTCTCATTTGCATTCACTGAATACAATATTAAGACACGTAAAATTCAATAGTCTATATATATAAAACAGTTCCGTAACTGACTGACAGATAACGCCCAGACCAAACCGCTGGACCTAAAGGGCTGAAATTTCGCATGGCGATTCTTCTTATAGTGTAGGGGTGCTCTAAGAGACATTTTTGAAAAAATTCTTAGAATTTTTTAAAAAAGAATTTTTAAGTTGTTTTTTTATCATTTTTTAAAGTTTGCATATAAAATAATTATTTGAGGGTTATAAAATGTATATCACGATAAAGATCATAAAAATTCCTTTAAAATGAAATCTTTTTCGAATCTTTACCTCCATTTTTTGATTTTTGGTGAATTTTTTAAAATTAATTTTTAGAATTCAATTTATTAAATGTTAATCACGTTGTTTCCTTTTTTTATACTTTAAATTAATTTTGCATCACGTGCATAACAACGAAATAAATTAACAAAAGATATATTGAAATACAGTAAAAGATAAAATTTAACCACTAGACTAATTGAGATGGAAGCTTTTTAAGAATTTAATTCAAAAAAGTATGTTTTACGGATATTAAACATACAAACCAATTGCATAATTGACCATTGTATTTAATTTGAATATTTTCTTCTACATTACATTGTCTATAAAAATACCTATTACAATTTTTTCATAAATATATATATATATTTTTTGGCATTAATTGCATACATTGACCGTTACATTTAATTTGAATGTACTCTGTAGCGAAGTACGGGTATTCAGCTAGTTCTACATAAAGGTATGAATAACAGGAAATGCAGTCCTTTATGCCCTTATATAGTATCGTAATAAATAGTTCAAAGTTTAAACGTCTCCCAGAACGATGGTTGTCAGTCTGAAAATAAGCCAAAGTTTAAACCAAGGTTTAAATAGGGGAAAAACCCCTTTTAAAAATCTTGGAATAAAATTTCCCCAAAAAACTTTAAATGGTGTCTGGAAGCAACTTTGTCCAATATTTTTTTAAAAAACGAGACGGGAATACATAGCCTGAAACTGTTTGTATTGCTTGTGTGATAGTAGAAATTATCGAACTTGCCAGGCAATTAGGCATGGTAGTCGATGGATATGATGTCAACGAGCTCTTGGATTCTCGATTTGAGGAGCTGACAGTCCAGGATCTTATAGAGATGCGCGACCAAAGCATCACCGATGAGTCCGACAATTCAGACCCGATTCCACAAGAAAACCTAACGACAATTACAAATTTGACAGAACGTCTCAGCGCAGTTGAGAAAGGGTTACAGATTTTAGAGGCTATAGAATCTAATAAAGATCGCATGATCGCTACAAAGCAGGGAATAAAAATATATACAGTCGAACCTCCATATATCGAAGTAGCAAATTGCCGGAAAAAAAAATTCGATATATAGAAATTTCGATATATAGAATTGAGCTTAGTTTTATCATAATTCTCCTAAAAAAAAATTAAAGCTAATTTTCGTATACGGAACTCCATTTCTAATTTTTATGCGAATTCATTCCCATTAAATGAAAGTTAATAACTAAAAAATGAATTAATATGAAAGATTTATTGAGTAGTACATACCTTAAAAAAAAACAATCCAGACAGTGGTTACAATGATCACAGTTACATTCTTTTAAAAAAAACCTACGAATATCTTGCTGAACAGCCAGTTTTGCGGAAAGTTCAAAGAAATGTTCGTATGTATTCAGTCCACTAAAAACTTAATCAGGGACATTTTCCGCGAATTGAAGTCCACGACATATTGTTTCAATTGCCAAAAATTGGGAGATTTTATTCTAAAGTGGAATAAAATCTCCCAATTTGTCTTGAAAAAAATTTCGATATATAGAGATATTTTCGATATATAGAAACAATTTTTCTATGTAATGGACATTGAGATTTGCTAAGAGTTCGATATATAGAAAATTTCGATATGTGGAAGTTCGATATATGGAGGTTCGACTGTATTTGTCTGCTATGAAGAAATTCTTCGCGGACCAAAAAAAAAAAAAGGTGTTAATACGGCAAACTACTTTATTGGATTTTTTTAAAACCATCAACATAATTTTTTGAATACCTTGTACATATGTATAATATTGATATGTAATGCAATATTTTTATTTTAATACAATATTTTCCCTTTAAACTGGTGTTTTTGTAATTTCTTGGTCCCAGTTAGACAAAATTTATATGCATTTATAAGTAAAGTTGTACCCCGACTTACGCGATGTTTCGTCGGTCCCACGTATCGCGTGACTTCGGGGTATTACTGTAAATTAATTTTAGAGTTACAAAGTCTGTACTCAAAAGCAATTAATTAGAATAATATGTAAGAATACATAATTTTTTTCTCTAATAAATGTATACTCTCAAGCCATGTTCCCCTATTTTTCAGTCTCGTTTGTAATGTTTTTTAAATACTCCGACGATTTAAGGAAGTTCCAAAGGTATGTTGTACAAAAGAGAAGTAAATATAATAAGGGACTTGTACTGCAAGTTCTAGATCAGAATTGATTAAAACCCAAAATAATTTTTTTCCTTTTGTTAATTGAGAGTATCACACTACCTCTCTAAAAGTCCTGTTCAAAATTTTTAAATCTTTTTTTTTCATTATTTTCCTGAATGTTTTTTGCACTGGGTTCGTATAGTTCCGTTTCGAACGAATCTCTTTTAAGAAAGACTTAATGACCCGTGGAATCCTGACTGTGATCTTACAAACTCCTAAGCATCTCCCGACTCAGTTTCAAGTCTACGTATTAGCATAGAAATATAGCAGATAACTCTTATCATGTATTTAAAGGGGAAGCCTATGGAAATTAAACTTACTCGATGTCGGGGTAGTTCTGAGGTATAGAATTAGATTCATGGTTTGGAGACACGAGTTTAATCCTTGCCCCTGGCAAGGGGTCGTCATCTTGTCGCCCGACCGTCGGAGAGAACAATGACTCAGATTGTAGTCAAACGTATGATAAAAGGTATGTGTTGACTACCTGAAAAATCGGATATAAAGAATGAAAAGTTAGGCTTACCTTTGTTCCAAAGGTTGCAAATAACATTTTAAAACTAGTGGTTAAATAACTTCACACACATGAGTAATTCGAATGTAGACTGGCATTTTTAATTATTTTTTTAATGATGAATGAATATAATAACATGTTGACTACATGTAGAACATAATACGCAATAATAAGAACAGCGACTTCAAAACAACAAAAAACGAAATCTTTTTTTAAACTACACTGTTCTCGCTTTCCGTATAAGCACGTAGTCCTGGTAACGGTATCGTTCCGCCATCTAATGTTAAAATCTGTAACTATTCTGTTTCCGACAGTACGCTTCGTTGAAAACAAACAAATTAAAAACATCCAATCCAAATACGGTGCAATTAGTGCGAAAAATACATGAGGGAAAGCGAGCAAATACATGCGGATAGTTGCAGATAACACTTCCTCTCAAATCGCCGGGATAGTTCAGAGGATAGAATATCGCACACCGTTCTTCAGAGGATAGAATATCGCACACCGTTCTTCAGAGGATAGAATATCGATAGATCTTCGCACCAAACAGCATACCGTTTCAGTGTTGCTTGTAAAAAAAACTGCGGTTGAGAAAAACATCCTCCTTTAACTCCAAATTTACATTTTCCTTGGATCGTTTAGCTATGCCCGAGGAGATATTGTGGGTATGAGCTTTTAGTTCAGCATTTTTCCCGTAATTCTGTCACGACTAATATATATTGTAAAATTGAAAATCTATTAGGATTTTAGGAAAAAAACAAGCATTCGCCCATCAAAATCAGCAATGAAAATTATGGGACAACGCATATAAGAAATATGCACATATTTTTGTCATCTTACGCTACTGCTACTTTTAATCTAGAATTCTAATAATGTCGATAATGTTATGAAATAAATATATGCGTGAAAACTAGATTCACAAATTAAGTTGTCTCGACTTTGGTGCGAATCCACAACTCCGACGTACACAGAATGGAAATACTTTTCCCTTTTTTGTGTGTGTGTGTACTCAACGGATGAAAAGCAAGAAATATGAAGTGTTATTTTTTTCCTCATACAATACCAATAATTAAATTTTAAACTCCTGCGTTGAAAAACTGAAACAGGTCAATGTTACTTACAACAGCTGCAATGTAAAAAAGCGGTCCAACAGCGTTAATATAATCATTAAGCTCTACGGATTAATACAAAACCATTTTCGAATTGTCCACTTAAAAACATAAATCAAAAAGAATTTTTCCCAAAACAAATCCAGAGATCGACTTATTCTAGATCCCATCTAGACTTATTCTTTAAGAAAAGTTAGAGTTAAAATTGAAATTAATGTGTTAAAAATATATGAAATAGCAATAAAAAGCTTATTGTAAAGATGCATTTCTAGGTAGCAAAGTAACAAAAACTTTGGTACGAAACCTTATTTGTTTACAGATATTTCCAGGAAATTTTAAACAGCATTATTTAATCGGTTTCATTAAAAAAATAAACGGAATAGATTATCGATTTACCAAAAAAAGACAAGCAGTTGAAAAGTGTGACACACCCCCTCAAAAAAAAAAAAAAAAGCAACAGAAATGTTTTTAAATACAAAATACTTGCAAAATGATGCGAACATTTGAGAAACGATATAAAACATTAGGAATGTGTTGAGCAAGAAGAGATAAATCCAATTCAGTATCATCCTAGTATATCAGGATTTTTTTGTTGACTATTTGTAAATCCACTTTAAAGCCACTAATTAAATGAGATTTATACTCTACTATATATATAAATATAATTCGATTCGCTGTTTCTAGGTTCAGATTCAATTCACACCTTTCTGACACATTGACAGCATTTACCTGGAAGAAAAAATACAGAAATTTAATATTTTGTTTATTATATACATAATTATTTTTCATATGTAATCATTGAAAAAAAACAGAAATATAACATCGAACATATAGCTCCTAAGTAATCCTTGTTTTTAAAAGGAATTAAACAGAATCAATTGTTTTTTCAGAAAAGACAGAATGTAAAAAATTAAGGGAAAGAAAAAAAAATTTATGTTTTAACAATTATAAACGTACATCAAGTGGCTTTAATTTTGTCCTATTTAGATTCTTTTAATAATTATATTTGCAGCAGATTTACATTTAAAAATTAAAATTAAAATCGTATTATGTTTATGCAGTTATAAAACCTGCATCACTTAAAAGTTTCAAACTTCAATCTTTGTCAATCCATTGTTGACCGGCAATTTTATTTAAATATATACGCAAGTCACCGGCAAAAAAAGAAATTTTGGAATAAAGTTTGGCATTTCTAAATGTTGAGATCTATTTTCTTTATATAGGGTCTGAGATTCACAGTTTAAATAAAATATGAGCACTTGCGTGAAATTCACTCAGGTCATAATAAAGGTAGTTTACAAGTAAAGCAATGTTCAGGGGATCAAAAATCTCTCCAATATGACTTTCCTTTATCCTAAATTCTCTTTAACATTTGCGTGTAAAAACACGAGCTTACTTGGTATAGGTCAATAATGTGTTAATATGGCAAGCTAATCACCATAAAATGGTAGCAAAATATTGTTTTCCTTTAATTTCAGAGGTGTGTGATTTAATTGCCCAGTGAAGTCTAATGTAGCACATTTCAAAAATAATTATAAGATAAAAAGAACTTTTTATATACCACTTTTTAAATTTTCTGTTGAATAATATAAACTTGACTATTTTTCTCTCCTTTTCTCTCTTAATTGCACAAACCTTCACTTAATTATTCTTTTTCCCTTTCTTTTATTTAATTTTAATCACTTTTTAGTCTTTTCCACTATCCACAGACTCTATAAGCTGCTAACTTTTATAATTTTTTTTAAAAATTTTTCGCACAATATCTTTGTAAGCAAACTAAATTCACATGTATTCTGTTTTCAAAACCGTCAAACGCCGTTACGCAAAAGTGCAAGCATTAAATTCGATCGAAGCGCCACCTTGCGGATTTTTTCGGCCAAAAGTATTAAAAGAATGCATTGTCATCGTGTTCTGAGCTATTCTAAAAGTTTCAAATGTCTAGCTAGTCCGGAAGTTAGATAAAAATCAATTGCAAGATTTGTACTGGGCAAACAAGAAAGCGAGTTAATAAAGACGTGGTAATAATAAAACAAGTTCTCCAAGTGAGCGTAATTCACACATACAAAAGCATTTTTTTTTACTAATGAACGCTGAAGATTTATCAAAAATTACCAAGCGATGAAAACGGAGGGAAAATTCAGAGCAATAATACACTGCTGGCCACTGTAAATGCAACACCCTGAAGGAAACATGCAAATAACATGAAATTTACAACATGCATTAGCGGAGGTGAGATATGCAAATGATTAGAATTTCAGCGCAGACGCACATCACTCGCGCCTGTGGCGCCACTTCAAAGCCCTATTTAAGGCTTGGAGATTTCGACGATTTCAAGTTCGGCAATTGTGTTTTTCTTGTGGTTTTTTCAAAAAACGATCAATTATGCCTCGTCGAAAACAGCGATCATCTTTTGATCAAGTATCCGAGTTCGACAGAGGAAGGATAGTGGCCTACCGAGATTGTGGATTATTTTTCAGGGAAATCAGTAGTCGTGTTGGACGAAACAAAACAACTGTAATGCGGATATGTGATCGTTGGATACAGGAGGGTACGACGGACCAGCGTGTTCGATCGCATCCACCTCAGCGCACCACTTCACGTGATGACAGGCAAATTGTGCGCAATGGCAGTGACGGATCGCTCAGTCACATCAAAAATCATTGCACATCACATGCAATCTGTAACGCATCATTCAGTGTCTGCGTGTACCATTCGACGCCGTTTACAGCAGAGTGGTCTGTCCGCAAGACGTCCATTGCTTTGTCTACCCTTGACGCAGAACCACAGACGTCTCCGCCGCCAATGGTGCGATGACAGAAGGATGTGGACGCTGTACCCTAAGAACTCATCCAAAGTCTCTTTGAATCAATGCCGAGGCGTGTGGCAGCGGTGATCTCCAACAATGGCGGCTACTCTGGCTACTGATTTTGGCAGGAACCACACTTCAGAGAAGTCTATAAATTTAATCATTTGATACTTGGTCAACACGTTATCTACAAAATAAATTTTTTTGTGATATCTCTTGTCTTTCTTTGTGTTGCAATTTGGGTGGCCAGCAGTGTAATTCACGTGTTAATTTAGAGCGTTTATTTTTCGGTGAAGAACTTATACAGGTTGTTCGATTGCTTGGTTATCCTCTGTAATAGAAAAGCTAAACGAGCATTATACGTCTAGTATTTCAGATATATATTTTCTTTTTAAGCGGCATCGTTTCGCTACTGTATTTTCTCAGTACGTCCTTGTGGCATTAGTTTCAGATGCATTATGAAAGCGTATGATATGAAAAGAATAGAAATAACAATGTATTTTCATACAAATAAATAATTAACGAGAGATGAAGCTTTATATGCCAAAAGATTGCTTTCACCTTCAAAATAAAACAATAATAATAATGATTCATTTATTCATAAAAGCCTCTGGTGAACGCGACAGTGAAATAAATAGTTCTTCTATGACAACGAAACACAATAAAAACTTATTCATAAGATATAACTGAGGCCAGGTTAGACCAGCTGCCAGTATTAATAAAAGTGCGGATTATTTGAGTTGACCTAAACACATTTCACTGTAAGTTCCCCTTCTAAATAGCAGAAGTGCTTATTTTTTGCCTGAAGAACACAAAACGTGAGTTAATACCGAAGAAAAGTGAATTATATAATTAAAGTAGGACTTAAAAATATGCTCTAAGATTTGTGGAATCCCTACAGTTTACGCTCTGCTACGAAATCACGTGACTTATTGGTTTATTGAAAAAGAAAAGAAAAAGAACACGATATAGGGTGTCTATAAATTATTGTCAGGGTTTCTTTATCCCATAACTTTTGATTTAAGAACATGACGAAAAATATTATTACATATTCGTAAAGTACAACTTAAAAGTTTTTTTTAATAGCACAAAGTTATGAATACACAAATTAATGAATTATGAGCACAAAGTCAGATAGTTTCCACATGGCGACCTTTCGTGGCATGTAACACATCGAGACGGAACTCAAATTCCCGCCAAGTGTTCTTCAGCATTTTCGGTATAACTTTCACTACTACACAACGTTGATTCAGGAGTACGTACAGGAAAGATCAGTCTTCAGATAATTCTATCCGACCTTCATAAAAGCAGTTTCAGGAAACGGGTAGAGTCCTACACCAAAAAGGAGCGGGAAGATCGTGCATTTCCCAAGAAGATCTCGTCCAAGAAATGTTTCTTCACAGTCCGGAGGGGCTCAGAGAACCCTCACACATATCTAGAACTGGAAAAAGATGGCTCGAAGGTTAATGTTTGGTGCGCCTTATCGCACGCTGAAGTTATCGAGCCATTTTTCTTTATCGAGAAAGCAGTAAATTCTGTGAGTTACCTGGACTTTCTTCAGTTGTATGAGGTTCCTCAGTTGCAATGCCGTCAGCCACATGTGATATTCCAGCAAGATGGTGCACCACCCCATTGGGGCATAATTGTACGTGAGTTTCTGGACATGACCTTTCACAAGAGATGGTGTGGACGAGACGGGCCAATTCAATGGCCTCCGAGATTCCCAGATATCACACCGTTGGACTTTTGTGGGGGGTTTTATCAAGGTCATTGCCAATATAACCCCCGTGCCCTTACTGCATTAACTCAAACGCAGAACTGCTGTTGCGATCCAAAGTGTTACACCGCAAATGCTGGAGAACACTTGGCGGGAACTCCGTCTCGATGTGTTACGTACCACGAAAGGCTGCCATGTGGAAACCGCCTATCTTTGTGCTCATAGTTCCTTAATTTATGTATTATTAACTTTGTTTTTGCTATTGAAAAACATTTTGAGTTGTACTTTACGAATATGTAATAATGTTTTTCATTATATCCTTTAATCAAAAGTTATGAAGTAAGGAAACCCCTACAATATTTATGGGCACCCCGTGTATATTAAGCATAAACTGTATTCACTATATAACTCATTTTGTTTATAAATACTGGTAACGGCTAAACAGGAAACATAAAATGTTTAAGGAGTCAAAAAGGTATCTATCGTATTATAATTACTCCCCTACTGCCCAATAACAAAGATCTTTAGAAATGTCAAAACCAAGGATGAATAAATAAGATAGTGCTCCTTTAGAGCTTATCAAATTTCCTACATTGGGAATTTTACCTGCAATGGGAACATTGGCAGCTATTGATCGCTGCTCGTCAGCTACTGCTTTAGCCTAAAGCAAAGGATTCTTTAAATTCAGCTACCGATAGCACTCAATCAAAAATTCTAATTCATCATCGCGAAAGTGAAACCAAAAGCATATCTTAGTTCATCTACAATTTCGTTCCCGGCAGCTGAAAATTCAAGGAACCTTTTTTTTTTTTTTTTTTTTTTTTTTTTTTTTTTTTTTGGGGGGGGGGGGTCGTCAAAAACTGGGGGCTAATAAATACCAAAGAATTCGTAAGTACTTTCATGGCCGTTAAAGGATATTTATGGACTCTGGAAACCATCAGATAAGAATATTAATTAACACTTTGTTGACTGGTAGAGTAAACTCGTGTTTTTACATACAAAGGTTGAGGACAATTTAGGAAAAGGGTTGGCTGGTTGGTTGGTTGGTTCAGATTGCTACTGACATTTTTTGCTACACGAGGGCTAATTAGACCGGGACCTACTGCTTAAAGTCGATTCTGAAAGGCTACGAACATCCATGCCAACAGTGACACTCGAACCCACAGACTCTGGTACCTTCGCTCCGGTACAGAGCCCTAGCCATTCGGCTATCACCCGGCTTAAGATAAAGGAAAGTCTTATTGGAGAAATTTTTGATCCATTGAACATTGCTTTCCCTAAAAACTGCCTTTACCATTATCTGAATGAGTAGGCAAATCCTCAGACTTTATGATTTAAACTGTGAATCTGAAACGCCAATATAAAGAAAACAGATTTTAGAAAATAAAAATGGTCGTACTTTATGCCAAAATTTCAGTCCTTGCCGGTTGATTTGCGTATATATTGAAATACGTAAAATCGCCGTCAACAATGTGTTAAGGAAAACAGTGTTGTTCCAGTATACGCAAAACATATTTACGTGGAATGAAAGCATCCATAACGCTTGGAAGCTCGGTGGCCATTAAGGAAAACACTCGACTCATTTAAACCAGTCCTCGAAATGAATAGCATAATTTATAGTGCCATAAGCGACAATAAAGATAGAGAGCACATTTAAATGAGAGTTGGGAAATTACGCTCCAATTCAGATGAAATGTCAGTCTGAGATGACCTCAAGTCTCGTTAAATGGAATTGAAAACCCTCACTAGGTGCAATTTAGCCACAGGAAGGGATGGAAATAGCAAACGCCAGAATGCGTCAAAAATATGACAGACGATGTCAAACGCTAATAAGATACGCTGCGCCAAATGACATCGGAATTATCCGGTATTCTTTCTGCTTGTGTCTCGGCAGGAAAAAAAAAATAGCTCGACGAACGTTTGGATCTGTTTGACATGAATTTTTTTAAATTTTTTTTTTTTTTAAGTACAAAGCTAATATAAGGTGCTTGCTGTCTTCGTGAGATTCGCTTGACTGTTCATAAGCACAGAACGTCAAAGGCGTATAAGGAGATATAATAAAGTGAGGAAATAAATCATGAAGATGTGCGTATTGGTACTTGTAATAGTATAATAAATGACGTTGCAAAGTATACTTGTAGTAAAAAGGATGTGAGGTTCAATATCGGAATTATCCAGTATTTTTTCTGCTTGAGCTTCAGCAGAAAAAAAAGTATAGCTTGACGAACGTTTGGATCTGTTTGACTCAAAACAAAATTTTTTTCAAGTGCAGAGCTAATATAAGGTGCTTGCTGTCTTCATGAGATTCGCTTGACTGTTGATAAGTACAGAACGTCAAATAGATGCAGGCTTATTCGCAGATATAAAGCAGGGGGGGGGGGGGGAATCATGAAGAGGCGTCTATTGCTACTTGTTATAGTACAATTTATGACGTTTCAGAGTATATTTTGTGTTATAGTAATAAGGGTGTGAGATATGACGTCGAGGAATAAAATACCTCTAAAAATGCCAATATGTACCTTAAACAGACACTTTTATATGAAGTGCAATGTATAACTGATACATGAAATGTATAACTGATACAGAAGTGCAATGTATAACAGATACAGAATTAAATTTTAATCTTCCCTAAGCATTGCATCGCTTGATTAACGTTTATCGTTACAGAAAAAAAAGCAACATTAATTGGAGGTACTAGATTTAATCTTGATGGTCAAATGACCTAGAGGCTAGATGACTAGCATTTGTAAAATAAAAATTTAACCTTGAACATTTCGTGGTATCTAAAAATTATCTAAAAAAACACCACGAAAATCTTATACTTTTTTAAATTCTAATACTACGTACATTCGACTTCGAATTAATTTCCCCGTTGATGTTTCCGATGCAATGGTAGCCAACATCCCTCCTCAAATTTGCTGTCTCACCTTCAAGACTCTTAAACTTCTCGGGTCGATTTAAAAAGTTTTTGATCACATCCTTCTGTCAACTGTCACATCCTTCAACTTCATCCTTCAGCAGATATGCATAGTTGATTCCGATACTGATTCCTGTTTGAAGAAGCTACAAATGTATCCCTAAATTTTACCCCCATTTTCAAATAGGATAAATATCGGAATCAATAGCTGGCCAAAAAGCAAAGCAAGGTTCTTTTATTACTAGCCCAATGGAGGGGTAAACAAATAGGCAGGAGAAAATCAAAATTCCAGTGATATAGACCTGATTATTAAACAGTGAGATTTTAAGTATTACACATTTCCGCTCGAAAAGGGATTTCTGTTTTATCATCTAAAATTAAGAAAACAACTAAATTTGACACTATGTCTTTCTTCTTCTATCCATTTCTGCAGTTTAATGTCTATCTAGAACGACCAAAACAGATAGTTTTAGATATTTAATACCAACTTGTTTACAAAACGTTACGAAAATAAATTTTGATTTAATTTAATCTATATATATAAAACAGTTCCGTAACTGACTCACTGACATACAACGCACAGACCAAACCGCTGTACCTAAAGGGCTGAAATTTTGCATGGCGATTCTTCTTATGGTGTAGGGGTGCACTAAGAAAGATTTTTGAAAAAATTTTCTTAGACTTTTATAAATTTAAATTTTTAAGCTGTTTTTGCAACTTTTTTGAAGTTTGCATTTAAAATAATAATTTGAGGGTTATAAAATTTATATCACGAGAAAGATCGTAAAATTTCCTTTAAAATGAAATCCTTTTCGAACTTTTACTTCCCTTTTCTGATTTTTGGTGAATTTTTAAAGATTAATTTTCAGAATTTAATTTATTAAATGCTGATCACGTGATTTCTTTTTCTGGTACTTTATATAAATTTATCGTCACGAGCATAACAACTAAATAGACAAAAAAATATTCTTTTTTTCTTTCTAATGCATCAGACGATTGGATATTATCCAAAAAAAAAATAAATATCCCTTGCGATTTTATATATATAACATCAATTGTATACATTGATAGTCGCATTTATTATAAATATATATATTTTATTTTTTTTTGGCATTAATTGCATCCATTGACTGTTGTATTTAATTTGAATGTATTCCGTAGCAAAGAGCGGGTTTTCAGCTAGCAATAACATAAAATGCAGATTATCTCCGTGGATTCCTTAAAGACTGTTCTTAAACAGCTAAATCAGACCGTGAGTAGCAGTTGTTGACCTACCGCTCTCAACGAACCGTAAACAGCTATATCAACACACATAGGAAATTTAATAAACAGAAAGAACTTCCTATAGTTCTCACATAAATGTAGTGAAAAAGATAAAAATGTAAATATACGATACTCTTTCGGCACGATCTAGCCATTTATCAAGTGTTCTGCCTATGCATGCATAATCAGACAGCGACTTTGCGGGAGATATAAGATACAAGGCTTCTTCAGAATGCGGTGAAACGTATTCTCTTCCTCTTTTTTTTATTCTCTTCTTCATTCGTTAACAATTTTCTTTTTCAATCTTGGCAACTGAATTACGTTTAATACCCAAATATGTATTCAATTAGGGCCGTAAGTAGTTTTACTAAGTTAATGAATTACAAGATTAAAATAAGGACATCTTAGATCTTGATTTTTTTTACGAGAACACAATTGATTTTTTCTGTGTATGATTAACGATTGAGATTTATGTAAGTAAAATAACTTCCGGATTGTTTCAGATATGAATATAAAAAGATCAGACATAGATATCTGCAAACTTAAAAATTGCAAGTGGTTATTTCTCACAAGAAACAAAAACAATTTGTGAAGGAATTGATAAATATGCTTGTAATTGTTCAGATTTTCTTGAAGAGTATGTTGATTGTAAATACACTGCTGGCCACCCAAATTGCAACACCAAGAAAGACAAGAGATATCACAACAAAATTTATTTTGTAAATAACATGTTGACCGAGTATCAAATGATTAAATTTATAGACTTCTGTGAAGTGTAATTCCAGCCAAAATCAGTAGCCAGAGTAGCCACCATTGTTGGAGATCACCGCTGCCACACGACTCGGCATTGATTCAAAGAGACTTTGGATGAGTTCTTGGGGTACAGCAGACCAAGCAGCTTCCACACGTTGCCAAAGTTGATCTGCTGTGGCAGCTGGGGATGGAATCTGGGTCAATCGTAGAGCAACCATGGACCACATGTTTTCTATCGGTGAAAGATCCGGAGAGCGAGGTGGCCAGGGAAGCAATTCAATCTGGCGATTGACGAAGAACCGTTGGACAATGCGTGCCACGTGTGGTCGTGAATTATCCTGTTGAAATATGGCTGTGGACAAGCCCTGAAGGTAAGGAAGGATAACTGGCTCCAACACCTCGGAGATGTAGCGCTGGCTGTTTAAAGTACCGGCAATGCGTACTAGAGGTGTGCGAGAGTGATATCCAATACCGCCCCATACCATAATAATCGGTGCAGGACCAGTGTGGCGGTGCATAACGCAGCTGTTCAGCATGCTCTTTTCACGGTGTCTCCAGACTCGAATGCGACCATCGTGGTGTTGCAGACAGAAGCGTGACTCGTCAATAAAGACAATTTCATTCCATTCTGCCGTCCACATTCTTCTGTCATCGCACCATTGGTGGCGGAGACGTCTGTGGTTCTGCGTCAAGGGTAGACAAAGCAATGGACGTCTTGCGGACAGACCACTCTGCTGTAAACGGCGTCGAATGGTACGCGCAGACACTGGATGATGCGTTACAGACTGCATGTGCTGTGCTATGGTTCGTGATGTGACTTAGCGATCCGTCACTGCCATGCGCACAATTTGCCTGTCATCACGTGAAGTGGTGCGCTGAGGTGGATGCGATCGAACACGCCGGTCCGTCGTACCCTCCTGCATCCAACGATCACATATCCGCATTACAGTTGTTTGGTTTCGTCCAACACGACTACCGATTTCCCTGAAAGATAATCCACAATCTCTGTAGGCCACTATCCTTCCTCTGTCGAACTCGGATACTTGATCAAAAGATGATCGCTGTTTTTGACGAGGCATAATTGATCGTTTTTTTGAAAAAACCACATGAAAAACGCAATTGCCGAACTTGAAATCGTCGAAATCTCCAAGTCTTATATAGCGCTTTGAAGTGGCGCCACAGGCGCGCGTGATGTGCGTCTGCTCTGAAATTCTAATCATTTGCATATCTCACCTGCGCTAATGCATGTTGTAAATTTCATGTTATTTGCATGTTTCCTTCAGGGTGTTGCATTTACAGTGGCCAGCAGTGTATAAAATTTCAAAAGAACTTTTACAAAAACGAGAATAACGTTATTTATTGATAGATTTTTAAGAGAAGATTTCAGTAACAATTTGCATGGTTTTACTGTAGATATTTCATAAACATATGGCTTTTTTCTGAAAAAAAATTTTTTGTTTTCAACCAGACTAAAATTTCCGAACATTTAGGGCCTCCTCTTTGATGTATGCACTATCTCCGTTCCGGACACTAAACATTTTATTATGTTTTAATATCTTTGAAACCTGTCGCTTCTCTGACGGCCTTTACTCTCAAAGAAGAGACTCTACAAAAAAAATTTAAGCAAAGTCAACGCCTTATTGCAGGCGTACTTCATTTCAAGAGAGAAAACTCAATGAGTATCAGATTGGGGTTTTAGTCAGGGAAATCAAACTTCATACAACATCATTTTTCTAAATCTGCTCTATAATAAGATTTGAAGAACTGCTTTGATGAAGGCCTGCTCAACCGAGAAGACAATGTTAAAAGTTTGTAATCATCTGGGAAGATAAGATGCTTTGCAGCGTTCATGCTTTTGTCGATAAGGCGAGCGGGTTACAAGCCAGATCATGAAAAGCAATCTCAAGACATGCTACTGCTTCAGCAAAATCTCATTCTTGGAACGATATCAGTTTCGAAGGAGCTGTTTCTCCTCGCAATCGCCCTGTCCAACTAAGACCAGTAAATTGTTGGACCTGTGGAGTCTGAACCTTTAGTAAGTTGTCCATTGGACTATTTTCACAGGTCTAGAGTCCAGGCCTTAGAGCTTCAGAAATCATATCAGTTCATGGTCAGTATTTATAGCAGGGATTGGTGCACTACCACAATTAACTTTTTCATGCAAGTTAATATGGATGCGTGACCGAGTTCTGCAAATAGCATGTTATGTTAGTCGCCATTAGGAATCGGATTTAAATGGTAGTTTCAAGTCTGTTTAGTCATTATTTAACAATAGATGACTGTAGCGCTGCAAACCAACCAACCTCGTTCAGTATCTAAACTGGCAGAAGTTCCGGAACCCTCACTCCGAATTCGTTAGACCCGTAATAACGGTATCTGTTTGAACGCAGCGTTCTGAGAAAAACAATGGACTCTTGTAGTTAGTTCGTGGTGTTTTTCCGAGACAGTGGTTTGTTGATTCAGTTCCATTCTTCGATTTACAATTAAACTACCTGTTGCGTAGAGAAATATCAGCGCAAGAAGGTTCAAAATTACTGAGGGAATTCAATTTCCCATTGTACTTATAGCAGAAATTCCACTTTCACTTATTCTATTAACAAAGGCATCAAAGTTACGCTCAAGTTTAATAAGATCCTTTTAATAAGCCAGCAAGAAATATTTCTTAAGGAATTAGTCCCTGTTCCGCTCTTTATCTCATCGCTATTTCTAGCGCATAAATTTTTTCTCTCACCCCTTATCATTCCATACACGTCAGGTGAACATTTAATTTGTCTCCCCTGACGTTAATGCGAGCTGATTCATCAAAGATATACGCACCGTCAACAACAGACCGCGTAATTGGCATTAAACAGCTATTACTGGCTCGTTAATTGCACTCGACTGCAGGTAGACTTCCTATAAGTAATTAATTTCCGAGACATGTGAGCACATTGTTTGCGTATGTGTGTACGTTTCTGGAAGAGCTTAAAACTCATTTAAAGCGAGAAAATGCTAATAGATAAGGAAACATTAATCAAGAATGTGAAAAAATAATGCAAAATGAATTAATCTTACTTCCTTTTACGCATAAGATATTCATTTTTAATAACTTTGGTGGCGGTCATTCAGACATAGCATCTTTATCATTTGAGGGACAAGAGACTTTAGTAATTCCGGATGTAATCATAGATCTGTTAACTGCATGTTATTACCTATGTTTACGAGTTGGTAAACACACATTTGAATAAACAGTAAAGATTGCAATCAATATGTATCTTTTTGAATCGTGACGCAAAAAGTAATTATACCGCCAAAGTGAAGTATAAAAGTTAATGTAGCTGGTTTTAAGGATATTGTACGGAATTTCAGCATAAATGAGTCGGGTAGTATTAGCCAGGTAGTCTGGTAGCATTTTAAAGAATTTGTAAAGAGAATGAATTCAGTCATGATACATATATATAAAGAATGCATCTATAATAAACAAAAACTTTTTGCCTTGATTATCTGCTTGGTGTGAAATGTTTTGTTTAGTTCTCGGTGAAAAAATTCATTGGCTTTTGACATTCGCGAATAGAAATATTTACTGCTAATTTAGAGTACATCTTTTCAGGGTGTCCTCTAGTTCCCCCCCCCCCTCTCTCTCTCTCTCTTTCTCTCTCTAGAATAAAATAGATACATGTGGCGTTTAGGCATTACTAAATCGTAATAAAGAGAAAGAATCTTAATGGATTTCTACATAATAAACGGAAAAAAATAAGGCGAAAGAAAAGTGAAGAGAAAGGACATACCTCCGAAAGAAGTTTCCTGAAGAAAATATACAGCTCTGCATACATATAAAAATGTTACGTTGGATACTTAAGTAAGTCACGAAAGGATCAACATAAAGTGCGGGTAGTTTGGTTGAGAAGGCTAAAATGAATCTCACAAAGCCCTTTTAGCATATCCTCAATAAAACATTAAGTATCCCTTGCAAAACAGCCGATATTCAAGTAAAAATGTACCACGACAAAAAAATTGATGTTTTAAAATATACAAAAATAAAACTCTTAAACAGAAGTTTTTACGAATATTAATTCTTTTGAAAAAAAAAGATATTTCTCTCTATTCTAAAAGAAACTAACTGCCGCCGCCGCAGCCGCTGTCAAAAGCTTGTCACGCTATCTCCTCTGAAACCGCTGGGGGTATGGGGTCGAGACCGATACCAATCGATGCAGAATAATGTGGGGAAGAAAGTAAGACATGTCTCATATTCGTCGGATTTTAAGTTCTTTTTTTATTTTATGTTTTGTGGGAAAATATTGACTTTTTCATGTTCAGATTACGATAACTCGCCAAAAAAGGATCGTAGAATTTTTTTTTTTACAATCTAAGACTACAGACATTTCTCCTTCAAACAAGACCTCATTTGTTTAAAAAAAATTTAAAACAGACTGATATTTTTATTAAAATTGAAAACCCAATTTTGGAAAAATTTATGCGTTTCGAGATATATAAATTCGATGCTCTCAGACTTATTGTGTTACAAAGAAAATATTTATATCAACTGGAAGATGAAAGCTTTCTCATTCATATAAACTTCATTTCAAGTCTCTATCTTAAAATTTCGATTTTTAATTGAATTTTAAAGAAATACTTCAAAAAAATCTTCTCATTCGCTTGCTTTGCAGAAGGATTGAAAGAAGATCCGATTTTTCACCCATCTTCATCCGGGCTTATACCCCCCATCTACCCGGGCTTCATCCATTTCGCCGGGAAGGGGGGGGGGGAAGCTTCAACTGTAAACAAATGAATGACTCAATCGCTGTAAACAAGTATTGAGTCATTCATTCACTTGATTCACCAGAGGAGCGAGCGTAGCGAGCCTAGGGGCGAAGCCCCTAGTAACTAAAAATATAAATAGCGTACAATAATTCAGGGTTTCCCAAACTTTTTCCTGCTATGGAACACTTCGTAAATCCTGAAATTTTAACGGAACACTCTGTTTTCCAGGGTATGTAATAACACATAATCGATAAAATTTTTAAAAAATTTGAAAAAATATTTATTGTTTATTCAGCATTTAGTAATTATGCATGAATACTTAATTGTTCAGACATTTTAGAGCATTGATCCATCAAACATGTCTGAATTTCTTGTAGCCGCTGCAGGACATAAATCAATTCCAGGTTTTCGCGGAACACCTATTAACTTTTCGTGGAACAACGGTGTTCCACGGAACTTAGTTTGGGAAACACTGCTATAAATATTCCTAAACAAAAATGAACGGGAAAATTTTAAAAAAATCGTACATAAAAACTAACCACCTTGCTCATCCAACTGTTTCTCTATGATTGCATGTAATTGAATTAAATTAATAAGTTAGTTAAAATCGAAGAATAGAAGGTACTATAGAAGGTGTATTAGTATCTTGAAACAGTCTCTTTTGTAAAACGCGGTTTGGTTGAGGATTTGAACTGGTTCTTTACCGCATACATAACAGAACATAAGACTTTAGGATTTAAAAAAAGGTGGAAAAAAATCGACCTTTTTTCTATGTTTTTATTCATAAAATATTTTCGTAATGTACCGATTACGACAAACTGACTTATAATAGCAAAATTTCGACAATGCGATGCGAAAGAAATGCAAGACAAGTTTTGCACGTAAGAGGCTCAATAGAAACTGCAGTTTATCTAGACATCCCTGCGTTTATATCAGCTCCGAGTGACACCTGAAGGGAAAAAGATACACGTTAGGATGTGCGAATACTTTATCTCACGAATTTGCATAGATAAACCCTGATGGATGACGAACTCAATTTCGTAATACGGCTTACGTGCTGCACTTATCCGTAAGACAGCTACTACATCCTGCTTGACGAATTTAAGTCGATATAAGTAAAGAACTGAAGAGGCTGAATTAATCTGATATATATATATATATATATATATATATATATATATATATATATATATATATATATATATATATATATATATATATATATATAGTGGAATCTCGATCTGTCGTTTTTCAAGAGGCCGACTGGAAAGAACGATAAATGTGGGAAAACTATAGATGCGGGAACATAACAATGCAAAATGATCATCGGGACTGGGTGAAATAAACGACACATACGGGAAAACGATGATTCGGGGAACGATCGATAGAGATTCCACTGTATACACACACATGACGTGGAAAATGGTAGATTAACTCTATCATTCTTATTTATTCATACACTCGACTTACGCACATAGATGAAGAAACAAAAGTAAATGTAAAATCAAAGAAAAAAATTCAATCAAACTTTTTATCAAATGTGTTACATGAAAAATACTTTTTAAATATTGAAAGAAGATCCTTAATAAGTATTTGCAAGCGGATGAGGAAAAAGACTGCAGGTAAGAATTTTTTTAAGGTTGTGATGACAGAATCGGGGACCAAAGATACAATCTTTCATCGGATATTCGTGTTTTACTCGGTTAAAATGGAGGCATTTTTTTTACATGAGTAACCAAAGACAAAGATATTTACCATTAAAATATCTTTTCCTACCATGCCCAACAGTTCACTCCCGATTGTCTGTGCTACTCGGGATTTGGGTAAGCCAGAAAATTCGGAAAGCATGAATAATTCAAAATTGCTGTATATTATAAACAAATGAATAATTCAGAGTCCTAAAATGAAGTATTTATTGAGATTGAAACGGGATTCAATGAAAACAGAACTAACAGAAATTTCTTGAGGTAAATGTCTGTTATATTTGTTTATTCGTGAGCCATGTGTTGATATTTCTTCAAAAACTATGTATCGTTCACAACCTTTTACTTCAGTGATGCGTCTTGTGTTTAGAATATATAACAGCAAAACGCATTAAGGACTTTTTATTTATTTGAATTTCTTTTTTTTTTTTTTTTTTTTTACGGAAACATGACGCAGATACGATGAGTCAAAACTGATAAAGATTCTTACACCAATGGAGCTTTTTTTTCCTTTGAAAAGTTAATAAACACAAGGAATAAAAAAGTAAGTTAATACATCAAATATATTTTGATTTATTGTTGTGTATGGCGGTCATGCGTTGCAACACATGAGACAGTATAAATAAATGGCAACAAGGGCAAATTAGGCGAAACATTTCTTAACCGTGGTCATTTCTTGGCAACGTATATCTATATCTAGTTGAACTCTTCATCAGAGAATGACAGCCGTAACTCAGTAAGATGAGAAGAATTTTTCCCCCTACTTCCTACGCAATTCGTATCGCAACACAAGGAATTCCTCGGACAAATGATAAACTGCGGGAAAGAAAACTCATACTGGGGTTTTTAAAAGATGGTACCATCACCCTACGGAAGTTTTACGACCTGCTGAGTAACGCATGAAAAAGTCCATGAAACAAAAAGACCTCACGTTTCGCGGCTCTTGCGACATACTTGTTAGACAAACATAAAAACGAGGTTGAAAATGTTACGTAGCTTTCAAATTTTATCGCATTGGGTTAAAAGATTTGATGTCTCTCAGTTTTGACTAAAAACAGACAGACAACATTACAAATGGTATGTCATACAAGGTTAATTTCCAGGACTGATCTAATAACTCCAGAAAATATTACATGAAATACATAGCCATTTAATATGTTTCGAAATAACTCCCACCTGCCGTAATGCACTTCTGTGCTCGGCTGTATAACTTTCGGAAACAACTTTTAAAGTCCTCTTTCGGAATGCTCTTTAATGTGGACGTCACCGTTTTCTTGATGGCTTCGACATCCTCAAATCTTGTTCCCTTCAGCAAATCTTTCAGTTTTGGAAACAAGAAAAGTCTGCCGCTTCTAAGTTCGGAGAGTATGGAAGATGCTGCATCTCCACGACTTCATGCTCGGCCAATTTGCTGAAGGGAACAACATTTGAGGATGTCGAAGCCATCAAAAAAGCGGTGACGTCCACATTAAAGAGCATTGGAAAGAGGACATTAAAAGTTGTTTCCAAAACTTATACAGCCGAGCACAGAAGTGCATTACGGTAGGTGGCAGTTACTTCGAAACATATTAAATGGGTATACATTTCATGTAATATTTTCTGGAGTTATTAGTTCTGTCCTGGAAATAAATGGCCGCACCTTGTATTATTCTATAGATTGCATATAGAAATGGCTTTGGAAGAAATACATTTTAACAAAAATAAAATTGTTTAAAATTGCGAAAACTACAGTTATACCAATCAGTTCCAGTTCCGGGAATTGAACCCTGATGTCCTAAACTCAATGCATGAATTCTACTCACTGAATTATTCCATCGACGGGAGAAGCTCATATTTCACGAATTCCATTCCTCCCATAACCCTAATATTCTTTCTTAGACTAGTGACACAAAATTAGTGTCTGGAAAATATTTTTTCTCTCTAAATTATTTTTACCACCCATGCTTCTTTATTCATACCATAAATAGCTACCTACGCTTCCAAAGTTTGTCCGTAATGATCTATAACTACGGACTATCAGCACCGTAAGAATTCGGACTTGGGTCTCCGAACCTTGAAGCCGATACTCTACCAGCTGTAATATCCGGCAATCTGACGGACCTTCTCGTTTCATCCCATCCTTTACAAAGTCAAAGAAACAGAAACTATATCACTTTAAAAAAAGGTGCAAAAAAAAAAGCTGGATGATTGCAAACCAACTTGACAACGTACTTCTTCCTCAGTTGATAGAATATTTCCTACTGTTACATAGTATAGATTCAAAACAATGCAGCTGGTGTATTGATGCAGTCTTGAAGAAATTAACAGGTCGTTTATTTTTTTAATCTGTGCAATATTTCTTGAAGAGCGATCTACATACTATTGTCAACAGTAATTTTACCCGTGCCTTATACTTTTAATACACTTCTACGAATAAAAGAAAAATAACCTTTAAGGCAGCCAAAATAAATGACCAGTTAGGGAGCAAGAAAATGCATGCCGGACAACACCGAAGATCCAAGAATCAACACAATTAAACAGGATTGGAATGATCCGACTGATATAACAAGTAGTTGACTCTTTCTCCCACTTCAGCGGACAGTTATCTCAGGATATATCACTTACGGAATACCAATTTCGATTTCACTGAACTTGAATATTAGATATTTTTCCTGCTTCTCTCTTCTTTTTAATCTATTGGCAAAAAAATTTGTTTTGGGGTCAAGTATAGAAGAAATTATTTACATGTATAAATCTCTGTGCTGGCATACTTTCTCGGCAAATGTGAATAGCCCCAGATTCCTCAGCTTTCGTATCACCAAAAGGCTGAAAGCAAAGAAAAAGTTCCAAGAATGGACTAACTTCATTGACGCCACAATAAGACATGGGAACTGCTGAAAACAAACCTGGACACATCGCCCGAGCATGCACGACAGAGATGGGTGGTTAGAATTTGAGCATAAAATATCGACTCCACTACTCGGTTTTCCAAACAACGTAAAAGCAGGCAAGCATTTTTTTTCCTCTGTCAACATTTTTAATTCAAAACATCAAACTAAATTGTTAATTCATCAAGCATTTGAGTGCAAACTTAATACTCTTTCCCTGATAGAGATTCAGCGTATGGTGTACAGAAAAGAAAGGGCATAATATCTTTAATGGCACTACGCATCGTTCAGTTAGATTGCGAGTAATTTTTTGCTGAACGGCAGTGTCTAGCCGCTTGTAAGTTTTACCACTCCATGTCGTCAGTAGTCAATGCCTTGTTATGCTAAATAAAGCTCTCCAGCTAATCGTTAGGTGACTAAACTATGAAAATAGTTATTCATTAAAGTCTCTTTGATGTAATTACAATTATAATACATTATTAAAATATAAATGTAAGGCATCTAAAACTGTGCATTATACTCCCTTTCACAATCTGTAATAAAAACTTTATTGCAGTGTCAAGAACTTTCCAAAATGCTAGCTCGGAACAAACGTGGGAACACGGCTCGTTGTGTCGAAAATGGACGAAAGAAAATATACGCGTGTTTTTTTTATAATTGTGCAAACCATAATGAGGGATCATAAAAGCCCACACACGCTAGTTACAGACAGTTTTACGACTCAAGAGCTGCTGAGTAATATTGTCAAAAGGGACACCAGGAAGAGAAATTACTTGCTTGCCATCGCTTTGAACCTGATGCTTTTAGTGCTTCGGGTGTAACAATATTTAAATAAGCCCCGATTCAAGTGTCTGACAAATAAAAGGAAGGTTTCGCAACCAGACAAGATGTCCCCGAAAAATCTGTAGAAGTTTCATGTTCTCTTACTTCTGGAGGAGAGTAAAATGTTTGCCCAATTTTGTATCTTTACCTTGTAAATAATTTCATATCTTACGTTTATAATTTGAATGGAATCGACTAAGTGAAATTTTAACAAATGCTGGGATAGACTAAATATACATTCGAATACATGATACTTATAGGATATTCAAGTTTGGTCGCATAATTTAAAATCTTTTTGAGCAATGTTTTTTTTCAGCCTGCTAGCCTCCAATTTAGGTCCCTGAATTTTCGAAGTAATTTGCAAAGAAAATTTTACATGTAGACTTTTTTTTCTACACATCAGCTATATTCCTGATCCCTTTTATATAGGATAGTTAAAGTTCCGAAGGCTTTTCTCTCTTTCTATCTATATCATGCACTTATCCCCCCCCCCTCCCCAAAGAAAAGAAAAAGTAATATTTAGCCTCATCAGTTAATTCAGTATTCAACTTTCTCTGTCTCTTTAATACTTAAAAATCTTTAGAATTATAATTAGATTTACTCAACGAACTAATATGCAAACATCTTGAATCAAGTAAAAATGATAATTTAACTTTTTGCATAAAGTATTTGTTGTTTTTCTATAGACAATTTCCGTAGAATTAACTAATATGTCCCGACTTTATTTTTTATTTTTTTAAAACAGTTTTAACTTTGAGAAGTTTCTCTATTCGTAACGGTGATTGGGTTAATATATGAAGTTTTGTTAGTTAAAGTAATCATTGTGTTTCGAGAAGAATTTGCAGTTTGACTCTGATTTACAAAGACATCTCTTTATAGAAGAAGTCATTAAGGCATCCCTTTATAGAAGTCATACGAAGTGATTAAATGCTAGCTAAAACTTTTATGCTCTGTTTTAAGCTTGCTTTTTATAATATCTGTACCGTTTCTTTAAGAACACATACACACGAAATTTTAAAAAGTTGCGCTTACAAAATTTTCCTGTCTCAAGGTTTAATTTCGTTCATTATAATATATTAGGACGGTACTTGAGGGTGGCTGCCTGAGGAGGCCCCCACAAAATTTCTCTCAGATCCCGCCCTGTTCCTAAGTTAGAAATCCTGATATAATTACAACTTCAAGGTAGAAAAGAAATTTTATTTAACTACCACCCATACATTTTGTTCGTTCATTTACAGAATGAAAAGAAATAAAATGACAACATTATTGAAATAAAAACACATCTCCCGTCTAAGTATGCGTTAGGGAGAATTAAAACTGTACAATAATACCACCTACAGAAAAATTCTACTTTGGAAAAGAAAAATAGGAAGTGAGAAGAAATTTTTTTTTACCTAAATCAAAAGCTTTAAAGATCAACGTCAAATTGAACGAACGATCATGGCTAATCTTGTTGGCAGTTTAAGAGTTTCGATGAGGTAAAGACTTGGGATTATAAGCCTGATAAGATCATTGACCCTGTAAGAAATGTTTAAAAACAAAAAAGAATTCTGAGATTAAAAAAAAAGTTAAATCCAAACTATGCAAGAAGAAACATATTCCGTAAATTAAATAACTTAGTTACGATAACAAGCCACAAATTGTTATTGATGTTATTCATATTTCGGTTATACTTAAGCATGAATTCGCCTTTAACACAATTTTTTATAATATTCGTATAATATACATGCAAATATATCTATGTATCGCTTTGTTTAAAGACGCTATGAAGGTGTGTATATTGCGGCTTGTCAAAGCATTCAGTGTGCAGTAGATGGTTTTTAGTTATGGAAATACCAATGTTCCATATAAAAATTTCTTCAGAAAGAAAATACGTGAAATAGAACCGCCTGTCAGGATCTGGAACTGAACCCGGGTCTCCTCCCATCGAAGCCGCTTTTACCCAACTAAATAATGTCAGTATACTGTTGAAAAGAAATCTGCTTTTGATATATACAAAATATAGTCATATTATACAAATGAGCCATAAAAACCTAATCTAATGAAGTAATAAAGGTTGAAAAAGCTAAATTCTACTCTAAAAGTGAAAAGGAAACAAAACTGGTAGAGTAACAAACACTACGATCAAAACTAAATCCAATTCAAAGCTTAATTTACATTATGTAAAAATGCAAATGAAAAACAGTTTGAAAATTAGTTACATTAAGTAAATAGAAATTTATAAAAACAATACGTTTTTCAAAAATTTCAAACATAATAAACTGTATATCCCCATCAAAATCTCAGATATTATAAACATGAAAAAGCTAAATGAGGAAAAAGCCCTCGTTTAGCTTTTAACATATATATTTTTAACCTGTAAAAAACACGGATAATTTTTTCTGAACCCCTTACTGGTTTGAAAAAGTTTTGCTTATAAATATTTTCATAATTTTGTATAATTTCGTATACGATATTATGCACAAATAGAAATCTTCGTCGAATTATGTCAGCATGTCTTCTTGAGAATACTCTAAATTATTCACCTTCATCATCATCATCTCCATCGTTTATTTTAGCTCTTCATACCTGCATATTATAACACTTATATGATTATGCATCATTGTTAAAAACTGTCGTGTTATAATAGCTATATTACATATAATAATAAGTTTAATTTAAGTGTTATTGTCGTTCCAAGTTCTGCTGAAAATTTGGATAAATATAAACATCGGTAAAAAGAGGTTTGTTACAAAAAGACTGAACGGGGAAAGCAATAAACAAACATTCCTCAAACATGACTTTTTAAAAATTTTAAAATATATTTATATATAAAGTTTAGAGAAATCGGACACGCTTTAAGTGTGTCGGAAGTTCAGGAACGAAGACTGTGTGATCCATAAATAAGGACAAGGAATGACACACATCGCAACAAGCGGTTAGAAAACAGGAAATTTAAGAATGTGTAAGTGTAAGATAATTTAATCTAGCAAATGAAATCTTATTCTAAGAAGCATTCTTTTCTTAGCTTTCGTCTGCCCCAAGGGAAAGCGTGACTTCAGTAAAAATGTTTACGTGGAAAAAAAAAAGGCTAAGAACTAATCATACAAAGAATAACAACGGTAAAGAGCGAAAACTTAAATCGGAGGATTTTGCTGAAAATAAAGGGAATACTTTCCACACCACATGAGCAGAATCCCCCACAGAAAATTGACAAAGGCGATTTTTATCCATTCAAATGCAAAGTACAGACTACAGGGTGGTCAGAAAAAAACTTTTCCGATATATGGACTTCTAGCGGCTGTTCCGTTCGATCGATCGAGATGAGTTTCAGATATAGTTATTCAGACGTATGAGCTCGGGATTCTGTGAACGGCAACAAAGTGACGCTCACGGTTACGGTTAAACTTACAGAAACTCGAAATTTTCGAATGGCAACGCCCACTTTTTCCCGTCGCAAAATGCTCAGCGCATGCGAAAACCCTAAAGAGCGGTGGAACGGTACGTGTACCACAAAAAACGGACGCGTTATGCATGCACAAAAAACAGTTCTGCGAACGGCCTGTGATGGCACCTATGTGGAAAATGTGTAATCCAAATAAAAGTTTTCTTTTGTCCTATCTGTGTTGTCATCAGTGATTGGTGTCTTGCCTCTGTCATATGCAAATTTCCTCTGAGCGCCCCGATCGTGTTTTTGTTGTCCATTCGAAAATTTAGAGTTTCTGTACCTATAATCGTAACCGTGTTTGCCACTTTGTTGCCGTTCACAGAATCCCGAGCTCATACCTCTGAATAACTATATCTGAAATCTCATCTCGATCGGTTGAACGGTACAGCCGCTAGAGGTTCATTTATCGGCAAAGTTTTTTTTATGACCACCCTGTATATCAGTAGTGCGGAAACTTTTTTCGAACGCGATCCGCTCTCCTTGTATTAAAAAAAAAAAGACCCAGAGGAAAATTTTTCGATTGAAACAAAATTAAAAAAGGTAGGAAAATGTCAACAAGAATAGAAAAAAATAAGCAAATTTTGACAAACTATTTTAGAAATCCAGATTTGAAAACCCAAGTTCAAACAGGTAGGTAGATGAAAATGGAAGCAGTTGAAGTAGAGCCGTTTGCTGATGGTGTTTTATTGCTGATGGTGTTTGCTGATGGTGTTTTATTCATCGTGTGCCGTTTGCTGATGGTGTTGTAAGACTGTTTGATACCTTATTTAACAATACCATAACAACACATATATTTTAACATATAAAAAATACAAATAAAAACATTAAAAATGTGTAATAAATAGAAAATTTAAAGCATATTTTTTTAACTGAATAATTCAATAGGATATAAATTTACCCCTCTCAATTTTTTAGCGCACTACTGTTCTATATAACTAGCTCATGATGAGCAGTTCTTGCAGATAAATTGACACATTAATTTGATCATGATCAATGCCCTGAAACATCCACTACACGGTTTGAATGTTAATCTTTCTTTCGGCGTAATAAATAAAAAAACTACTAATCACATCGTGTTCAGTTATACAAATTACAGAGAAGCGTCTGAGCACGCATGATTCTTAATTGAATCCATTCGAATAGCTCTTCTCCATTACACTATCAAAATCTAGAAAAAGTCCTCTATAACAGCGTTTTAAAACACTGAGGTCAGCGGATTTTCGTCACACCGTCAAATAATTAATAGATGGGGGGCACCACACGAAAATAAGTGTTTATTTAACTGGGACCTTTTGAAAGCTGTATCGCGGATACATTAAGGCACGAGGAAATTTTATTTTTATTTATTTATTTTTTTAAAGGACAGCATTTGAGAAGGATATTCTCTAAGCCAGGGTTTCCCAAACTTTTCCTGCTATGTAACACTTTGTAAATCCTGAAATTTTAACGGAACACCTTGCTTATTTTGTAGGGTATGTGATAACACATAATCAATAATATTTAAAAAAACGAGAAAAAATTCAATTATTTATTTAGTGTTTAGAAACTATGCATGAATACTTAATTTTTTAGACATTTTAGAGCATTAATCCATCAAACATGTTTGAATTTCTTGTAGCCATTGCAATAAAATAGTCCAGGTTTTCGTGGAACACCTATTAACTTTCCGTGGAACTCCAATGTTCCACAGAACATAGCTTGGGAAACCCTGCTCTAAACTATCATTTTATTATCTTTAATAATTACTTTAACCCAAAATTTTCGCTCTGATGTCTGCATATCTGAAGCACCAAAAGATGCTTTTAAGTATTTACCGTTCTCCTATTTTAATACCAATAAACAATAAACTACGATACCGAACGGATACAGCAAAATGAGGTCAAAGTCAAATATTGAACACCGAATCTGACTTAGCTTAGAAGTTTAGAAAAGAAACATTACATAACTTTGTAAAAATTGTATATTTATATATATAATAATTAACATCTTTTTAACTTTATGGTAGCTAATGTTATTGTGAAACACCAAGAATAAATATTTTCTTGTTATGAATATATTTTAACAGGGAGTCCACGGAAACACTTCTACCATGCGGCGGAATCCAAGAGCTTTCAAAATTTCCGAACCACTGCTAAAGAAATGACACCTGTAATTTCCTATTCAAACGTGAATGTAATAAAAGACCTTGAGGATTCACTTCCGTTTATCATGTAAAAACACACAAGATAAATTAATTTTTGCTTTCAGCCTTAGTATCCGGTAAATCGACATTCCTAAATGATGATAATTCGGGCTTGTGGAAGCCCTGTGGTACAGCGCGCTGGTTTTCGGTGCTGAGGGTGCTCAGATCGAATCCCGGCGTTACGCCACGAAAAATGCCTCCGTTCGTGTCATCCCTTCATAGGGGGTAATGCTGTCCACCTATGTGGTGCCCCTATAGAGAAATTGACAGTAAAATTGCGGCGTAGTATAGGCCAATGTTTGATTACAAGTGCCTCCGCATTGGTTAAAAAAATGATGATAATTCAATTCCCTAAAGCAGAAATCATAACATTCTTTCGCAAAGACAAACACAAAAACATCTCAGATTATGCACTACTTTACTAAAATAAGTATCAGGCTAATTATTAAATGAATCTACTCAAGTTTAAAAATTCTCTATTCTTAACGTAGACAGTCTCCACATTTTCACTCTGGCAGAATGCGTTGCAGTTAGAAAAAGGAAGATAATAAACGGTCCGCCCTTTTTCTATTACGTTATGACTGGGTAAACAACAGTGAATGAAAGAAAAACCTTGAAATCAGCATCCGTAGAAGCTGTAAGGACACACGGAATGAATGCTACTATGTGTATATGTGTTCAGATGCGACACTAGTATGTCCAGATGATTTGTTGTGACAAGGTAACGACGCTTCAGTGCATTTGTATTTTCTCATCATGTTAAAACATCTTCATCGTAATGCAGAGGGTATATAAAGCTCTAATCACACGTTTTTGATTCAATTAAGGTGAAACAGCCGTCAGTCGGAATTAATATCAGATTTTCATGAACAGTATGACGTTTTTGACAGCCCGAATCGAACTCGTAAGCATACCGTTGCCAACCCACTGTGTGCATTTGACAAGTCAGACTCGTTATGTATTTATTTCACTTAAGGGGACAAGAGACATTCAACTTCAAATTTTTTAATTTTTAACTCTATATACAGAATGAGAGTAATTAATATTATTTTTAACTACATTAAAGACCCTTAGAATCCCAAATAAGGATTTTTTTTTTTGCAGAATAATGCCTGTTTTTCAAAATTTTCTTCAAAAATGATGAAAAATTTTCCAATATGCTCCATGCGCATTCCATAGATTTAAAAATCTTCAATTTTTCATTACAGGGTTTACCATATATGTATAAACATACGTGTGCATTGAATATTTTTTGTATAAATCAAAAGTGAAAAATAATTTTTTTTTAATAAATATGTCTTATTTTTTTTATGTTTTTGCATATTTCTACTTTATTTCGGGGTATATAAATTTCAAAAATATTTGTAGTTTCAAAAAAGGATACACTGTTTCGGGACAAATTCGTTAAACAACAATCGTGTAAAATCTGGAAGAAACCAGATTTAAATTAAGGCGCATGGAACATTTTTAAAAATTCTAGCAATTTTGAAGAATTTTTTGAAAAATAGTTCATATTCTTCCCCACAGAAAACTTATTTGTGAATTACAAGTGCCTTCAATGTAGTAAAGAAAATATTAATGATTCCTTTTTTTTATATAGAGTAAAATATCAAAATTTTCAAAAAACGAGTTTGAAAGTCCCTTGTCCACTTAAGTGCAGAAAACAGATCCACACGTAGAATTTTTCTAAATTAAATGTGTACCAAGGGGTTCATACAGAACGAAATTTAATACAAAACAAATTAAAAAGTCATAATATCGTGGGGTTAAAGTATGAAAGTCTAAGTCACACTAAGTCAAAAAACGTGATTTTGAGAAAACTATGATTAACATTTTTTTTTTCTTTTAACTTCTTTGGTATTAACATTATTAAATCAAATTAAGTTATAGCACTGGCGCTTTTTTTTTTCTAACTGCGAACCAGTCTTGGCTCTCATATGCTTACTTTATATTATTATCCTCAGGATGGTTAGTGTGTTTCACCTATACAAACTACTAGGCCAGAGTACTTAATGTGATTACAAATCTTTGAAAATAATTGAAATAAAGATATGACCTAGTGGGTTTCACCAGTAGAAATATCACCTCTTTTCTGGTCAAGAAAAGCTGAAAATCCGAACATCAATAATTCTGACTTAGTGTGTGTCAGACTCTCGTCTCCCATTCTTAAGTGGAATTGATGAACGTGAGTAATAGCGTCTTCAATGAGCCCAAAAGAAACGCAAACAGGTGTCGAACGATATACACCTTTGGAGAAGTGCAACAATAGTTAAAAAGACGCAAATCATTTAGAATGATTTGTGAAATCCATTAGCGGCGTGTTTTTACCTTGGAAAAGTCGACAGGAAAGAAAATTCGTCATGGATGGTTCGAGAAGGCGCTGAGAAGAATGGATAAATACAGACGCCGGTAACGAATGGGGGAGAATAGACTTGGACTGTTGAAGGGTCGAGACACGTACGGAGAGACAGGGTCTCGGACGGACTTTGAATAATGAGCCCGGCTCTCACGAGTATATTAACATTCGTCGGAACGAAACTTTGTAAATGACTTATTTAACCAAGATTTTAATGTGTTAATAAACCAGATGTAAATAAGAGTTGGTTCTACAGTTATAATTACTTCTACAAGATAATGATTTGTCGGATCACGACCTTAAAGGTTAACAGTGTGTTTCACTTGTAACCCCACGATATGAACATAAAAGTTGGAATAAGAATAACTTCTACAACTCCTTACACATCGTCAGATTTAAGTAGGCAGAGCGACAGCCACATACATCTATTTTTCATACAATCAAGATTCTGATGCAATGAGAGCTCCAGAAACAACAATTTTAATCAACCTCTATCTACATTTTACGGATAAAGCCAAGTGAGATAGAAATTTAGGAAAGTATATCTGCAGCGCGTTTACTGCAGATCAAATTCAACATGTAAAGAGTGAAAAGAATGATTTTAAAAAAGCAAGTTATCTATACCTTTAAAATAAGTTTGAAAATTTGTCGCAAAGAAATATCGAATACAACAAAATTATAAAAAAAATTTCAGGTAGTCTCTTCTAACGAAACGACCGCGAATTATTAGCGTAGGATCGTTGCTTACCTCTTTTTTTCAATTCCTACTATTAGTTCACACTCTCTCTATATATATCTTGTTCAAATTTTCAATCGTTAATAAAAGTACTTTTTATTCATCCACTCAAGTTCAAATACATTTTTTTAAACTTGTAGTGGAGGACACTTGATGTTAATACAGTTTTTTCAAATATTAATTCATTAATTAAATTTAATTAATCAATTTTAGTTTTAGACCTAGAGAGTCTCTTGCTCTTGAATAGTAATTTCCCTCTTGTTACTGTGTAAACGGTAGCACTGCGGTATCGCGGGCTTCTCCCGTCCTGTAGGTTGAGAGATCGAATCCCCAGCCTGACAAACTTTTTCTCTCTCTTTCCCCCCCCCCTCCTAATCTCGCACAGTAGGCAAGGTTCTGGCAGGCAATCCTTTTTTTCAGTTCCTACTATTAGTTCACACTCAAATTTTTCTTTGTTGACTTAAGTAGGAATTGACTTTAAATTTTTGTTTTTATATATTACTTGTTTACAGTAAAATTCCCACATACGAAGAGAAGGAGGAGTGATAACCCTATGCAAAATAGGTCGATGGTAAGAAAAATAAATTACATATGTGTACTCTGCCACTCTTAATTTATAACACGCGACGACGGTTTTAGCGTCATAAATTTTATTTTACCGCGGACCGTTAAGGAGGAACGTAATCCTACGTTAAAAGAGTGATCGGGTCGAAACTTATCTTACAGAAACGAATTTGTCGTTTGAGAGTAAGATCACTTTATGAGAGCAGTTATACACAATAACTCGAATGCGGGGATGAATGATAAAACTGAAAGGCACGTGCCCTTTTAAGAGGATAATTGTGGCAAAAATAGGCTTCTCTAGTGCGCCCATGAACCCACGAATCGCTGGCGATGTTGACTCCTCTCGGGAGTAAAAAAAAAAAAAATAAGGTAACGAGAAAATTGCACGATGTCTTAATTTTCTATTACAGTCGAACCCCGCTATAACGAACTTCAAGGGACCAAAGCTTTTGTTCGCTTTATCCGGTGGTTCGCTACATCCGAACCGTTAAGAAAAATGCTAGAGTTCACAAAATGTATAACTCATTAGTTGCAATGTGTATTCAATAATGATGTATTAAAAAATGATAAAATGTATTAAAATATGATCATTAATGAATTAAATCGACTAAAATCGATTACATTAAAATAACACAATACTAATTAAATTACGTAAAATAGGAAAATAGCGGACCAAAATTTTCGTTCGTTATATCAGTGAGTTCGCTATATACCGGGTTCGCTATAACGGGGTTTGACTGTAGTTATCCCTTCTGCGTGTGTGGGTTTCATGCATTTCGATCATTCTTTTAGCTATCTACCACTGCAAAACGCAAGAAGCTCGGTTATTTCTGTTGTGTGGTGTGTTGGTTTGACAGGAAAATACCACAATCACCGATATTGAATTTACCAGCGTACTCGTTCATTACGTGTGAACTTTTCAGTTACATCATTAATAACACATTTCAGTTTCGTTGTGTCATTGTTAGTGCAGTTTGTACAGCATTAGACACCTTCTGTAAAAAAAAATGTGAGTTCTAAATTCGGCAATCTCCTACAATCAAATAGTTTTCTATTTCTATTTTTTCTCGACCCCCACAAACAAGCTAATCATATTTTTTTTCACATAAATATTTTATTTTTACCCGATATGGGGTTAAATTCAATTTTTTTAAAAATTTACCGAGCATATAATTGAGTGCTCTTCTAGTTTATTCGTAAAGTCACATGGCCCTGAAGCCCCAAGTACTCAGCTGTGCCATGAGGAGAAGGCCATAATGATGTTGAAGCCTAGGTTTCCGCGAGGTGTATGTGAATGAAGCCCAAATTAATATCAATGAATGTGATTTCAGAAACAAAAAAAATATTTTTAATTACTTTAGTGTCAATACTAAATTATTTGTACTCATATACTTAACCGCAGTTTTAAGTATTTTTAGGAGAAATTTTCATCGGATAAGAGATGTTGTACCTAAAGTAAAATCAGTGAAATAGTTTTGAATTTTTTTTTTTTCAAATTTAGGACTAGAAGTGTCAAAAACTTCTTTAAACTGGTGCTTATTTTCACCAAAAACAGCAACTATAACAGTATAATAAATCAGTAATAATAAATGATAAATTTTTTTAATTAAATTCGTTGTTGTAAAAGATTTGTCCATTATCCTTTTAAAACTCTCTCCAGTTGCCACATTTCAAATTATAAAAACAATGGCCCCTGCAACTTTCAATTAAGATCACAAATACAGCTAAGCTTTCCAGTTTTTTCAATCTGTATGAGACCTTTTTCTGAACAGAAGTAACATTTAGCTGATTAATTAGGAAAAATTGAACTCTATTCGCCTATCCTAACCTCTGAGTAAGAAAAGTTTTAATATACGCTGACGTATTCTAGCTTAACCACTTGGTTTGACGATAAACATACTTGCCCTGAAAACAGAAGACCTTATGCTCGAAATTAAAGCAAAGTAGAAGAAAGGGTATAAAAATGATGCGAGAAATTATGGTTTCACAGGACTGCATGAAAACCTTTTGCAGAAGTTCCCATCAGGACTCGACTCTTGAGTGGTAGGGAAACTTATTTTAAATGCATTCTTGCCATTAATTTCCCTCCACGACGATTTGCATGCTGAACTATAACCAGCTGTCAAAGAGTCCTTGATATTTGCGTTTCTAAGAAGTAATCTTCTGTTTATAATACCAAGAAAAATGAATTTATAAAAATTTTGACATATTTTGAAAAAAATAAAGATGATTTGTATATAAACACTCAGTCGAAATGTGCAATTTTGTTCCAGAATAAGAATTTTTAACTGTTCTCTATTATACTTTAAATCTAAGTTTTGAAAGTGAAAATATATACACCGCTGCGTAGTAAACTGGTGCACTAGTTGTGAATAGCACCTCAAAAATGAGCTTGTAAGTTAAAAAATAGAGAAATAAAACTGGTGATTCTAAAACACCAGAGACCAGAGAGATGACAAAGTTTAGATAAGAAATTTAAAAAAAATAAACAATGGTAAAAAATGGTAAACAATGGTAAATAAATAATTTTACAATGATTTTGCTTTGAAGATATTCACACATTAATTTTTATAGTTTTTATTTTTATTCCTTTTTATTTTTCCAATTAATTTTTTTTTTGTAAAAATTAGAGAAAAATAAAATAGTTTAAAATTTGCTTTAAAATTCGCAGACATATTGAAATAACTTGGCTGCCTACCCGCGGTTGAAAAAAAGTAAAAATGTAAAAATGTGATGTTTTAAAACTCTCAGAAGCTGAAAAGCATTCGAGAAATTCATCTGACTTTGATCTTATTTCTGTGGCTTGGTACAAGAAGTGCCTAAGTCAGTTTTCTCCAAGATGACTTTGCTTTCTTATGTCTCATTAAAAAAAATATTATTTTCAATGTAAGAAGTACCCAAGTTTATACAATGGTTTAGAAAACACTTTTAAAGCAATGTACAGACTTGGGTACTTCTTACATAGAAAATAATATTTTTTTTTAAAGAGACATAAGCAAACAAAGTCATCTTGGAAAAAACTGACTTAGGCACTTCTTGTACCAAGCCACAGATTTATATATTACCAATTTTTCTAGAAATGAAAAACCTTTACTGTTAAATGAACAGATTACGAAAATTAAATAAGCACGGATACGTAAAACAACTTGTGCAACAGTTACCTATGTAGCAATGTATATTTCGCTTTCAACAGCCAAAAAACATAGGTTTAAGGGGACAGTGGACTTTCAAAATTGTGAAATTTGTCCAAAAATTCCATTTTTTTTTATTTTATTGAATTGTGAAACTACGGACGAGTAGGAATGTGTCACAAAAAGAATTTTTAATTTCTGCGATTACTTTCCTAGTTATAGGCATTTGCATTTAATTTAGATATTATGTGGTTACTAATAGCAATAACTTTAAATGTGTTTTTCTCAAAATAAAAATTTTCGTGTCATACGAATATTCAAACCGCTCCGGGCGCATTTCTAATGATCGTATTGCTTTTGAAATTTAAGTTTTATATACTTAACTGTATATCGAATAAATCTTATTGAAAATAATTATGCTTCTTAGCTCAGAATTTCTAAATTTTGTACTCGAAAAGATGATTTATAGGTATTTTGCGTCACAAAAAAGGGTGTTTTCACTATTATTATTTTTTTCTCTTTATATTTTCAATGAATGCTTAAAATAAGCAATAAGTTCCATTGTTAGTTCTATACGGTATCTTGTAAATAAAAATGACCCTATTATATGCAAAAGAAATACGCCTGGAACATTTTTAAATAGTCCAATTTTTGCTATAATTAGTAATTCATAATTCATAAATTATTAATATTTCATCATTAAATTTTAACCACTTTTACATATCTATAGTACTAATCACATATTCCAATTTCAAGAAAATCCATTGAAAACAAAAAAAGTTAGGTTTGAAGGTCCACTGTCACCTTAAAGTATAAGAGAGAACTTTTACTGTCAGACCACAGAACGAAGAATCACGGTTGGCATAGTGCCAAGACGATTCCATTCATGTTGTAGGTAAGGCTGCTGAGGAAGGAGAGGGAAAAGTCTCGTATTCTCTCGACATTCTTTAGAATTGGTTACTAACTGCATTTGCTTGCTTTTTCCTCGTCTGTTATTTTGATTATTATATTAAAATTAATGGATCCTTTACCCAACACAACTGCTAGGAATAAACCGCTCCATAGTGATTGTAAACGTATAATACACAATGTAATTAAATTGTGTGATAAAGAAGCACCTATAACACTCCTATTTTTTAAATAGATTTACTTCTTTCTTTTTATTATTTTGAAATTATTATTTACATATTCGATCAAAAATAAAGTTTTAAAAAATAACTTTAAAATTGCGGACAAAAAGCAGTCTGAAATACATTACGTATTTCCTAAACAAACACATCCGAAAATATGACGTTTTCCCCTATTTTCTAAGTAGACTAGCTTATCTCGCGCATGTGTAATAGCTTCCAGGGACCTTGCTTCCGTGGTCGGACTATATAAATTCTTATTCTTGGACAAAATTACGCATTTCGACTGAGCGTTTATATACAAGTGTTATTTTTTTTCTTCAAAATATGTCAAAATTTTTATATGTCTATTTTCCTTGGTATTATTAAGAGCAGATAACTTTCTAGAATCGCAAATATCAAGGAATCTTTGACAGCTGGTTATAATTCAGCATACAAATCGTCGTGAATGGAAATAAATGGTAAGAATGCCAGAACGCGCATCATTTACGAAATAACTTAAGCTCGGAGGACATTCCAGTACTTGCAGCTGTTTGACCTTCAGATAAAGGAAAATAGAATTTGAAAATAAAAAATTACCCTCTCCATAATTCCAGGAATTTTTTTTTCTGTAATAAAGATACCGAAATGCGTTCAAAATGGAAACGAGAAGAGCGACAAGATACATTCACTGAAAATTTAGTGAAGCTGTTTTACTATGTCATTGCTATTATTCAGCAATTTTCATGGCCCATTTGTTTTGATATTTTTACCATTATTAATGATAAGTGCATAAGGTAATTTAAATGTAAATGAAGTAAAAGCAAATCAAAACATTTGGCTTAGAGAAGAAAAGAGAATATAAACAAACCTTCAAAGCGTGTAACGATATTTTCACGAAACAATTTAAGTCGAAAATTTCAAGAATTAATTCAAAAGCATTTGTTGCAATAACTTTTATAGTTTTTTTTTAACTGTACTTTGTACTATGAGGTACACAGCTTTTTATTCAATGCCCCCGTAACTATTCTTCGCATGATAATTACAGATTAAGTGTCATAGCAGAAACAAGTTCTACAATCTAAACTTTTGGAATCCACAGTTTTTTGCATACTCGAAAATCTGCTACTCGAAACGCTCAAAATCCCATCCCAAGAACCGACATGACATCACAAGAAGAAAATATTACAAGTAACTTCACAAATCTATATATATAAAACAGTTCCGTAACTGACTCACTGACTGACATACAACGCACAGACCAAACCGCTGGACCTAGAGGGCTGAAATTTTGGACGGCGATTCTTCTTATAGTGTAGGGGTGCACTAAGAAAGATTTTTGAAAAATTCTTCTTTAATTTTTTTAAATTAAATTTTTAAGCTGTTTTAGTAACTTTTTTTAAGTTTGCATTTCAAATAATAATTCGAGGGTTATAAAATTTATATCACGAGAAAGATCATAAAAATTCCTTCAAAATGAAATCTTTTTCAAATCTTTACCTCCATTTTCTGATTTTTGGTGAATTTTTGAAGATTTATTTTTAGAGTTTAATTTATTAAATGCCGATCACGTGATTTCTTTTTCTGGTACTTTAAATAAATTCATCGTCACGTGCATAACTAAATAGACAAAAAAAATATTTTTTTCTTGCTAATGCGGCAGACGATTGGACATCATTTTGTCTATAAAAATATCCCTTACAATTTTTTTTATAAAAATATATTTTTTTTGTACATCAACTGTATACATTGATCGTCGTATTTATTATAAATATATATATATATATATTTCTTTTGGCATTAATTGCATACATTGACCGTTGTATTTAATTTGAATGTACTCCGTAGCGTAGTGCGGGTTTTCAGCTAGTTACTATATAAATTATTTCGTGCGCTTATTTATTGATTTATTTTTGCTTTAAAGAACTTAAGAGGGCATACGTAAGGATGTACTGATGATTTCTCATCAGCTGCTGATATATTTCAGGAATAATGTCAGTGCTAAACAACGATGGGTTATATACATAAAGCTGCTGAGACTGGGACCCATTATATTTCGGGTAATTTACAGGCCTCTAAAATCCTGGAAAACAACAATATATTAATCGGAGATTTTGATGGCAATATTTGAAAACTTTCCTGTGTGACAAATAGCGTGCGAACTTGAAACTTCTAAGAATTCCATAATAATTTTGTCAATTTCTGACACAGACACGGAGAATTCTATATCATGGGCAGTAATATATATTTTGAGAAATGACGCACATTAACTGCTCTTCTGCGAAAAGATGAAGGACTGTTGCTGTTATTGCCCTGGTTGGAGGTGCCATTCACCAGGTCCTAATAGGCTAATGGGCTGAAAGGGACGGCTCCTGTTTTGAATTAGCACCACAAGGGTCGGAGATCGACTTGGCCAAATGACCGGTCCCGTAATTTTGAACCGAGTCAGTGACGAGACCGGAACACTTGATCCCGCACCTCCGGAGGTAAATTTGAGAACTTGGCTAATTCCATAATAATATTGTCAAAATCTGACACAGACACAGATAATTCTATATCTCGGGCAGTAATATATATTTTGAGAAATGACGCACATTAACTGCTCTCCTGCCAAAAGATGAAGGACTGTTGTTGTTATTGCCCTGGTTGGAGGTGTCATTCACCAGGCCCTAATAGGCTAATGGGTTGAAAGGGGACGGCTCCTGTTTTGAATTAGCACCACAAGGGTCGGAGTCCGACTTGGCTAAATGACCGGTCCCGTAATTTTGAACCGAGTCAAGTGACGAGACCGGAACACTTGATACCGCACCTCCAGAGGTAAATTTGAGAACTTGGAGATTTTACGTGCTCCGGCTACCATTAGTGAACACGGCGGTGGATTTACACCGACGAGCATCGAACCAGAGACGTTCAGATCACTGGCCCGCTGCTCTTGCCCCACCGCGCCCTGAAGGATTGTAGCAGCCCTAAGAGAACTTTAAATAACGATGCCGTAAAACAATATAACATTGGCAAAATAAACACCATATATCAATACTGCGCTAGAAAAAAGATTTGGTTCATATCTCAGATTCTCTTATTTCTCTTTTTTTGTCAGAAACACATCAGTAGCGGTACTCAAACTGACTATAATAATAATAATTCAATGCAGAAGTAGTGAATCCACCGCAACGTTCGATTTCAGCAATATTAACTAGAATTCATCTTGGACAGAAAAAAAAAAGACTGGAGAAAAACTAAGATTTTTAGCTTCTCTAGTTTTTAATAGTAAAAGAAATTCACGATCAGTGAACTTTTACTGCTAAAATGACTTTAAGATGAAATTTACATCAAGTATTTTCCTTTAACAGAGAGAGCCAGAAAGAGAAGTCAGCAAACGTGCATAATATACGAGTCAAGTGGGAGAAATGCTTAAAAAATATTCAATTTCATTCATCAAAATTTTTGCTTAGCCAAAAGTTGAACGTATTAAGTAACAACTGGTATAATTATTTTCTCCAGACAACTTTTTAAAGTAACGGGATTGTTACTGATACTTTCTTGTGATTATTGAGTTAATAAATAAATAAATAAATAAATAAATAAATGAAAGTGCCTTGGAATTTTCTTTTAAAAGCAATTTTTTTTAGATAAAAAATACGTAGCACAGTCGAACCGAGTTATAATGAACCCGGTATATAACGAACTCATGTATATAACGAACGAAAATTTTGGTCCCGCCGTTTTCCTATTGTACGTAATTTAATTAGTATTGTGTCAGTTTAATGTAATCGATTTCAGTAGATTTAATTCATTAATAATCATCTTTAATAGATTTTATCATTTTTAAATACATCATTATTGAATACACATTGCAACTAATGAGTTACCGATTTTGTGAACTCTTGTCATTTATCTTAACGGTTCGGACACAGCGAACCACCGGATAAAGCGAACAAAACTTTTGGCCCCTTGAAGTTCGCTATATAACGGGGTTCGACTGTACATAAATTTCCAATTATTTATCGAATGAAATGCTGTTAAGCAATGTTCGACAATTTCTATTTGTTGAAATTAGAAAATTCAACTATGTAAGGCTTTCATGCATCAAATAAAATTTCATTTGCACGAAACTTACGATTACGTTTTAAGTCAATTTTTCATCCTCTGATACCTTTTTTTCTCAATTTCCAATGAAAAGCAGTAAACAATAACTGCATCACTAAAAGAACAACAAGAAAACAACAACGAGATAAAAAGTGAAACGAAGAAGGAAACAGAACGTATTAATTGCTCAATTCTTTTGCCTCCCAATATTGACTAAAGAGATCTCGAGCAGACAGTGCCTCACAGGTCTGGACCCGGGAAATGTCCGTAACTTGTGGTTTATCACAAATAGTGCAGACAGGACTCTGTAGAATTTTCAAGCGGCTCAGATATTTAGCTAAGCACCCATGGGCAATTAAAAGCCTGATAATATCATACGAATCCTTCTGTGAAAAATCTAGACTGATACCCTATTGCAGTGATTCTCAACCACTGTGCCGCGGCACTTTTGTGTGCCGCCAAATTCCTAAAGTGTGCCGCCAAATTCCTAAAGTGTGCCGCCAAATTTTAAAAATGTATATAGTAAAAATTATAATGCTTTTTATTTTACGAGTAAATTTTGTTTAAATTAAAGAAAAGTACACTGTAAAAGAAAACTGTTGTTTTTACAGTTAAATGCCCTATTTTTAACTGTTTTTATCCCTTTTTAAGTAAACAACTTTTAAACTTATCTTTTTCTTTGTGTGCCGTCAAATTTGGAAATCGTTAAAAGTGTGCTGCGACAAAAAAAGGTTGAGAATCACTGCCCTATTGACTAACCATACATTATTAACCTTTCTATCTATTAATACTTGATAAAACGGTTCCTTCAATTTCTTTCGATTAAATACCCTTATACAATTATATGCGATCGGCCTACATGGGTTTTGCATAACTGTAGCACATCTCTTTTCCAATCCATCCGCTGATACCTAAAGTTTGCTATACGGGTTCCTTTGTCGTGAAAGCAGAATGATAATCTGTTTTGAATGGTATTTTCTAGTTGACGTGAGATGATGATAAGAGAAATAATAAATAACAAAAACGGCTTTCTTTCAAGGTATTCTGAAGGACATATGCTGCATACGATACTACGATGAAATTCATACATATTATATAAACCTAATACATTTTTATAGATCCTTATTAAAATGTGTACTGAGACTTATTACATTATCAATATCCTATCACGCATCAATACAAAGCAAAGACAGGGCTGGTATTTTGTTCACTTGTTTGGAATATATGCAAGGCATTAGATGAAACTAAATATCTAAGAAAAATTTGCCTCAGAAATATTTTCAAAAGTGCACTTTTTTTAGTATAACACTTGTATATTGCATAACTTAAAATAACCTAGTAATTAAAAGTATATAAATATACATTTATTTTTATATCTATTAATTAACTCTCTAAAACATAAATTTTTAAGTAAGATTAAGTTTTTTGAAAGATGAATTTATATTTAACGTTTTGTTGTTTAAAAACTTAAAGTACAGTGATTTCCGCTTATAAGAATCACGTTTGTTATTACTGTTTTTGATTCTTATAAGCGGTTGATTCTTATAGCCGAAATTTAGGTTTTTGGACAGGCACACACACACCTATATATACATATATTAGATAATTTACCACAAAATACTCTTTAATTTACGTTAATTATCTTTTATTAAAATTATTTTTTATAATTTTAAAAATACAACTCAATTTCTAGACCTATAAGTAGATACACATGATTATAGTAAGAGAAGAAAAAAAATCCAATATTTGTAACAACATACCTACTTAACAGTTTTAACATTTTAACTACAGGAAGGGAGCAAGAAAAAGTTTTATATGGTAGTTTTATGTAATGAAGTTTTCAGGAGGCTGTTTATACCTCTTTCAATACTAATAGTCTCAGACGAGTATTCACCTTCTAGCTTACGTTTCACGGTTCGTTACCGTGCTGAATCTACTAATGTCACGTTTGCCTAAGTGATAGTGGACACTTCGCCGAAGATTTATGTGTTTCAGGGTCCAGGAAGCCGCAACCAGGAAGTTCGAGGTGGGAAAAAAAAAGAGTCCACATTTTTGTTTGTCAGTGGAGAAAAGTGAAATCGGACCCGGACGGGTAAAGATGCCCCTGGGTCAAGCTAAAAGGATAGTGTTGTGCTAAAGCGTTTAAGGGGAAACTATTGTGTTATGTCTAACAAAGAAAGGATTGAATTTTACGACTATATTCCATCCCATCTTATCAATCTTTGTTTTAAAAAAAACCTCAAAAGAACTTCGTGCCTTTTGAGGGATGAAGTGGCTTTTTTTTTTTTGAAAAATGAAAGAAAACTGATTCTTAAAACCGGTGGATTGATTCTTTAAAGCGAAAATTTTAACATGGAAATAATACATTTGTTTTTGTTTTCGTGATATTGATTCTTATAAACGGTTGATTCTTATAACCACTGATCACTATAAGCGGTGGTTACTGTATCTACAGATGCGTAGATAAAATTTTAAGAAAGCCAATGTTTTCATCTGTATAACTTCATTGAAACATAGGCTTACTTGCCCTTGAGCATAGTTAAAAATGTAGCACATTATTATAATTGTACTATAGAACTATCATTTAATTAGAATAACCTGTAAGCATAAACGCAAAGCTAAAATATTAACAAATAGTTTTTTCTTTTGTATATATTCTGTATTTTTATTAATTCTCTTTTCCACTTTTATATTAGCCATCTCTATAATACAATAAAGACGAAAATTTAGTAGAATTGTATATTGTATGTAAATATCACTTTTTACATATATATATATATATGCGATTTCATAAGGCTGTAACACATAATTATAATATTACTATAGTACTATTATTTAATTAGAATAACCTGTAAGCATAAACGTAAAGCTAATACATTAACTTAAAAAAATTGCAGATCATTATCGGAAAATAATAGGAATGTCCCTGGTATTTTTTATTTACAAAACTAGGGGCTTCGCCCTTAGGCTCGCTACGCTCGCTCCTCTGTTAGGGTCAAGGTCAAGGTATATTGAGTTTGTTGGAATGCGATGGTCTTAAGACTTTATCTCCAGTAGCAAGATATGTACATCAGAAAATATGTGCTCAGTAGTAAAATAAAAATTAAGCCCTCTTCAGATAAGTAAAATAAAAAATATAATAAGAATTAAAAGAATAAAATTTAAATATTTAGAATAATTAGTAAAAATGAGCGTCCACCGGGATCGAACCGGAGACCATCGCATACGAGCAGCGCGCTCAAGCACAGCACCAATCATGGCACAGCAAGTTGAAGGAATAAGTTGCTAATAGCGAGATACATAGGGGTGATTCTCGGGCAATGCAACACCTTCCATCAATTTACTGTTGAAGGGGAATCACTGTTTCAGCTTTAAAATTCAATTAAAAATCGAAAATTTAAGATATAGACTTGAAATGAGGTTTATATGAATAAGAAAGCTTTCGGCTTCCAGATGATGTAAATATTTTCTTTGTAAGATAAAAACTCGAGGAGCATCGATATTACATCCACATATATGACGATATTTCTCGAAAAAGTGGGTTTAATATTTTGATGAAAATATTAGTCTGTTTTAAATTATTTTTAAACAAATGAGGTCTTGTTTGAAGGAGAAATGTCTGTAGTCTTAGAGTGTAAAAAGATCAAAATTCTACGATTAATTTTTGGCGAGTTATCGTAATCTGAACATGAAAAAGTCAATATTTTTCCACAAAACATAAAATTAAAAAAAACTTCAGTCCGACGAAGATGAGACATGTCTTACTTTCTTCCCCGCATTTTTCTGCATCTATTGGTATCGGTCTCGACCCCATACCCCCAGCGATTTCGGAGGAGATAGCGTGACAAGCTTTTGACAGCGGCTGCGGCGGCGGCAGTTACTTTTTTTAGAATAGAGAGACAAAGTCTACATCACTGAATCTAAATATGTATTTAATTCAAATGTTAGCAACACTTCATTCTGTGTCAGGACTAATTAGAATTCTGCTAGGAAAAAAAGAACAGTTCAAGAAGCGTGATATATATATATTCTAATGTGGAGGAACTAGTCGTGTTCCATTTTGCCTTTTGTCCTTCACCGCAGTTTTGCTGGCTACTTTATTATAGGAGCACCATTTTAGGTGAGCCAGCATTGCTGCCTGAGGGGACATCACGGTATCGATCAAGCCTTATTCGAGATTCGAACCCAAGACCACATTATGGAAGATTAGGACACTAACCACTATAAAATAATGTATTTAAGTAATATATTTAAGCTGAATCGTTTACAATAAATGAAGCTGAATCTTTTACAATCATATGAAATTTTTATATAAAATAACATTTTTTTCTATGAATGCTTTTTATTTGCTATAATACTATATCAAATAGTATTAAGACTAAAAGAAAATAAATGCCTCTGAAGATGTTTTGCTTCATTAATTCAACGATGGGAGATTTACAGAATTAATTTTTTTTCTTATATTTTGGCAACAGGACAAAACAATGTATTTCGAAGGATGGTTTTTTTTTTCTCTGCTAGAAACAAAATCTTTCAACACTAATCAGCTACGTGCATAATCTGAAAATCCGAAAGCATTACGTTGTTTTCGATTCTATAAAGTTCTGTTAAATCGATTAAGTAAGCTTCACGCATTCTAAAATCTACCAACTTACCGGAACATAAGTTTGTTAAACATATTACAAATTTGAAATTTATAAAATATGCATTTTCAATTTGTGTCCTAAAATTTGATTGCAAATTTTTAAATCTTTTTACAGATAGCCCTCCTACAGCACGGCATCTTACAACACGGTTTCGCTCTAACACGATAGGATAAATTACGTGAACCCTCGTATAACACTGCAGCCTGTAGCACGGTTTCGCTCTAACACTATAAAAAATTGCGAAAACCTTTGTACAGCATTGTACTTCTACAGCACTAGATAACATGATTTTTGTTTAACACATTTGAAAACTAAATAACCTTAAAATAATGACAGGAAGGAATAATGAACTATAGTGGCTTTACATGAAAATGTATAAACAAATTATAATTTATTCATTTATATCTCTATAAAATTACAAGAAGGCCTAAGCTTAGATGAAAATCTTGAATCCTTTTTCTTGAATGTAGACCCTTCCGCTGAAAGAAGCCGAAAATTCAAAAAGGAGCTGCAAAATTGTCTATCCCCATACCGTGAATCGACAATGACCTTGTAAGAGCCAGCAAATAAACCAAAATTACGGATTTTTTAAAGAGGATAGAAGGTGTAAAAAAATCTAAATGAAGAAAAAGGTTCTGAAAGTGAAGGTGATATCGTTCAACCGAAAAAACGTTTTCGTTTGATTATACCGAGCAGTGATGAGGTAGAAATTTATTAAATTAAGGTCGCATTAAATGGAAATAATAATTTTTTTGTTTCTTTTCGTTTTGTGTTTTATATACATTTATATTTTTAATAAAAAAATTTAATAAAAATTAAGTTGCTTGTGTGGAATTTAAGTTTGTTTTTAATAAGTTTTCGGAACGTAACCCCCCTTTATTGTACTGGCTCTGGGTCTCATATAACACGGTTTCTCAGAACACGGCATTTTCTAGGAACCTATCTACCGTGTTATAGGACGGTTATCTGTACTACAATAATATATGTCATATGAAATAGGCACAGTTACAAAAACTACAGTTACAGCTAAATATTGCAATTTACAGACGAACTAATTAAATTTATTGTATGGTAAGTCAATTTTAATTTACTTCACGCAAAAAGTCACACTTTATAAATGTTTTTACAGTCCAAGTAATACTTCTTTTTCAAAAAACGAGAAGGGCATGGTAGATCATTCGAATAGCACCTGGATATATGTTGTGCAAACCTGAAACAAATTGCGAAGTAGGATTTTCCCATTCGTGGCACGTTTTTGTTCATTACAGATCACCTACAGCGAAAATAGCCCCGAAATCTCTGATGACGGCCATAACTCATATGCTCGGAATATATCGTGCATTTTATTTCAATAAAGATACAAAAAAGCAAAATGGAATTTCATGCGCGATGAAGTTAAAAGGTCACATCTACGGGGAGATTTTTAATGTTACATTTTTTTTATTATTTTAATAAAGTAAAATTATGTATTCCAACAACATCACTTTAAAAATCATAAATTAGTAACCCCGAAGAAAAGAAATCTGATATAAGTTCTACTGCAATATATTCACGGTTTCTCAACAGCGCTGATATGTTTATCAGTCATAAATAACATTTTATGTAAAACGACCATCAGTGACTTGCTGAATTACTCACTATTAAAAATTTACGACGAAATCAAACTTATTTTAACCCTTTAGCTTTTTTAATATTAAACGCGAAGAAAAGTTGATTTTGAGGTAATTTAATGAATTTTTTCAATTCATTCATGTCATTGCGAAGAATTCACAAATCGGACTTACTCCTCGTCATTTTCAGAAGTAGTATTTGGGGCACAAAAAAAGGATACATTTTGAAGACACCAATTTTACTTGATTTGCTATTTTTCGAAAATACTCGAACATTTTCTGATTTTTCCTTTCTTATTTAAGACCATCCACGGTCTTTAACTGACAGATCTCACGACTTAAGGAAGAGAATGTGGAGACTACTGCAATGTTAGTTTTTAACTAAAAATTTTGATACTTACCTAACCAAGTAAGTACAATTGTGATTTTTTTTAATAAATACGAAATTTTTGAATTTATGTACATAAATATTTATTTTTGTGAATAAATGTGAAATTTTATATTTTGTAAATATTTTTTTTGCGAAATTTATTTATTTTTTTTTCGCGAAATATACGTACCCGTAATAATTGTATTAAGCGAATTTTTTAAACTCTTTAATCTCACAATTTGAACATTCAAGAGTGCATTATTCTACAAACAAAATCTCAAATGTTCAGACAGTAGTTTTTATTTTATACCTTTTAACCTTTAGCTTACGGGGCCCACTGTTTTCGATTCCCTCTTTAGAACGGGAAATTTCATACTCCCTTTGTAAGAACGGTCATTAAGGGGTTTTATATATATATATATATATATATATATATATATATATATATATATATATATATATATATATATATATATATATATATGTATATATATATATATTTATGTATGTATATATATATATATATATATATATATATATATATATATATATTTATGTATGTATATATATATATATATATATTATATTTATGTATGTATTATGTGTATATATATATATATATATATATATATTCATTCTTGGGACACATGCTGTCCCACCCCGTAAAGAAAAGGTTAAAGTTGAGCCTATGAAAACGCTGTTTGGGAGCATTATCAATCCCGGGGTATGCCCGCTTTACATAAACTTACTTGCTTACGAAAACAATATTGTCCACGGAAGTAAAAGAGAAATTTATGTCGACCCTGTGTGCGCAACCTTCATTCTTTGTAACCCGAGTCCAATAAATTTACCACCTCTCGTCATATGGATGCGAGTCAGGGATGGCGGCTCTTCATCCCCGAGAAATTATAGAAATTTACGATCATCTAGGCATTTACTTGGACACTGAGCCACTTCCCCGGAGAAGTTATTACAACGGAAAGATGCGAAGGCCGCCATCAATTGGGGTTGATGAGCACGACGCCCACAAGTAGTGTGCATATCTTCCAATTGCTACTGGTATCAGGCACCTACACAAACGCACACCATAAAACTCACATTATCTTCTATAACAATCATCCCCCGTGTTTCTTCTTGGGCGACAAAAGGGCCCAATTCTTTGACTCAGCCCCAGATTGCAGGCGAAAGTGAAAATGTGAATGTTGAAGCGAAGAGAAATGGGAGAGAAAAAACGAGCCCTCCCCTGCAAATCCCCTTATGAATGTTCAAGACTGTACATATATTGTATTATTTTATGCCCTCTTGCGAAACCTCTGACTGATATTTGACTCTCCGACTAAATCTACGATTGTGACGTGTACTCGAGTAATAGACGGGTTTTAAAATACGTTATGGACAAAAACGAAGTTACTGAATACTGTAAATATCAATCCTTACTATAGACACAATCTGTCTTTCAACAATGATAGATAAAATGATAGTTGTCGAATGGCAAACGTACTCTAGGCAATGTATTTTTGTAACCTTAAAGAACAGTCGTCACGTTTCATTAAATAACTTTTGAATTATAGATCCCCTAATCCCAGATTGTCTAGCCTTGCTAGACAATCTCTATGAAATCAAAAATCTTTTGAGTGTACGTAGCTTAAAAAGTAAAAACGAAAATAAACCGAAGGAAGAGGGAAAAAATTAAGACAATCTAATTAAATAATTTAAAATAAAATAATATAGTAATAAAATTCAAATTTAAATAAAAATAAAATAAAGATATAAAGTAAAATTAAAAAGAAACGCATTGAGAAATTAAGAGAAAAACTATATAACATATCCTCAGATTAGCGGAATAGTTCAGTTGGGAGAACACCGGTCTCGAGTTTAGAACAGAGGTTCGATCCCTTACGTCCTGAATTCGCGGTCCTGACAAACAGTCGTTACAGTGATGCCCGAACAGGGGCTATTAGGCCAAACATATGAAGAAAACTCGGGGAATGAAATAATTCAGTATGGTCTATAAAAAATCAATAAAATACATACAGTCCAACACGAAGTGTAGTTGGCCCCTAAAAGAAAGATCAATTGCGTGAAGAATGACATTTAAAAACACGAGAGCTTCTTATATAGTTGGAATATTTCATTTCGAAGATCATCGACTCCTTGGAGAATCCTGTTCGATTCTCGGTCATCACAAGCATATCACATTGTCCGAAACATTACATATGTCAGATTCTAGAGCACGCATGTCCAACCCGCGTCCGGTGGACCGGATGCGGTAATGGACAGCTAGTAATGCGGCTCCACTAGATGGTAAACTTTTTAACACCGATATTCCCATAAAAAATATCCCTCTCCTCTTAATCACGCCTTATGTCATGCAAAATTTACTATGTATACCTACTACCTACATTTACAAACAGTATTTTTAAAGAATGGAATCGTAGAGTAAAATTAGAGAGAAAAATTTCTGGTGAATACCTTAAGAACTCACTAAGAATTACAACCTCGGCCATCCTACTAGACATTCATGCATTAATTTCACAAAAACAAGGTCTAATATCCCACTAGTTTTGTTTATTTTCCCGATTTTTTTTTTTTGCATTATAGTGAAAAAAGTTTAAAAAGGGAGGAAACTTTACAACATGTATACATCAACTATATTATGTTCTTAATATGGCCTAAAACAATTCCTTTTCACTCAATACAGCCCAGACAAGCCAAAAGAATGGATCCCATGCACTGGAAAGAAAAATTATATGCCTTATATGCATAGTATTTATCATAAGTAATATTGCAAGTCTTAAAAACATGCAGTTTTTAAGACTTTAGACTAAGAAGTTTTAACATTTTTTTTTAACGATGTGAAACTTCCTTTACAAAAACAAAAAAAGAGACTTTTGATGACTGTATGATGAACTTCCCCTGAAAACGTCAAGAGTAGCAAGAAATGATCTCCATGTAGCAAAAAGTTTCTAGAGAGTAATTAAAAAAAAAAGAAAAATCTATTAAGAGTAGAAGAATAGTGAGAGATTTCTGATCCATTGACAGAATATTTATGAGAGCGTAACAGCACTATGAAATCCCTTCCCTCCGCTTCTCGTTAAAACTGGCTGGGAGTAGACGCGAAACAGTTGTCGAGTTTGAGTGCATCGGAATTAAAGGATTGTTCCTTCAATATTGAGCCTAAAAAAGGCGTTGATAGATGAACTGCCAGCACACTTCACTTTAGACGGATGAGGAGTCTGACGGGTAGTTCTCAATGGATGGATGGCTTGGAGAAAATGGTGGAACAAAAAAAAAAAAGAAGAACGGACTGTTGCTGAAGTAAGGGTAACATGATTTACCAACAAAAGAGTACGTATGTGTGTAACTTTTTTGATATTAATCTACTTTCCTAGGGATGAAAAAAAATAATAAGACTGCACCCTATTGCAAATGTAATTATATTTTATATTAATATCCTTCGAGGGCTGATTTTTATTTTTGGAGAGAGTTTTAACTAGTTTGTGAATTGTTCATAGTGATAATCATGCCTAATGCTATTCCGACTTGACGATGAACTATTAAGGTATCCGACTATGCTCGGAGCCCTCTTTTTTTTTTCAAAAACTATTCTTGCGAAAATTTCTGTCTTATTTTTCGAAGGTATATAGCACCAAAATACGAAAATGAGGAAAAAATTGACCATAACTATGCAACTTTTTACAAAATTGAGGATTTTTAAAGTAGGATTACGTTTCTCCATAATGGTCCTCTGGAAAGCAAAATTTCAGACGCTAAAACCCCCCGTCCGTACCTCTCGAGTTATAATTTTGGCAGCGCGCCCAACCCAGTCTGTATCGCTTGGACAAGCAGTAAACAGATAAACAGAAAAGTACCAAAATGCGTCAACATTTTGACATATATATATATATATATATATATATATATAGATACATATATACATATATATATATAGATACATATATATATACATATATATATAGATACACATATATATACATATATATATAGATACACATATATATACATATATATATAGATACACATATATATACATATATATATAGATACACATATATATACATATATATATAGATACACATATATATACATATATATATAGATACACATATATATACATATATATATAGATACACATATATATACATATATATATAGATACACATATATATACATATATATATATATATACATATATATACATATATATATCTATATATATATATATACATATATATATAGATATATATATATACATATATATATATATACATATATATATATATATATATATATATACATATATATATAGATATATATATACATATATATAGATATATATATATACATATATATATAGATATATATATATACATATATATATAGATATATATATATACATATATATATAGATATATATATATACATATATATATAGATACATATATATACATATATATATAGATACATATATATACATATATATATAGATACATATATATACAGATACATATATATACATATATATATATAGATACATATATATACATATATATATATATACATATATATACATATATATATATACATATATATATAGATACATATATATACATATATATATAGATACATATATACACATATATATATATAGATACATATATACACATATATATATAGATACATATATACATATATATATAGATACATATATATACATATATATATAGATACATATATATACATATATATATAGATACATATATATACATATATATATAGATACATATATATACATATATATATAGATACATATATATACATATATATATAGATACATATATATACATATATACATATATATACATATACATATATATACATATACATATATATACATATATATATATATATATATAGATATAGATACATACATACATATATAAATACAAAAGAGGCAAGCAAAGATAGGTACTCCTACGTTAATCACCCGTGGTAGTTTCGTTAGAAGAGACTACCTGAAAACCTTTCTTTTCTGATTGTTTTCACAGTATTCATTTAGAATTATCTCAAAGCAAAATGTACCCCTTTTTAATCAAAGTATCTGGAAACTAATGTATTAATAGGAACCCGTCTGTTGTACTAAAATCTTTCCGATTTATGTAGGCAAGCCGTTTATAGATCCTAATCCAGAAATAAATTATTTTGAAAAGACGTTACTGCCAGTTGAATTAATTGAATATTCGTGTTAGATAGTATTTAGTTAGCCACTGAGAAGAACAGTTCTCCGAACGTCGCAGATTAGTAAGCTGATATTTAAAAGCTAAAATGACTCGAAATTTGAGAAAAAAATTTCAGGTAGTCTCTCCTAACGAAACTACCGCGAGTTATTAACGTAGGATTACTTATCGTTGTTTACCTCGCTTTTTTTTCTTTTTTTTTTTTTTGGACGCATTTTGATATTTTTCTGTTTAACTATTTACTGCTTGCCCAAGCATAAATACATAACACATACATACATACAAAAGAGGTAAGCAACGATAAGTAATCCTACGTTAATAACCCGCGGTAGTTTCGTTAGAATAGACTACCTTTTTTGTTTTTCGTCGAAATGGAGCCAGTTTTTACATAAACGGCTCTAGCACAACAGAAAAAAAGTTTTACATACATCCTCAATATCTTTTTATTATATGTATGTAAAACACTCGTGAGTGTCAAGACCTAAAAGCTAATCTACATTTTGAAATCTAAAAGAAATGCAGGCGATTATATTCAGTTACATGTAAAATTCCAGTCCATTTCTCGTGAGATTTTTTGTAAAAGCAACAGTAAATCAATAATAGACTCAGAGCCAAATCTGTAGTTCATTACATTCTTTATATTATAAAAAACCTACCTGAAAAAATGTCATAGACATATCAGGATTGCATTTTGAGTTATCGTAATAGTCGTTTACATTTTTGATTAAAAACAAGTTCTTCAGAAAACACAATTCCACTTGTATTGAAACGGACAGCTTTTTCTCCCCTTTAAATCGCTCTCATATCTATCGATCGTACCGAAAAAAACAAAAGCTGATTTAGAAACAGAAATTCACATTCTTTAAAAATCGCGAATTTTTAAAAAAAATCTGAATTTCCATCAAAATCGCGTTTTAAATGGAGTCGGATACCTTAATTCAAAAAATGTAGTCATCCCTTAATGATTTTAAGAAGTTGTGATTTCCTGTTTACATTTTCCCTGTAAATCATAATTGCTAACAATTGCTTTTCATACCGACAATATGTGAAGGGATGCAAAGAAAATTTGCGTTGAAATATTAGGCTATACGGAACCTCGAAGTTTGTAACGATGAAAAAAGCTATATTATTTTAAATAATCCTATATTAAGATATGGACTTCCCATCATGAATTTACATTTATAATGTGATTCATATATCTACTGTGTATAATATAATTTCTAAGTTATTCGCATTTAAAGCAATATTCAAGATGCAACTTAGAAAATTATATTTTTTTTCGTAGTTCACGAATACCTGATTATTAAAATTAGTTGGAAACCAAACGAAGTTAACCAACGAAAAATTAATACCATACAACAACATCCCTGTATTATATTATATTATGACGGTAAATTATTGCAATAAACAAAGAAAGAACTATTGCAATAAACAAAGAAAGAACTAGTTAAGCATAACGAGAATTCCATATGTCTGAAGCACGTAGAGCATTAGAGACATTTAACAAGAAAGAGTAACCGTGAATTCGTTGAAAGATTTCTAAAGTGGTCATAATATAACTTAAGATATCTATGGTGCCCAGTGTAAAGGGCTTAAGTCAAAAAAAGTGATTTTTAGTTATTTGTTAGTATTGATAAAAAAAAAAACTTTTGACTTGTATAAAAGGCTTAAGTCTACCAATTTTGTATACAAAAGCACATTTCTTTGTACAAAAGACTCAAGTCGAAATTATATTTATGCGATTAGTATAAAAGCCAATGACTTGTTATATTTAAATCACTGTTTTTGACTTAAGCCCTTTATACCGGGCACCATAGATATACAAGGTACATAGCCATGATCGTGTTTTATTTAAAGGAGTGGTTCCCAACCCGTAGAAGTCTGCGGACCACTAAGCTAGAAATTGAACTATGTGCGCCCACCCTCCTCGACTTGAGGGGGGGGGACCTTCTGGGGGGGATATAGAATATCCCTCAGGCAAAAGGGATACAGGATTAACATACATTCTAACGTATCATATTCTAATCTATATATATAAAACTGTTCCGTAACTGACTCACTGACATACAACGCACAGACCAAACCGCTGGACCTATAGGGCTGAAATTTTGCATGGCGATTCTTCTTATGGTGTAAGGGTGCACTAAGAAAGATTTTTGAAAAATTCTCTTAGATTTTTTTAAATTAAATTTTTAAGTTGTTTTTGTAACTTTTTTTAAGTTTGCATTTAAAATAATAATTTGAGGGTTATAAAATTTATATCACGGGAAAGATCATAAAAATTCCTTTAAAATGAAATCTTTTTCGAATATTTACCTCGATTTTCTGATTTTGGGGGAATTTTTAAAGATTCATTTTTAGAATTTAATATATTAAATGATGATCACGTGATTTCCATTTCTGGTACTTTAAATAAATTTATCGTCACGTGATAACAACGAAATAGACAAAAAAAAAATTTTTCTTTCTAATGCAGCAGACGATTGGATATTATCCAAAAAAAAATAAATATCCCTTACGACTTTTTTATAAATATATATATATATATATATATATATATACATATAATTTTTACATCAATTGTATACATTGATCGTCATATTTATTATAAATGTATATAGATATTTTTTTTGCATTAATTGCATACATTGACCGTTGTATTTAATTTGAATGTACTCCGTAGCGAAGTGCGGGTTTTCAGCTAGTAATAAAATAATTATGTTAAACTTTTCAGAAATTTTAATTCGACACCTGATAGTCATCGGATATATTCGACCCATCTAGTTCAATGAACATTGCTTTCAAAATCCCCGGTCTAATTAGCCCTCGTGTAGCAAAAAATGACCGTAGGCCTCCAAAACCAATCAAAATCCCCATTTATTTTGCAGATTTTTTATATGTGTTGCCGGACCACTCCCGAGGCTCTCGCGGACCACCGGTTGTAAACCACTGATTTAAAGCCTACAATTAAGAGGAAAAAAATTCAATATGAGGGAAATGTATCAAAACTGAATATCTAGACGGATCAATACAGACCTTTGTCAGAAACTTAAAACATGTACCAGAATCTAAATAAAGTCTACTCTCCACGTCAGCGCGGTTAATGAGCGAAGGATATCAGGGAAGAAACCTTAATACTTTAACGATGTTAAACCTTAATTTTAAATCTGTTGATCATATTTCACAGCCGAGAAAGGTTACTAAAAATTGCAATAAAGAGTGATATATGAATTCAAAGTAACAGCCTTCTGGGATAACTCTCACGTATACACATGAAAGGTAACACTATATTTGAAATAAAAAACGCACAAGATTTTGATTTTAAACAATATTATTATAGCTCATGAAACATCATTATGCACAGTAAAGCAATACAGTATAATATTAAATTTTAAGTCAGCCATTGGCGTAGCAGGGGGGGGGGGGGCAAGGGGGTCTATCATGCCCCGGGCGCCACTCGCAGAGGGGCGCCAATGTAAGATCTATATATTATATTACTATATGTTTTCGAGGGAGATTCCAATATAAGGTCTATATATTATATTACTATATGTTTTTCAGGGGAGGGCACCAATATAAGGTCTATATATTATATTACTATATGTTTTTCGGGGAGGGCACCAACATAAGGTCTATATATTACGTTACTATATGCTTTTCGGGGGGGGGGGGTGCCGATATAAGGTCTATATATTATGTTATTATATGTTTATCGGGGGGCGCCAATATAGGGTCTATATATTATATTACTATATGTTTTTCGGGGGGTTCGCCACAAAGGTATCGTGCCCCGGGCGCCAGTTATGCTCGCTACGCCACTGAAGACAGCTTTAAAACAGCAAAGTAAGAGGCTTCAAACATGAGAATGAAAAGAAAATCTTACAGAATCATTCAGGGCGGACCACGAATAATCACATCAACGAATGTAAACATGCGATAGACAAGGCTGGACTGAGGTGATTTTTATGTAGATAAATACCTTGAACCGGCGCAGCAGTGTAGATCAGAGCATTAAATGAGAATTTTGAGGATTTCAGAAGAGAGCCTCAAAGTTTCTAGCCAACAAGAATAAATATGGCAATACATGCAAAGAAATTTGCACCTGCACAATATTAACGTTCGAGGTGGACCTGTGGTACAGCGCGCGGGTTTTCGGTGCTGAGGGTGTTCGGATCGAATCCCGGCGTCGCGCCACGAAAAATGCCTCCGTTTGTGTCTTCCCTTCATAGGGGGTAATGCTGTCCGCCTATATGGTGCCCCCATAATAAAACTGCGGCGTAGTATAGGCGAATGTTTGACGACAAGTGCCTTCGCATTGAAACGGTATTAACATTCGCAACTAATTTGAATCAGACAAATGACACAACGTATTACAATTAAATAAAAAAATTAAAAAACTTATTTAACTCAATAGTAAAGCAATTATTTCTCTCCTACCTTTAAGTTTTAATGATTTCAGATTACCTAAATACAATTGACAGTTTATATAATTCAGTATTAAATGTTTTCAAAGCAAAATTAAGGAAACTTGCCAAAAACTGGAACTGGAACTGAAAACGATGCAATTGAAATTTTAAATTAAGTGCTTATTCAAGACATAAAGAAACTCGAGCAATGATTAAATTTAAAGCAAATCCACAACCCCTCCTTCCTCTTTACATCAACGACTTGACAAAATCTTAAATAACCGACTGAAAATCATAACAACTAACAAAATATTCGCATTTACATACAAACAGGGATTCTCGTAATATAAATATCATGCGCTAACACTTGAGCTGATCAATCGTGACTAATTTACCGCCCACAAATGCTTCATTACAACAGAACCCGTTGACACAGGTTTCCACAACCGGGGCAGGTCAACCCCGTAAAACACCAAGAGCATATATCCCCAGTCCCGCACCCAGTAACATCCCCTGCTGATAGATGAACTGCCATCATACCTTCCTCTCTTGATGGATGGACGGGTGCCTGACCTCTCCAACCTCTGGCGCGCAGCAGACAGCTCCTAAAAGGCTGAATCGGGTCTGATCTCGCAGGGGACACACGACCCTGATGATGCAACATGATGAATGAACGAACGGGCTCGAACAAGTAAATGATAACCTTTCAACTCTTTCTTCGGACAGTGAAGCTCGGGGAAAAGTATTTCCGGCACGGGAAAGGTAGAGTGGGTTCTTCAAAGTAACAGACGCAATGCAGGTGTTTACACACGGACATCAACGCGATATTTAAAGTACAGACACCAACTCCCAGAAATGTCTTTCATCAAGTAGTTCGCTCAATAAATTAATCCTAGTTTAGAGCAATCGCGGACAAAACGCTGGCGTAGACTTATATTTTCCCCAGTCGTGACCCACGGATATATTTACCTAGTACACGGGTGGGCTAATTGCGGCCCGTTACAGATTTTTTTTTTTTGTGGCCCGCCAAGACACCCAGAAAAATTGCCAAAGATAGCCAAAAACTCCAAGATAGCCAGGAAAACTGCCAATATTTAATTTAATTTATATTTATTGATTTTTATGATACAATTTATACCTTTTCTGAGGGGGCTGGGGGTGCCTTGGGTGGATTGCAGATCTGTACTGTATATCCGGCAACCTTCAGCCCCACAGCAATTGAAAATACATCCGAACTTGGGAAATTAACCCTCTACTGCGTATTCAGGTTCTTGCTACGTAGTGACTGGTCTTCAGGTGTTTCATGGCCGATACTCGAAAGAGGAGGGGGCCGAGGTGGATTATATAGATTATACCTTTTCTTATATTAATATTATTCAGTAATATTGGCCATCTTGTGGATGACAGAAAATGTAATAATTGTTATAATTGTTGTAAATATAATAACTGCTATACATAACATTAGGGGGGGGGGGGAAAGCAAGTGATCACAGAGATGGAAGCTAAATTGACTTCTTGTGTAATCAAGAATTTAAAACTTTTCGGTTAATACTTGCAGGTTGTCAACAAATTTGTCTGGGGGTGTTAAAAATTTAGAATTTTTAAAATTAAATTGTCTTGGCTTGGGGGAATAAGCGTAGTTTGCTCTCCCTCAATGCCCATGAGTTCCGACTGGGAGGATTTCCGTAGGAACAACCTGATATCAAAAGTTTCCGTAGAAGCCTAGGCTGTGGACGGAATAATATTATACAAATATATAAACGACCCAACCTTTCGGTTATGCGTTAATAATAATAATTTTAAAAAAACTTAAGGGGGGGGGGAACTTATGCTAATTGTGTAACACACAACGAAATAGAATATCTATGAAATCGGATAATGAACACCCATAAGGGCCATAACTATTTTTCTTATGGCTCTTCTACAGTAATAATCATTATAAAATCTATTCTTATTCCAGATATCAATATTGGTAGGTAAGCTTCTGCGTATATTATTAAATTGACTGCATACTATCATACAGTGCTCCACCGATTGTTCAGTACCACAAGATCAAGTGGTACTTTTTCCGTGAAACCTGCTTTGATAACTACCAAATGACCCATGTCCAGTGATTACTTGGTCTATGTAAAAATCTGCACTTAGCCTGTCAGTTTTAACTTGAGGAAAAATTTCTCTTACTCTAGTTCCAGCAGTTGTATTGTTCCACCTATCTTGCCAGACGTGTTCCGCCATTTCAAATAATTTTGCTTTTACTTGGTTTCTAGTCCATTTAATTTATTTATTACTTCCAATTTAGTTGCTTCTTTTGCAGTCTGATCAACTGCTTCATTTTTATCAATCCCAATATGCGCTTTTATCCAATGTAGTGCGACATTAAGTCCCGAAGTTTGAACTAATTTTTTGATGTTATCCACCATCTCACTTTTAAAACTGAGTGTATTTAATGCCTGTAACGCACTACGTGAGTCTGAATATATATCAATTGCTTTATGACCTTGTCCAATAGCATCTTCAATAGCCAGTTGTATTGCATACAGTTCAGCACTGAAGGAACTCGCATTATCAGATAGCCTTTGTTTTATTTCCAATACTTTTAAATCCTTAATAATATTATGGATTACACCTTTTCTGAAATGCAAAGTTATCTAATAAATGCAATAATTTAAAAAAGGTGCGGCCCTCCGCTGACCTCCGCTTCCGCAAAGCGGCCGAGCCGAAACAATTGCCCACCCCTGACTTAGTATCCTACGACTTCCCGCCACATTTTCTTAAAAAAGGTACTTTTAATACGACAAAGAAACATTTATTTTTTTAATATCTTTCTAAACAAACATTAAATAAACATAGTATAATACAAATGAGAGAATTTAAAAATTCTAATAATGTGTGAATGCGCGGGATATAGATCGGACGGATTTTCTAGTCGTCAGCAGACACCATGAGTTGATCAGGTGAACATCGCGGTTTCGTATTCCAAGCGTTCTTTAGAGACAACGATTCTGTAACCGCGACACAGTGCGCATTTGGTACGCGATTCGAGCACTGCACAACTGATCGCGTTCCTAATCGAAAAATAATCCTTCTATGCTTTTCAAACGTGAAACCAAACGGATCTGCATTACCAAGGAAACCAAGTGGTCATCCTCGGAACTTTAGAACACCTAAAAAGTCCATGAGTTCCCTGTTCGTAAGGAAGTTGCCGTCTCTCTTCCAGGGATTACCAACAGAGTGATGGAAAACTTTAGAGAATGGCTTCGACAGTGCATCGCAAATAACGAGCGCCACCTGAGTGATGTTATTTTCAAAACCTAGTACATAAAAAAAAACTTAAAAACAGGTAGCCCTCCTACAGCACGGCATCTTACAACACGGTTTCGCTCTAACAAGGTTAAGATAAATTGCGGGAACCCTCGTACAACACTGCAACCTGTAACACGGTTTCGCTGTAACACGATAAAATAATTTGCTAAAACCTTTGTACAACATTGTACTTCTACAGGACTAGATAGCATGATTTTTGTTTAACACATTTAAAAACTAAATTACCTTAAAATAATGACGGGAAGGAATAATGAACTATAGTGGCTTTGCATGAAAATGGATAAACAAATTATAATTTATTCATTTATAACTCTATAAAATTACAAGAAGGCCTAAGCTTGGCTGAAAATCTTGAATCATTTTTCCTGAATGCAGACCCTTCCGCTGAAAGAAGCCGAAAATTGAAAAAGGAGCTGCAAAATTGTCTATCTCCATACCGTGAATCTACAATGACCTTGTAAGAACCAACAAATAAACCATAATTACAGATTTTTTAAAGAGGATAGAAGGTGCAAAAAATCTAAATGAAGGAAAAGGTTCTGAAAGTGAAGGTGATATCGTTCAATCGAAAAAACGTTCTTGTTTTATTGTACTGAGCATAGATGAGGAAGAAATTTATTAAATTAAGGTCGCATTAAATGAAAATATTTTTTGCTTCTTTTCGTTTTGTGTTATACATACATTTATATTTTTAATAAAAATTAAGTTGTTTATTAAAAACAAACATTTTTTTAAAAATTCCATATAAGTTTTCAGAACCTAACCCCCCTTTTTTTAACTGTCTCTAGGTCTCATATAGCACGGTATCACACAACACGGCATTTTCTAGAAACCAATCTACCGTGTTATAGAAGAGTTACCTGTATAAGTACTTTCGAAAATATAAAGCTTTTTTTCTGTAAATTCTCTCGTTCGTTTTTTATTACCCTTTGAAACGTGGGAGTCCATCTGCCGCACCCTGTAGTAGCATCACCAACAAACGCGTTCACGTATACCAGCATTCTTCACCTTTTAAGTTTTTTTTTTAATATTTTCTTTTAGGCTGTTGTGTATTCCGCAGTAGACAGCAGATGATAAAAAAAAAGTATTTCTTTATTGAGAATTCAAGAATATTCATATCCGGAAAGGTTGAGGGTCGACAGTAAAAAATCAACGAAATTCTCTTGTCATGAATGGAATCTCAGCTGCTTGAACGAAGTCCTTATTTAGAGTTGCTAAAAAAAATGTGTTAAAACTAGAAAAGAAAAACAATAGAGAGGCGATCGCAATAATCAAAATATAGATCATGCTCGATTTATGTTACCGTAAAATTTTAAGTATAATACGCACTTTTTTTTCACATTTTAGTCCGCAAAAATGTGGGTGCGTATTATATTCGTGTACAAAAAAAAAATTTCAGGTAGTCTCTTTTTACGCAGGATTACTTATCGTTGCTTACCTCTTTTTTTTTACGCATTTTCATACTTTTCTGTTTAATTAGTGTGTAACAAAATTATAAGACCACCCAAAATATCACTCATTTTAATATTACACTGCATAAAATGAATAATTTTAAAATTTGAAGCAAATGAAAAAAGTTATATTTTCTCAAATAAATCGCTTAAAGGAAAAAAAAATTGAGTTAATTTCACACAGTAAAAGATTTTTTGAAATCTGGGTGTAACATAAATATAAGACCACTTATTTTTTTATTTAAAATCTTTTGCGTATTTAAAACTATTTTATTTTTTCTTTCAAAATCGTAGATAAACTGTAACTTTACATCACAAAAAATTCCAAACGATAATATTGTAAAAGAAATAGAATTTAATTTGTTTGTTTTTATGAGGAAATTCACAATGCCACGTGGAAGAGAATTATCTGAACTAGAAGTTCGAAAAATTTGGTTTTATAAGGGCTCTGGAAAATCGGAACGTGAAATAAGTAAGATACTTAAACGGTCTAAAACTGCTATTCATAACGTTTTAAGTAAAATAGATTTTTATGGAAAATATAAAAGATCTGGCAGAAAGAGTAAATTATCAGCTCGCGATAATAGACGAATTTTCAAGCTTGCAACGAAACAGAACTTGTCTACTCGTAAAATAACACAGCAGACAAGTAAAACTATTTCACATATGACAGTCTTGCGCACTTTAAGATCAAATTCAAATGTTGCTCTTCGTAAATTACATAGAAAACCAAGACTGCTAAAGCATCATAAAGAAGGAAGGGTGAAGTGGGCAAAGAAACTCATGACCTGGGATGCTGCTTGGAAAAATATTATTTTTTCCGACGAAAAAATTTAATTTGGATGGCCCGGACGGCAATATTTTCTACTGGCATGATTTACGCACGGAACCTCGGGTTTTCTTCAGTAGACAGATGGGTGGTGGCTCTGTGATTGTGTGGGGAGCTTTTGCATATGATGGGAAATGTGATCTGCAGCTAGTTCTTGGAAAAATGGACTCTATTTGTTATCAACAACTGCTTTACCAACACCTTATACCTTTTAGCCCATTTTTAGGAGGGTGAAACTGGAAATTTCAGCAAGACAATGCGCCATGCCATGTGTCTAAATCAACTAAAAACTGGTTTCAAAAAGAAAAAATCGAGGTCTTAAACTGGTCAAGCCTTAGTCCAGACCTGAATCCCACCGAAAACTTGTGGGGCCATTTGGCTCGTCAAGTGTATGCAAATAACCGTCAGTATGATTCTGTGTATGAATTGGAACTAGCTATCATGGATGAATGGGACAAAATTCCCAAATATTTGCTCGAAAACCTAATTAATTCAATGAAAAATCGAGTATTTGAAGTTATTCAGAAAAATGGTGGATCAACATCATATTAGTTTTATTTAAAAAATTTCTTTCAACTAGTGGTCTTATAATTTTGTTACAGATATTTGATCGGAAAAATTTGAAATTGTTGATAAAATAATTAGTATATTTAAATATCTCTTAAAAATAATATACATATATTTTATATTTCATTTATTAACATCAACCTAATTTAATTTTTAAAAAATTATACTATTTATAGTAAAAATCACAAAATCCACAGTGGTCTTATAATTTTGTTACACACTGTATTTACTGCTACTGTGTTTGGCGCGCTACCAAAATTATAACTCGCGTTTCCGGAGGACCGTTATTGAGGAACGTAATCCTACCTTAAAACGTAGTTTTAAACATTGAAGAAACGACAAACAATAGATGAGCTGTATTCTAGTGAAAGTGATTAAGACTGATAATTTCACAGTATTGTTTGTTTTGAATTAAAAATTTAAGTTTTTTTTTCCACCGAATTTGACGTTTTCGCTTATTTTTATTACAAATTTTATTTATGTTAATAAATATTTGTGCAACTTTTAGATAAAATATTGAAAAGTTATGGATGCGTATTACAGTCGAATTTAAATTTTTCCGAAAATTTCGCGCAAAATCAAGCATGCATATTTACTTGTGCGTATTATAGTGTTAGCTCTTCTTTTGCTAACAAGGCAAGCTTCTGGTTACTTAATAACGGAAGATCAACATGACATTATACTTAAAACGATAACAACAGTTTTATTTGAGGAATATAGAAAACACTTAGCGGCTGGCCGTCAACGTGCGACCGCCATCCATTACACAACGCTCTCTCTCTGTTACAATATTGCAGTGCGCATGCGCTCACATTCTTCGTGCGGTCTGTTACATGCTGCCATCTATTAACATAGAAAATTGCTTACATTCGGGCATCCTGACAGAGAATTGCCCTCAATTCGTACTTATAACACTACTAAAAATACAACTTAAACATTTAGAAATATAAACAATGTGCTAAAAAAACAAAAATAATATATGGTCTTCAAAGTCTTTTGGATAATGTCCTAATTGAGTCCTTCTTAGAGTTCAAGAGTTCTTGGGTAAAATTTAAAAAAGAATAAAAAAAACTATATTACCTGATCTTCGGAGGTTGTTACCTGGTGATGATTTGAACTAAGTTAAGGTGGTTCAGGAGGTTCTGCACTGGGAGCCTCGTTGTCTGAATCGTCATCGTCTTCATATCGAGGTTTAGGCCATGGCTTGAGTTGACTGACGTGAGCTGTGGTGGTGTAAAATCGTCCTTTCTGCTTTTCCTCCAGCTGAGTAACTCTGTATGTGTCATTCGGCAGTGTTTCTGTAATTATCAGTGGTCCTCTATATTTCGCTTGCGTCTTCGTAGGTTCTCCTGTTGGTTTTGGTGGTCGTCTGACAACTACTATTTCTTCTGGTTCGTATGTTATAGTTCGACACCTTTTCTTGTCATAATCTTCCTTCATTTTTTGTTGCTTCTTTTCAATCTCTTTACGTGTTTTCTCTTTACTTCTGGTACAATAACATTACTTTCAGCCTGAGAAATTATCTTATTTTGATTCTGGATTTTTAATTTTTCCAATTCAAAAGCATATTGTTGTTCAATTTTATGTAATTCCTGTTCATCTATCTTATTCTGATTTTCAATTTTTAGTTTCTCTACTTGCAAAGCTCGCTCAAATTCAAATTTTTGTGTTTCCTGTTTCACTCTTTCTTCAACTAATCCTGCTAACACTTCTTTAACAAACGGTTCATCATAGTTTTTACTTTTGGTTATAATATCCTTCAAAATAACTATCGTACTAATTTCAGGGACACTCTCGCCCAACTCAATCGCTAACTGAACTAAATCACACTTTTTATATCTGCCTAAGTACGCCATTTTTGAGTAAAACAAAAATACAAATATTCAAGATTACCTTGTTCGTTGCCGTTGTCAGGAAGTTCCTCTATCCCTCTTCTGATAATTGTTAGCTCTTCTTTTGCTAACAAGGCAAGCTTCTGGTTACTTAATAACGGAAGATCAACATGACATTATACTTAAAACGATAACAACAGTTTTATTTGAGGAATATAGAAAACACTTAGCGGCTGGCCGTCAACGTGCGACCGCCATCCATTACACAACGCTCTCTCTCTGTTACAATATTGCAGTGCGCATGCGCTCACATTCTTCGTGCGGTCTGTTACATGCTGCCATCTATTAACATAGAAAATTGCTTACAATAGTCAAGATGGTCTCACAGACCGACACGCTATAAAGTTAGGATATTTTCCTATTTTTAACAAGTTTTTCGCAGTGATGCAAATTCATTAATACAAAACTACTGCCGCCTCTCACTCTAGAAAAGGGTAAATAAAAATAGATTATTCAACAAAAATTTCAGAATCCGATTCCTCAATCTGTGATAGTGCGAGAGAGACAAAATGGTCTGGTTCGTTGTGAAAGAGGAGGAATTTTTCCACCCATGCTAGCTACAACAATAAAACAAAGATCTTAGAATGCTTGCAGACTGACAGATAATTAATACGGTTCAAGGCTTATCGGTCATACAGACCGGCAAAAATTTAAATCACTTCAGGGCTCATCGGTCCAAAAGACCGACTATGTTTTACAAAAATTAAATTTTCCGACAAAATACGAGCGGGCGAAAATCTCAGATGTGTTGTACTTGAAGGTCAGGACCCGACTGAAGAACTCACAAACCTTCAACAGTCTGATCACCCCCACCGATGAGCCGAATTAAGGGTTAATCTTGGCGGAGACCGAGATGAATATTCAAAATTCTATTTATAATGCAAATTCAATTTATAATGCAAAATTCAATATTCATAATACAATTCCTATTTCTTCGGGGGGGGGGGGGAGGGCCCCTTGGCCCACCCCCTGGGTGCGCCACTGCTCGGGGCGCTGAAATTTTATAAAAGGAGTGTCAATATATCACTGGACAAAATTAAACCAGTTAATGTTTAAATTTGAACGCTTAATATAATTTGTAAACGATTTATAAGAACTCTATTCTTTGCGCAATTACCGAGTTTTGAAAGGAACACCCTGAAAGACCACATTCTTGCACTTTATTTACCCTGTCGTGTTCCCAATTCTCCACAAATCCCATAAAATGAAATATAATGCCTTTCTGCAGTAAAACACCTGTTTGCTAAGTTATGCTCATTTTGCTTTCACGTGGAATAATTAAAATTGAATAAAGAAAAATATTTATGAGCTCTTGTGTGTTAGCAGTGATTAAACAGATCTGATATCGCCCCAAGAAACATTTCTAAACAGCATACGCGTCCTTGGTCTGTGGTTTGCGAGACGAAAGCGACAAGACACGATTTAATGCCGCAATAAAATAAGAGTTTCTCAACGTCGAAGAACATAACTGTAGGATTACACGGTGTAACCACTAATTATGTGAAGCATAGACGGAAACACAACGAAACAAAATCTAGCAAAAAGACACGAAAAGTAAGATGCCCCAAATGTTAAACACGTGAGTAAGAGTGGAATTTAAACAGTTTGCCCTAGGCCTGGAATTTCATCTTTGAATTTAATCCAGAACATCATTGACTAGTTTCAGAACAATTAATTTTTCCTCGTCACTTTTTTTTTTTTCTCCCAACTTTGTTTTGTGGATATTCCCCATTCCCACTTTGATTTTCTTGGCTATTTCACTATGGGATCACGATATAGATCAGTGGTTCTAAACCTTTAGCTGATCAGGGACCACTTGTTGAAAAAAGATTTCGAAAACCAATCCTTTAAGATACGAAAATGGGCTTAATCGATATCTATAAAACAGTTCCGTAACTGACTGACTGACTGACAGATAACGCACAGACCAAACCGCTGGACCTAAAGGGTTGAAATTTTGCATAGCGATTCTTCTTGTAGTGTAGGGGTGCACTACGAAAGATTTTTGAAAAATATTCTTGGATTTTTTAAAATTAAATTTTTAAGCTGTTTTTGTAACATTCTTTTAAACGTGCATTTAAAATAATAATCTGGGGGTTATAAAATTTGTATCACGAGAAAGATCATAAAAATTTCTTTAAAATGAAATCTTTTTCGAATCTTTACCTCAATTTTCTGATTTTTGGTGAATTTTCAAAGATTCATTTTTAGAATTTAATTTATTAAATGCTGATCACGTAATTTCTTTTCTTTTTGTGACACTTTAAATTAATTTTGCGTCACGAGCATAACAGCGAAATAAACTGACAAAAAAATATTTAAACACGATAAAAGATAAAATTTAACCACTAGACTAATTGAAATGGAAGTTTTTTAAGAATTTAATTAAAATTTGTATGTTTTATGGATATTAATCATACAAATTAATTGCATACATTGACCTTGGTATTTAATTTGAATATTTTCTTTTACATTATTTTGTCTGTAAAAATATCCGTTACGATTTTCTTATAAATATTTGTTTTTGGCATAATTGCATACATTGACCATTGTATGTAATTTGAATGTACTCCGTAGCGAATCACGGGTATTCAGCTAGTATTCTGAATAAAGAAACTATTTGTGATAAACAACTTTAATGAATATTACAAATAAACTAATAACAATAACAAATTCCACGTAAAACTACACCGAGTACCAAACACAAAAGCCTATGAAAAAGCGTCACAGAAGATATATGAGGGATGTTTAAGCGGAATAGTGATTTTCTTTTTTTCGAACTCGAAACGTCAGGAAACCAAAGAAATAGAGGATTTTTTAGAATTTGAACAATAAATTAAGAGCAAAAATGATTTTTGTTCCCGTTTTTATAAAATTCATAAATTTGCCTGTTAACCTTTATTGTCGTGATCAGACAAATCATTATCTTGTGGAAGTAATCATAACTGTAGAACCAACTCTTATTTACATCTAGTTTATTGAAACATTAAAATCTTGGTTAAATAATCCTTTACAAATTTCGTTCCGAAGAACATTGATACACTCCTGAGAGCGGGGTTCATTATTCAAAGTCCAAACGAGACCCCTGTAGCAGCGGCAACCTTTGTTGACACATACCTCCACTCCTTCCTTGCTATTCTGTAAAATGGGCAGAAAGGTTAAGCGGTGTGTGTGATGTAGTCTACACATTCTTCGTGCGGGAGACGTAATTGCCTCCATTCCTCATGTGTTGTTCGGAGAACAATATGGAAAAGGCAAACTGGCCGAGGGGTTCAGCTGTCTTGGCGGCAGATGATCTCCATAGAAAGACCTGTTAATAATGTTTTCTGTTCCAGAGAAACGTACATTTTTCAGGCTAACAAAGACCGGGTGATGGGCCTATGCAGCCTTTCAGCTCCAATTACGGTAAGGTAACTTGGAAAAACATCGTTAACGAGACCGTCCATCAAGAGGCAGGGTAGATGTCCCGTTGAAAGAGGACCGCGGCCGACAAAGAGAACCGACTCTGGGATGTCGTTTCAGCCGGAGGGAACAAGCCGGTCAGGAGCGAGATGACGTCAGCGGGCTAGCGGTTTGTCACCAGGAGCGCGAGGCTTTTATAAAGAGGGGATCGCCGACTCCCGGGGGAGAGAAGGCAGAGACACAGGGAGAGACCAGGAACCGGAGAGGATTCTCGAGTGGTTTGAACTGGAGGCCCGGGAGTGGTGATTTAACTATGAGCTTAGCGAGTTCGTTTTGCACGTGTAAGGTGCCCATCTACTACTTGTAAATAACAATGTATATATAGTTGTAGTCCAATAAAGGACATTAAGTTAAACAAGAATCTCTGGTGTCTTGTGTCTCTAAAATGAAGTCATTACTTTTGCAAGGCGCTGTGGCCACGTTATCACACCCCCGTCTCTCCGTACGCGTGGCGACCTTTCAACAGTCCAAGTCTATTCTCCCTTCATTCGCAACCGCGTCGTTATTTATGCATTCTTCTCAGCCCCTTTTCGAACAATCTCGAATACCGGACCTTTTCCGGTTCCGCCCTCTGCAGACCACCTATGGTGAATTTATTTCCTGTCCGCTCTTCCCTTGGAAAAGCGCGCCGCTAATGGGTTTCACAAATCATTCTAAATGACTTGCATTGTCGCACATCTCCAAAGGTGTATATCGTTCGACACCTGTTTGCGTTTATTTTGGGCTTATTGAAGACGCTATTACTCACCTTCATCAATTCCACTTAAGAATGGGAGACGAGAGACTGATATTACCATCGTTTTGAAACGATGAAACCAATATATTTTTTAAAAAATCACTGCTAATTTCGCGGACCACTTCTTGGGTTCTCCCAGACCACCTGTGGTCCATGGACCACCAGTTAGGAACCTTTGATATCCGTGAACCAACTTCGCTCCCTATGAGGGGGGCAGCACAGGAATATTGAGTTAAATCTCCCAGGTTTAAATTTTGAGAAAATCTCTGTTTATGGATTTAAACAGGAAAGGGATTTCTCGTGGGGTGATTTTGAGTTAAATCTCCCAAGGTTAAATTTTGAGAAAATCTCTGTTTATGGATTTAAACAGGAAAGGGATTTCTCGTGGGGTGATTTTGAGTTAAATCTCCCAAGTTTAAGTTTTAAGAAAATCTCTGTTTAAGGATTTAAACAGGAAAGGGATTTCTTTTGGGGTGATTTTGAGATAAATCTCCCAAGGTTAGGTTTTAAAAGAAAACCTCTGTTTAGGGATTAAACAGGAAAGTTTTGTGAGAATTCATAGAAAATCTCACAGTGCCTTTGGTGCACGGGAAGCGCTCAGTGTGGGACACATATCACCGGCGATACTAGAAATAAATGAAAATTTTGTGTATGCATGTGTTTTCTGGAATTGTGTGATATTGTGCATGTTTTATATATTTGTTGTGTCAGAGGCATAACGGTAGATTAAGAGCGTTTATTCTTGTATATGTTGTTATGTAAGTTCGTTGAAACATTAGTAGTTAAGTACAAGTTCTAGCGATTTAAATATCATAGTGTATAACTGTTGTGGTATATGTGACAGGCATTTTGGAAATTTTAGTTATGATATTTATGATTATGTAATACAGGTTTTAAGGTTTTTTTACAATAATTGTGTAATGGTATGTGTTAAATGTTTGAAGGTTTTACAGAGGAATATTAGGGATTTATGTGTTAGATAAATTGAGTGTACTGAGAGCAAAGTTAGAAATTCCTGACAGCAATTATTTGGTATTCGGAAATAGTATATAGAACCTTATAGTGTTATTATTGAAAAATTTGGGAAATTATGGCAGAATTTACCGAAATGGAGCTATTTCTAGCTAGATATACTAAAAGTGTCCTGCTGACATTGGCAGCAAAATTCGATTCTAATGTGTCGATGTCAGACATAAAGCTAAGAATTATAAGGCAAATTGTAGGAGCGTCAGATTTTGACGAACAATTCGCGAAAAATTGTCTAGAATCAATTTTGTTGGACATAAAAAGAGAAAGGGAAAGAGAAAAACAAGCTTGGGAATTAGAAAAGCGAAAACGACATAGAGCGTTGGAACTGGCGAGAATCAGAGGGACCTCGGGAACTTCGTTAGACCCTGATGTTAAAACTTTAGTCGCGGGAATGTCAGAGAAATTCGAATTTGACAAAGAATCATTTGTGCGAGACCATAAAGAGACTATAGAAAATCTAAAACAATTAAACTTTGATCTTGAGAGTGAAGTAGAATTCGGCATTCGAGATGAACTTAAGTTACGTCATAGTGAAGAGTTGTTAATTTTAAGAGAATTTTTGCAATCAATAAAATTTTACAAAGAAATTGCGATTAAACCAGTTGAAGCGGATAGCTTTAGCACAGGGGACACAGGTCCAGGAATTTCGCCTCTTGTAGCTATTCAGAAAAAAGGAACGGATAGTGGGGTTAGCGTTGAAACTAATTTAGGTAAAAGCAGTAACTCTAAGCTGGTGAGTCCTGAGGAGTTTGGGAAAGCCGGAGTTTTAATCCAAGAAACTAAATTACCCGGAAAAATCGATTGTAAGGAAAACGAGTCGGAAAATGTAAAGTCGAAAGTAGTTCCTGATGGGACAAAAGAATTGGGAGAATCGCATTCAGAAAGACCGCTCATTTTGGGGGAGGCGAACGAATTGGGGAAAACGGGTTTAGCGCAAGTTTCCGAATCTGATTTTGGCGAAGCGCAAGTCAATTGTCCCTCCTTGAGGTCCCTTTGGGAAAAAACGAGTCATCCCGTTTGTAGCGCGAAGGAAAGTATTGAACTAAATAACCCCGCGGGTGAAATTCGGGGAAGTAAAAGCCTAGAGGAGTTTCAAGAAGGTAGAAACCGGGAGAAATTAGAATATAATAGATCGGAAACAGGATTTTCGAATAGCGCAAAGGAAAATCCCCTTGCGTTGACCGATTGCAGTAGACGGGGCGAAAACCAGTTGAGGGCGAGTTCAGAATTTGAGCCTCGCTTACCGATTCCAGGAAAACAGGAGTCGAGGGACGGCTGTATTGAACCTGAAAGGTTTTTGTTCGTACGAGGCGTTTTGTACGGGTTTCAGGGGAAAACAGAGAGTAGTATTCGCATGGCGAAAAAGGAAAGTTCCCCCATATGGTTTTTGGGAGAACAAGAGAACCCACCGGAAAGATTAAGGGTTAATGAAGGGAAACCCTGTAATGGGAAGGTTTTAGACAATAAGTTAAATGGCGAGACTAACTATGGGAAGGGTAAATCACGATGTTATCCTGTTAGTTGGCGAGAGCCGCGTTTAGTGAACCCCGAAGTGGTCAAACTGTGGAATTATAAGTCACGGAAAAAGGTCAGATACAGAATAGGTTTTTTCGGCAAGATGGATACCCTTCTCCCTATTGTAGCAGAAATGGTTGTAATTGTAGCGACGCATTATGAAACAATTATGGCAGTTATCGCAGGGAAAGCTATTGTATACATTTGCACCTTACTTGAGAATAGTGAGGAAAATTTAGGTTATGAGGATGGTAATGAGGATCTTAAGGTATAAATTGTAAAATTGTGTTGCTGAAATGTATTAAATTGAGTGTGAATACATAATTTAAGAAATAATGATATAATTATAATTGTGATGAATTGTACGACTTTAAATATGTTGGTAATTTCATAGCCTAAGAATTGAATGTATAGTGATTATTGTGATTATTGGATTTATTGTGATGAATTTTTGTAATTAAGTTTAATTTATTTGTGCATCCATGAGTAAGATGGCCAATTAATATTGATTATTGATGTATGGAAATTATTTAACGATTTGCATTGTGTTCAACGGTGAAAAGTATTTAAGGTTTTTTTTGTTGTATTATGTCCAATTGTGTGACTGTTCTGTATCGTGAATGGAAACTCAGACGGTTTTGTCTATTGTTAGGTTTTTAGTTCAGGATGAACTGATAGGTGAAAATCCTAATAAATCGTGTAGATTCTATGTTATATGAATCTTAATTTACCAATAGTGGGTCAAGTAATTTTATGTAATTAGTGAAATTGGAATATCAAGTGTAATGGAAGTAAATTGTTTAAATATGTACTAGAACGAGATTTCTGTTCTAGGTGTTGTTAAAGTAGCAAAAGTAATAAGAAACTTCCATATGAAAACAGGGTTGTGTTCGAAAGAAAGGCCCCGCTCTCATGATGAGTGAATTTCTTTTTGTCTGGATCCTTTAGTTCTTTGATGGAATTAATCAGAGAAGGATGTTGGGGTTGGAACCCTTATTTATGCTAAACAATTTAAAATGTGAAGAATTTTGTTTGGATCCATGTTTTCATGATGAAAGTAAATTTTTTGTTTGTTTGATATTCAATTCAAGGTTAGGTATTTGATTTAGACCGTGAATAATATAAGTTGATCCATTTTGTTGAAAGAAAAATTAAAGATGAAAATCTTGGTAAAACTAATCTAGACTATAGTAGTCTGAGGTTTCTAGTTGTTGAGTCAGTTTTGTGGACCAACGCCTAAATGGAAAAATTTTAAATATTGTTTGATAAAATGGAAAAAAAATTCAAATGTCCTGTATTTAAAAAAGAAAACTGTGAGTCTTTGGACGAGCAGGTTGTAAATTTAACATTGTGTTGAATTTGGTAGGTACATTGTGTTGAATTTCTTTTGTTGATTGAAGTTTTATGTAATAGTGTTTCATGTCCTGCGTAAAGGCAGTGTCATGTGTAATGTGTGTACTATTTTAAATGGACCTATCAGGAATTAAGCATCACCTGTTAGAGTTTTGAGTCAAACATGCTGTATTTTAAAGGTGTCAAATTTTGTGTAAACTGAGTAATTTTAAAATGGTATTGAAAATCTATGTGTTAGTCATCGGTTTTGTTTGGGTGGGCCAGTGTTGCCGAAACCCTGTAGTCAGGTGCTGTATACCTGGAGGTGACACATAGTTGTTTGAGTGTTTATTTTATTACAATGAGTGGTATTTTTGGTAAAGGTTCATTTTAAGTTCAGTGACAATGACGGATAATTTTAGCATGTAATTAAGATGTTAAGTAACTAAATGATTTTATGAGTTTATATAAGTGTATATAAGTTTGATTATATAAGTTTGATATCTGTGTTGTAATCTCATGTGCAATACTGTCATGTATTTAGTGAGGACAGGGTCTGTCTGTTGAGTAATATTTGTTCCATGTGTTACAACGTAGTTAAAATATGTCCGATTAATTAATTGGGGTAGAAATCTTAGAAATGATTGTTAAGTAAGTTAAGATTGAGGAATGTATTGTAATGATAACTGTGAAAATACCTTAAAATGATAATGCTTTATGTGTGTTGTGTTTTAACCATGTATGAATTTATTATGTGTAAAGGTGTTGTAATATTGTGTCTCAGACTGAGGGCAGTTAGGGTTTTTAGTGAAGTCTAAAATAGGCGGTTGTGACTCTTTTGAGTTAGGGCTGAAGGAAGCCAAAGGGTAATGACCTCTTGGGAATGGTTTCTTGTGGGCTTCCTAAATGGACCTACTGAACTTGCCTTTAGCCTTTTTAATGTTTAAAAAGACTTTTAGGGGAGAGGAGTTGTAGCAGCGGCAACCTTTGTTGACACATACCTCCACTCCTTCCTTGCTATTCTGTAAAATGGGCAGAAAGGTTAAGCGGTGTGTGTGATGTAGTCTACACATTCTTCGTGCGGGAGACGTAATTGCCTCCATTCCTCATGTGTTGTTCGGAGAACAATATGGAAAAGGCAAACTGGCCGAGGGGTTCAGCTGTCTTGGCGGCAGATGACCTCCATAGAAAGACCTGTTAATAATGTTTTCTGTTCCAGAGAAACGTACATTTTTCAGGCTAACAAAGACCGGGTGATGGGCCTATGCAGCCTTTCAGCTCCAATTACGGTAAGGTAACTTGGAAAAACATCGTTAACGAGACCGTCCATCAAGAGGCAGGGTAGATGTCCCGTTGAAAGAGGACCGCGGCCGACAAAGAGAACCGACTCTGGGATGTCGTTTCAGCCGGAGGGAACAAGCCGGTCAGGAGCGAGATGACGTCAGCGGGCTAGCGGTTTGTCACCAGGAGCGCGAGGCTTTTATAAAGAGGGGATCGCCGACTCCCGGGGGAGAGAAGGCAGAGACACAGGGAGAGACCAGGAACCGGAGAGGATTCTCGAGTGGTTTGAACTGGAGGCCCGGGAGTGGTGATTTAACTATGAGCTTAGCGAGTTCGTTTTGCACGTGTAAGGTGCCCATCTACTACTTGTAAATAACAATGTATATATAGTTGTAGTCCAATAAAGGACATTAAGTTAAACAAGAATCTCTGGTGTCTTGTGTCTCTAAAATGAAGTCATTACTTTTGCAAGGCGCTGTGGCCACGTTATCACACCCCCGTCTCTCCGTACGCGTGGCGACCTTTCAACAGTCCAAGTCTATTCTCCCTTCATTCGCAACCGCGTCGTTATTTATGCATTCTTCTCAGCCCCTTTTCGAACAATCTCGAATACCGGACCTTTTCCGGTTCCGCCCTCTGCAGACCACCTATGGTGAATTTATTTCCTGTCCGCTCTTCCCTTGGAAAAGCGCGCCGCTAATGGGTTTCACAAATCATTCTAAATGACTTGCATTGTCGCACATCTCCAAAGGTGTATATCGTTCGACACCTGTTTGCGTTTATTTTGGGCTTATTGAAGACGCTATTACTCACCTTCATCAATTCCACTTAAGAATGGGAGACGAGAGACTGATATTACCATCGTTTTGAAACGATGAAACCAATATATTTTTTAAAAAATCACTGCTAATTTCGCGGACCACTTCTTGGGTTCTCCCAGACCACCTGTGGTCCATGGACCACCAGTTAGGAACCTTTGATATCCGTGAACCAACTTCGCTCCCTATGAGGGGGGCAGCACAGGAATATGTCTTTAACGGGATTTGGACGCGAGTCCAATTCGTGGAAGATCGCAGCTTTAGCAATGTGGGCGACTTATAACGTAATCTAAGATGATACCTTCAACTATCTCGCGTTTATCAAAGCCGATTAAAATTCATTGATCAAATTATTGATTTTTATACCTTTGATTGTAAGTAAAAAAACTTGATATAAAAACTCGAAAGTTACTGACCCCGCGATCACATCTGTGCTATTTAGATTTCATATTTTGAATTGAAATTGAAATTATTACTTCATAATATCCCATCTTGATTCATTTTTTGGGAGTTTATTTTGATTCTTGCAATTTGTACAGGGCACATTCAGAATTCATCAGTACAATGGATATCAGTAAAATAGCGAATACTTATGTAGTATGATAGCAAAGTGTGAAACTTAGAACTATAAAAAAAGTAATGAAAAATTATTAAAGACTCATATTTAAAAAAAAAATAATTGTGAGCCAAAAGAAAACAGCAGCAGAAAATGTTTTTGGTTGTCATTATAACTTATGATGTCACATTTTGAAACAAAAATAAATAAATAAATAAATAAAATTAAAAAATGTTAAGAAAAATTAATTAAGTACATGATAGCTATTCTTGTAAATTTAAAGTTTAAAATTTAAGTCTAATCTCTTATAAAGCAATTATAAATTGATATTCTTTTAGCTGATCTCGTACGCCTTTTAGAGAATTAATGTCGATTGCGAAAGCTGAAAACTCGATCACTTGCACGAAACGTGATAGGTATTTTGATTGCCCCGTTTTATACTAAGTTTCAAGGGTATGGAATTTTTCTTTCTTATATTTCCCTTTCTTTGCATAAAAACTTTTCAAATTCTTCAAAGGTACAACCTACACTTGACGCGTAAAATAATTTAGCATAGACATAATGTAAAAGAAATGCTCTCTAGAACATCATTTTTAAAGTTAACAGATTCCGATGTTTTTTGCATTATTGGTACATAAGCCAGTATCGTCCTCGGTACAATCCAAAATGCTCGTCATTAACGAGAACAAGCGATAGTACGTTTGTAGCTTAGATCCGGAACACAAGTTATATTAGAAAATAAGTGTATATAAATCAGGGGTGGCCAACCCGCGGCACGCGTGCCACAGTGTAGCACGGCGGCGTTTTAACAGTGACACGCAGAGACTTATTGAAAAATTAAGATTTGAACTTATTGAACTTATATTTGAATTTATTTGACTTATTGAAAAATTAAGAAAAATGTCTGGTAATGTTGTAGGTTTGGATCAATATATTTTTGTGAGCAAATGTTTTCTATTATGAACATAATAAAATCAAAATATCGATCAAGTTTAACTGATATGCACTTAAAACACCTAATTTTGTTAGCATCTTCAAGAACTAATCCTAATATAGATGACTTGATAAAAAAACTACAAATTCAAAAGCCACATTAATTAAGTACTGACTGTTTAATAATTATTTAGAATTAAATGTTTCAAGTTATTCATTTTATTTTATACATAACCTAAACAGACTGAACCTTTAAAAATGTTTATTAACAATAAAACCTAAGTTGTACTTTTGTTTCATTTATTACATTATTTTTTAAATCTCTACTACTCAGATTTTTTTTTAAATGTTCTATTTGTGTAAAAATCCCATAATCAGCCTATAGATAACATTTTTTCACCTTTTTATATTTTTTGTATGTTGGAAAAGTTGGAAGTGGCACGCATAATATTTTTTTTTTTCAGATAGTGGCACTGTTCCCAAAAAGGTTGGCTTCCCCTGATATAAATCATGTACATGCAAGATGAAATCGTGATTCCGTACGTAATTATAACCATCATAACAATTCAAATTTTTATGCATTTCTTTACTGTCGCACTTCAGATGAGTTTCTTACTTTCACAAAGACTCGCGCAACTCTCGTTCACGTAAAATTAGACCGGCTCTACGTATTCTACGAAATCACGTAGAATACGACCGGCTCTATGAAAGTTGAAAATGAAGAACAGTCAGCGTATGGAAGAAGTTTAAGCACAGCTATAAAGGGTGTCGGGGCTAAAGGTATCCAAAAGTCATGACTTATTTTTACGGAACTACCCATTAGAATTTTTTTTAAATATTTAAATAGAAAGAACATCTCACCAAGTTTTAATATCAGTCATAGATTTCGATCGTACCATCATAGATTTCGATGTGTTCACCTCTTGTAACACGACAAACGTCTAAATGGTAATCCGGTTCTCTCCTAGTGTTTCGTAGCATATCAGGAGTTATTACACGAATTCCTTGAATGATACGCTTCTTCAACTCATCCACAGTTTCAATTTTTTTGTTTATGCACAACGGATTTAATGAATCCCCAAGCAAAAAAGTCTAATAACACCTGATATGTCACGAAACACTTGGAGAGAACTGGATCACCATTTAGACCAGGGGTTTCCAACTGGCGGCCCGCGAAGACTTCTAGGAAAATAATTTGCAGCATCAATTTAGATATTCTTAGTTTACGAAAAATATGTTTGTAAAAATCTTTGTTTTCAAATGTTGTTCATTTACAAAAAAGATTGATTTTCCTCGAATTCCATGAAAAGTAGGGTGTCCACTCATGTTCTATTTCATACCTCCCCCCCCCCACTTCTCATTTGACCCACATCTTATTTAAATACCCACTTATTATTTGACTTTTTTTGTGTGCCTGAGCAATTTAACGAAAGTTGGCCAGTCATAATCAAGGTCGTTGTTGGAGGTTCATCCTCGAATTTTTAAAAATTTCATAGTATATACTATACACAAATCCTACAAATCCCCCTCTCTCAAGAAAAAAAGTCCTGGGTATGGTCATGATTAAATTGCGGCCCGCCACTAGACAGGTATTTTCGATTGCGGCCCTTGGACACTTGTAAGTTGGAAACCCCTGATTTAGACGTTAGTCGTGCTACAAAAGGTGCACACATCGAATTCTATGATACTATAATAGAAATCTGTGATTGATATTGAAACTTGGTGAGATGTTCATGCTATTAATTTTTTTTAAAAAATTCTAATGGGTAGTTCCGTAAAAGTAAGTCAGGACTTTTGGATACCTTTAGCCCGGGCACCCTGTATTTCGGAGATCGAGCAAATCGAGACGATTAGTCAAAGTACAGCCACACTGGATTCTACGGATCGAGTAGGGCCGTTGTCGGGGAACGCTGAAGCCAAGAAAAGCACGAATGAGATCAAATAAAACTGCGAGTCCTTGAGATTGTTGGTTAAGTTTTAATTCCGGCATAGTGAAGTATTTGACAGGGATGCGATCTGCATTTACTCTGTTAGCTTTGTGAACATGATCTTACAGTAAAAGTTAAGCTATGCCTTCCATAAATTGCGATTTATTCGTTTGTTACAGCACAAGGCCATTATTTGATCCTCACTTCCCTGGTGAAGTTATAGCTGTTAGAAAGTTATCTCACCAAGCTCACCCTGAAGAATAATTACCATCCTTAAGTGCTTGTCATGAGAACACTCTCGGGAGACATTTTGCTTCTTTGAAATTCGGCGAAGAAAAAGAAAAGGATACGACTCGTAATTCTTCACAGAATGCAGAATGCGAAAATCTCTGGATATATATTTTTTTTCTTCTTTTCATTTCTGAAGCGAAAACTTGAGTGAAAGATACTCTGCGCTGAGAACAAACCCCAAATAAAGTTTTCAGCGGGTAAGGAGCGGAACAACTAATCATGCGATAATGTGTTTTTAGCTCCTCTGTCTTCCGGCGTCGGAGAGAAACAGTGAATGGCGCAACACAAGGAAATGAAAGAAGAGACCGTCTTGCATCTCAGCCACGGACAGGCAGATTAAAGAGCAATTATCTGTTCATTTGGAGCCAATCAATAGCCGGTTATTCTCTCGAGAAGGAGGTTATCAACAAACTAACACGTTCGCACGCTTTAGATTTTAATCGGCTACTGCCCTTCCCAAGAGCATCTTAGAAGAATTAAAAAAAAAAAAAAGACTCCGTGAAGATAACCACTTTAAGAGGTAAATAAAGGAAATTATTTTTGTACCGCTTTAATAAAATTAAACTTTATCTACCGACCCAAATCAAAATGCACGAATATGGCCGTAAAATCAAACAAAAGGGTGAAAGAACTTTTCAGCGTAAAGATTTTTTATTTGCAGTCTTACTTATAAAATGTAATAGAGATACATGAATGGCTATTGTGAAAATTATTGTATTTAGCTTTTGTCATTAGCTTGGACAGTTCAATAGCATCATTTAGCAACGTAAACAATAGCCATCAGTGTCAAACATCCCTATCTATTAGCATTCATTAAATTATTCGATACGGTTTCTAGAGTGACCAACACACTTTGACAACTTCATTTATATTATCAGTTCGCGTTTTGACAATTCCATTTATATTATCAGTTCGTGTAATTGTCAGAGTGCGTGAATAATATTCTCATGTCTCAGCCATGACTAAGAAATAAATATATAAAACACACTTCGTCTTGATAAACGGTGTCTTTAATTGCTGCATAAAATCATCGATAAAATGCGCAGAGGGAGACAAATATCTTTTAAGGATATGGCCAGTCTCAAAGTTTCGAGCTCGTATTGGAGAATGCGAAATACGTAAGCCTAAAAATGACGCCGAATCAAATGTTCATTGGCATATGAACGTTTTACTGAGAAGTGTGTACTCTCTCTGACTTTCCAGAAAAACCTCAGAAAAGCTAACCAATAACAAAAGCTGAATAACAACCGTCGACGCTAAAAAGTCCAACGACAACAAACAACAGCAACAAAAAAAAAAACTTATAAAAAAAATAATGCAAAATATAAAACTCCAAATATGAAGTATTTTCCCCTATTTTTTTTCTTTTTTTGTTAAGTTTTATAGCAAAGGAGAAGCTAATTGCAGACTTTCCTACGATTCAACCAGATAAAATTTATATGGCATGTCTTTTCCTCGTAAATGGAAAACACCTTTCATACATTACTTAAGAAAGTAATATCAACCAACAAGGAAAGTAAAAACAATATTAACCAACAAGGAAATTAAAAATAATATTAACCAACAAGGAAATTAATGTCAGCGAAAAATAGGTAAGAAAAAAAAAGAAAACATACTTGTGTTAATATTAATTATTTTGCAAAATCGTAAACAAAGGTTTTGATGTAAACCATTACACAGTTCGAATCATCCATATCGCTTTGGATATCGCGTACAGATATCGCTTTGACAAGGAATACAAGGAAGATACAATTAAAATAACATTTTCAGCCCCAACTCCTCTTCCTCCTCTAGCAACAACTTCGCAGACTTCCCGCCATAGAATCTCAGCAGTTTTAGAAATTCATGCAGTTTAATTGTTAAGAATTTAATTTTAAAGGACCAACCATAGTGTATATATACATAAAACAGTTCCGTGACTGACTGACTGACTGACATACAATGCACAGGCCAAACCGTTGGACCTAAAGGGCTGAAATTTTGCATGGTGATTCTTCTAATAGTGTAGGGGTGCACTAAGAAAGATTTTTGAAAAAATCTTCTAAGATTTTTTTAAATTAAATTTTTAAGCTGTTTTAGTAACTTTTTTTAAGTTTGCATTTAAAATAATAATTTGAGTGTTATAAAATTTATATCACGAGAAAAATCGCAAAAATTCCTTTAAAATGAGATCTTTTTCGAATCTTTACCTGCATTTTCTGATTTTTGGTGAATTTTCAAAGAATAATTTTTAGAATTTAATTTATTAAATGCTGATCACGTGATTTCTTTTCTGGTACTTTAAATAAATTTATCGTCATGTCATAACAACTAAATAGACAAAAAAAAATTTTCCCTTGCTAATGCGGCAGACAATTGGATATTATTCAAAAAAAATATTAAAATACAGCAAAACATATGTTCCTCAAACTGTACTATATTAATTGTACTATATTCTTTAATATTTCTTATTACATTTAATTTGAATATTTTCTTCTACATTATTTTGTCTATAAAAATCTCTTACGATTTTTTATAAATATATTTTTTTGGTTTTTTTTACATCAGTTGTATACATTGATCATCGTATTTATTATATATATATATATATATATATATATATATATATATATATATATATATATATATATATATATATATATATATATATATATATATATATATATATATTTGGCATTAATTGCATACATTGACCGTTGTATTTAATTTGAAGTGCGGGAGTTGTGCGCGAAGTGCGGGATTTGAGCTAGTATCTTATATAGTGCTTTTAAACAGTAATAAACAATATAACGATCAGAAAACACGAGTAATTTACAAATTTCCTACATTTGAATATTACTACAGAACACATAAAATTCCTAGAGAGAAATTAATAATCAAACAGTGACATCTTATTTCAGAGTAAATTATTGAATAGTTTGGGTTCTCCTCTGCATAGTCTTAAAAAAATCCACTTTCAAAGAAACTATAATATTTTTAAACTTTCCACTTTTTACTCCCCGCTTCAGTCAAAACAATATGTTGCTTAAACGATCTATCATTTCTGTTCTACCATAAAATACCAATGCACATGTAATTTACTGAAATAGTTTAACACAGCCCATTATTTATTAATCATGATAAGAAAGTTAATTTTTATTCTCATAGTTTCTTTTATGCTTCTGTTTAAAAATTTTATCACCATTAAAAGTCAAACTAGATCTAATATTTTAATGCAAAATCATTCGAAACAGGAGACAAAATCTTAAATTATTCAACACCATACTAATTATGATCGAAGAGTTGCAACTAGACTCCGTTTATTTAAAATGAAACAAATTTATTTTGCTTTACAAATTATTTTAATGACGTCAGGAAATGAAGGATGATTATTTGTTTCCAGCAAAAATAATTCTTGAGCTTAATATGTACGATCAAAAGCACTGAAGAGAATTATTATTCTTCCACTACGGGTGAGAGACATTGAAAAGTCATTTTTATTTTTCAGTATTTTTAATGATGTTCATGAAGAGAGCTAAAGAAAAATGAACGTGATAGGAAAAGAAAAAGTTCCGAATTCTTGCTTCGCCATTAAGTTGCTTGATAACAATCCTTCTTTTAATATGGGTTGATTAATTTGCTCTTTCGTATCATTTATAAAGACAAGATGAAGATTAATGATATCAAACAGAAATGAGTTAAGTCCTTTTTATCGGCCGGCGCGCCCAATTGTGCGAAATCCAACCGCAACAATGAACGCGATCTAAACGTAAAACTTGAAAGGAATTTTTAAACATTTGAAAGCGCTAACGAATTTCACATTAGCATCATAAAGCAAATCAACTCTCTCGCTTCTTATACAATGTAAGACCCATTTGAAAAACATCTAAGAATTAATTTCATTTCAAAAATATATTTAAGATTTATTCAACCGCATTAAAAATCCGATAGAAAAAAAAATCCGTTATATATATATATATATATATATATATATATATATATATATATATATATACAGTTGGCTCTCTGTTTAACAACGCTCTACTTAACTACGATCTCTATTTAAAGACGATATTTCCCAGTCTCGGCCCCTCCGACGTTATGGGAAATGTTACTTTTTTACAAATTCTGTTTAAGGGCGATCTCTACTTAAGGACGATTTTTCACGGTCCCTTGAAAGTCGTTAAACAGAGAGCCAACTGTGTATATATATATATATATATATATATGTATATATATATATATATGTATATATATATATATATGTGTGTGTGTGTGTGTGTGTGTGTGTGTGTGTGTGATAATAATCGCATTTGGAAAATTTAGCACAAGGGAATTGATGCTCAGAACTTATCAGAGATGCAGTCGGCACGAGGGTGTTGATCATACAGTAAATCGCTGAGCACAACTTGGAGAGATGCAGTCGGGCGTAGTGTTGATCCAGGGAAGCATTTCCGAAATGAATTTAGGAGATAAACACATGGATCCAGAGAAGGGAACACATATTTCCGACGATATCCAGAAAATCACCTTTATTCAATTATGAAGCATCGTGAAGGCTGCAGCGGCCACATGACTTGTCCGGCGTCCATGCCAGGACGGGACGTAAAAACAGCAGTGCTTACATTGGAGAGTTAAGAGAAAAGCGTTGTAACCACCGGACTGTGGACAGTAGGTCCGACAGCAACAAGAGTTAGAACCGAAGAGAGAGAAAAGTCTTCTGTTCATGCAATATTAAATGGGTGTTTTGCGATATTTACGCCAGATGGCTTAAAATACTTATTTTTTAATTGGACGACTTTAGATTCGTGGAGTTCACGTGTCCACTTAAGTTTATCGGGGACTTTACTGCTAGATCCCGCGCTTGTTAGAACCGCGAACTGTTGACCTGGGCGTAGGATAAGTGGCCATAAAGTTCTTGCAAAGTGGGGTTTTTGACGTTAAAAAAGACATAAATCCAGAGTGGTTTGAGGGTTCTTCAAGAATTTTGACACTATACTGACATTTGGAATCTCATAACTTCTAACACTCATATCTGGGGAGTTATTGAGTTCAGATACTTCACATGCCTGCTTAATGATCTGCAGGGCTACGATAAATTATCTTATTTTACTTTTAGGTCGCAATTTTGGAAAAGGCTTTATTAACAAGAGAATATGCTTTAAAGAAAAGTAATTTAGGAAGACGCGTTAGAATATGCTTTAAAGTAAAGTAATTTAGGAAGACGCGTTTTCTTGTTTTTTATATATGTTTGTGTGCTTGTGTTTGTATGACCACATGCAGGGATTTCAAATTTATTCCAGTATTAGACTTGTTACATTTTATAATACACTTTGACATTTTTATCTTGCTACATTCAAATATATCAGTTTTGTAAACATAGGTGTAGCGTTGGGGACGGGGGTCACGGGGGGAACGTGCTCCCCCCCCCCAAACTTAGCTTGAAATAAATTAAAACGTTAATAGAAGTTCAGTTAAAATCGGAAAATTGCAGAAAAATTTTAAGAAAGTTGGTTTTTTTTCCCGCTTTTTCAAACTATGAAACTGAAGATTTCAATTATATCTTTAGCCTTAACATAGTTTTTAACAATAATATGACCCATAACGAAAATTCGATGCTATTTTTTCTCATTTTATTTATATTATATTTTTTTTTCATTGTATAACTTTTGAATACTACTCAAACATCAATTCTATTGTTATTCAATTTAAAAAATCATAATATTCCATATTTTAAGGACCGCCCGGCAGTCAATGCTCTGAGGAGAGCCCTAAATGAATTCAATTCATGTCCCCCCCCCCCCCCAATAAAATAAAAAAAAGTTTGAAGCCCGCTACGCCTATGTTTGTAGATAGTTTCGGCTCCGAATTTCTTGAACATAATCCTTTAAAACTAATTTTAAGAAATGTGAAAGTTTCTGAAAATTTTTCTGAAGTATTAGAAATGAGATAAAATTTTATAGACTTGTAGAAATTACTCTTTCGATATCTGTGACTTTATCGACTGAATGCCACAAGGGGAACCGAACCCACAAATTCTTGTAACCTGGGTACTAAAAACTCCATCATCCCCGATATGTAAGATCATTGTCTAAATAACATCCCTTACTATGCCATATACTCTCGGAATTATCCAAATAACAAAATACGTATAAAAGAAGACACTTGTCCACGCACACGTCATAGATTAAAAACAGCGGTCAAACGGTCATTCCTTTGTAACGGTTGCCGCGGCGTGGTGTAACGATGCCTACATAACACTAGAAACTTTCAGTTTGTCAACAATTCAGGAAAGACGACGCTGGTAACACGCATGCCAAGGCTTGACATCCTATATCATATGGATTTTGATAAAAGTCGGGATAACTCACTCTGCTTGTCTCGCCGCTTTCTCGCATATGTCTCTCGTGCCCGCCCACGTTATCATTTATAACCTGTTATACAGTGCAGTCCCAATAATCCGAAATGATTGGGACCAGACCCTTTTCGGATTAAGCGAAATCATTACTGAAATATACTTAAATTACATAATAACATGTGATTACATAAATATTACATATTTCGTGTGATTACAGAGTTTATTTTATGAGGTATGTCTAAACATTACCAAATCTCGGAACGAAATGGGTGATAAGAGAGCGGAACGCTGCCTAGTACAGTACAGTAGAGTGTAAGTTGTTCGTACATTAGAGTAAGATTTTAGACGATCAGTAGATTTGTTAAAGTTATTTTGCTCGCCAAGAGAAGGCACTGTGAGCGCTACAACTGTAAACACGCGCTGTAAATGTAAACAGTAGACGTAGTAAGATCGCATAAGCAAAACGGTCATGTTCTAATGTTGTGATGATAATAAAAGTGATATTTTGATTACTTAAAGGAGTCTCCTTAATTTAAAACGTCGTACGTTTACACGACAAGAAGATCAAGGTTCACACGGAAGTGAATAAGTTAGATCAAAAGTTATGTAAGTTGGGAGACAACAGATTGTTGAAATGGATTTCAAAGAACCTGTCAACGTCTCAGACGAGAGTGATGGTGAAGCAGACAGTGAGAGCGAGCAGAGGGTATCCCACTCAGACACCACGGCTGCATTTGATGTAGCGCTACGTTAATTTGGCTCCAAGGAAGAGGTATTCTTCTCTTCGACAAAAAAATTTAACAGATTTTTTTCACACCAATGTAGTTCAGTAATAGATAGTTCAGTACATTGTCTAACTTTGGATTTTCTTGCAATTTTCCGAATTATAATTTATATTACTAAGTATCACTGTGGTTTTATTGTAACCTTACACTAGTTCTTTTTGACTTTTGGTTTCGGATTAAGCGGACTTTCGGATTACCGAAGTTCAGATTATCGGGACTCTACTGTACTTAAATCCACTTTCCAACAGAAAGTCAGTCCGTACCAGAGTCTGCGGGTTCGAGTCTCAGAGTTCGCATGAATGCTTATAGCCGTTCGGATACGGCTTTATACTCTAGATCCCGATCTAATAGGTCCTCGTAAAATTAACAAAAGATGACCGTAGCGCTCTCAACCAACCAGTAGACAGACAGAAGAGGAATACAAGGCTTGTCAAGGAAATAAAAGGAGCCCCGAGAGAATCGGCAACGGGAAATCAAGCTTAACTAAAAACCGGATACAACAGAAAAGTAATAATACAGTCGAACCCCGTTATAGCGAAACCGGTATATAATGAACTCACGGATATAACGAACAAAAATTTTAGTCCCGCCGTTTTCCTATTGTATTTAATGCTAATTTATCCTCTTATAGCGAACCTCCGAAATCTTAAGAATCGGCTATAACGAACCTTTTTTTTCAGTCGACTACAAAATTTTTTAATTTTTTAAATTTTTAAACTTTTTAAGAGTGTTGAAGATACAACGAATGTTGAAGAAGCAAAGAATGTTGAAGAAGATGATGAAGATTTACCTATCGCTATGTGGATAGAAAAGCACAAATTTTCATCATTCTTAGATTGTGACGTGCATTCGTTCGAAACATGTGATGATGAAGTCATTACATGTGAAAATTTGACTGATGAAGATATTGTGGAATATAATGAATTATAATGAATCATTCTGAAATCGAAGATTCTGCATCTGATGCTGAAGAAGAGGAGTACATGAATGACGAAATACCCACCATCTCAGATGCTACAGCAGCGATGCGTGTCATAAGTTTTTGTCTACACAAACAGTGGAAGAAAGAGTGACGGAGTCATTTGATGTATTGGACAAAGAAATTCATAAAATGTTTTTGAAATCGGCATCACGTCAGCAGAAGATTACAGATCATTTCTGTATCAAAACAATTAGCAACAATTAAAGGTAAAATGAATTTATTTCCATTTTTCTTCATTTTTAGTAAATTTTATTATAATTGTGTCAGTTTAATGTAACCGATTTTAGTCAATTTAATTTATTAATGATCATTTTTAATAGATTTTATCTTTTTTTTATTACAGCATTATTGAATACACATAGAAACTAATGAGTTACACATTTTGTGAACTCTAACATTTGTCTTAACTGTTCGGATATAGCGAACCACCGGATATAGCGAACAAAGCCTTTGATCCCTTGAAGTTCGTTATAACGGGGTTCGACTGTACAAGTCTTGTCAAGGAAATGAAAGGAGCGGAGAGAATCGGCAAAAGGAAATCAAGCTTGACTAAAAACCGGATACAACAGAAAAAATAATAATGTAATTGCTTGAAACATCATTACCTAATTCAAAAATATCAAAATATTTGTGTTGTAAACTACGTTTGGCGAGAATATAAATTTCTTATCGTTTTTAACTTTTTTCTTTTGAAGAAAAATTAAGTAGCAACCTTAAATGATTTTTGTAAGATTCCATTCATATGCAGTAATAAATTGTAGATTCAAAAATTAAATTAAAATATTTTACAAACTCTTTATTGAATATGTGCTCATACGATTGTTTTCAAGCCTGTAAGTGGAAGCGAAAAGCGAAAAATGAGAACATAATAGTTATTATTAAATGTGCTAGTGCCCTTGTATACCTAAGATTAGTCTGCAATTACTCCAGCTCACATGCATGAATTATCTCCAAATCACGTTTTTGACGGGAAGGAAACTGAGATTTAATCTCTGAATCAAAACATTCACCGACAAAGGAAAACATTAATGTCATCTAAAGCTTATTCAGAGAGTAAATATGTAGAGACATGGAAGGGGGGACAATACACGATCCAAAACCTGCAATTAAATTCTCTTTCAATGGCTCTCAGTTCTTATTGTTTCAATTATATAAGAGCGTCCATTCAAACCTTTTCTCATTCTTAGAATTCAATAATGAAAGCGATACGGAAAGTTGTCGTTCCGCTAATTAAGACTTGTAGAACTCGACAGTTATTGTAGGATTCTCTCAAGACATTGCTCATTTAATGTATGTAATGATTCACGATTTCGATTTAGATGTCACTGGAATGTAGGTGACCTTGACCCCTCTTTACAATAGACACGATAAGAAAGGCATAACATGAGGAAGTAATTACTTTTAATTTGCCGGACCCGATGACACGTTCTGCAGGTGTTTTAATCGTGACACCAGAAAGAAGATATGGGAAAATTACGACAAAGGCTCCCCTAGTTCTGCTTTCATGATTTTTTAAATGTTGTACACATGACTCATATTCATAAACATGCCTATGTACGTAACATATTGGAATTATAGGGAATAACTAGAGATTTTCGATGAACATTAGGATGTTTACTGAAGAGGGTTCAATCGTCCGGTCTAATTTCCGGTAGGAGTGTTTAGCAAGCCACATATAATGGTTCGTCATTTGGTTTTAGAATGCTGTGCGGGTTAAATAGACCAGGATATACAGTTCAAAGTCGATTTCGAACAGCTGTAAACATTTATGGCTAAGACAGGTCTCGAACCGGCAGACATTTTGGTACCAAAATCAATGCCTCGACCTTTCGGTTATCGCACGGTATTTGGAGAAACTTTTGCTCAAACATTCTCTTTAGTATGCTCTAAGCGAGTAGCGATAACTTATTTTCTCTTGATTATAGTCCTTATTTATTATACCTAAATTTCGATTAACAAATTAATTGGGAAGAATAGTTATATATATATATATATATATATATATATATATATATATATATATATATATATATATACACACACTTAAGAGCCAAAACATTATGACCACCCCTACATTTTGCAATGAATTCGCCTGGATGACGTGGAAGGCACGTGATCAGGTGGAAGTGGTATTTAACTGCTGCTGGAGAGTCTGAAGAATCATTCTTTCACTTACTTCTGTGTGTGATGGGAAAGGCTGCGGATCTAAGCGACTTTGATAGAGGGCAGATTGTAATGGCTCGAAGGCTCGGAACAAGTATTTCCGAAACTGCACGACTCGTGGGTTGTTCGCGACCTACAGTTGTTAGTACTTATGCAAAGTGGATGAATGACGGTGAAACCAGCAGTAGACGACATGGTGTTGGACGTCCACACGCTATCAAAGAAAAAGGTCGTCGGAGACTGTCTCGCATGGTGAAGCAAAACCGGAGCCAGACAGTGGC